>CM077153.1:182924555-184124555 GCA_039583875.1 Platanthera guangdongensis | reverse complement strand
TCCCCGAGTTATGAGAATATTTATTTAGATCAGAATTTTTATTCTTATTTTATCACCGAGCAACCTTCTTCTTCTAATTTTGGGAATTTTACACAATTCATAGTTGATCCTCCCCAAAATTTAGAAGAAAATATTATTTGTTCTAATAATTCTTCCCCTCTTCGAATATTTCACCTAGGACGGAACATGACTCCTCATGTGCCCCCTTAGTGGTTTATTCAAAAGAGGAGGAGGAATTATTATATCAAAAATTTATTAACAATTTTTCTAATAATTTTTCCCCTTCTACGAATATTTCACCTATGGAGGAACATGACTCTTCAGGTGCTCTCTTAGTGACTTCTTTGGAAAAGAAAGAAGAATTGTTAAATCAAAAATTTATTAATATTATGGGCCCACCAGTTGACTTAGAAGAAGAACATGTTTCTTCTCCTACTACACCTGATTCTTATTTTCATGAATTTTCAAGCACCACTTCTCATTATTTAGAATTTCAAATTCATTAAAATGAGGTGCCCGATAATATTTCTTTAAATGAATTTTTAGATAACAATCTCATTTTAGAAAATAAACAAGCAGAGCCTAATCATATAACTTTGCAAGAGCCTCTTCCTTGCGAAGAATTTTTTGATGCGCTTATTCTTGATTTTTCTTTCACTAACGAGTTTCAGGAAGAAGATGAGTTGTTGCAATACAACGTTGTTCCCGATCCATTTGCCGCTCATCTACAAAGATTTGAATCACCTCAAGTATGGATAGGTGATTTGAATCTATATTTTCAAGTCAAATATTCAAAGAATAAAAATCAAGAAGAAAGTGGAGGAGTAGCTGAGCGAGCGACTTTGACATCTTCGCCAAAGCACGAATTAAGGGAGTTGCATGTGCACTTTAATTTTTATTTTCCATTCTCCTAACCCCAACCGTCTAGCATAAAGACGGGAAAAAGAAAAGAGCTCTCGGGAGACACCACCTGTTTATCTTTTATAACTTTTTTTTAAAAAAAAATTCTAAAAAATTTTAATTTATTTCTTTTTGCTTCCCCCACTTACTTGGCCTATAAACATTCGGGACAATGTTTATCTTTAAGTATGGGAGGTGGAGTATTCTTTATTATTTTTAATTACAAATTTCAAAAATACATTAAAAAAATTCAAAAAATATATTTAAAAAATCTAATCTTTAAAACATTTTGTTTTTTTTATTTTAACCAAAAGAATACAAAAAAACGGAAAAAAAAAAGAAATACAAAAATTATAATAAACCCCTACTTAATATTTTGTGATTTTCAGAAAATAATTTTGAGGTAATTTTTAAGAATTTTTATAATTTTTGATTTTTCTAATTTTTTATTTATCATTGTTAGTTAGATTTAATTTTTAGGCGATTTAATTTTGAGAAATACTGTGTAAATTAAATTTGTTTAGAGTAATCTATTTAGCACTTTGTCTCTCTAATTCAAATTACTTTCAATTTTATAGTGCATAGTTAAACAATTTCTAGATTTCAAATTATAATCACTTATGCTTAAAGATTCTTAGAAAATTTTAATTTACTCTAAAAATTTTTGTTAAGCTTTTCCTTTGTTTTTAACTTTCTTGTTAGATCATATGTCATGGGGATAAGAGGATAAAATTCATTATTCCTTTGTACACATATGTAATTTTTTATTTTTATTTTGTTAGATCATATGTCATGGGAATCAAGTATTCTTTGGTACACATATGCAACCCCAAATAAAAATAAAAGAAGTAAGAGGATAAAATTCATTACTCCCAATTATTTTGTTTTTTTAACAAAAAAAAGGATATATTTGTTCATTTGTCATGGAAAATGAGAGAATAAAATTCATCATTTTCTTGCTAAACATATGCAAATATCAAAAAGAAAAAAATTGTGTGGGGTGAGAGGATAAAATTCTTCACCCCCAATCCAAAACCTCTTCAATTTCCTTATTCCCAAAAACCAATACCCAATATAATTATTTTAGGTTTAAATTAAAATTCTAAGAGAACATAAGTAGTAGTTTAAATTTTCCTTAAAATTTTTTTAGTCAAAAGTGTTAATAATTTTTAATCTAATTTTGTTTGCTAACTACTTAATTTTGAAGTCTAATTAATTTATATGAGAAAATTTTGCTAAATATATTTGGTTTTTCACATTTTAATTTCATATTTTAGGACTCAATTTTAACTCACTAAAGTTTATTTTTAACTTTCTTTTGATTTAATAAATATTTAGTTTAATTAAAAATTGTATTAATATCTTATAAATACTTCTCATAATTTTGCTCTGGAATAGCAAAAGATTAAATATGGGGGTATTTTAAAAGTTAATTTATATAGTTATTTTAGTTTAGTTTTTATTAAATAAATAGTATAGTTTATTTAGTTTTATATTAATATGTATTATAAATCATTTCTTTTCGTATTTTAGGTTTATTTGGGCTGCAGATAACAAGATGGAGCATGCAAGGCTAATCAGGAGAACAAACAAAGAATTTCTTGAAAAATCATGTTTACACGCCCCAGTCACGGGCGTGATAAGTGGTCGTGACCCATAAAGGAGCTCCAGAGTACTTGTCATATCGAATTAAAGTTACACGCCCTGTCAGAGGCGTGATCTATGGGTCATGAGTTTGACCAGTGCGTGACTAGCTGACGGTCTATAGTTTCGATTCCAGACGGTTTTCAAGTTGCATGCCCCGGACACGGGCGTGACCTATTGGTCGCGGGTGTGAACTATATGCGCGACTCCCTGGCGTTACTTGGTCATCAATCATCAGTGTCCATTGCAAAGTATTCAAGACTACATGCCCTAGGTCACGGGCGTGACTTCTTCAACAACTACTAAAGTAAATTCTCGCCGTTTCTCCTTCCCGCTGTTTCCAGTAACAGACTTGACACGCCCTAGGTCACGGGCGTGACCTAGGGGCGTGACCTGCAAATTAACGACTTTTGGCATTTTCACGCCAACGTTACCAGGACTTGGAGATGACAGTTCTGAACCTTGCACGCCCTAGGTCACGGGCGTGACCTAGGGGTGTGACCATCCAGCAAACTTGCCTATAAATTCCACATAATTCAAGAATTTGGGGAAGCATCTAGGGTCGTCTAGTAGCCATATAGGAGTAGTATAGTAGCTTATTTTACTGTTTTCATGCATTTTCCTTTATATACTTTTTCATAATTAGTTAAATTTTATTTCTAACACTTTTATTTCACGCTTGTATTTGTTTATCTTTACATGTATCCCTCCTTTCATTACCACTTGATCTTGACAAGCTTTTTAATAAAATAAAGTTCTTCTTTTTTTAACAAAAACTATATTATTTCTGATTCGATATATCTTCGATTTATTTGTTTCGATTTTTTATTTTAGATCCATATCATAGATTTACCGAGAGGTTGTGGATACAAGTAGGTAACTCAAAGGTAGAAGGAGCCGCATGCACTCCTCGAGAGAAGATAACACGAATCTTTCGGATTAGAGTCAAATCCAATAGCGGGGTTCACTGCATAAGGCAAACTTAGGGGTTTCGACTGGCCGAGAGGTCTTAATCGATCAACCTAAGTTTAGTCGAGAGCGTATTCTTGAGAGAGGCACTTTTGTAATTTAGGAACCTCCACGGTCGAAGTAGGTAATTTAGAAGTTATCTTTTATGAAAGGTTTATTTTAAAGTGTGTTTAAATCAGGTGTTTTCTTGTAGTTTATTTTCTAGTTATATTTTAAATTCACTCCTTTTATTTTCCGATAAAATAATATTAATTTGCGTGAGTAGAAGTACTCAACAGGCCCCAAGTCTAATATGACAATTTCCTATATTATATTTTGATAGGTACACTTGAATATTTCAGGATTATAGTTCGAAATTATTTTTAAAACTATACATATATTTCTCCATCATTCGTCATCATTTCATTAGAGATCACATAAAATAAAATTCAGTAAAAGTTAATTTTATAAGAATAGAATCATAGCTTGCAGATATTTTCACAAAACCACATCCAGATTCTGGTTTTTCAATACTAAGACTAGAATTAGGAATTCTAGACATTTCAAGCTGATGAAGTCACATAAATATTTTAAAAAATTTAATTACAACACAAATTTCTAATTAAAATTAACATAACCACCATATTAAATAATAATTGTATGAAATAGCATCCATAATAGTACTCACAGCATAGTTTACTAAAAATATTACAGTGCTTAATCCTCAAAGGCAACAAAAAGTAAACTGAATAGTATTATCACCTGGCGATATTAGGTCTCGCGTGGCGAAATCCCCAGAAGCCGTTTTCTGTCTGACCATCAGAAATCTCTGCTATCCCCAACACTGATATCCTCCTATTCTTCAGTAGAGCTTTGATCGTTGCTCCGTGTCCGATGAGGTCATCGCATAGACTGTCATGGAGGCTCCACGACCGGGTTCTCCCAATCTGCCTCCTCTGCCAGAGTTGGTTTCAGTTTAAGGATCTTTGTCAGAAATTTAATAAATTTCTGCATTCCCATGCTATGCTTTTTAACTTCCCGCTTATGTTGCTCAAATGACTCTCGCAAGTCATCTAGTCCTTCTCGTAGTGATCCACCTCTTGAGAGTGCTGGATTTCTAATGCTTGAAGAGGGTTCACTACTCCGCATGGATCCAGCTTGTGACCCACGTGCACTAGTATGAGTGGTGCCCGTATAAAACACCGTATGTGCACAATCATCAAAGTAGAATTCCTGGTCAATCCAAATGTATTTCTTGTATATGATACGTTGGATGATAGCACCCATAGACAGAGTATTCAATTTCTTCCACATAGGATTCTTAAGTCTATACATGTACTGAATAATGGATAAAATTAAGTCTGCCACGTCAAACAGCTCCCTCTCCAAAATCATGTAAGTAACATAACTCAGTTGAGCTGTTATCTTTCTATTGTCCCCGGACTTAAGCAAAATCGTATGTCTCAAGATATCCTGCACTAAACGTGCATCGGGAGTGAGTGTGGATGTGGATTGGATTAGGTTTTTCATGGAATTACCATGTAAAACCATATTCAAAAGTGTCCAATCCCTATCTTTCTGGTAGTTTTCCACAACATCCAGCACATAATCATGCTCAATCAAACCAAACTCATCCCTTAAGTCACGGTGAGTGATTTCAACAGTCTGTCCTTGAATTTTCGATCTTACTCCCCTATTCAGTTCAGTTACATTTGGATCCCTTGGGTGGTTGTAAAATTCTTTAATTAATACTGAAGAAAACATATCCGGCAGTATGACTGACATTATACCTGCCATAGCTAGTAGGTTGTGGATATGTGCGCACCAAACTTGATCAAATTTAATCACTGTAACCACATTGATGTTTGCATTTTCAATCCCTGGAAATGTTTGGTACACAGTATGAGTATCGCTGCATGTGCTTTTCCTGGTCTTAGAACTGGAAGTCATATCTGCAAATAGTAAAACACATATTTTCAGAAATTGTCAATATCACCAAGCGATACTCAATGTCATCGGGCGATAGAAAAAATCGTAACATTTACGATTTCACCGTGGTATTCCATATTTCAACAACGCTACTTACAAAATCTCGCACATATATCACTTTGTTTCTAATTTGCCTTAACAAATTCAAACTAGATCTGTGCTTCACATTCCAAGATCTATGCTTGCACTTCATCAATCTCTTGGATCTATGATCTCTTTTCTCAAAAATTAAATTTTTAATTTCATGCCTAAACCTAGCATAATCACTATCAAATCTGAATTTTTTCTCTTTACAACTTCATGAAATCATTTGAATCTAGAAATCCTAAAGAAAGGAGAGAAAAATTTTGATGATCATACCTTGTTTTGAGGTTTCACCGACGAACAGGATGTGTTTTGCTCAAGGGCTTCCGAAGAAAGTGGACTAAATGATGCCTAAGGTCAAGATCTGGCGTTATTTATAATTATGCGCTATCGCTGATCGGTGATACCTGATATCGCCTGGTGATATCCTGGATTTGCTAGTGTTATTTTTTCCTGATATTCCTATGACTGCATCATAGTCTTCCTTTCTCGTGTTTAGACATTGTACAATGTATATTCACTTATATGGAGTAGCTCAAACATTGTACCATATTCAAACTTGTATTATCATTTTTGATATACAACTCAACTATTGTATTTTACTTGAGAAATTATTTTTGCGTGCCTCTAAGTATGAGAAATATTTTAGTTATGATAATGCTCTCTCATACACAACTATGAAAATTTTCATATGTATCTATCATTACTGCCTATGTGAATTGTGAGTATTCTACCATAAACACTAAAAAGTCATGATAAAACTATTTTTTATCCTTGTTTTCTTTGCACAATTCATATTTGCTTATCATATATTGCCGCACAAGTGAATTCAGAGTCCTATGTCAAGCCTACAAGCAGCAGTTTATTTTTCTTATCCAAAATATAAAAATACAAAACAAAAAAAAAATAATACAAAAAAAAAATTTGGCTGACTAGGAACCTCCACCAAGCACTACGCACCCTCCTATAAGTCTTAATAAGCATTGTGAGGTTGAGAACCTTGGACAGAATTGTAAAGTGTCTTGTGTAAACTTTATATGTCTATTCACTTAATCTTTGTGCTCAGAATTCTTTGTTACATGTACTGTTAATTATGTATATTTCTTGGTTGGGTTTTTAACATTTCTGTATTCATGTAAGTTTTAAGGTTCTACATATGAAATTTTCCTCTAACTTTCACTTGCACACTACATTATCATCTCTAACATTTTTTCCTCATGAGAATTGGACCATCAATGATTCTACTTAAGTTTACTAGTGTATATAATTATGATATAACTATATAAACTCACCAATGTTTGTGTTCACTCACAGTACTCGTCACCATACATTGTTTCACATGTTCCACACTTGATTTTCTCTTTGTGGCTTTTCATGTTTGGCTTCCACAATCATTCTGCTATTTATTTTGATAATACCAAAAGGGGGAGAATTTTCTGAGAAATCATTCCTTCGGATTACTTCATTAGGATTACTTTAATTTAATTTTAAAACTTAAACAAAATTCAATGGCTCTATTTGCTCCCATTTAATGGGAGTACACATGTAGGGGGAGTACATCCAAGAGGAGTGTGTGCACATACAAATGCTTCATCTTGCTAATCACATTTTTATCACTCTATAGGTAATTCATGATTTCTTTCAAAGTGGATTTGTTATTATCAAAAGGGGGAGATTATTGGAGCATGCGTTTCACGCTTCTTGGTTTGCTAATAACAAATCTCATTTGTATTTGATCATATGGTGTTTATGATGTGCAAGTATCACAGGTCTAACATTAAAATCATTTGGAGTTTGATTCGGGTTTGAACAGAGGAGTTTTGGCGATATTGCCTGGCGATATCCACTATAGCCAACAAGTGATAGCTCAATGGGAAGTTACATCATTATCTCCACGGCGTGCAGTTACAATCGATATTGCCCTGTGATATCGATATTGCTCAGGTGATAGCGCACGATTTCCCAAAACAAATTTAGCCTGTAGAAGTTTCAAATCATGGGACACGTGGCAGCTGGAGAGGATATCGCCTGCAAGCGATATCCAGTATCGCCGAGCGATAGTGCTAAAATATAAAAGAGGCTCATTTTTTCTGAGGAGATTACGAACTTCATTTTCTGGAGTGTTCCTTCCCATACATCCTATCCAGAGAGATCCAACATCCAGAAAAACTCCATCTTCCCAAGAAGGTTCAAGCGAGGAAAAGCGACAATTTATACACGTCATCTGAAGCAACCCTGATAAGGATTCTTCGGCATCTTCAACATTTCATTAAGAGGGAGTTTTAATTCTGAAAAGTGTTCTTTGTCATTATTTATTTCTTCATTATAATTGATAGAGGAAATCGCTTCCTTGTGCGTGACGTCTAAGTCTGTGTGTGGCTTAGGAGGAAATCGCCGCCTTGTGTGTGGCTTCTAGGTCCCTGTGTGAGTTAGGGAGTTTTCGCTGTCTTGTGTACAGCGACTAGATCGTGGTGAGATCTAGGGGAAGCCACTAGCAAGATCTAGGGAGAGATACACAATAGTCGGTCGGTTCTTGTTAGAAGGACCGGTGAAAACAAAAGTTTGTATTTTTCATATCCTTGATCACTAGCTCTATAGAGATACGTTGTATTTTGTTTTAGCATTTGGGAAATAAAATATCATCATTCTTATTCTTATGTTTTTCTAAGTGCAAATCTTTGATTATGAAAATTAGCTTTGTATTTAGCAATTAGTTCATCAAGGAAAATTTGTGTAAGGAAAAAATTTGTTAACCCTTATTCACCCCCCCCCCCTGTAAGGGCGCCTCACGATCGAACACAACCTAATGTCGGGTTACAGTGGGTCATGAAACACATGACTATACAATGTAATCTTTTATTGTGCAGGTCAATGTGTTGACTCACGTGTAATCTCTCTATTGGTCTGTACTTTTATCTCAAGTGCATTAGAAGGATCAAGGAAGGGCAAGGACTTAGAATCAGCAGAACAAAAAATTTACCGAAGTAAAATTCGTCGAGTATTGTAAGGGATATTCATCGAATTTGTCGAGTATGCTCATTTATACTCGTCGAATTCATCGTGTATGCCTACTATAACTCGTCGAATTTGTCGTATTTACGTAGGGTAAAATCTCTAAGACTTGGAAAATCTGTTAAGTAAAAATCTTCGAGTATCATCAGGTATACTTGTCGAATTCGTCGAGTGTATCTTCTGATACCTATCGAATTCGTCGAATATACATGTCGATTCATGCCAAATTCATCAAGATTCATTGGGTATACCTTTGAGTTTCTCAATTTACTTCTCTAGAATTTTCTATGTCAGATTCATCGCATATAGCGTAGCTCATGCGTCGAATGTGTCGAGTGTATCAGCCGATACTCGTCGAATTCCTCGAGTTTTCTTTGCTAAGATTTGAGTTATAATTTCGACTGGACTAAAATTCTCCAAGTGTTTTTCGTCAAGCTTCATATGCAGTTTGACGAGTATACACGGCTATACTCGATGATACTCAACGAATTATACTTAGGGTTATTTTTTTTCCTGTTTTTTTTTTAATTTCCGATTCACTCTTCCAGATCGCCATGTACAGTAACCCGCGATCTTCCCGGTATGGAATAACTTTTCTAGCCATTGCAAAAGAAGATTCCTATATATATTTAGGGTGGATTTTTCATCAACCCTAATCGTGCTCAAATCAAGAAAGTTCCCAAACGAAGAACGTCTATCGGCTCTCGTATGTTTTTCGTAATTTTCGCTTGGCCGACGACAATGTTGCAAGATTCGATTGTATTCAAGCAAATCGATGGGATCATTGTTCTCCAAAGTTTCTGATTCTCTCAGATCTAGTCGATTCGTGATCAAAGTCTTCAAAGCATTCAGATTTTCCTTTGTTCTTCAAGTCATTCAAGATCAACCTATTCAAAGAATGACAGATTAAAGACATAGATCTTACTAAGATTATTTGTAATCTTTGTTTTCTTGTGTAAATCTCTTTTTACTATTGTAGGAGGTTTTCCCTCCGAGTTGTAGATCCGTGTTTGGATCAAGTGGTAGGAGTGTTGTCTCTGAGATGTAAGAGTTGAGCCTCCGAGGTGTAAGATTTGTTTAAATCTGAGAAAAGTGAAGTAGTTGAATTTATCCCTTCGTGGTAGATAGGAGAGAAGGGACAGGGGACGTACACAACTCGGGGAACCACTATAGATCTTTGTGTTCTATGTGCTATATTTTTAAGTTTTTTTATTTCATCAAAAGACACAAACCTCATCTATCCCCCCCCCCCTCTAGGTGATTTAGGTATACACTTGATACTTTTAATGTAGACATAGGGTCTTGTGTGCGGCTGTGAATACCAGCAATGTATGCACGACTGTGAATGCATGTGATGTGTGTGCGGTTGTAAATGCATGTGATGTGTGCGCGGTTGTGAATGATTGCGATGTATGCATGACTGTGAATGTCAGCGATGTGTGAGCGGCTATGAATACTTAATGTGCTGCCATGCTAGTGGAACTTAAATTATAACTGACATATATTGTTGTTGTTTTTCTAGTTATACTATGTTGCACCTATTTTACGGTTGCTCCTAGCTTATATATGAAATGTTGTATTAATTCTCTTTTGCTTCGGCTATATACTTTTGTTGGGTGCGTGAACTCGTCCCCAGGATATGGATACATGGAGGAGATTTGTTTACACTTAGCTCTGTAACTAACGGTTATTTTAATAACCATTCATAGGGAATGGAGCACCGTAGTGACCAGTTGCTATAGGAAGATACGTCAGTTGATAGGATAACTCAAGCATAAGCACCCTGGTCATCTCCGAAGTTTCAAGACATGAGTACTAGCGAGAAGGATTGAGAGTGAGAGGAGTTTAGAGTAGACATACTTTATAGCCTACGGCTTCATGTATAAATCATGGCTAAAACCTTTTGCATCCTCTTTTAAATATATATTGTTATATTTATATTTATTATGGCTTCTTGTTAATGCTTCTGCAAGATTCTGTGATGAGATGTGAATGTTGTGATTCAAACCAAGCAAGGCGGCCAACTAGTACTTAGTAGCGTGGGTCGTTACCCCTTTAGGAGCACTGGGTGGACTTCTTGGGCAAGTAAGATCCCCTCCAGCCCGACCCGAGCAAAAGTTGGGGGGGGGGGGTCCTATACATAGCCTAAGTCACATAGTTGGCTTATGCTTATAAGGTTGCGTTACAACCCCTCCATATATGCTACCCTTATAATTGAGACCATGTCATTGGAGATCATACCATATCCTTTGGTGACTCCATTATCAGAGCCTCCAAAAATGACCTTTGGTCCATTCTTTATAGAAATGTAATCTTTTAGAAGACTCCTTGTCTCAGTCATGTGTATGGAATACCCACTGTCCAAGTAACAAATTATCTTCAGGCTGGTAAGTGTACCTATCGAAATATAGTATAGGAAATTATCGTATTAGACTCGGGGCCTGTTGAGTACTTCTACTCACGTAAATTGATATTATTTTATTGAAATATAAATTGAAGGTAAATTAAAACTAAAGCTAGAAAACAAACTAAAAGCTAGCACTTGATCTAGAATCCCGTTAGATTAAGATGAACCTTCATGAACATAAAGTACTCAAGACTCTTAAATTGCTCACTCGACCGTGGAGGTTCCTACAGTACAAAAGCATCTCTCTCGAGCACATGCTTTTGACTAACCTTAGGTTCATCGATTAAGACCTCTCGGCCAGTCGAAACCCCTAAGCTTGCTTTAGGAGGTGAACCCCTCTATTGGATTTGACTACAATTCGGAAGATTTATGTCGTCCTCTCTCGAGGAGTGCAATCAACTCCTTTTATCTTTGAGCGATCTACTCGTATCAGCAACCTCTCGGTCATTTAGGATACAGATCTTAGATCAAAAACATATCCGCGAAATATGAATTCGACAAAATATAAATCAAAGATAAATCGATAGCGAGCAAAATAGGGAGCTTTGCAATTTTGAGAAAAATAAAGAAAGTTTATTTCATTCTAAAGTTAATCATGATCAAGTGCTTATGAAAATTTAGCTACTCATAATTGAAAAATACATTCTATCACTATGAAATAAAAGAGTACAATTGCATGAAAAGAAAAATCTAAACTATATTGCAAATAAAATAAAATTGCATAAAATAAAACTAACTCCAAAGATATCCTGAAAATAAGCCACCCAACCCGATTTTCAACCCCAATGGTGGACTCCGCTCATCATTCCCCCTTGGCCATTATTTATAGGAAAAAAAAGAAAGGATGAAAGACACATGAAAGGTTGGAAGGCCAAGGGTAAGAGGAGGAAAATAAAGTGGTAATAATAATTAAATATTAATGAAATATATGAAAAAACAACCAAATTAAATGAGGGAGTTCCATAGTTTATAAAGAGGAGATAATGGTGGACATAATTATTAAAATTAAGATGGAGTTGAAACATCAAATATTTATCAAATATTTAAGAGGAGATAAATGGAGGGAGGAGATAATGAAGAAGAATATAAAGGTGGTGGTTTCATGGAATAAAGAGGAGCTAGCGATTTCATGGAGAAATGAAGAGGGGAAGTAAAGGGTTATAGTAATAATAATAATAATAAAGTGCATGCATTTAACTGTGGCATTTTTAGAGAGAGAAAGGGGTGGTGATGTAGGTTGTATGATGAGGTGGTGGCTTTGACATGAAAAGGTGACGGCGATGGCGTTGTGCATGAGAATGATGAAAATAGTTGAATGTCGAAGACTTGCATGGCGCCGGTCATTTTGAGAGTTGGTGATGATGGTGTGCCAGCATCAATGCATAATAATATATTTGTCATGAGCTTGCATGAAGATGAGCTGAATGGGTGGTTGCGACGTGAAACGCTTGATCGGCTTGAACAAGTGCAACGAGACTTTGACTTAGTTTCATGTAGACTGCATGAATTGCTCGGCCAACGTGACGACTTCGGTAAATATTTCTTTTGCAAACGTCGGGAGCACGACCACGTCAATAAACCTATAAAAATAAATATATATTAAATTAGCAAACTAAAATATAAAATAAATGATTTATAAATGAAAATATATAAATTATTATTAATTTTATATTAATTATTAAACTAAAATAAATACTAAAAATAGTTATAAATAGATATCAAAAAGATATAATTTATTAACCAGAATAAATAAAATATGATTATTTTAAACTAAATATTATAGTAAAAATACGCGTAAATATTACTTATCAAATACCCCCATACTTAAGCTTTTGCTATTCCCGAGCAAAACTATGAGAAGTACTTATAACACATTAATATAATTTTTAATCAAACTAAAAATTTATTAAATAAAAAGAAAGTTAAAAATATAATTTTAGGGATTCAAAATTTTATGTCCTAAAATATGAAAATAAAATGTGAAGAGCTAAATATTTAGCAAAGTTTTCTCTAATAAATTATTTAGAACTCAAAATTAAGTATTTAGCAAACAAAATTAGATTAAAAATTATTAACACTTTTTCAATAAAAAGAAACTTAAAGAAAAATTTAAACTACTACTTATGCTCCCTTACAAATTTAATTTAAATCTAAAGCAATTATATTGGATTTTGGGTTTGGAGAAAGGTAATTGAAGAGATCTTAGATTGGGGGTGATGAATTTTATCCTCTCACACCACACAATTTTTTTCTTTTGAATGTTTTTTTTTCTCTTCAAACAAAATTGCATAGGAGTAATGAATTTTATCCTCGTACTCCTTTCTTTTGGGGGGGTGCATATGTGTACCAAGGAATACTTGATTCCCTTGACATATGATCTAACCAAAAAAAGAAAAATTGCATATGTGTAGTAGGGGATAATGAATTTTATCATCTTATCCCCATGACATATGATCTAACAAGAAAATTAAAAATAAGGGGAAAGGCTTAACAAAATTTAGATTAAATTAAAAACTAAGAGAGCAACTATAGTGATTTAAGCTTTCCTAAGAATCTTAAAACATAAAGTGAATATAATTAAAATCTAAGAATTGTTAATCTAAATACTACAAAATTGAAACTAATTAAAATAAAAAAGAAAAAAGGCTAAATAGATTTCTCTAAATAAATTTATTTCATAAATTTATTTTTTCAAATCAAATCACCTAAAAATTAAATTTAACTAACTTTGATAAAATAAAAGATTAGAAAACCAAAAATTATAGAAATCCTTATAAATTGACTAAAAATAAATTTCTGAAAAGTCACAAAAATTTAAGGAGTGGTTTATTATATTTTTGGAATTTTCTTTTTTTCTATTTTTTGTTTTTGTTTTGATAAAATAAAAATAAAATAAAAACAAAATTTTGTAATTTTTTTAAGATTTTTTTTTAAAAATTTTTTGAAGATTTTTTCATTTTTTTAAAATTTTTAAATAAAAACAATAAAGTTGAATCCACTCCCATACTTAAAAATAAACATTGTCCCACTTGTCTATAAGTCAAGTAAGAGGGGAGAAACAAGAAGAAATAAAATAAAAAAATAGAATTTTTTTTAAAAAAGATTATTAAAGATAAACAAGGGGTGCCTCCCAAGAGCCCTTTTCTTTTTACCGTCTTTAAGCTAGACGGTTGTGGTTAGGAGAAAGGAAAATAAAAATTAAAATGAACGTGCAACTCCCTTAATTCGCATTTCGGCGTATGTGCCGAAGTTGGTCTCTCGGGTACTCCTCCGCTTGCTTCTTGATTTTTCTTCTTGCAATTGACTTGATAATGTAGATTCAAATCATCTATCGATACCTGAGGTCATTTGAATCTTTGTAGATGAGCGGCAAATGGATCATTGACTACATTAGATTGCAACGGCTCATCATCTATATGAAAATCATTAGAATAAGAAAAATAAAAAACAAACATGTTAGAAATAATTTCACACGGAGGAGGGTCGCGTGAAAGAAATTGATCAAGCTCCGGTTGTTTTTTTTCTGACATTAGTTTTTCTTCCGTAGAATGATTTAAAATTAAATCATTAGACGCATCAGGTTCATAAATTTTTGCTCCTAAATATTTATAAATTGTGCTTGGAAATTCATAAATAGGAGAAAAATTTGTAGTAGTAGGAGGAGAAAAATGTTCTTCTTCTATTCCTTCCAATGCGTCCATACACTTAACAAGTTCTTGAAATAAAAGTTCTTCTTCTTCTTCGGTATAAGCAACCGCGGGGGGACATGAAGATTCATGTTCCGCATTAGTAACATGTTGGAACACCCTATTACTGATTTGGGTCAAGATCACTATGTCTGTAGGAAACCAATGTTTGACCTCCTGTATAGCTCAAAAGGTCAATTAGAATTGAGTCTAAGGGATAGAAGTCTAGGTTTGGAAGCTGCTCTCAAGACCAAGAATCCTTCAGTTTGAGACTAAGTCATATCGTCGAGCTCAGCACGACGATTCGTCGAACTCCGATCGACAATCGTCTAGCTCAACTTCGACAGATCGTCGAACTCCATTCGACGATCGCTGAGCTCAACTTCAACATATCGTAGAACTCCATTCGACGATCTGCGAGCTCAGTTCGACGATTTTTGACTCAGTATTGGATCTCTATCTCTGAGCTCAGTTCGACGATCTTTGAGCTCAGATCGACGATATTGTGTTGCAGTATAAGTCCAAATCGCTGAGCTCAGTTCGACGATAGCAGAGCTCAGTTCGACGTTTCCTGATAACTTCAAGGAATTTTCAAGATTCAAATTCAGATCAGTTAAGGAGTTATTCTGCAATTAATTCAGAAGATTTTCTAGCCGTTTTCATTTATTTCTGGACCAAGTTTCAAGGAATTTTCAAAGAATATTTCTGTGGACTTTCCTCCAGAAGACATTTTGCAATTAAGGATGCAATTAATGCTGGCCAACGGCTATTCTTGACAGAGGATGTTTTTCTATTCAGTACCAGAGAATAAAAGGAAAGAATTTTTGAATCTCTCTAAGACAGACATCAATAATCCTCAGAACACAAGCACAAAACATTCTCTCTCTCAAAGAATTCTCTGAAGAACACACATCCAAGGAGATCAAACTTTCTGAAATATTCTGATCTCTTTGATCTCAAGTGTTCAAGGCCAACATATTTCAAGACTCCAGACACCTAACATTTCAGCTGTTGCTGAAATCATCTTTTGCTGGAGCTCAACCTCTGAAGGCCTATCACCCTACATCAAAGCTTCTTTTCCTGAACATCTCAAGGACTCAGGGGGAGCTTTGACACCATCAAATCCACATAGTCTTCTCAGCTGCTTTGAGAAAGAGAAGACTTCCATCACTCTCTCACCCCCATCTCTGTAAAGGGTTTCTCAAACTCCCTTCAAAAGCTTGAACTTGGTTTTTGAGCACCTTGTCAAAAGCTCATTGGTGGCAAGACACCTGATCAAAAAATCTGATTTGGTTTTTGAGCACCTTATCAAAAGCTCATTGGTGCCCAGGACACCTGATCAACTCATCCTGTAGTGGATTCCTACCTAGGGTGGTAGAAGAGTGGATATACCCAAGTTTAGGGGAACCACTATAGTTCCTTGTGTCTTCTAGATTTCTTGTCTTTATTTTTGTTTCTGGCTGTGATTGTTCTGTGATTAGCTTGTGATTAGTTTAGTTCTGTGATTAGATTTATTAATTGCTTCCCTGCTCACTCAGATTACAACAATTGTTGTAAAAAGTTTTCAAGCACCATATACTCTATTCACCCCCCTCTAGAGTATACCAGATCTAGCTGCACTTTCAATTGGTATCAGAGGCGAGGTTGGTTAAACATACCACACCTTGGTGGTTGTACAGGCTAACACCTGAACCCAAAGACTCCTAGTTAGATCTGTTTTCTTTTGAGTTTAGTATTAGATTTTGTTTTCACAAATCATGGCACAAAACAAAGATTATGCTAGCACCAGACCTCCAGTGTGCAATCTATCCAAATTTGCACTTTGGAAAGCAAGGATCAGATTATACATGAATTCTATTGACGAGGATATTTTTAACTCTGTTTTGACAGTTTGTCCAAGACTGTCAGAGAACTCAAGTACAAATGCTGTTCCACCTCCATCAGGAACATATGCTGATATCAAGAAATGGAAGGTAGTTGATGCCAAGGCTATGAACATCTTAGCCCAGACCATATCTGATGACATCTTTCAAAAGGTAGCTTAATGCAATTCAGCAAAGGAAATCTGGGATAAACTCTCTGAAATAGTCTCAGGCTCAGCTGATGAGAGAAAGGATAGGAGATCCCGCCTCATATCTCAATATGAGAATTTCAAGAAGGGAGAAGCTGAGTCAGTTGGGGATATGTATAACAGGCTCAGTCTAATAGTCAGTGAACTCAGGACCTTGGACAAAGAGATCTCACTAACTGAGCTCAATGACAAAATTCTAATGTGCTTCCCTAGCACTTGGGATTCAAGAATCTGGCCAATCAAGGATGCCAGAAGTTTGAATGAGATCACCACAGAAGCTCTATTGGGTAAGCTCAAATCTTATGAGCTACTCATCAAGAATAGAGAACAAGAACAGAAGGCTGCCTCACTAGGCACAAGAAAAGAGAAGACAATAGCCTTCAAGGCAACTGAAGATCAGCCTGAAAACAAAGTCACAGGCAATGATGAACTGCTCAGTCTGTTGGCCAAAAGATTTTACAAGATGGCCAGAAAGGACTTCAGAAGGAGATCATACAAGGAGCATGATAAGCCAAGGTATGATAAGTCAATTAATAATAAAGAAATTGTCTGCTTTGGTTGCAGGAAACCAGGGCATGGCAATGATAAGTCAAGAGGAATGGCAATGACAAACCCTCCTCAAGCAAAAACAAACACACAAGAAAGGGGTTTGTTGCTGAATCCTGGAGTGAGACTGAAGAGGAGTCAGAAGCCTCATCCAGCTCCAGTGATGATGAAGATGATGCAGAAGAGAAAGAGTTCTGCATGATGGCAATCAATGCCTCTCAACATAATTCAGATGAAGAAGAGTCAGAGTCAGATTCAGAGACTCAACCTGAAGAAGATCAGGTAATTAGTTCATTTGATTTTAATTCTGAGGACTTTAAATCTGAGTTTAAAGCATTATGTTTAGACCTGCTAAAATATGAGAAAAAAATTATCTCTCTCAGAAATCATTTATCTGAACATAATACCTTAAAGTCAGAAAACCTCAAACTCTCTCAGGAGTTGGAGTGCTGTAGGGAGCAGATAGCTTCACTGAAAAGTGAGATATCTGAGGCCAAGAAGCTTGAAGAATCCCTTAATGGGAGAAGTATCAAGCTGATGGACATCACAAGCACAGTGAACTCCAGATTTAATAGTACACTGGGCTTGGGTGCTTCATCCAGCCAACCCATAGTTCTAACAACTCCAATCAAGTTCATTTCTGATAAAGGAAAGGGAGTTGTAGAGGTAGCTAGGAAAAATTCTGATCTGACCAAGAAAACCAAGTCCCAGCAGAAATCGTCGAACGGAGATCGACGATCGCCGAACGCAGATCGACGATCTCAGGCAAAATCGTCAAACTCAGGTTGACGATCTCATGTTCCTGAACTCTGCCATAGTCGACCGTCGAACAGAGCTCGACGATCTGACCCAAGGTCGTCGAACGCAGCTCTACGATCGTCGAACATAGGTCAGAGCTCTGGAAATTCTTTCAAGGGCAAATCAAAATCCAATCCTAAGGGTCCTTCATCCCAAATCTCTAACCCTTATACTGAATGGATTATACCTCCAAGGAGATATCATCCTGAAGGTTATAAGAGTCAACCTGAGATGTCTTTTATTTCAGAGTTTAAAGGTTATCAACCTAGGCCCAAGGTAAACTGGGTCAGAAATAAGTGAATTATTTTATGTGCAGGTGAAGACCTATCCAACATCTAACCAGCAATGGTACTTGGATAGTGGGTGCTCTAAGCACAGGATAGGAAACAAGGACAATCTCACATCCTTCAGAGCCAAGCTTGGACCCAAAGTTATCTTTGGTGATTCAAACTTTGGACAAACCAAAGGATATGGTGCAGTCCAGATTGGATCAGTAACAATCAAGAAGGTAGCTTATGTGGAAGGACTGAAGCACAACTTAATAAGCATCAGTCAGCTGTATGATGAAGGCTACCAGGTGACCTTCAGCAAAGCATTATGCAAAATCAAGTCAGAAGACAACACAGCTGTGTTGACAGGTAAAAGGAAAGGTAACATCTATCTAGTAGATTTTCTTTCAACAGATGTAGATATTTGTCTGTTCAATTCTGTTTGTAGACCAAATATTTTATGGCATAAGAGACTAGGACACCTAAACCTTAGAAGTATTGCTAGGCTATCCAAGGACAACCTTGTTAGAGGACTACCTTCTGCCACCTACAAGAAGGAAGGACTCTGCAGGGCTTGTCAATTAGGCAAGCAAACTAAAAACAGTTTTAAGTCACTTAATAAGAGTGATTCACCTAGGATATTGTATCTGTTACACATGGATCTTTTTGGACCCATCACAGTACAAAGCCTAGGAGGGAAATCTTACACTTTAGTAGTTGTAGACGACTTCTCTAGATTCACTTGGGTGTTCTTTCTAAGGAAGAAGTCTGATAACTTTAAGTGTCTGACAGAGTTTCTCAAATGTATACAGATTGAGTTCAATACTCATATTGCCATGATCAGAAGTGATCATGGGACAGAGTTTGATTCTCTTCATATGTAAGAGTTCTGTCAGAGTGAAGGGATCAGGCATACTTTCTCAGCTCCTAGAACTCCTCAACAAAATGGGGTAGCTGAAAGGAAAAATAGAACTCTTATTGAATCTGCCACTACACTGTTGTTAGATGCTCATCTTACTCTATCCTTTTGGGCAGAGGCAGTGAACATCTCCAACTATGTGCTGAATAGAAGTTTGATACATAAACTAAAGGGAAAGACTCCCTATGAATTACTTAAAGGGAAGAAACCTAAAGTTGATTATTTTAGAGTGTTTGGTTGTATTTTCTATATACATAATAATGACAAGAAATATTTAACAAAATTTCAAGCTAAAGCTGATGAAGGAGTGTTTCTGGGATACTCCATGATCAGCAAGGCTTATAGGGTTTATAATAAATCATCTCTAAAAATTGAGGAATCTGTTCATATATCATTTGATGAATCTAACATGTCTTTCAAGGAGAAGATCTCTTCTACCATAGCACCTTTGCAGGAACATTCTCTTATTGAAGACTTGAACAAGTTACAGGTTACTCAAAAGGATGAAAGCAGTGAAGATGAAGAAAGTGTTCAACATATTGAAGAACAACTTGAAGAGCCAGTTGTTGTACCAGTAGAGGAAACAACAACACATGTTGGTGAACAATCAACACCCCCTGTTGACTTAGTAACATCAAGAGACCATCCAATTTCCCAAATAATTGGAGACATCTCAGCTGGTGTGCAAACCAGAAATCAGGTCAACCAAAACCTGTTGCACACCTACTTCCTATCTCAAATTGAACCTCAGTCCATTCAAGATGCAGAGCAAGATCCACACTGGGTCATTGCAATGCAAGAAGAGTTGCATCAATTTGAAAGGAACAAAGTGTGGGAACTAGTGCCAAAGCCTAAGGATCACTCCATTGTTGGAACAAAGTGGGTGTTCAGAAACAAACTGGATGATCAATGAGTAATTGTAAGGAATAGGGCAAGGCTAGTTGCTCAGGGATACTCTCAAGAAGAAGGAATAGACTATGACCAGACTTTTGCACTAGTTGTAAGATTGGAAGCCATCAGAATATTTTTGGCTTATGCAGCACATAAAGGATTCAAGGTATATCAGATGGATGTCAAAAGTGCATTTCTAAATGGAGACATCAAAGAAGAAGTATATGTCAGATAACCTCCAGGTTTTATCTCTCCAACTTATCCTGATTATATTTTTAAATTGAACAAAGCATTATATGGTCTCAAGCAAGCTCCTAGAGCATGGTATGAGACCCTAGCATGCTTTCTTTTGAAAAATGGATTTATAAAGGGTAGAGTACACCAAACTCTTTTCATTAGAACCCATAAGTCTCATGCCCTACTAGTACAGATCTATGTAGATGATATTATTTTTGGTTCTACTGACTCAAAATTGTGCAGAAGGTTTTCCAACGTAATGCATTCTAAATTTGAAATGAGTAGCATGGGTGAGCTATCCTTCTTCCTAGGATTGCAAGTCAAACAGCATGCTGAAGGCATCTTTATTTCTCAAACCAAGTATGCAAATGAATTGGTTAAGAAATTTGACATGTCTGAAGTATCTTGTATGAAAACACCTATGCCTACTAATGCTGTATTGGATGCTGATGAACATGAGAAACCTATTGATAAGACAACATATAGAGCAATGATTGGCTCTTTACTGTACCTTACAGCTAGTAGACATGATATAATATTTGCTACATGTATATGTGCTAGGTTCCAAGTAAGCCCTAGAGAGTCACACCTAACATTAGTAAAGAGGATTCTCAGGTATGTTAAAAGTTGTCCAAATCTAGGTCTCTGGTATCCAAAAGATTCAGCATTTAATTTAACTGGATTTTGTGATGCTGATTATGCTGGATGCAGAATTGACAGGAAAAGCACCAGTGGAACTTATCAGTTCCTTGGTGACAGACTTGTCTCTTGGTTTTGTAAGAAACAAACTTCTGTGTCAACTTCAACTGCTGAAGCTGAATATATGGCTGCAGGCAGTTGTTGTTCACAAATCTTGTGGATTCAAAACCAACTCCTAGACTATGGCTACAACTTAGAGAAGTCTAAAATCTTATGTGATAACACCAGTGCTATTTCTATAGCTCAAAATCCAGTCCTCCATAGTAGGACAAAACACATAGAGATTAGACATCATTTCTTAAGGGATAATGTTGAAAAGAATAAAATTGAACTGCAATATATCCCAACTGATTTACAAAGGGGAGATATTTTCACCAAGCCCTTGGATGAAAAGAAACACACCTTCTTCCTAAATCATTTAGGAATGTTAGATGGAGGAAGTCTTAAATAATATCCAAGATTTTAAAAGTTTAAAAATTGACCAAGACTAGGCAAACATCTTGATTTTTTTTCTTTCTTAGTGTCTAGAGTTTTTCTGGTCTCTGAACTGTGCTCGACGATTTTCCCCCAGATCGTCGAACGGAGATCGACGATGTCTGAAATCGTCGATCTGAGTTCAGCATTTCTCAGATAGTATGAACTATCTCTTCCGGTCAACGATCGTCAAACGGCGCTCGACGATTTTGTTCTCTGAACGATCGTCGAACAGAGCTCGACACTCTCCAATATCGTCGAACGGAGATCGACGATGTTGAAGACTCTTCAGATTCCTTTAGCAGCCCCGATCGTCGAACTGAGTTCAACGATCTTTCCATTTCTGCGTCGAACCCTAATATAAAATTCATTTTTCGCCGTCGTTCTCCTTTGCGCTTTCGATTTCTCTGCAAAAACTTTCTTTCCCTCCAAACATTTCTACACTTGGTCGTTTTGTTTGTTGAATCTTTGCAGGTAACTATGGTTGTTTCTGTTGTCGTTCTCGCCGCCATGAAATTTGATGCCGGCTTTGACATAGACATGGAATCCTTCAGCACAACAGACCAGGTTTTTCAGGATATCTTAGAGCTATTCAAAGAGCAGAAACTTACTGCAATCATGACTACAAGGATTAAGCTTGCTTCTGATGAGATTAAAGAGTGGGTCTACACTGCACACAATCAGGATCAAAACACCATTGTTGGATCAATCTCTGGCACACAGGTACCCTTGACCCCAGCAATTATGACAGAGGTTTTTGAGTTAAGTACTGGTGGAGATTCTGCTGATTTATCTGGAGAAAAATATGCTGACTTGCTTGCCAGAATGGGTCATTCTGAGGCTAACCCTAGCAAGCTATTGAAAAAGAATCTGTCTGTGGAATACAGATTCCTGGCCGATGTAGTTGGAAAGGTCCTATTGGCTAAGCACTCTGCCCATGATACAATTTCAAGGTATTAGCTCTGCTTAATGGGAGCCATAGTGGACAGGAAGAATCTGAACTGGGGAGAGGTCTTTTTTGACCTAATTAAGAAGAAAATTAATAAGAGTTTTGTAAATTTTGGAAGGATTTTAGGACTGTTTCTGCAGAATAGGTGCCCTGCATTGCTGGTATCCTCTGGGATCCACATAAATGCTTCCAAGAGACTATCTTGTGCCCTTTTTGGTAAATGGGACAGGTAGATCATCAAGTCCAGCAGGCCCTCTTCCAGCACACCTTCAGGCACCAAGACTGTCAGAGTCACTTCCCCTCAGGTCTCTGCCCCTGCAGATGACCTGCCTGCTGCTGCCTCTCCTCCTCTTCCAATTCCATCCACCATTCAAACTCCATCCACCATCATCATCTCCAGCCCCTCTCCAACCTCTACACCATCTCCAATCCCTACTCTACCAACCACAGAAGAACCATTCCATCCTTTATACTCCTACCCTCAACCAGATACTGCCACTTCATCACCCTCCATTCCCTCATTCAACCTCATTGATGATTCCTTCATGGATGACTCACCCTCCTCTCCTCCTGAGCTGCCCTCATCCTCAACATCTTACCAAGATCTTCTGCAAGAAATCATTGACCAACCCACCTTCACACCCTCCATCCCACTGTCCTCCATATCCACTTTACCCACACCTCAGCCATCTCTTCCCCAATACACCAGCTCTCCTCTACCATCATCAACAGCTACACCTCCATCCTCTACCTCTGCTCTAGTAACTACTGAGCAAGTAGATATTCCAGCCCTTGCTGACAGGATTTATGAATTGCTAGCCCCCAGGCTATCTCTTCTCTTGGATACCTCCTTGGCTCCATTACTCCTGTCAGTGGTAGCCCTTTCTGCCAGGCTCTCTTCCCTATTCCCTCAGGCAGCCCCTTCAGCAGTGTGCCTTGATCCAGCTCTATCTGAATCCAGACAGGGGGAGATGCCCTATGAAGTGAGCCTGCCTGCTACTGTTCTTGCTGTTTCTTCAGCTTCTGTTACTGCTGCTGTTGTGTTTCAAGATCCAGTTCCTCCTCCTGTTGCAGTCTTTACAATAGACCTCAGCTCTTTACTCTCAGAATTTGATTCAATATATTTCAGATGTCTGCCAGAGAAAGCTTGTCTTCCAGAGACAGTTGCTATCCAGCCCCCAGAGGATTTGTCCAAGGCCCTTGTGCCCTTCTCTTGTTGTGATCCCAACATCATCACTTCCTTTGTTAACTCAGTTTATGCTGCTGCTACTTCTGCTGAAAGCAGTGTGGTTGTTTCTGATGTTGCTGCCCCTCCTGCTGAGAATTTTGTTGAAACTATTGTTGATACTGCTGATGAGCCAATTTCTAAGGAGATCCTTATGACAGAGGCACATGAGTTTGAGCATTCTGTATTTTCTGATGATATCTCTGCTGCTGATATTGCTGTTTCTGTTAGTGAAAATGGTGCTGCCCCAACTGTTGTTATTACTGCTTCAACCTCTGCTTCTGCCACACCTTCTGTTGCTGCTGCTTCAACTCCTGTTACCAGTTCTGTATCTGTCTCAATCCAGCTCAAGCAAGATTTGATGAAAAAGATTGATGCTCTTTATGATGATCAAAGTTCTGAAAGTGATGAGTTTAAGACAGATTCTGATGATTCATCTGCTACCATTGCCAGAAAGAGAAAGGCAAGGAGCAAAGCCATGAAGAGAGTACCTCCTGCCAAGGTCAAGGACAACAATGATATACCATATTATATTCTTCATGATTGTCCCATAACTGAGCACTAGATGCAGTACTCAAAGAATCAACTCAAAGCAATGAAAAAGAAAAGGAAATATGAAAAGGGCTCTTCTCAATTCTAACATTCTCATCCTCCTCCACCACCTTCTCCTGATGCAGGTGCAGGTGGAAGTTCAGCTGCTCAACCCCCTGCTAGAAGTCAAACCCCTTATCCGCCACATGCCAGATCCTATCATAGGGGAAGCCAGTCCAGGGGTTCTCAATCCAGAAGAGGAGGCTATAGAGGTAATTAAAGAGAAGTCCAGGTTTACTCTAAAGGATATTCAAGGCAACATCCCTACTCCAGGGAAGGACAAACATCATCTGACACAACCTCTAGTCCTTTTCCTTATAAATTGAAGGAAACAGTTTCATCCAGGCCTCCTCAAGATAACCCTTCTAATAGATATGAGCCACCAGTACCATTTGAAGACCCTGAGAACAATCCAGCTGCTTGGACTACAAGGATGAAAGAGCTTGCTGCACTGGATCAGATCAAGAAAGCTAGAGAGCAAGGCAAAGACTCATCCAACATCACTACAATGTCTGAACAGAGAAATAAAGAGTTGGAAAGATATGGGTCAAGCAAATTCTTTGATTCTGAAAGATACATGGAGCTGCATCCTGAAGCTGTAGTTCCCAGGCCCAAACAGCAAACCTCTTTAGGTGCAGCAGATGATAAAAGATCAAAGAAGGAATCTCTCAACCCCAACAGAGAAATTAAACTCATTAAGAGCAAGGAAAAGAAATGATTATATAAGGTGACAATCTCTCTGATTTTTGATTATTATCTAGGATGACATATATCTGTGGTTCTGCAATGTCCAGCTTTTTGCCTTTCTGTATTGTTGCTTGTATGTTGTTATTTTAATTTTTCCAAGTTCTGTAAATAGTAATCCTAACCCAAACAGGGGGAGATTGTTGGAACACCCTATTACTGATTTGGGTCAGGATCACTATGTCTCTAGGAAACCAATGTTTGACCTCCTGTATAGCTCAAAAGGTCAATTAGAATTGAGTCTAAGGGATAGAAGTCTAGGTTTGGAAGCTGCTCTCAAGACCAAGAATCCTTCAGTTTGAGACTAAGTCATATCGTCGAGCTTAGCATGACGATTCGTCGAACTCCGATCGACGATCGTCTAGCTCAACTTCGACAGATCGTCGAACTCCATTCGACGATCGCTGAGCTCAACTTCAACATATCGTCGAACTCCATTCGATGATCTGCGAGCTCAGTTCGACGATTTTTGACTCAGTATTGGATCTCTATCTCTGAGCTCAGTTCAACGATCTTTGAGCTCAGATCGACGATATTGTGTTGCAGTATAAGTCCAAATCGCTGAGCTCAGTTCGACGATAGCAGAGCTCAGTTCGACGTTTCCTGATAACTTCAAGGAATTTTCAAGATTCAAATTCAGATCAGTTAAGGAGTTATTCTGCAATTAATTCAGAAGATTTTCTAGCCGTTTTCATTTATTTCTGGACCAAGTTTCAAGGGATTTTCAAGGAATATTTCTGTGGACTTTCCTCCAGAAGACATTTTGCAATTAAGGATGCAATTAATGCTGGCCAACGACTATTCTTGACAGAGGATGTTTTTCTATTCAGTACTAGAGAATAAAAGGAAAGAATTTTTGAATCTCTCTAAGACAGACATCAATAATCCTCAGAACACAAGCACAAAACATTCTCTCTCTCAAAGAATTCTCTGAAGAACACACATCCAAGGAGATCAAACTTTCTGAAATATTCTGATCTCTCTAATCTCAAGTGTTTAAGGCCAACATATTTCAAGACTCCAGACACCTAACATTTCAGCTGTTGCTGAAATCATCTTTTGCTGGAGCTCAACCTCTGAAGGCCTTGTTGGGTTTCTCTAAGGGGTGGCACAACGCTTGTGCACGCAGCGGAAAAATAAAACATCAAGAAAAACCCAAAGAGATCTGGATCGGGCCATGACAGTTGAATCAAGAAGTTCATAGGCAACTAAGCAAAAATTACCTCGGTGGCGTTGAGTCACAACTCAACGGAGATGCTCCAAATTTCTTCTTCGTGCTAGCGGCGAGTTTTACGTGGAATAATGTCCACGTTTCTGCAGAAGTCCACACGAGCGGGAGAACGCCGATCTATCCGTCGCACGGATTATCGGGAAGGAGAAGACCACACCTCAGCTATTCCACGGACTGCTAGGTCCGCGCCAGGAAGAGCAGCACCAGCGACAGTCGCCGGAGAAGAGGGGGTCAGCGGGGCGAACACGGCGGCGGCGGAACCCTTCCGTCGGCGGCGGGATTCGGGATCGGCGAAACGATCGCGGAACTCTTCCGTCGGGCTCGGTTCGCACAGGAGAAAATCACACACAAACCCGAAAACCCTAAGTGTTGTATTTATACTAAAGGTATAAATAAACCTAGGCTTATCGCTATCCACAGAACACCCGAGAATAGGGTTCAGAATCGGCGAGTATCAATCGGTGAGAATCGGCGACAATCGGCGAGAATCACTGAGCAGGTTCGGCGAGAATCAGTCGACGTGTATCACCCAGGATCGGCGAGAATCAGAGTACAATACTCGACGATTCTCGCCGATCGTCGAGCCGCGCTCGACGAAACACGGCGACACACGTCGATCGTCGAGCCGCGGTCGACGATACATGCCGAAGTCGTCGATTGTCGAGAATCAGCATATTGATTCTCGACGATTCTCGCCGATCGGCGGTAATCAGAAGACGATTCTCAACGAATGTTATCGACCCTCGGACGACAATCCTAACCAGCCCTTCAAGGCAACATTTGCCCAACCCGATGATTCTTTAAGGCAACACTTTGCCCACAACCCCATCCAGGTCGGTGATTGGTAACCTTTACCAACACAATCAATCATCCAACTTCTCCACATCTCCTATGTGCGACCCTGCAGGCTCATATCGCATTGGCAGTGAGATTACATGCTTGATCACTTCCAGATCACAATGGTAACTCCAACAGACTCCCACTTGATCTCGAAAGTATCAAAGCAAAAACCTCACAAACAATGAGCGGCATCTAGCAATGCATCATTGCTCCCCAAGCAATAAGAGTTTATAACTCATAAGCCTTTATGACCAATGTATCAGCGTTGTCTTTGTCCCTTTGTCCCTTACATCCGGAAAGAACTAGATGCATGGACCGTGTCACCCTCGTAATAGCTCAATCCAAGTTTCTTGATCCAGGACGGACTTCAAGAGAATGGTGAGTCAAATATCACATATTGACTCAACCAAGCATGGCCATGCATTTCTCAATCCAGTTCCATCAAGGGGCCCATGGATGTAACTCCTGTCATACAGAAGGACAAATCCCATATCTGCTCACACACAAACACCCAAATGATTCGTAACATGCCCAACAACCACCCTTATCATCAACCTTTCTCAAGGAAGACTTTAGATGGCATCAAAGCACGCTCTTCCTAACTTGATGAATGCTGTGACTTCAGGTCAAAGGACCACAACACCATTGTCAATTGAGACTTACTCGTGACACAATTGGACGACAATCCACAGAGTAGTCTCAGGTTGGGTCTGTCCAGTACAACTTGTTCACTAACAAGTACCCACGTGATGACTTGATATCACAATATCATGACCTGTGAGAACCGGTCATCAGTCAACACACGTGCTAGTCTTCATGTACCATCATCACCCTTAGTTTCTATGATGATACTCGACTAGGGACCTTTTAAGAATGAAGCTTCAAATAAATCATAGGCTCTCACATTCAAGTCATGCACTTGATGTCCCATGGAAGCGAACATTCTAAGGGTATCTATTATGTTAACATTTAACTATCATATATAGAAAAACACATAATAAAAGAATTTGCCATTGATTATAAAAGAAAAACTAGGTACAATGTTCATCATATGAACAAACAGCCAACAAAATACAAGATTACATGCAACCCACAAGATTCTCGCTAGAGTTGATCATTTAGGTATCGTATACCCATGGATCTAGTATGACCATCATGCTTTCTCTGCGCGAGAGGCTTTGTCAGTGGATCCGCAATATTCTCCTCAGTCGGCACTCTGCAAATGTTTACATCTCCTCGTTCGACAATCTCACGAATAAGATGAAAACGCCTAAGTATGTGCTTGGAGCGCTGATGGGATCTAGGTTACTTAGATTGTGCAATTGCACCATTGTTATCACAGTAGAGAACTACGGGACCAACAATGCTAGGAACTACATCAAGCTCGCCGATGAATTTCCTAATCCATACAGCCTCCTTCGCCGCATTAGCTGATGCGATATACTCGGCCTCTGTTGTAGAATCAGCAACTGTCTCTTGCTTGGAACTCTTCCAGCTCACATCTCCTCCATTCAGGCAAAACACAAAACCTGACTGAGACTTGGAGTCGTCTCTATCAGTTTGGAAGCTAGCATCCGTGTAACCACTTACAACGAGCTCTTCCTCTCCACCATACACCAAGAATACATCCTTAGTCCTTCTTAAGTACTTCAGGACATTCTTGACTGCAATCCAGTGACACTCACCGGGGTCTGACTGATACCTGCTAGTCATGCTCAAAGCAAAGGAGACATCGGGTCGAGCACATAACATCGCATACATGATTGATCCAATTGCCGAAGCATATGGAATCAACTTCATGTGGTCCTTATCTTCACAAGACTTTGGACACTGGTCCTTAGAGAGATTCACACCATGAGACATGGGCAAAAATCCTTTCTTGCACTCAAGCATGTTGAACCGCTTCAACACCTTTTCGATGTACGCACTCTGGGTCAAACCCAGCAACTTCTTCGATCTATCTCTATAGATCTTAATACCGAGTATATAAGTCGCTTCACCCAAATCCTTCATTGAAAAGTAGTTCCCTAGGTTGTTCTTAACAACTTTTAGGGTAGGAATGTCATTTCCTATCAACAGTATGTCATCTACATACAATATCAGGAAGACAACAATGCTCCCACTGAATCGCTTGTAAACACAAGGCTCATCTTCATTCTTGATGAAACCAAACTCTTTGATTTTCTCATCAAAACGAAGATTCCAACTTCGAGAGGCCTGTTTCAGTCCATAAATGGACTTATTCAGCTTGCATATTTTAGTGGCTTCATCTGGGGATACAAAACCCTCGGGTTGTGTCATATACACTTCCTCAAGGAGGTTTCCATTAAGGAAAGCCGTTTTGACATCCATCTGCCAGATCTCGTAGTCATAATACGCAGCAATAGCAAGCAATATCCTAATGGACTTTACCATGGCAACAGGGGAAAAGGTCTCATCATAGTCAATACCATGAATTTGCTTGAAACCTTTAGCCACCAGTCGCCCTTTGAATGTCTCTACATTCCCATCCATGTCGGTCTTCTTCTTGAAGACCCACTTGCACCCTATGGGTCGTACCCCTTCAGGTGGTTCCACCAAGTTCCAAACTTGATTTGCATACATGGAGTCCATTTCGGATTTCATAGCCTCATGCCATTTGTCGGAGTCCGGTCCATTCATAGCCTCTTGGTAGGTTGCTGGTTCATCATCATGATCCATAAGCAACACGTTACCTATTTGAGACACGAGAAATCCATATCTCTCCGGCTCAAACCTTGGTCTACCAGATCTACGTAGGACTTGTGTTCCCTGAGCAGGGTCTCTAGCTACAACATCTTGTAGTCCTGTCTCAGGATCCAATTTTGGTTCATTCACTACATGTGGTTCTTGAACTTCTTCAAGCTCTACCTTTTCAGTCTTTCTTGATAAGAACTCTTTCTCCAAGAAGACACCGGTCCTTGCGACAAACACTTTGCCCTCAGACGGTAGGTAAAAGTAATACCCTTTCGTTTCCTTAGGATATCCCACCAGATAACATTTATCCGATTTGGGTTCCAGCTTGTCAGGCATTTGACGTCTCACATATGCCTCACAGCCCTAAATTTTAATGAACGACATACTAGGACGCTTCCCAGTCCATATCTCATATGGTGTCTTCAGAACCGTTTTCGTTGGAGCGCGATTCAATGTCATTGCAGCAGTCTCTAAGGCAAAACCCCAAAAGGAAACAGGCAAGTCTGCATGACTCATCATCGAACGTACCATGTCTAACATTGTACGATTTCTCCTCTCAGACACACCATTATGTTGTGGTGTTCTAGGTGGAGTGAGCTGTGATACAATACCACACTCTTTTAGATGATCACGGAACTCATGACTCAGGTATTCGCCACCTCGATCAGATCGGAGTGCTTTAACCCTTTTACCCAACTGGTTTTCTACTTCATTCTTGAACTCTTTGAACTTTTCAAAGGTCTCGGATTTGCACTTCATAAGATACATATATCCGTATCTACCGAAATCATCAGTAAATGTAACAAAGTAGAAATACCCACCTCTAGCCATGGAACTCATGGGTCCGCATACATCACTATGTACAACACCCAAGAGATCCTCAGCCCTCTCAATATAACCAGTGAAAGGAGCTTTAGTCATTTTGCCTAACAAACAAGACTCGCATCGCTCAAATGATTCATAATCAAATGAGTCCAAAAGTCCATCTCTATGGAGCTTGGATATGCGCTTCTCGTTGATGTGGCCCAAACGACAATGCCAGAGAAACGTAGGGTTCGAGTCATTTGTTCTTAGTCTTTTATTGTTTTCTACATTACAGATCAGATGGTCCAAGTTCAAAACGTAAAGACCATTAAACAATTGGGCTACAGCATAACAAACATCATTCTTAAATATAGAACAACAATTGTTCTTAATTATAAAAGAAAATCCAATCATGTCCAAACATGAAATAGATATGATGTTTCTAGTTATCGCCGGAACAAAATAACAGTTATCTAGTTCTATAACAAGCCCACTGGGCAAAGAAAGACGGTAAACTCCTACGGCTACAGCAGCAACTCTTGCTCCATTGCCGACGCGGAGGTCCACCTCCCCTTTACTCAGCAATCTTCTCCTTCCCAGTTCCTGCACATTTGTACAAATGTGAGAACCACATCCGGTATCCAATACCCAAGATGAAGGAGCAGAAAGGTTTATCTCTATAACGTAAACATTAGAAGCGGAAGTCATACCTCCCTTCAATTTCTGCAGACCCTCAATATACGAAGGACAGTTCCTCCGCCAATGACCAGCCTTGCCACAGTGGTGGAATTTCCCTTCCTTCACCGTGCTCTTCCTTTTCATCAGTGCAGAAGACTTGGGCTCAAGATATGACTTAGGTCCTACCTTTGTCTTCTTAGAGCCCTTGGCTTTGCCCTTGCCCTTATGCACCATCAGTATGGAGCCGGCAGGCTTGGCCTTCTTCATATTGATTTCGGCAGTTCTCAACATGCCTAGGAGTTCGGGCAGTGTCTTGTCTATCTCATTCATGTTGTAGTTCAAGACGAACTGCTCATAACTGTCCGGCAACGATTGCAGGATCAGATCCGTGGCCAACTCTTGACCAAGAGGAAAACCCAGCCTTTCAAGGTTCTCTATATACCCAATCATCTTGAGTACGTGAGTCCCTACTGAGTCTCGAACTCCCATCTTGCACTGAAACAACGCTTTCGTGATGTCGAACCTCTCTTGACGAGCCTGCCCTTGAAACATTTTCTTGAGATGCTCGTCAATCTCCTTGCACCCCATGCTCTCATGTTGCTTCTGAAGCTCAGAGTTCATAATGGCAAGCATAAGGCACTCGACATCTAAAGCATCGTCAGTATACTTCTTATAAGTATCTTTCTCAGCACGGGAAGAATTCCCGGTCGGCACCTCGGGGGCTTCTTCTTCTAAGACATAGAGCTTTCGCTCTTGCCTGAGAATAATTCTCAGGTTCCTATACCAGTCCATGTAATTTGTCCCACTGAGCTTATCCTTCTCAAGGATGGCTCTCAGAGACAACGTGGAGTGTGAAACACTTGCCATGGAATTCTACAAGAATTTATGCAGAATAAAATCAGTACCAAAATTCCAAATACAATTTATTTTAATTTGGACTTCAATTAAAATACTCCCACTATTTTATTCGAAATGATAGCCCTCACTAACAATTCGGAGAGTTCATGCGAGCTACTCTCTTAGTGGACAAGATCCGTATTTCACCAACACTATGAGTCTGCTTTGGCGTTCCTCTCACGATGCGGTTATTTAGGTAGGCAACGCTTGCCAATTGCATCCTCATGCAATTCTTGTATGGTTGGTGAATAACTCCTTACTCGCATCCATCATATGGTGCATGCCAACCCTATGCCTCTAGGCACTCAACCTTTGAGGTCACCTAGTTAAGCTGGACCCGATGTCGACAGTGGGATATCACAATTATCCGCTCGCACCCTTACCAAGATAGATTAATGCACCTTGCTTTGGCCAGCCCACACTTCATCGATCGAGGCAGGAAGAGTGTCATCCATCGGAAGGCATCCGAACACTTAATATTTGATGAAGGGATTTTAATTTTAGGTTAACAATTAACCATGATCAACATTTGATCAATGTGCACATCCAAAGAAAAGCAATTTTTCTAAAACCACATGCATCCCTTATGTGCACATCCTGACACCATCAACATTTGATAGAAGGAAGGGCTAAATCTGAACATCCGGAAATTTCCAAATCCTCAGATTTACATGCATTGGACAAAGGCGAAGACAACTCAACTTAAAGCAGTAGACAAGCTCATCTCTCTATGTTGGATTCAAAATCCAAAACATACTCGAGGGATGGTTACTGCTAAGGAGACAACAATTTCTAACACTTAGAAATTCCACCGAAATTCCAGTCGTTCTTGGCGAGGTGCCAAGACTAAATCTAGACATTTAGAACATTTCTAAATACCTAGGTTTACATGCACTGGAATAACACAACTTCCAAAACAACAGTCATGGCCGTAACCTCCCTCTGATACCACTGTTGGGTTTCTCTAAGGGGTGGCACAACGCTTGTGCACGCAGCGGAAAAATAAAACATCAAGAAAAACCCAAAGAGATGTGGATCGGGCCATGACAGTTGAATCAAGAAGTTCATAGGCAACTAAGAAAAAATTACCTCGGTGGCGTTGAGTCACAACTCAACGGAGATGCTCCAAATTTCTTCTTCGTGCTAGCGGCGAGTTCTACGTGGAATAATGTCCACGTTTCTGCAGAAGTCCACACGAGCGGGAGAACGCCGATCTATCCGTCGCACGGATTATTGGGAAGGAGAAGACCACACCTCAGCTATTCCACGGACTGCTAGGTCCGCGCCAGGAAGAGCAGCACCAGCGACAGTCGCCGGAGAAGAGGGGGTCAGCGGGGCGAACACGGCGGCGGCGGAACCCTTCCGTCGGCGGTGGGATTCGGGATCGGCAAAACGATCGCGGAACTCTTCCGTCGGGCTCAGTTCGCACAGGAGAAAATCACACACAAACCCGAAAACCCTAAGTGTTGTATTTATACTAAAGGTATAAATAAACCTAGGCTTATTGCTATCCGCAGACCACCCGAGAATAGGGTTCAGAATCAGCGAGTATCAATCGGTGAGAATCGGTGACAATCTGCGAGAATCACTGAGCAGGTTCGGCGAGAATCAGTCGACGTGTATCACCCAGGATAGGCGAGAATCAGAGTACAATACTCGACGATTCTCGCCGATCGTCGAGCCGCGCTCGACGAAACACGGCGATACACGTCGATCGTCGAGCTGCGGTCAACGATACATGCCGAAGTCGTCGATCGTCGAGAATCAGCATATTGATTCTCGACGATTCTCGTCGATCGGCGAGAATCAGAGAGACGATTCTCGCCGATCGGCGGGAATCAGAAGACGATTCTCAACGAATGTTATCGACCCTCGGACGACAATCCTAACCAGCCCTTCAAGGCAACATTTGCCCAACCCGATGATTCTTTAAGGCAACACTTTGCCCACAACCCCATCCAGGTCGGTGATTGGTAACCTTTACCAACACAATCAATCATCCAACTTCTCCACATCTCTTATGTGCGACCCTGCAGGCTCATATCGCGTTGGCAGTGAGATTACATGCTTGATTACTTCCAGATCACAATGGTAACTCCAACAGGCCTATCACCCTACAACAAAGCTTCTTTTCCTGAACATCTCAAGGACTCAGGGGGAGCTTTGACACCATCAAATCCACATAGTCTTCTCAGCTGCTTTGAGAAAGAGAAGACTTTCATCACTCTCTCACCCCCATCTCTGTAAAGGGTTTCTCAAACTCCCTTCAAAAGCTTGAACTTGGTTTTTGAGCACCTTGTCAAAAGCTCATTGTTGGCAAGACACCTGATCAAAAAATCTGATTTGGTTTTTGAGCACCTTATCAAAACTCATTGGTTCCCAGGACACCTGATCAACTCATCCAGTAGTGGATTCCTACCTAGGGTGGTAGAAGAGTGGATGTACCCAAGTTTAGGGGAACCACTATAGTTCCTTGTGTTTTCTGGATTGCTTGTCTTTATTTTTGTTTCTGGCTGTGATTGTTCTGTGATTAGCTTGTGATTAGTTTAGTTCTGTGATTATATTTATTAATTGCTTCCCTACTCACTCAGATTACAACAATTGTTGTAAAAAGTTTTCAAGCACCATATACTCTATTCACCGCCCCCCCCCCCCTCTAGAGTATATCAGATCTAGCTGCACTTTCATAACATTATCCGAAGAAGAGGAAAAATCACTAAAAGTAATAAAAGTCTCATCCAAATTTTGGGGAGAAGAATCAAACAGAAATGTAGAAGAATCCCCAAAATTAGGAGAGAAACCTTGCGGTGCGGAAAAAGAAGAACAAAAATTCTTATCTAAATAAAAATCCTCATTACTCGGGAATCTTTCCGGGTGATCATGACGGAAATCAACATCCGAGGAAGAGGGAAAATTACAAAAATCAGAAAAATTGTTCGCAGTGAAGCTTGAAAAAGTATTTTCATGAAAATTTGAAAAATTAAAATTGGAAAAATAATTGGAAAAGTGATTTCCATGGAAATTAGATAAAGGGTGCTGATTAAAGTAGGAAGAATGATTTTCATAATTATTATCAAAATTATAAGAATAATTTTGATGATAAAAATAATAACATTCCTCACTCCGATGAGGTGCACCACAATAAGAACAAGAAATTTGGTGTTGTCTTGCAGCTTTCAAAATATCTAGTTGATTTTGAAGCTCAGCAATTTTGGCGGCCAATTGCGATAACATTTTCTTTGTAAAAAAAAGAAAATAAAACAACCGTTACTTAATAGAATGGAATTCGAAAAAGAAAATGAAAAAGTGAATAGGGGTAGAGAACGAGAATGATAAAATTAATACAATTCGCGCTTTCAAAATATCAACAAAAATGGTCCCCGGCAACGTCGCCCAAAACTTGGTGAGGAATTTTATAGTTTGAAAATATATCCAAACTATAATCTCAAAATAGGCAAGTGTACCTATCGAAATATAGTATAGGAAATTATCGTATTAGACTCGGGGCATGTTGAGTACTTCTACTCACGCAAATTGATATTATTTTATTGAAATATAAATTGAAGGTAAATTAAAACTAAAGCTAGGAAACAAACTAAAAGCTAGCACTTGATCTAGAATCCCGTTGGATTAAGATGAACCTTCATGAACATAAAGTACTCAAGACTCTTAAATTGCTCACTCGACCGTGGAGGTTCCTACAGTACAAAAGCTTCTCTCTCGAGCTCATGCTTTTGACTAACCTTAGGTTGATCGATTAAGACCTCTCGGCCAGTCAAAACCCCTAAGCTTGCTTTAGGAGGTGAACCCCTCTATTGAATTTGACTCCAATTCGGAAGATTTATGTCGTCCTCTCTCGAGAAGTGCAATCAACTCCTTTTATCTTTGAGCAATCTACTCGTATCCGAAACCTCTCGGTCATTTAGGATACGGATCTTAGATCGAAAAACATATCCGCGAAATATGAATTCGACAAAATATAAATCAAAGATAAATCGATAGCGAGCAAAATAGAGAGCTTTGCAATTTTGAGAAAAATAAAGAAAGTTTATTTCATTCCAAAGTTAATCATGATCAAGTGCTTATGGAAATTTAGCTACTCATAATTGAAAAATACATTCTATCACTATGAAATAAAAGAGTACAATTGCATGAAAAGAAAAATCTAAACTATATTGCAAATAAAATAAAATTGCATAAAATAAAACTAACTCCAAAGATATCCTGAAAATAAGCCACCCAACCCGATTTTCAACCCCAATGGTGGACTCCGCTCATCATTCCCCCTTGGCCATTATTTATAGGAAAAAAAGAAAGGATGAAAGACACATGAAAGGTTGGAAGGCCAAGGGTAAGAGAAGGAAAATAAAGTGGTAATAATAATTAAATATTAATGAAATATATGAAAAAACAATCAAATTAAATGAGGGAGTTTCATAGTTTATAAAGAGGAGATAATGGTGGACATAATTTCTAAAATTAAGATGGAGTTGAAACATCAAATATTTATCAAATATTTAAGAGGAGGTAAATGGAGGGAGAAGATAATGAAGAAGAATATAAAGGTGGTGGTTTCATGGAATAAATAGGAGCTAGCGGTTTCATGGAGAAATGAAGAGGGGAAGTAAAGGGTTATAGTAATAATAATAATAATAAAGTGCATGTATTTAACTGTGGCGGTTTTTAGAGAGAGAAAGGGGTGGTGATGTAGGTTGTATGATGAGGTGGTGACTTTGACATGAAAAGGTGACGGCGATGGCGTTGTGCATGAGAATGATGAAAATAGTTGAATGTCGAAGACTTGCATGGCGCCGGTCATTTTGAGAGTTGGTGATGATGGTGTGCCGGCATCAATGCATAATAATATATTTGTCATGAGCTTGCATGAAGATGAGCTGAATGGGTGGTTGCGACGTGAAACGCTTGATCGGCTTGAACAAGTGCAACGAGACTTTGACTTAGTTTCATGTAGACTACATGAATTGCTCGGCCAACGTGATGACTTCGGTAAATATTTCTTTTGCAAACGTCGGGAGCGCGACCACGTCAATAAACTACAAAAATAAATATATATTAAATTAGTAAACTAAAATATAAAATAAATGATTTATAAATGAAAATATATAAATTATTATTAATTTTATATTAATTATTAAACTAAAATAAATACTAAAAATAGTTATAAATAGATATCAAAAAGATATAATTTATTAAACAGAATAAATAAAATATGATTATTTAAAACTAAATATTATAGTAAAAATACGCGTAAATATTACTTATCATCTACCATTGCAGTAGGATAATCATCCTCTTCTTCTTCTTCAGCAAATAACTCAATATATGCTTCTTCTTCATCTGACACAGGAGAATGTGAGTCACTCTGACTCCAGCTCTTCTCCTTCTTTGCAGGGAAAGTCTTTTCAGACTTTTTGGCCTTGTGGTGCTTCTTGTCACCTGAACCTTTTTCCTTTCTTTTGACTGGGCAGTCAACAATGACATGCCCAGATTTGCTACAGTAGTAACACAAAATGGTAAAAGAAATATGTTTATTAGTTTTGGAGTTATACCTATCCCCTTTGGGGTTCTTCTGATCTTAGTCAGATCTATTGTACTCCTTGGAGTTGGAGGAGGAAGAAGGCATGTGCTTCCCGTTCTTCTTCCATGACATCATCTTCTTAAATTGCCTAGAGAAGGCAGCAAACTCTCCATTTGACATTTCAGTATCTAAAGTGCTGTGCTAAGAAGATTCTGAGTCATCCACACTTCTGGGAGGAGAGGGGATTCTCTCCTTGTTCTTCTTTGACCATTTAGCATTAAGGGCCACCAATCTCACCTTCATGTGAGACTTGGCAGCAACCTCCTCCTCTTTCCTTGCATTTAATTGCATCTCATAAGAGAGCAGCTTTCCAAATAGTATGTGGGGAGGAATGTGGGCCAAGTTCCCCATCTCCATGATGGCACAGATTTTGTTATCTCAGTCCCTAGTTAGAGACCTTAGGAACTTGTCATTAAGGTCATAATTTGTGAATACCATTCCATAGGTTCTCAACTCATTCAGAATTTTGAAAAAAAATTAATAACACTCAGCTATGCAATCTTTGATGCCTTATCTAAAGGCTTCATACTCTTGGTTGAGAAAGGATTTGTTGTCATCCCTTACTTCTTCAATTTCCTCCTTATGCATTATAAGTGTATACCACATCTCTTTTGCAGTTTGGCAGTGAACCAAATTCGAAAAGGTGAAATAATCAATTGTACTTACTATAATATTGTTTGCTCTTATCCATGGTAGTCAGTACAATCTCATCCTTATTCATGTCAGCATACTTCTTTGGAACTTGCCTATTAGTATCATTGGTAGAGGCCTTCAAAGGAATGGATGGCCCCTCTACTATAATATAGATCCTAGGGTCTAAAGCTTCTATGAATAGCTTAACCCTTTGCTTCCATATGCGAAATTTTTTTTTTTACATATAGGTAACTTCATTGTGCTCATCTCTCTATGAGATTCACTGGAGGTCATGGTGATAGGCTTGACTACCCTTATAGGATCTTGATCAGACTGTTAATTAAGTCTATTTTTGACCAACCTCGCTCTGATACCACTTGATAATTTATTGTTATTGGAAGTCTAAATCTCCTAGAGGGGGTGAATATGTAGACTGGTACTTTAATGGTTTCTTTTCAGATTATAGCAAATATAAGTAGAATAAAACATAACCAGCAAGCACAGATCAGCACACAACTATCTCTAGTGATTCCCCAAGATATGGGTACATCCACTTTCCTCCAACATCTATCTAACAGTGAGCTAGAATCGACAAACACCTCCAAAACTCACCTCCTAAGAGCTTATAACATAGATCACTCAGGATCTCTCAGGCCTCCTCCATGACACTTCCTCAGGCACACAGGCCCTAAAACTTAGAGTCCTCTCACTTTTACAGCTCAGAAACCCAGCTACTTTACTACCTCAGACTTGCCCCAAGTCCTATACTCAGGCTTATCACCAAGCCTCACACTCAAGCTGGGAGTACAACCCTACAACTCAGACTTATCAAAGCATGCTACAAAAATAATTGAAGTGGTGTTTATAATAAAAGACTAAAGTAAATAGACCTTTAATCTTCAGATTCTTGTGTTGTTCTTACTGAGAAAGCTAATCTCAGGAAGGAGCCCATGTAAGAGTTATCTTTAGGTAGAGCAGAATTAGGGCTTTCCTTCTTGATCTTCTCATTCAGCAAGAAGAGGACCTAACTTTGAGTCCAGTTGATTGACTCTTCTCTATTCTTCTGAAAGTCTTCAAAAAGAACTAGCTTGCTTGAACAGTGTATCGCTTTTGATTCACGATTTTTCTTTCAGAGTAATGGAAAATGGCACTATTTCATTACCCTAACATATCCTTTAATATCCCTTGACTTTCATCAAAGGTCTCCGGAAACATCTTGTCAAAGGTATGGATGAGAGTAGAATATAATATATACTTTGTCCCTTCTTTATGCGTTTGTGCCAATTTTGAATCACGTCAAACCGTATGGGCTCAAGGGTAACATTTAATCCCGTCATTACAATATCGTTGAGCAGAATCTTCTTTCTCAATGACATCGACCTTATCACTGAGAACTACTCCTTTCAGCATCGTCTACACGATATCGACTTATAGTGTTCCACGATCTCAACAATATAGATGAGAACCATATACCGATCTCAACGGTATAGTCTTTATCGCTAGAGCTTGCTTCTGAGTCTTCTACACAATCATGCCTATATTTGGAAAGACATATACTAATCTCAACGGTATCTGCTCTTTTCTACTCTAAACATGTTTTAGAATCAACAAAATATAACCTACATAATCAAAAAATATATATACTATCAAATACAATATGCACTTAACATTACAAGTGTTGCTTCTTCAAATCTTTGAATATTGAAGGCAATATTCCCAACAGAAACCCTGACGCAGGTCCTTAAAGCAATAAATCGAGCTTGTGGGAATCTGGCGAAACTAGTCCCTCGCCTTCTCCTTAAAGGTGATGGCAAAGAGTTGGCACTTGAAGTCATTCGACATTTGTCTGATAGAGACGACATCCTAGAACCACTAGACATGTTGTACATGATCAACCCTGCCCATGTAGTAGGACATCTCTAGCTCTCTAAACCTTTTTAGTGGAGTCGATACAATCAACTCGCTAAAGGAGATCCCTCCTCCCACTGGACGAGCTAATCCATCTCGCATTGTCGGCTCACTAGTCCCGCCAACACTCGCTGGGCTAGGAAACAAGTCTCGCCCAGCGAGATCCCTCTCGCCACCTTTGGCATACACCTCCTTCCTAGGTTGCTGGCCAGGGGCGTCCTCACCTAGAGACCTGGGTGTGACCACCAGGACGGAAGACATCACCCACTCGCCTCTTGCAGCAAACGCGAGATGAATGGTCTACAAAACCTCCCTCTTGAAATCTTCGAGCATCCTTACTATGACCCCATTCGCCAGTGGTGGCGGGTTGCCTGAGTCGGCTCCTTCTCCTTCACCTCCAACCATGAGCTTAGCTCAGGATTTTCCTATGCAAGCTACGGTCCAGGCTCACTTCACCAAAAATGTTGAAAACGGATCTCCGTCTCAAGAAGAGTTCGGACCCTGGGGTAGTGACCCGCACCTACTTCTCCTGAACCTAAGCTCTTGTCTAGTGACAGAGAACTTTGGAATAGACCCTGAGCTACATCGAGAAGGTCCCGCCACACACCCAAAAAAATCTAAGAGAGCTTCCCCTCTCAAACAAGTGTTGAGGTTGAGCACCCTGGAGTGCTCTTGAAGCCAAACAAAGTTGTCTAGAGAAGGAAGAAGGCAAAAAACGGATCCCCTCCAAAGGTGTTTTTAAGGGTATATTTATAGTTTTATAGTCTGGTCTGCACATAGCGGAATACCAGCTTTCGGCTTTACTATACGTAGTCAGATTTGGTCTGCCAACAGTGAAATTCCTATATTTGGGGGCTATTAGCAGGCCAACCAGAACATTCTGGTAAAATCACTACTGGGTGAGTGGTTCCTGCAGCTACCACCCGCCTGGGGCGGCGAGTGCCTTGATGAGGCTGGAACTCGCCGCCATCCCGGGGCTGAGGGAGAGTGTGGGCCTATTTACCCCACTCGCCTCTCCCTTGCCTTAGCCCTGGGGTGAGTGCGAGCCTATATGCCTCACTCACCCCCTGCTAATGGCGGCTTGATCTGATGTGAGTTGGGGAATCCCTTATCCACTCGCTCAAACCGACTCGCCTGAGCCTAAAACTGCTATCTTTGCCCCGATCTTCTTCTGAGGGACCCACTCGGAGAATACGGGGTTATACATGTAGATTTTATTGTCATACCACCCTGTTTGTGGTATTGACTGATGGACTTGTGTGTGTATTGCTCGTGTGTTTTGTTTTCTTATATGGTCACACCCCAAGCCACCACTGATATTCATCCTTCACCATCTCTGTCTCTTTTACCTTTATCAACACTTGAGATCTGCAACCTTTGGGTTTTACACTCTACCTTGAGAGGGAGTGCTAGAGGTGTGACCTTTGTGAGTTAGTATCGTTGTGTTAGAGTCTCTAAGTTTATGGTATTTTGGTTGCATGTGTTTAGTTCTATATAGGCTATTCATGTTTCTTGTGTTCTTATAATCCTTTAAATACCCCTTAAAGAGAATAATATAATTGCACTTTCTATTTTTCTCTCATGTATCTATCTTATCATTCTCATTTTTTGTCCTGCTAAGTTAGATATCAAAAAAACTTTGATCTTGTACATTTTTCCATTTTAACCCCTAACTTAAGACTCAAATTATATTCCCGCGCAATTTATCTTTTTTGTGCCATAGATCAAAGTTATTTAAACCTATCACACCTAGCAATCACCATAGCTTGTAATAATAGTGACAATTATAAAATCACGTGCTCTAGAACTGCATAATAATATGCCTAATTGCTGTTTTACTAATTTTGAATCATCTATCTTCTAAATATTTTTTTCTTTTGTTCTTGATATTGCTTCTAAATATTAAGAGCAACGCCTTGAAAATCCTTGTTTAGCATCTCTACAACCAATACAGAAAGAAGAACCAGAACGCAATATTAATCCTTATGTTATTCCAGTAGAACACTGTTGAAATTTGTGAAGTGGAAGTGGGTGACGGGACAGGCCGCGCGGCCTGTGGCGGACAGCTTTGGCGGACTGGGCAGACTGGGCGGACTGAGGTTTGCGGCCTGGTGAAAAGTCTGGTGGATGCCGGCTGTGTTGAGCGAGTTGTTGCATGGAGTCCGCGGTTTGGTGCGGCCTGGTATCTGCGGATAGAGAGGCTTGCGGACTGGTGCATTGCTCAGAGGCCGCGGGTGCAAGTTTGTGCTGATAGGGGGGTTGGCTCGAGTTCGCGGGAAGCCTTGCGGACTGATGTGTCCGCAGTGTGGGTTGTTGCGGACTGAGTTTAGAGCTTGGCTGAGGCCTTGTCAAGTTCTGGTGTTACAGCAGGTCTTGCTGTTGAGACCGGTTGGCGGACTGATGCTTGGAGTCCGGCAGGAAGCTGCTGCGTTGGACAAGTGCGAGGTGCTCGCGGACTGGTGGCGGTCTGTGCTAGGGTGTTTGGCGGACGGGACTTTGTGTCTGCCATGCTCGCACTGGCCGTTGATGGTTTTGGACTTGGTCACACATTGTGCCAAGTTCATGGTGTCCGCCGTATCCGCCAAGTCCGCTGTGACCGGGCGGACTGTTGCTGTTTGCCTTTGGTCGTGGATTTGTGGCGGATTGAGGTGTGAGTCTTGCGGACTGCCTCGGGTTGGTGCGGACAGCCATTGAAGGGGGTTTGCTGTCCTGAAGCAGTTGGAGCTTTGCGGGCTGGTGCCTTGTCCGCTTAGCTTAGGCGGACTGGAGAGGGTTCGTCATTGGTTGCCTAGCTCCTGGCGGTTTCCCTTGGTGACCGGCTAAGTCCTCGCGGACTGAGCGGACGGTGGTTGTATTCGCGCGGACTGAGGGTGGTGTCGTTATCTCTTGGGCGGTGACCACACTCCTCACCTTGCCTATAAATAGGACCCCCCTGGCACATCTACAGTAACCTAAGTAACTTGAGTGAACAGTAAGTTGGGGTGTGCGAAGTGATGCGGTCTGTGTTTGTCAGTCCGCGCGGATTGTTTCAGGCTGACGGTTTGCTGTGTGCAGGTCGCGCGGATAACTTCAAGGAGCCAGGAGTTTGGCTGTGAATTCGGTCAGTGCTTGGAAGTGTGCGGTCTCTGCGGACTCAGCAGGAGGTCGCTCTGCGGCTTGTCAGTTCTGTCTCAACTTTGCCAGCTTCAATAACCTGTCCGCCGGCTTCAGGCGGGTAGGGGAGTTCCTCAGTTCGGGTTCAGCAGGAGGCGAATAACGGTGTGTCCGCGCAGCCTCGCGGCTTCGGCGGACTCCGTGGTATTCGGCGGATTGCAGCATAGCTTGGGCGAGCTCAGCGGTCTCGGCGGTCTCGGCGACCTCGCGGTCTCGGCGGACTCCGGTGCTGTCCGCCCGGCTTGTTTTTTGGTTCTTTCTGTTTACAGCTGTAATACTAGCGAAATCATGTCTCGCTATGTATGCCTCGGATTGTAAAGAAGTGAATGCATAAAAAAGACCTTCTTGTGCTTCCATTGTTTTGTTGGGTGCAACCTCTAGTCCTTGGGCTTTCCGCAGGTTCAGCGTGCGAACTGGGTAGTTCCGAAGATATTAATTTGGCGTTTGGGCTATCTTGCTGACCACGTTGAGAAAATTTAACATGGTATCAGAGGCAGGTTTCTGAGGTTGCGGAGGTTCAGTTGCGTGAGCGGAGGTCAACCAGCGTTGTTACTCAGTGATTGAGTGGTGATCAACCTGTGTTGTTGCTCAGAGCTGCTGAAGGGTACCAACAGGTGATTGCAATGGAAGGAAGCTTAGCAAGAGGTCTGGGCATTGAACTCTTAACGCCGACTAACTACAAGAAGTGGAAGTCGTGCATGAAGAGTTATCTTCTGGGCGAGGAGCTGTGGGAAGTCGTCGGTGGAGACGATAGACAGGAAGTCACTGCTGTTTTTGGTACTGCTGAGCAGGTGAGGCTCTGGAGAAGAACTAATGCTAAGGCAGAGTTCGTTCTGAAGAGAGCTGTCTCTCCGGAACTGTTTGATCACATCATTGGATGTGAGTCGGCTGCTGATATTTGGACAACCATTGATGAGTTGTTCAATAGGAAGAATGTGGCGCGGCTGCAGTTCCTGGAGAATGAGTTGGCCAGGGCAACTCAGGGAGACCTTTCCATCTCCAAATACTTCTTAAAGATGAAGAGCTTGTGTGCTGAGCTGTCGGCACTGGATCCTGATGAGCCTATCTCTGAGGTAAAGATGAAAAGGCACATTATCCGCGGCTTGCGGAAGGAGTATGTGGCCTTTGTTACATCTGTTCAAGGGTGGGCTACTCAGCCGTCTCTGCTGGAGCTGGAGAATCTGCTTGCCTCGCAGGAGAGCTTAGCAAGGCAGATGGCTGGAGTGAACCTGAATCAGGAAGGCAGCGAAGCTCTCTTCTCAGGCAAGAAGAAGGGATGGGAAGGGAAGAAGAAGAAGAAGGTGCAGGCCGCTGTTGAGAAGGAGACTTCATCTTCGTATCCGCCGGAGAGGAGCAATGCTCCTAAGGACTGGAAGAAGAACATGAAGTGCTACCGGTGTCATCAGCAAGGGCACTTCAAGCGGGACTGCAAGGTCAAACTGCAGCCTGGGCATGCTGCGGGAAAGGAGGAAGCTTGCTCGCGAAGTGAAGAAGCAGAATGGGGAGGAGCTTTCATGACGGGCACTTGTGTCCGGGCCTTATCTGCTGAGGACTTCAACAGCGAGTGGATCGTCGACTCCGGGTGTGGTCATCACCTCACCGGAGACAAATCGAAGTTCACCTCCATGCAGGCTTACTCAGGTAATGAAGCTATTATCACTGCTGATAATACTGTTTATGCAGTAGAGAAGGAGGGGGTCGTGTCTTTGGGTAGTGATCAGGGGCCACTCACGTTAAGGAGTGTGTATCACGTGCCGGGCATGAAGAAGAACCTCTTCTCGGTGACCAACGCGGTGGACGCTGGGTATCACGTTCTGTTTGGGCCAACATACGTGAGGTTCCTTCGCAACGTATCAGCGGTGAAGGCTGATGTTGCTCATGTTGGGAGGAGGGTGAAGAACTTGTTTGTTCTTTCCACCAGTGCTTATGTTGATAGAATGAGGGCCAATGATAGTGCGGCTATCTGGCATGAGAGGCTGGGGCATGTTGGCATGGACAAGCTGAAGGCGATGGCTAGTAGAAGTCTGGTGAGGGGGTTGCCGAAGTTGTCCTCCTTTGGTGATGGGCATGTTTGTGCGGGCTGTCAATACGGTAAGGCACATCGCCTTCCGTTTGATAAATCTCAAACAAGGAGCAAGAAACCATTGGAGTGTATTCATGGCGACCTGATGGGACCGACTGTTACTGTCAGCCTTGGTGGAAGCAAATACATGCTTGTCTTGGTTGATGACTACTCAAGGTATACTTGGCTGTACTTCTTAAAGGAGAAGTCGGAAGCCTTCCGTTTGTTCGTGGATTTCAAGGAGTTGGTAGAAGGCCGGCTTGGCTTGTGGATTAAGAAGCTTAGAACTGATAACGGGGGTGAATTTGTTTCCTCCGAGTTTTCTAACTTCTGCAGGAAGCACGGGATCCAACGAGAGCTTACTTGTGCTCACACTCCACAACAAAATGGGGTAGCGGAGCGGAAGATCCGTCATTTGACGAAAACCTGCAAATGCTGGCTTCATGCGAAAGATATCCCAAGGTCCTTTTGGGCGGAGGGAATGTCTTGTGCTGCCTATGTTATCAACCGGATGCCACTCAGCCCTATCAACATGAAGACTCCTATTGAGCTGTTGCTGAAGGAGAAGCCGAGTGTGGGACACCTTCGGGTGTTCGGTTCAACTTGCTACGTGCATGTCCCGGATGCTTCACGGACAAAGCTGGATGCGAAGGCAAGGAAACTTGTCTTTGTTGGCTATGATGAGCGGAAGAAGGGATGGAAATGCATGGACCCTGTGACGAAGAAGTTCGTGGTGTCAAGAGACGTTGTCTTTGACGAGCTGACGTCATATGGAGGTGGCTCGGTGGAGCTTACCGGAAGTAGCAAGGTTGATGAAGCACCGGTGGAGGCTGCTGAAGGCTTGGAAGAGGAGCTTGCTGTTTCACCAGCAGCTCCTGTTGCTTCGAACTCCGAGGCTGAGCCTTCTGGCTCAGGAAGCAGGGGGAGCACTGCTCAATGCTTGCCCCAGGTAGGAGTAGAGCCTGAAGAAGCAACGGAAGCCGTGAGCAAGGAGCCGTGTCTTCGGAGATCGAAGAGGGTGGTTAAGCCACCGGCTCGGTACTGTGAAGGGAATGCAGTGAGTTTTGTCTCCTGCTTCTTTGCAGGTCCTCTGGATGAGCGAGAGCCTGCAAACTTCAACGAGGCCACTGGAGTGAAGGAGTGGGAAGGTGCCATGAAGGAAGAGATTGATGCTCTGAAGAAGAATGAAACCTGGGACCTTGTGCCCAAGGTTGATGGCATTACTCCGGTCACTTGCAAGTGAGTGTATAAGTTGAAGAAGAAGGCTGATGGGAGCATTGATCGTTTCAAGGCTCGCCTGGTCGCTAGAGGATTCTCACAGCAGTATGGAGAAGACTATGAGGAGACATTCAGTCCAGTTGCGAAGATGACGTCTGTAAGAGTGGTGATCGCCTTGGCTGCTAGCAAGGGATGGAGGTTGTGGCAACTCGATGTGAAGAATGCCTTTATTTACGGAGAGATTGACAAGGACATCTTCATGGATCGGCCGCTTGATTTCGTCTCTGAGAAGCATCCGGACTATGTCTGCAAACTCGGGAAGGCTCTCTATGGGTTGAAGCAAGCTCCTAGAGCGTGGTATGGGAAGATTGCAGAGTACCTGCAATTCTGTGGATACTTTGCTTCCAACTCGGATTCTAGCTTGTTCGTCAAGAAGAAGGGAGAGCTAAGAGTCTTGGTCCTACTCTATGTGGATGACATGATCATCACAGGAAATTCGGAGGAGGAAGTAGCAAGGCTCAGGGCTGAGCTTGCTATACGCTTCGAGATGAAGGACTTGGGAGAGTTGCATCACTTTCTCGGTCTGGAAGTGGAGAGGAAGGAGTGCGGGATTCTCATTAGCCAGAAAGGGTATGCTGATCGTATTGTGAAGTGGTTTGGCAAGGGCGAAGGGAAGAAGTGCTCTACTCCACTGGAACCTGGGCTAAAGCTTCGATGAGATGAGGGAAGGGTTCTTAATGATCCCTTGGTGTTCAGGGCTCTTGTTGGGAGCTTGATTTATCTGACGATTACAAGGCCGAATATAGCTTATGCTGTTGGCCGAGTAAGTCGGTATATGGCTGAACCAAGGCAATCTCATCTAGTGGCGGCAAAGGGAATTCTGAAGAATGTCAAGGTGACTTCTGAGATGGGACTCCTCTATGGAAGGGATGCGGAGTTTGCGTTGCTCGGGTACACGGATGCTGACTATGGCGGTGATTCGGATGATCGAAGGTCTACTTCAGGTTATGTGTTCATTTGCGGTTCAGCTAGCATCTCGTGGTGTAGCAAGAAGCAGGACTCGATGTCAGTTTCAACCACGGAGGCGGAGTATAAGGCTTCGGCCTTGGCTGCTCGGGAAGCCGTTTGGTTGAGGAGACTTATAGAGGATGTTCATGAAGAAGTGCAAGGGCCTACTTTACTTCGGGGTGACAATGAGAGTGCTCTCAAGCTGGTTAACAATCCAGTGTGTCACGCCAGGACCAAGCATATAGAGATTGATCACCATTTCATCAGGGAGAAGGTGTTGGAAGGATCTCTGCTGGTCGGGCATGTTCGGAGTGAAGATAATCTTGCTGACATCTTCACGAAGCCGCTGTCGAAGGGGCCCTTTGAACGCTTGCGCAGCTTGCTGGGCTTGGTCACCACTTCTCACTTCAAGGGGGAGTGTTGAAATTTGTGAAGTGGAAGTGAGTGACAGGACAGGCCGCGCGGCCTGTGGCGGACAGCTTTGGCGGACTGGGCGGACTGGGCGGACTGAGGTTTGCGGCCTGGTGAAAAGTCTGGTGGATGCCGGCTGTGTTGAGCGGGTTGTTGCATGGAGTCCGCGGTTTGGTGCGGCCTGGTATCTGCGGATAGAGAGGCTTGCGGACTGGTGCATTGCTCAGAGGCCGCGGGTGCAAGTTTGTGCTGATAGGGGGGTTGGCTCGAGTTCGCGGGAAGCCTTGCGGACTGATGTGTCCGCGGTGTGGGCTGTTGCGGACTGGGTTTAGAGCTTGGCTGAGGCCTTGTCAAGTTCTGGTGTTACAACAGGACTTGCTGTTGAGACCGGTTGGCGGACTGATGCTTGGAGTCCGGCAGGAAGCTGCTGCGTTGGACAAGTGCGAGGTGCTCGCGGACTGGTGGCGGTCTGTGTTAGCGTGTTTGGCGGACGGGACTTTGTGTCTGCCATGCTCGCACTGGTCCTTGATGGTTTTGGACTTGGTCACACATTGTGCCAAGTTCATGGTGTCCGCCGTATCCGCCAAGTCCGCTGTGACCGGGCAGACTGTTGCTGTTTGCCTTTGGTCGTGGATTTGTGGCGGATTGAGGTGTGAGTCTTGCGGACTGCCTCGGGTTGGTGCGGATAGCCATTGAAGGGGGTTTGCTGTCCTGAAGCAGTTGGAGCTTTGCGGGCTGGTGCCTTGTCCGCTTAGCTTAGGCGGACTGGAGAGGGTTCGTCATTGGTTGCCTAGCTCCTGGCGGTTTCCCTTGGTGACAGGCTAAGTCCTCGCGGACTGAGCGGACGGTGGTTGTATTCGCGCGGACTGAGGGTGGTGTCGCTATCTCTTGGGCGGTGACCACACTCCTCACCTTGCCTATAAATAGGACCCCCCTGGCACATCTACAGTAACCTAAGTAACTTGAGTGAACAGTAAGTTGGGGTGTGCGAAGTGCTGCGGTCTGTGTTTGTCAGTCCGCGCGGATTGTTTCAGGCTGACGGTTTGCTGTGTGCAGGTCGCGCGGATAACTTCAAGGAGCCAGGAGTTTGGCTGTGACTTCGGTCAGTTCTTGGAAGTGTGCGGTCTCTGCAGACTCAGCAGGAGGTCGCTCTGCGGCTTGTCAGTTCTGTCTCAACTTTTCCAGCTTCAATAACCTGTCTGCCGGCTTCAGGCGGGTAGGGGAGTTCCTCAGTTCGGGTTCAGCAGGAGGCGAATAACGGTGTGTCCGCGTGGCCTCGCAGCTTCGGCGGACTCCGGGGTATTCGGCGGATTGCAGCATAGCTTGGGCGAGCTCAGCGGTCTCGGCGGTCTCGGCGACCTCGCGGTCTCGGCGGACTCCGGTGCTGTCCGCCCGGCTTGTTTTTTGGTTCTTTCTGTTTACAGCTGTAATACTAGCGAAATCATGTCTCGCTATGTATGCCTCGGATTGTAAAGAAGTGAATGCATAAAAAAGACCTTCTTGTGCTTCCATTGATTTGTTGGGTGCAACCTCTAGTCCTTGGGCTTTCCGCAGGTTCAGCGTGCGAACTGGGTAGTTCCGAAGATATTAATTTGGCGTTTGGGCTATCTTGCTGACCACGTTGAGAAAATTTAACAAACACAACCTTATGTTGGAGAATTATTAAGTATTTTAGTTAATCAGGCCCAATAAACCATGGAACATCACTGTAAATATTAATTTTCAGAAGAAAAAAATAACCAATATTTATATTTGATTAAATATTTACAAGCACGCTATATAGAAAAATCATGATAATGACCTTAGTGTAGGTTAAGGAATTTGGGCAGTAAGAACCATTCAATTAAGAGGTTTTTGCTCATTGCCTCGTATATGTTTAATTTTGGCACTTTGTGTTAGATTTGGTCTTTGTTTGACCAAGTCAAACTTATGTTTTGATATTATTTTATGTGTTAATGAATAGGAGAGAGAGTATGTAATGAATAGGAGAGAGGTTGTATTAAATGGGTAGGTGAGAAGTTGTATTTATTAGGAGAGAGGTTTTTCTTGTTTTGCTTTACCTATATAAAGACCCCCTTTATATTCCTTTTTGATTTGATGAAATAGAGAGAGAAGCTCCAAAATCCTGTTTCTTGCCTTAGAGAGAGTAAGTGAAGCGCTGCAGCGCAGACGTCTTGCCGAGCGGGTAGAGAAGCTAGCCGGGCGAGTTGGTGTACTCGCGGTCAGGGGAACATCGCCACTTGGTCTCGGCGGTTAGAGGGAACTCGCCAAGCGAGTAGCAGCTCGCGCAGGAGAAGGTAACGCAAGAGGAGCTCACGCAAGTGGACTCGCCAAGCGAGTAGGTCTCGTTGGCGTCGTGGTCGCGCGAGTAGACGGATCTAGCCGCGAGTGGGGTGCTGAAAGATATGGTACCTAAACACCTAGAGGGGGGGTGAATAGGTGACCTAATCCTTTTCTAACTTTGTTGGCAGCCAAACAGTTATATCACAGATTTCTAACTAGTTTATTACAGCAATCAGCAATAATCAAACATACACAGCACATTCACAGCACAGCACACAGTGATTTATAGTGGTTCCCCAAGATATGGGTACATCCACTTTCCCCCTTCGCCTATCTAGCAGTGTACTAGATTCGGCCTAACTTCTCCTCTGTCTCAGAACCCAAATTGGTTCCTACCTCAGGCCCAAAGCCTTACACTCAGCTTTATCCCAAAGCCTACACTCAGCCAATCAAGGCCTATACTCAGCCAACCAAGGCCTACACTCAGAGATCTATATCTCCTACACTCAGGCTAATAAGCCCTACCCTCAGCCTTTATAGATATAGGCTTACAATCACTCAGATCCAATGGATCCTACAAGTTTCAAATGTAATACAAATTATAACTCTACAACTCAGAATTAAAGGAGGGGAGTTGAGAGATTCTTGATGAGTTCTTGGAAGAACTCAGCTGGATTCACCCTGACTTAGCTTTCTTCAAAGCTTCTTGAGTAGAACTGAATAAGGCTGAATCCTCTGCAGTTGTTCCTTGACCTCTGCCACTTAAGATTCAGAATTGATTCTGAATCCTTCTTCTCAGCCTAGTTCCAGAGGCTGATTTCTTGGAAGGAGCTCTCTCTCTCCAACTTCTTAGATCTGCAGTTGGAATGCAAGATCTTCTTGTGTTTATACTCTGTGTACCACTTTACAGATTACTTGAATAATCTGATCAATTACTTTAATTATTCTCACTACTGTTTCTGTAAACTGTGGGTGCCTATTTATAGGCTTTCTCCATGGTAACCGGCTGGTCCGGTTCATAATTGACTTCTGACATCTCTGACAGTTGCTGTAGACCGGCTGGATCGGCAGCTGTCATGTCATCCAGTCACTTCTTGAAAATCTCTAACTGTTTATAAGTGTCGAGACTTTCTGTCTTTAAGTGTCGACACTTATAGTCCAAGTGTCGACACATGTTGTGTAAGTGTCGACACAAGTCTACAAAGTGTCGACACAATTCCTTGTATGTCTCGACACAGATTCTTCTGCATGTGTCGACACTGAAATTGAGTGTCGACACAAGTACTTGATCTTCTATCTTTAACTGTATTCTTCTAAGTGTCGACACATCTCCTTTGTGTCGACACAACTTCTTGTGTTGAATCTGTCAAGTGTCGACACTGCTTCTTGGTGTCGACACATAGTCTTCTATCTAGAATCTTGCTGAGTGTCGACACAGCTCCTTGTGTCGACACACCTTCTTGTTGTTGAGACTTCAGCTGAGTGTCGACGCATTCCCTTAGTGTCGACACTTGTACTTAGAATAATTTGCTGTTCTTTCTGTTCTTTGCTAAGTGTCGACACAGCTCCTTGTGTCGACACTTTCTTCAAGTGTTGAGTCTTTAGCTGTGTGTCGACACATTGTTCTGAGTGTCGACACATACTTCATATGTTGACTCTTCTGTTGAGTGTCGACACATTGTGCCGAGTGTCGACACTTACATCAAATGCTGACTCTTATGTATAGTGTCGACACATTGTGTTGAGTGTCGACACTTGTACTTAGAATCTGCAGACTTTTGCTGAGTGTTGACACAGCTCCAAGTGTCGACACTTTCTGGTGTAGACACTGCTTCACTGGGTGTCGACACAGCTCCTTGTGTCGACACTATCTGTCTGCACTTTCCTTCACTGAGTGTCGACACAGCTCCAAGTGTCGACACTTTATGTCTGGTGTCGACTCTTCATCCTAGGTGTCGACACAATGACTCCAAGTGTCGACACTGCTTGTCTGGGTGTCGACACAAGCTTTCTCAGGTGTCGACACTTTGCCTCTGGGTGTCGACACATGGACTTAGAAACTTTTTGCTTCAGTCCAGTACTTTCTTAACCTGCACAAGTAACTCAAACATACATCAAATACATTATGATGTATATCATTGAGTTGGGTGAGGCTTCTTCAAATCAGGTACATTTGACCAATGTACCCAACAATCTCCCCCTATTTGGAGAAGTCATAACCCTTAGTCAATGATATACACCACTCATAATTAAAAATTACAAAATGATGTAAAGCAGATTATAATCAGCAGGGTTAACATGAACATGTAAAACTTCACACATATACACATTCAACATTGCAGAATGAACAAGAAATAGACACATACTCAGAACAATCATGAAAATATATTAATCATAAATTGTTCTAACATTTTTCTAATACAACTTTAATGATTTACAAAAATGTTTCTCATACAAAAGATTACAACAATCTTCAAATTAATTCCTAATCTATTTCTGATCAGGTTCTTTGATAACAATTCCTTTGCCAGCTTGGACTTTAGCTTTGACAGCAGCAGCAGCAGGCTCAGCATCAGCAGGCTTCTTGCCTTTGAGATCTTTCTTGTCTGCCTTGATCTTTTGCCTCTCAAAATAATGATAGGGCTTATGAAAGTACTTGCTAGGCTCCACAGCTGTAGGAGGTAGCTTTCCCATCTTAGCCTTCCTTCTGTGCTGAACAATGGCTTCTTGCCTGATCTCATGCTTCCTCCATTCTGCTTCAGAGAACCACTTGTTTCTATCAGTAGTGTTGTCTTTAGCAGCTTTCCAGGCAGTTAGAATGATATTTCTAGAGGTAGGGCTCCATTGTTCAAAGTCTGGCTTTAGTTCAGCTTGTTCCCTAAACCTCTTCTTTGACAACCTTGCCTCTTCTTCTTTGTCTAAGGCCTCTTGCATAGCTGCTGTTATAGGTTGAACAACCTTTTCTAAATGGACATTGTCCTTGCCCTCAGATGGGCTATACATTGTGCTCACCTCTGCTTGAATCATTTCAAAATTTGGAGGTGGATAAATAACTTGAGCTACTTCTTGTGGCTCACCTCCAAAATATGCAGGGTTCAGTCCAGATTCAGCAACTTCATTGTCATCACACAGGGGAGGATATCCAAGTGTAGCCCTGATGGAATTGGATATCCACTTAGCATGTTCAGAATTGGCCTTGACTAACACTCTCTCCCCCTTTATGACTTCTTGGGCCACATGGTCTCTTACATCATCCTTTTGAAATCTAATCTGACTGTCCAAGTACCTGATCCCATCTTTAAAGTAAGGTTTAAGCTTTGTAAGTTGTTCAGAGATTGCTTTCTGGGAATCTTGTATGGCAGTCTTGACAGCAGTAATCTCAGCTTGAAAGATTTTATCAAAATCAGCCTTAACTGCAGCAGCAGATGTAGAAGGTTCAGCAGTCTTATTCTTCATTTCAGTGACTATAGCATTGTGGGAGGCAGTCAAATTATCATTCATTCTTAATTGATTCTCCAGCACATATCCTTGTTTTAATGCTATATCATCTACCTGTGTTTTGATCTTCTCTTGGTGTGTAGCCAGATACACCACAGCATTTCCACTCTTGTGGAAGCATTCATTCATCTCCTTCTTATTAAGGTTCATCTCAAACCTTATAGACTTTATGTCCTGTGCAAGATCAAACTGGAGGGACTTGTGCCCTTCATCCACATAAGCCTCTATGGCTTTCCTTTGTTCATCCATTTTTATCTGCAGGGCAATCAGTAAAGCACTATAGTCAACAGGTGGAGCTTGTTGGACTATAGGCTGTGGGGCTATGGATTGCAATGCTTTCTTGTAACTCTGACTTCTTCTTTTAAAAACATAGAGTTTCTTCTTTTTAGCCCTAGCACTCTCCTCATCTTCAGAGGCAGAAGTGCTGGCAATATCAACTCTATCCTTAGGGCTCTCAGGCCTCTCAGTTTGCACAGCAGGTGCTTGCTCAGTTTCCAGCCTAATAGGCTCTTCCAGAACTTCCATGTGCTCCCCCTCAGCAGCAGCACTCTTATCTTCAGCAGCAGCATCCTTGTCCATATCAAAATCCTCTTGATCTAAATTCAGAAAGAGGTCTTCCATTGTGTATTCAGGAGGTGACTGTGCAGGAGAAGTACTTGGTTCTTCAACTACTTGAGAAGTATCTGGAACATTTTGCACTACAGCAGATGTGTCTTCAAGAACAACATCTGGAGCTTGGCTAGGTAGCTGAGTTTGCTGAGGAACATCAGATAAATCAGCATCTTCTATAAGATATTCTAAAGTTTTTAAGTCAGTGAGTACCTCTTGGATAATAATGGTGGCTTGCTCACTGTCCAGAGTAGATGGTTCTTCTACTACTGGAAGCTCCCCCTGGCTGGGATCCCTATGGATGGGGCTAGCTTGAGGCAGCTCCCCCTGGATCTCAGCAGTCTCTTGAGGAGCAGGAGACTTGACTACTGTCTCTTCCTCCTGATCATCAGGTGTGAACACCACCTGTTCTTCACTCTCAGAACTGCTTGAGGACTCTTGTGCCACTTGCACAGTCTTTCTCTTCTTCTTTGGAGGAATTTCTTTTGCAGATACTGGCTTTTCTGGGGTTGCCACTTCCTTGGACAATACCCTGTCCCATCTGGAGAATATCCTTGAATCCATCTTCCTCATGTGGTTAATCTTGCTTCCAGCAGTAGTGCTCATTACCTCTGGTATTGTACCAGCCAGGTAGAGACTTATAATTCTGCCCAGATTGGGTTTCTTCAGACTTTCCTTGATCTTCTCATAGATTACCATTGACCAATCTGTTCTTAGGGTGAAGATAATTCTTGTCATGACATTGAACATTGAGGCTGACACCCTGTCATGCCCTCCAGGCTTACTGAGAATGACCTTTCCCACAATTTCAGACAGAAATTTTCCTTGACTGTTCATGCCTTTCCTGTTAAAGACAGAACCTATCTTCAGCTTTGGATCAAGTCCACACCAGGTAAGAGCTTCCCTGGTCTTGGATGTAGAAACTTCTTCTTCATCTTGAGTCTTAGGTAGCTGGAGTACCTTCCTCAGACTTTTTGGTGAGACCTTGACTTTAGATCCATGCACTCTGGATTTGATTCTATATCCAGAGTCATCTACAGCCGCTCCATGCAGGAATTCAAGAACTTCCTTCTTCCAGATCTTGGTTGGTTCTGAAACCAAATATTCTAGTCCAGAATCGCTGACTAGGGTTATCACCGATTGTATGTCTTGATCTCCATCATCGAACGCGCCGCGCACAAGTTCATAGCCTTCGTTAACGTTCTCCTCGAGCTTGGGAGTCATTAGGGTTTGGAGAATTAGTCTTGAGAAAAGAGAAATATCGACACAGGAGTTTTGGTCTCGAAACTTTGAAAGCGTGTCGACAAACACAGACAGAACCCTATTTATACCGGTCTAATTTTGAAGATGAACAGGCGGGACAGCAAGCTAAACATGTGTCGACACTGGCAATAAGTGTCGACACTGACTTATAATGTCTCGACACATATGTGTCGACACAAGTTTAGTCAACAGATTTTATGTGTCGACACTTGGTTATGTGTCGACACAACATAACTCGACACATTGTCGAGACTTTACTTAGAAAAATTCTGAGTAAAACATAAGTGTCGACACCATATTGGATGTATCGACACCTACTTGACATGTGTCGACACTAACATTTTGAAGTGTCGACACCAACATCCTAGATGTGTCGACACCATTTTCCTGAAGTGTCGACACTACTATTCTGTGTCGACATAGACTTGTCTATGTGTCGACACCTTTTTACTTAGCCAATTTTCATTTCTGTAAACTTAGTCTAAGTTGATCATACCTAGTTCAATTTTGAATTTATTGAACTTAGCTTCTTCTAGTGGCTTAGTAAACATATCAGCTATTTGTTCATCTGTTTTAACATATTCAAGTACAATATCATTTCTTTCTACATGTTCCCTAAGAAAGTGATATTTAATTTCAATATGTTTTGTCCTACTATGAGATACAGGGTTATTAGCTATTGAAATAGCACTAGTAGAATCACAGAAAAGTGGAATTCTACTTACCTGAAATCCATAGTCCTCTAGCTGATGTTTAATCCATAGAAGTTGAGCACAGCAACTTCCTGCAGCCACATACTCTGACTCAGCTGTGGAGATAGCCACACTAGTCTGCTTTTTGCTGCTCCATGAAATTAGTCTTCCACCTAGGAATTGACAGGTTCCAGTAGTGCTTTTTCTATCTTCTTTGCATCCTGCAAAGTCTGCATCTGAATAACCTGTTAGATCAAAATCTTCATTCCTAGGGTACCAGAGGCCTAGATAGGGAGTGCCCTTTAGATATCTCAAAATTCTCTTGACAGCAGTCAAGTGAGACTCTTTAGGGCAGACTTGATACCTGACACAAACACATGTAGCATACATAATGTCAGGCCTACTTGCAATCAAGTATAGTAGGGATCCAACTATCCCTCTATACAAGGTTTCATCTACAGGTTTCCCTGCATCATCCTTGCTAAGAGACATACTTGACCCCATAGGAGTCTTCATGGTACTGGATGAATCCATACCATATTTCCTTATGAGTTCTAGGGTGAACTTGGACTGACATATGGACAAGCCACTTTCAGTCTGTTTAACTTGGAGACCCAAGAAAAACTTTAGCTCTCCCATACTACTCATCTCAAATTGACTTTGCATAAGCTTTGCAAACTTTTTGCAAAGGCTACTTTCAGTAGACCCAAATATAATGTCATCTACATATATTTGGACAAGTATGACTTTGCCTCTATATTCCCTAAGGAATATAGTCTTATCTATTTTCCCCCTTAAAAACTTGTTTTCAATGAGGAAACTAGACAGGGTTTCATACCAAGCTCTAGGAGCCTGTTTTAACCCATATAAAGCTTTCCTAAGTCTATAGACATAATGAGGTTGAGTTGGATCAACAAAACTTGAAGGCTGCTCCACATAGACTTCTTCTTTCAAATTACCATTTAAGAATGCTGACTTGACATCCATCTAGTAAACCTTGAATCCTTGATAGGTTGCATAGGCCAAGAACATCCTTATGGCCTCCTGTCTGGCTACTAGGGCAAAGGTTTGATCAAAATCAATACCTTCTTATTGCCTATATCCTTTTGCAACCAGTCTTGCTTTGTTCTTTATGATGACCCCTTGTTCATCCATCTTATTTCTGTAGATCCACTTAGTTCCTATTACATTGTGGTCTTTAGGCTTTGGAACTAGCTTCCAAACCTTGCACCTTTTGAACTGATTAAGCTCTTCTTGCATAGCTTCAGTCCATTGTGGATCTTGTATTGCTTCTTCAAATTTCTTAGGTTCAACTTGAGACAAAAAGCTGGAGTAGATTGCTGCATTCATGTATCTGCTCCTGGTTTGAACTCCTTGTCTTGGATCTCCAATAATCAGCTCTACTGGATGATCTCTAAGATGCCTGTGGGCTGGAGGCATCCTAGCTTCAGGTTGAACCTCTTCAGCATCTGCATCATGCTGTAATCCTTGGATTTCTTCAGCAATTGGCACATGTAGTTCTCCCCCTGGACAACAGCTACTCTCCTCAACTTGCTGTCTTGCAGCTGGTACTTCTTCTATAGTAAGCTTGTCCAATTTCTTTGTCAAACCTGTGGGGCTGCATACATTGCTAGACAACTCATTATTAATAAGTTTTGTCTCATCAAAAACTACATGCACTGATTCCTCAACAACCTGTGTAGTCAAGTTGTATACTCTATAAGCCTTACTATTATTGTTGTACCCAACAAAAATTCCCTCTTGGGACTTGGCAGCAAACTTAGTTATGTAAGACTTTCCATTGTTAAGTATGAAGCATTTACAACCAAAGATCCTAAAATAGGATAGGTTTGGTTTCCTGCCTTTCACAACTTCATAGGGGGTCTTGTTTAGCCTTTTAGTGATGGTAGCCCTATTTATCACATGGCATGCAGTGTTAACTGATTCAGCCCAGAAATACTCTGGCAGTGATGTATCACTAAGTAGGGTTCTACCAGCCTCTATCAAGGTCCTATTCTTCCTTTCAGCAATGCCATTTTGCTGAGGTGTTCTAGGTGAAGAGAATTCTTGAAATATCCCAAAGTCTTCACATAGTTTTGTCATGCTTTCAGACTGAAACTCAGTACCATGGTCACTTCTAATTTTGACCACAGTACTATTTAGTTCATTCTGAATTTGCTTGACAAAGCTGTAGATGACACTAGGTGTTTCAGATTTCTACCTTAAGAAGAACACCCAGGAAAACCTTGAGTAGTCATCAACAACTACAAAGGTATAGACCTTCCTACCTAAGCTGTGAACTGGCATTGGACCAAAGAGATCCATATGCAAGAGGTATAAACACCTCACAGCATCTTTGTTATCTATGCTCCTAAAGGTGGATTTAGTCTGCTTGCCCTTTTGACAAGCTGAGCAAATGCCATCTTTAACACACTTAACTTGAGGACCATTCATCACTAACTCTTTGCTAAAGAGTTTGCTAATAGTGAAAGTCCACCTAGTGTCGGCTATGTGCACCTATGGGGGGGGATAGGTGACGTGTGGTTCTTTTGCGGAATTTACAGATGTACCTGCACAATAAAAACAACAAACACAGCACACAGAAAACACAGCAAATTTATAGTGGTTCCCCGACTTGGGTACATCCACTTTCCCCCTTCGACCTATCTCCCTAACAAGGGACGACTCGGTCACTTCACCAACGGGATTGAAATCCAATCCCTTCACTAACGGAAGGAGCCCTTCCACACGTGAGAGTCAACACTCCCACAAATCGGGTTGCACCCAACCCTTACAACACGGAACAAAAGTTCCTTTACAATAAAATAAAAGTAGAATGTACACGTGATACAAACTTCTCTTGGAGACTTCGGTGTTCCTCTTTGTTCGACGACGTGTTCTTGAAGTCGATGAAGAGTCTACGACCTTGGTCTCTCTTGGAGAAGATCTCCCCGGAACCGGCGGCGGCACACGAGCGGCGGCTAGCTTCGAGATCGGCGGCTACGATGAAGAGTGGCTGCAGAACTTGGAGATCTAAACTTTGTAGCGAAGCAAGCTAGGTCTACCAACGGTCACTCTAGGATCAGTCGTCTCGATCGATTCGGACGGGGGAGTTTTTCCCGGTCAACGAATCGAGAGACAAGAGATCTCCGGATAGACGCGTGAGACACAAGCCTTGCTAAGCTTCTGTCACTGGAGATCGGGAAGAAGAGTGATCAGCAGCGGCGACCACTTGACGCGAGCGGCGGCGGCGGAGCGGAGCGAGTTCGCGGATTTAGGGTTACGTCGCCGCTTGTTTTTCTTTTTCTCTTATCCGTATCGTTACTGTTCAAAAGTACCTGAGTATAAATACTGTAGGATTCTCAAATATGACCGTTTGTGGGACCCACAATTGAGATCCCCAAAATCCGGTTCAAACAAATCCAGAAGCAGAATCTGGTTCAGCAGCATTCTGAGAAAACGCCAAGTCAAAATCGGCGAGAATCGCAGACGATTCTCGACGAATCGGCGAGAATCACCAAGTGATTCTCGACGATTCATCGAGAATCGTTTGTGATTCTCGTCGAATCACTTGTCGATTCTCAACGAATTTTACTTTACACATGGGCTGCTTGACCACTGGTTTGGCGGGAATCACAAGTGATTCTCGCCGAATCTTACTTGGCACCGTCTTGAGATGGCCAAAAGGAGTCGGCGAGAATCACTAATGATTCTCGTCGATTCGGCGAGAATCACTAGTGATTCTCGCCGAATCGGCGAGAATCACTTGGTGATTCTCGTCGAATTTGCCTTGGAAGATTTTTCGTCTTCCACCCCAGGAGCTGCTCCTTGATCCTCCATGCTCCTTGTCTTCTCTTGCATATGAGCGGCCCTGTGCTTGAAAATAAGTGCACTCCAATAGAGAGAGTACACGTAGGCCAACACACTGATCTGCTCAACGAGGGATTACGTCGTGCAGACCCGTGTATATTGACCTACTGCACCCTGACATTGGTGTGCACTTAGCGTGGAGAAACTACAAGCACAACTGGAAATGTTTCATCAAATACATTGTGAATTCATCTTAGCTTGACAGGGGGCTTCCTCAAATCTAGGTAATCGTGGATACAATACCCAACAATCTCCCCCTATTTGACGAAGCCAAAACCCTACTAGCTAAGATGAATAACACCTATCAAATAATAATAATAGCATTTAAAGATTAAATATGCGACACAAGGGAATATATGCAATCAGAACAGGACTTGAGTCATTCACACATTCAAGTATATATATATATACCAAGAGAAATATATTCACATGAAAGTCAGAATTGTTCACACGACAGTAATAATTGTTAAATGTTCTTAATACACCGTGACCAGCTATAATATAATGACTATTTGTCCTTAGCTCCGTCACCCTTAAGAGTTTGCGCCAAGTACTTTTTGCTCTGCCTTTCCATGTATTCCTTGGGCTTTGGGTAGTACCTAGGAGGAGCAACTTTGTCTGGATCCTTGTTGTTTCTGAAGAAAATGTTGAGTTTCGCTTCAAATGCTTTGTGTGTCTCCCATTCATACTGGCTATATGCTTCATTTCGATTTATCTCTCCTCTTTCTTGCAGCCGGAAGGTGTTTAGGATGATGTTCCTTGAGACTGGGCTCCACCTTTCGTTTCTTACCTCCTCCTCACTTAGTCTGATCCTCTTTTGAGTTGGTGTCTCCTTTGATGTCCCTTCCTGAATTTTCCTCTTTCCCCTTGCTTTAGCTAAGGCCTCCTGGTCAAACATGCTTCTCAGCTTAGATTTGGAGATGGCCCTAGCGTCAGCTTCATCAGTGAAAATATCAGCAGCACTTGTACTTACATTCTCAGCAATATGTACTTCCTCGGCAGCCGTAGAAGTCTCAGGAGCCTGAACACCGGCAGGTTGGTCAGGTAGGACGACTCCTAACGTGCCCAGTGCCTGTTGTAGCATCCACCAGCAACTCTCATAGACGTAGTTGCTTGATTTCACAAAGTTTGCATCCATGCTTTTCTGGAGCTCGGCCATCTTAGCGATATACTCCTTCTCCCCCTTTTTGGCTTCTTCAGCTATGCAATTGGCATATGAGTGCAAGGAGTCATCAATGTGCTTAGTTGTCTTGCTGAATTCAGTGACTAGGGCCTGCTGATTTGCATTTAAAGTGACCATGTTGCCATCAAATTTCTGAATATTGTTGGCCACAACGTGTGCGTTCTGATTGACAACAGCCAGAGTATCAGTAGTCTTTTTCAAGCCGGCCATTAACAGTGTGACAGCTTCGCCGGACGCAGTATACTTTTCTTCGAATTTCTTTTCCATCACATCCAGCTTATGGTTGATTTCCACCATATTTTTCAACATGAGATCTTCCGAAGTCTTGATCTTTTTCAGCAGTGTTTTATGAGCTGTATCAAAAGAATCTTTAAGCTCGTTCACTATTCCTTGAATGACAGTGATGGTGTGAGTGGCCAGCTCATCTCGTAGTGGAATACCCGGAGGCACCTCTTGGCCTTGCTCTGGCTCGGCAGCAGAAGCATCAGTAGAGCTGGATACAATCACAGCCTCTATGGGAGGAACGTTGGTGGCCTCATTTACCTCCCCCTCCACTGGTGCAGACTTATCAGTAGGAGGTTCATCAGTATCTGGAGATTCAACCACTTCATGGCCCTCACTGACCTCGTCCTCTCCGTCCTCATCCAAAAACTCATCCATATCAGCATCTTCTTCCACTTCTTGATCAGCAGAGTCCAGTGTTTCAGCTTCAGTTCCGAGGGTGTTTCTGTTCAGGACCTCCTCATCCTCCAACCCAGGTTCACTTTCTTCATGAACTTCTGCCACCGCATCCCTTGCCACCTGGGCGATTTCAGATATTATATCCAGATGAGTGGGTAGAGTCTCCCCCTCGATTCCTGCAGTCACAGTATCAGGAATTTCACGGGGGGAGGATGCTGGAGATACTTCCTCTTGCTCTTCCACAGCCGGCTGCCCGATGCGCCGCTCCCATCGATCAAATACAGTAGCATCCATCTTTTTCAAGTAATGTAGAGGAACTCCTTTGCTCATGTCGAATTTATCTCCGTTGAGCTGGTTGAGATATAGACTGATGATGCGGCCGAAGCTCGGAGTGCCCAGAGTGTCCTTGATCTTTTGAAACATCAACTCTCCCCAGTTGAACCTCTTTCTGCAGACCACGGCTATGAGAATTTTGAACATATCTCCGGAGATATGATCATGGGAGCCTGGCTTACAGATGAGTACTTTTCCTATGATGTCGGATAGGAGCTTCCCTTCTTCATTCATCTCTTTTCGTTTTACTGATCGTGTGCCTCTGGGTAGACCGCAGAACAGGAGGGTTCTGGCTTTGTCCTCGTCCTCCAAATAGTCTTCCTGCTCCGCACTTGAGAGCTGCAGGTAGCGTGTTAGCTTACTGGCAGACATCTTTACTTTAGTCCCCGCCACCTTGCTCTTGATGATGGAGTCTCGGTTTCGAAGCCTTGCTGTAGAAAAGAACTCCAGCACTTCTTTATCTAAGACTTTGCAAGGATGCTCCAATATGAAGGTTAGCCCGGCTTCTTCCAGCATGAGAACGATGTTCTGGAACTCGTCCGAGGCATGAGAAAAACCAGTGCGAACCAGTTCGCAACCAGAAATCAAACCTGCGGTCGTCCTTGGGGCCATTGAGGATCTAGAAAGAAGCCCGACTCTAAACATTAGTGAACATTCAAAAGGAGAACATCACTTGGGGTTCGGCCTTGGAGCCATTGAGGAGGAGGTTACCTAAAGGATTACTCGCAGGAGAGTTGACGAGCTTCGGGAAAATCCGCGGTGGAGAGAAGAGTGTCCCGAGGTGTGCGGCCTTGCTAGCACCTTGCGGAGAGAGGATGGTCACACACAGCAGCGATTCGACGGCGTCGACAAGAGCGTCGGAAGTGCCCGTGCGCGAGTCGGCGAGTTCGCGGAAGTGCCCGTGCGCGAGTCTTGGTGAGTTCTCTTGCGCGAGGGTCGTCGGGTGTGTTCTTGCGCGAGTCGAGAGGAAGGCGAACGGGCGACGGCTGTGAGAGGGATTCGGTTTCGGCGGGATTTATATCAGTCGTCGGGATTCTTAAGGAAGTCGAGCGGTCGGGAGCTTCTTCGGCGGGATTTGTCTAATTCGGCGAGATGTAAAATGGGTCGGCGGGATTCGGAGTAAATATTGATGTTTTTCTTGATTACTTTGGGAAGCATTGCACCATTTTAGATTTTCCAATGTCAAGTTACTAAAAGGAATGATAAATGCAAGTATATTCTAAAGTCAATCTATTTGAATTTTACTGAGGTTTTTGCAAAGTCTTCTAAATGTCAATTGTATGTTGTCGAAATTTACAACGACATGTCCTCGAATGTCAAGTTAATACAGGATTAATACATACATGTTTGTTATAACGACACTTTATTAGGATTAGAACGAGACCTCTTCAGACTCTTCTTGATGTCAACTGTGATGTGTCAAAATTCGCAATGACATATCTTTGTTATCCTTTTATCGATGTGTAATGGTTTGCATGCCTCGAGGTAATCTCTCCTTAAAGGTGCACACATATATGATAAGCATAAGTATACTTATACACAAGGATAAAAATATATATATATATATATTTAATTTGAATGAGGATGCATCATGACACAAGTCCTTGAACTGATCAAAGTTACCTGGGATAAGGAGAGTCATCGTCTTAGTCCCACAGGTAGAACATATCAGTAGCTTAAAGTGATTATGCTCAACAGGTAGCACGTCTGTTATTGTATACGCTTGTTCCAAGTTAGCCTTGAGCCACGTACTGTCTAGTTCCCAAGTATTCACGGGGATCTAGACTACCCTGCAAAACAGAATTACTTTACCTTAGGAACCCAAATCATATTGGGTCCTAGGTTTCTATTAGCATGAACACGCAACTGCCTTCCGTGAGAAAACCTGTCTGGAAGACTGCCTCTGTCCCTATAATGTGGAGAAGCCCTTGCTGTGGGCACAGAGAGGTTGTGCCAACAGTCAATGGCAAAGTGTCCCACTTTGCCGCAGCACCAACAAGAGTGAATGTTGTATCGCCGTTTTTGACCTGATCTAGTGACTGATGTAGTCACGGTCCTAGGTCTCAAAGGGATAGGGCATGTTCTTGTTGCACAAATTCCTCTTCCATCGAGGCATGATGAAGGGTGGAATGAATGCATGATCTGAGCGTTATGAGGCCGAGAAGGTGGTGCCATTCTTTCAGGCATCTTCCTTGCTGAGGCTCCATGACGCCTGACATCATGACTTCTATTCTCCCTATCCCGTGTCCTTGAATGGAGAGAATTCTTCTGTGAACCAGGACCTGCAGATCCACACTTTGTTGTGGCAGTGGCCGTGAATACAAAGGGCTCAGAATGAGCCTTAGGTATTTCTTCATGGGTGGCCATGATGCCTCTTGCACTATGGACATTTCCACATGGGGACAACTCACCCTTACAGTGACCACGATTATTCCTGTGGTCATACCTGAAGGCATGATGAGTTGCCTTCCCGCTTGGAGTGGGAGGTCGGAACACCGTTTCCCCATTTCTCCATCCCTGGATAATCCGGGAGATCCACCCGGTTTCTTGTTTTCTCTTTATAGCATCAACTTTGGAGAAGTTGGATACTATACGTTTCTCATTTTCTAGACTATTCTCTAGAGCTGAGATCTTAGAGTCCTTGACCTTGTTGGACGCCAATTGGAGAACCAACAAGATCTTCAGTTGAGCAATCTCTCGAGCTTGCTCCTCAGCAAGTAGATTGCTTTCCTGAAGGGCTCTCTTCAGGGAATCAGTATTTTCTGGAGGAGAGCAGTTTCTGTCTTCAGAAAAGTCAAAAGATGTGGGACAGGATGAAGATGATACCTGCTCATCTGGGTTATTGTCATTAGAATCAGTGACCAATGTTTCGTCCTCGTCGGAGCTGCTTTCCTCACTATCTTCTTCAGTCTCTGACAAGGATACTGGAGCTCTGATGCAATCCGAAGGATCTTTGCATTCATCTTCAGAAGTGAGAACCCCCACATAAGCTTCATCCTCAGATTGGCAGCAAATTTCAGCTTCCTCTGACCCCCCCATCAGCTCTGAGATCATCATCCATAGAGATTTAGCCGTTTTACATTTTTCCAACCTGGAGCGAGAGGCTCCAGACCAGACATCCATAATAATTTGTCGAATCCTCTGGTCCAGTTGGAAAAATGAGAGTTCCATCTCTGTCATCTCAGGGATGCACACGGGCACTTGGGTCCCCGAGTCGGTGGTCTTCATGGGGATAAATGGACCCTCTTCAGGATGAGGGATGCTCGAGGATCGATGGCATCCAGGTGAATTAACACTCTCATCCTCCAGATAGGATAATAATCCTTTGTGCATGCAGGGAGTTTGAGTGGCAATACGTCATAATCCAGATCCATGCTTCTGACACTGGTGGCAGGATTCACCTCAAGGTGTTAGCCTTTTTGTTGAGGAACCTGGCTCTGATGCCACTTGAAAGTCCACCTAGTGTCGGCTATGTGCACCTATGGGGGGGGATAGGTGACGTGTGGTTCTTTTGCGGAATTTACAGATGTACCTGCACAATAAAAACAACAAACACAGCACACAGAAAACACAGCAAATTTATAGTGGTTCCCCGACTTGGGTACATCCACTTTCCCCCTTCGACCTATCTCCCTAACAAGGGACGACTCGGTCACTTCACCAACGGGATTGAAATCCAATCCCTTCACTAACGGAAGGAGCCCTTCCACACGTGAGAGTCAACACTCCCACAAATCGGGTTGCACCCAACCCTTACAACACGGAACAAAAGTTCCTTTACAATAAAATAAAAGTAGAATGTACACGTGATACAAACTTCTCTTGGAGACTTCAGTGTTCCTCTTTGTTCGACGACGTGTTCTTGAAGTCGATGAAGAGTCTACGACCTTGGTCTCTCTTGGAGAAGATCTCCCCGGAACCGGCGGCGGCACACGAGCGGCGGCTAGCTTCGAGATCGGCGGCTACGATGAAGAGTGGCTGCAGAACTTGGAGATCTAAACTTCGTAGTGAAGCAAGCTAGGTCTACCAACGGTCACTCTAGGATCAGTCGTCTCGATCGATTCGGACGGGGGAGTTTTTCCCGGTCAACGAATCGAGAGACAAGAGATCTCCGGATAGACGCGTGAGACACAAGCCTTGCTAAGCTTCTGTCACTGGAGATCGGGAAGAAGAGTGATCAGCAGCGGCGACCACTTGACGCGAGCGGCGGCGGCGGAGCGGAGCGAGTTCGCGGATTTAGGGTTACGTCGCCGCTTGTTTTTCTTTTTCTCTTATCCGTATCGTTACTGTTCAAAAGTACCTGAGTATAAATACTGTAGGATTCTCAAATATGACCGTTTGTGGGACCCACAATTGAGATCCCCAAAATCCGGTTCAAACAAATCCAGAAGCAGAATCTGGTTCAGCAGCATTCTGAGAAAACGCCAAGTCAAAATCGGCGAGAATCGCAGACGATTCTCGACGAATCGGCGAGAATCACCAAGTGATTCTCGACGATTCGTCGAGAATCGTTTGTGATTCTCGTCGAATCACTTGTCGATTCTCAACGAATTTTACTTTACACATGGGCTGCTTGACCACTGGTTCGGCGGGAATCACAAGTGATTCTCGCCGAATCTTACTTGGCACCGTCTTGAGATGGCCAAAAGGAGTCGGCGAGAATCACTAATGATTCTCGTCGATTCGGCGAGAATCACTAGTGATTCTCGCCGAATCGGCGAGAATCACTTGGTGATTCTCGTCGAATTTGCCTTGGAAGATTTTTCTTCTTCCACCCCAGGAGCTGCTCCTTGATCCTCCATGCTCCTTGTCTTCTCTTGCATATGAGCGGCCCTGTGCTTGAAAATAAGTGCACTCCAATAGAGAGAGTACACGTAGGCCAACACACTGATCTGCTCAACGAGGGATTACGTCGTGCAGACCCGTGTATATTGACCTACTGCACCCTGACATTGGTGTGCACTTAGCGTGGAGAAACTACAAGCACAACTGGAAATGTTTCATCAAATACATTGTGAATTCATCTTAGCTTGACAGGGGGCTTCCTCAAATCTAGGTAATCGTGGATACAATACCCAACAAATAGTCTTGTAGTTAAGATGAGCTAGCCTCTTGTGCCACTTGACACCTATTGAGGGATAGTACCTTAGCTATGAAGGATAGTCAAGGAAAAGAAGTGGTGAGAGTGAAGATGGCGACAAATCGCCTCTTTCCTCTAAGTATGGATGCCAAGGAGACGCCATGTCTTGCAAAGACAGGAGAAGAAGAGGAAGCTTGGCTGTGGCACCACCGGATGGGACATCTGGGGTTCACAGGCCTGAAGCTACTGTCAGGTTCCAAGATGGTGGATGGATTGCCGATGATCACACCTCCTCATAGGGTCTGTGAGGCATGCACGAAGGGGAAGCAGTGGAGAGAAACTTTTGAGGGTGGCAAGTCCCGGAGAGCAATAAGGCCGTTGGAGTTAGTTCACTCGGACATCGCTGGTCCGTTTGAGACTACTTCAATAGGAGGAAGCAAGTACTACATTACCTTCACTGACGACTTCAGCAGGAAGTGTTGGGTTTATTTCCTAAGGGAGAAGGCTAAGGCACTTGACAAGTTCAAGAAGTTCCAGGCGATGGCTGAAAAGGAGAGTAGTCAACCGCTGAAGGTACCCAGAATGGATAGGGGTGGGGAGTACACCTCTAGGTTGTTTGACGAGTACTGTAAGCAATGGGGGATCTCTCATCAGCTGACGGCGGCATACTCGCCTCAGCAGAATGGCGTGGCAGAGAGGAAGAACCTTACCATCATGAACATGGCGAGGAGTATGGTGAAGGGCAAAGGGTTGTCGAAGAAGTTCTGGGCGGAAGCGGTGCAAGTGGCAGTGTACGTGCTGAACCGTTGTCCAACAAAGAGTGTGAAGTTCAAGACTCCATTTAAAGCTTGGAGTGGGTGGAAGCCCAGTGTGAAGCACCTAAGGGTTTTCGGGTGTGTGGCTTATGCCCACGTCCCGGACCAGAGGAGAAAGAAGCTGGATGACCGGAGCGAGAAGTGTATCTTTGTAGGCTACGCTCCTGCGAGCAAGGCTTACAAGTTGTATAACCCGGTGACAGAGAAGGCCATCATCTCAAGGGATGTGGTGTTTGAAGAAGGAAGTAGCTGGAGCTGAGATGAAGCAACGAGAGGCATCAAGGGGATGTTCTACGAGGATGATGAGGAGGAAGGTGGAGAAGAGGCTGAAGCCGAGATGGTTGGAGTTGAGCCACCATCACCACTTAGCAGAGGTTCAGGGGGAGCTCTCACCCCTTACTCAAGTGAAGCAAGTACAAGTGGTGGCACCTCAGGTGGAGCTAGCACTAGTGGAAGTAAAGATAGTCGTCCTCAACCTCGGATGAGGTGGTTGGACGATATCTATGAGGAGACGGCACCGACACTCAATAAATTTTCATTATATTGTTTATTTGCAGATGTTGAGCCGCGCTCTTATGAAGAAGCCACAAAAGAAATAACTTGGAGAAAGGCGATGGATGTGGAGATCGCCTCCATCAAGAAGAACGACACCTGGAAGCTGGTGGATCCACCTGCAGGCCAAAAACCCCTCGGGGTGAAATGGGTCTATAAGGTGAAGAAGAACAAAGATGGGGGCGTGGATAAGCACAAGGCGCGGCTAGTCTTGAAGGGCTACCGACAAGTCCAAGGAGTGGACTATAATGAAGTATTCGCCCCAGTGGCGCAGATAGACACTATCCGTTTGATCATCGCTCTGGCTGCTCATCATGGATGGAAGATCATGCAGATGGATGTTGTATCTGCCTACCTGAATGGCTACCTGGAGGAGGATGTGTACATCGAGCAGCCTTCAGGTTATGTGGTGAAGGGGCAGGAGAGAAAAGTATGCAAGCTGGACAAGGCTTTGTACGGGCTGAAGCAAGGAGCTCGAGCCTGGAATGGGAGAATAGATGCTTACCTGCAGAAGCATGGTTACAAGAAGAACCCTCATGAATATGCCCTCTACACGAAGGTTGAGAAGAATGACGACATGATGATCGTATGTCTATACGTGGACGATATGATCTTCACATGAAACAACCCTGTGATGTAAGAGGAGTTCAAGAGAATGATGAAGAAGGAGTTCGAGATGACGGAATTATGAGAGCTGAACTATTTCTTGGGGGTGGAAGTAAAGCAGAGTGAAGACGGGATCTTCATCTCACAAAAGAAGTATGCAGAGGAGATCCTAAAGAAGTTTAGGATGGAGAACAGCAAGCCTATCTCTACTCCTGCCGACCCTGGATTGAAGTTGAGCAAGGAGTCGAAGGAAGGAGCGGTAGATTCCACCTTATTCAAAAGCTTGGTGGGGAGTCTACGTTACCTAACCTTCACCCGACCGGACATCATGTATGCAGTCGGGGTGGTAAGCAGACACATGGAGGAGCCAAAGGAGGATCACTTCATAGCTGCAAAGAGGACCCTGAGATACATAAACGGGACAAGAGGTCATGGACTGAAATACTCTAAGGGCAAGGAGCTGAAGCTGGTTGGGTACTCAGATAAAGATTATGGTGGAGATGTCAATGACCGGAAGAGCACTTCCGGGTACACTTTCAATATGGGAACCAGAGTGTTCTCATGGAGTTCGAAGAAGCAGTCAACGATCGCCCTATCATCATGTGAGGCAGAGTACATCGCAGCGGCGGCCTGTACCTGCCAAGCTATTTGGCTAAGGAATCTCCTGTAGGAGTTGCAACATGAAGTGGATGGGCCTATGACCATGTTTGTGGACAACATGTCAGTCATCCAGCTCGCGAAGAACCCGATGCTGCATGGGAGGAGCAAGCACATCGAGACGAGGTATCATTTCCTCCGTGAACAAGTGGAGCTGAAGACAGTGGAAGTTGTGTATTGCCCAACCGGAGAGCAGGTTGCGGACATCTTCACTAAGGCATTGAATGTAGAGACGTTCCTGAAGTTGAAAAGCAAACTCGGCATGGTCTGCCAAGTTTGAGGGGGAGTGTGTTGGATTTGGTCTTTGTTTGACCAAGTCAAACTTATGTTTTGATATTATTTTATGTGTTAATGAATATGAGAGAGAGTATGTAATGAATAGGAGAGAGGTTGTATTAAATGGGTAGGTGAGAAGTTGTATTTATTAGGAGAGAGGTTTTTCTTGTTTTGCTTTGCCTATATAAAGGCCCCCTTTGTATTCCTTTTTGATTTGATGAAATAGAGAGAGAAGCTCCAAAATCCCGTTTCTTGCCTTAGAGAGAGAAAGTGAAGCGCTGCAGCGCAGACGTCTTGCCGAGCGGGTAGAGAAGCTAGCCGGGCGAGTTGGTGTACTCGCGGTTAGGGGAACCTCGCCACTTGGTCTCGGCGGTTAGAGGGAACTCGCCAAGCGAGTAGCAGCTCGCGCAGGAGAAGGTAACGCAAGAGGAGCTCACGCAAGTGGACTCGCCAAGCGAGTAGGGCTCGTTGGCGTCGTGGTCGCGCGAGTAGACGGATCTAGCCGCGAGTGGGGTGCGGTCTCGCCTGGTGGTCTAGCCGCGAGGTGTCGTAGGTGGCCTTGCTGGGTTGACTTCGCGCGTGAAGGCGGGAGCTCGCTCGCGCGAGTTGGTACTCGCCTTGTAGGAGGGAGGTCGCGCGGTTTGTGGTGGCGGTCTCGGTTTTGGTGTTGAGTTGTGGTGCCAAGTGAAGTTGTTTGTGGAGTTGGGATTGAGCGGGAACCCATACACGTTTCCATCACTTTGCACCCCCCCCCCCCCCCCCCCACAGGTTTTAATATTTGCATTTTGCACTCTAAATATTCAATTAAGAGGGTGCAAAATGCCAATACTAAAGCCTTTGGGGGTCCAGAGTGCCAAAATTAAATATTTATAGTGCAATGTGCAAAAATCTCACTAATTGGAGAGTGCTTAATGCCAAAAATCTGGAGGTTGATGAGTTGAAATTGGCATTTAGTACCACCTGGGGCTCCTTTCTTATGTATATTTGAAAGTTATTATGAATATCCTGAACAATTCTTATTGATATATCTGTTTGCTGTCATCTTTAAACCTGCAGGGGAATCCATACCAATCAGACTGTCCTTGAGCCCCTACGAGCTAACACCGACATATCACAACATCAACAACAAATACAACGTGAAGTACTATTTGAACCTCGTTCTCGTTGACCAGGAAGATCGGCGGTATTTCGAGCAGCAAGAGATCACACTGTTTCGCCTCCTCGAGAATAAATAGTAATTTTTTCCTGGCAAAATATGGGCTCAGCCGTTTGAATAAGTTATCCACCCCGACACTCGGGTTGATACCATTTTAATATCAATCTTGATTATTTTTCAAACTCAGAATCACGCTTCCGACAACTATCTTACGATTCAGTTCACTCAATTCGCCTGCGACGCGAAGTTTGGACTTTCATTCTGCATTTGTTCTAATGAATGTTGTGTAAATTATTTGTCTGCCAAAATTTCAGTCTGGTACATGCTTTTGCAGGATCCTTGCTCATATTGATAATATTGGTAAATATAACTATTAATTAATTTAAGGGGTATTTAGAGGGATTTTCCCTCAAAGTTTGTGTAATTACAACTTGCTCCTCTCTAACGTTTGAAATTATAAAAAAACCTCCCCTCAAAGTTTACATTTCATAACATTCATGCATAAAAGTGCACTCTTTGAGTAAATCTATAGGGGGTATTTTAACCCCTCTTAATTAAAATAATTCTGTTTTTTTTTAAATCTATATGTTTTTTTCTTTTATTTTAAAATTGTGCTCTCATATAGATAAAGTCTTCCACCTAAAATAAAAAATGTGTTCTCCTTGTCGCTCACAAACCCCAGTTAGAGGTGCTAATTTGACCCGGGCCCGGTTGCCCGGCCACGGTCTGCCTGGGTCTAAGACCAGTTAAGCCCAGGTCTGATTAGGCCTGGCCTAAGGGGGGCCATCAAACCCCCTTATTCGGCTAAACCCCAGCCTGGTGCCTGGCCTAGGCCAGGGCCGGCCTGTTAATAAATATATGGTGTATGCGTCACTACGTCGAGTTAATATTATCAAATTTTTATAGCAAACGCAGCGACACGCTAACCTATAGGATCGATATAACCAAACACTGTCATTCTCTAATTGGAGTTTACGCAAAATTTATTTTCCTAAGTTGAGAACATAAAATAAAACAAGCTTGAATAAACAGTGAATCTACTGAAGTGCGGAAATTAGATTACACCATTCTTGGATTCGAGCTCATGCTTCATGATGGTGGCCATTCCCAACAATCTCCAGGTATTTTTCCTTATGAAGTCCACGATGTCAGCGGAACCCGCAAACATACAAGTATTGATTGTAGTATTATTCACTACAATGAAAAAGGATCAGCACAACAAGTATATCTATATATGTTGATTTAACATGGAACTTTATATTAAGGTTAATTGTCAATTAAGTGATTCAATCTAGGGCCAATCAAGTTTGATTTGCAATCATCCCTAATGAGGGTCATTAATTTACAGGAAAAAAACATAGAGGCTTGCTCTGTTTCCCCCCATTTTAGCAGATGACCTCATACCCACTCCATAAGAAGAAACCAACAAAAATTAATCTGTCATTACCTCTATGCTGGAAACACAAAGGTCCAAAATTAATTTTGGAGATTCACAGAGTGGGTTCGTGGTTATTATGCAGAATTTCTCGGTAATCCAAACCGTACCTTAAGAGGCGACCTCGATCTGTAGTATTTCCCAAGATACAGGGCCTCTGGCTGCCACCTATGAACTCTGGCGAACAGTGCAGCAAAAGTCAAATGCCGATCTGCACCTTTGAACTCCGGCGAACTGTGCAACAAAAGCAAAACGCCGATCTACACCTTTGAACTTCGGCGAACTGTGCAGCAAAAGCAAAATGCCGATCTGCACCTCTAAACTCCGACGATCTGTGCAGCAAAAGCCAAACGGCGACCTTGGCGATCCGAGTCCTGATCCTACAGAAGAAGCGGCATAGAGATTGCGTTCCCCTCCTGATCTCTATTGAGGGCGGCGATTTTCACGAAGATGAAGAGAGATGCACGCGGTTTCGTGATGGTGATGAAGAAGGCATGCTCCAGGCGATATGGCGAGGAAGATGAAGAAAGGCGCTCAGAATTTTCAGCCCTAGTTCATGCTTCGGCAGAAAACTGATATTGATGATTTGGCATAAAATCATTTTAGGTTTAATAGGCAAACCTATTTTTTGGAGTTACAAAACTAATGAGCAAATTAATCCCATTAACTCTAAAATTTAATTAAGAATATGAACCTTATAAAATTAAGTAGGATTTCATATTACACCAAAATAAATGTCGAATTTTGTGTCTAGGGTGAGACCGAGTTCGCGGCTGAATTTACAAGACGATCTGGCCCACCTATCACAAGCTTCGACCGTTCACGCGACTGAATTAACGCATCCTCGTAGGAGTCCGAATAGACTAAATATTTACGTACGACTCAACCAGGACGTCTCGATGAATTGAGTCCACATAACTGAAAATTTCCAACATTCTCCCACTTGGACTTGTATTCATCGTAATTCATGACATTCCGATAAAATCTTCACTAAACCTAAGGGTACACTAATTAGTGAACGCGATATTGAGTCTACTCGTATGTCAATCCGGAACAATCAAATCCTTCACTCTGAATCATGGCGGCAAATGCATCATTGAGCGACACAGGACCATCCATGGACACAGTAGCTTACGGATTCAATCGACATGGACAAAGCGCGGTTAAATAAAACATAGAACAACATACTGAAAATGTGCACATGAAGGTTGTTCTAATTTGGTGGTCAACCAAACTTCTCAAATGAAGTGCACTAGCCTTACGCTCCGACTGACACAAGTCATGAGACTTTGTATAAAGTGTGACGTGTCACATAAATTCAATGAATATTAGAACTTAATAATATTGCTGAATGAATATTCTCAATTATTAATGAATTAAATAAAGTGCAATGTAAATGACAAAAAACTGAATTGGAGCTTCATGTAGCCTCCTACTAATCAAGCGCATCGATCGACTCTTTAAGCCCCATATTAATAACATATTTTTGAAACATGTTAGGGTGAAGTCCTTTAGTAAGTGGATCAGCTAACATGTTATCTGTCCCTAAATGCTTCACTAAAATATCACCCTTCTTGATCAATTCATTAACAGTCACGAATTTAATTTCCATATGTTTGGACCCTGTGATACTTTTATTATTCATTAAAAACATAACTGCAGAGATATTATCACAGTGCATCCGGATGGGTCCAGCTATAGAATCGACGACCTTCAACTCTGAAATGAAATTCTTGAGCCACACTACATGAGTAGAAGCTCTGAAAAGAGCGACGAACTCTGCATGCATTGTGGATGAAGTAATGAGTGTCTGCTTGACACTCTTCCACGAAACGGCCCCACTAGCAAACTTAAATATATAACATGAAGTAGACTTCCTATCATTTTCACACCCGGCAAAATCAGAATGTGTATACCCCACTAAGTCAAGGTTTTGAACTCTATGGTAGACTAACTTAACATCCTTAGTTCCCTTCAGATATGAAAGTGCAGGTTAGATCTGAAATACTCTAGAGGGGGGGGGGGGGTGAATAGAATATTGTGCTCACTAAATTTTTTTTACAATTTTTGTTGTATTCCTAAGTGAACAAGTCAGTAAGTAAGTAAAACTAAGCTCAGCAAACTAAGCAATCACAAAGCACAACCAAAACACAAAGAAAAGGGCAACCAGACGACACAAGAAATTTTTATAGTGGTTCCCCAAGCTGGGTACATCTACTCTTCTACCACCATGGTAGGAATCCACTCAGGTTTTTGATCAGGTGCCTGACACCAATGAGCTTTTGTTCAGGTGCTCAAAAACGAAACCTCAAGTTTTTTGTAAGGAGACTTGCAACCAAAATAATTTTGAAGGGAATTAAAACCCTGTACAGGAATTGGAAGTAAAGAGATGGTGTCTTCTCTGTCAACAGTCAGAGAGAAGACTTGTGGATTGATGGTAGCAGATTTTGCTCCCCCTGAGATCTTGAATTAATCAGGAATGCTGGAGCACTGCTTCAGGGTGATAGGTCTTCAAAGACCTAGAATGCCTGGAGCAGGATTTGTTTCAGTAACTCCTTTGACAGATTTTTATTTGTTGTCCTTTGAAGTAGTCCTGTAGAATTGAAGGAAAGAAGAAGACTCTTGATTGAATTTGATTGTTCTTCTTCTTCTTCTTGAAGATGTTCTCTGGTCAGGCTGATTGCAGTAGAACTTTTGATTTCTGTGAGTTTGTTCTTCTGTGCAATCTGAGTGTCTGTCTGATTGTCTTTCTATATCACTGTAATACTTGTTGTTTTTGTGTGACTGTATGACTGACTGTCTTACTCTTCTTTTCTTGTCTATCTCTTTTTGACTGACTGAGAACATTCAAAATTGGAATGTTTGACTAGTAATTGCAGTCGGCCATGGAAGGAAGCGACAATCAATGATTTCCCCAACTATCCCATGGAAAAATGGCATGTAATCGTCCATAGTCAATGCGCGTTCTAACGGTAACATTCCGAGAAGATCTAGCATTAAAAACTCCGGATTCATCGCCAAGAAACGGGACGGGAAACCTGAAGATGACCTAGTCTGGATTCGTCGAATAAAGAACGCAATTCGTCGAGCTGAGTTTGAGTTCGTCGAGCTGAGCCTGAGTTCGTCGAGCTCAGCTTGAGTTCATCGAGCTGAGCTGGAGAGAGTTTGTTGACCAGACAATCTTCATTAGTCGAACATACAATCTTCATTCGTCGAACATACAATCTGCATTCGTCGAGCTGAGAATCAAATTCATCGAGCGAGGAAAGGTTGTGGACTTAGCCAAAATATTCTGCATCTGCTGCTATTCAGTGTCGACATAAGCTGGTGTCGACTGATTGATCTTGGTGTTGACTCAAATCTTCCGGTGTCGACATAAATTGGTGTTGACTGAAATCCTGGTGTCGACACAAATCCTCTGGTGTCGACATAAGTCCTCTGGTGTCGACATAAGTTGCCTGGTGTTGACACATGCCCTAAGTGTCGACACAAATACTCTGAGTTCAGAAAACATCGAGTAGAGTACTGTATTCGTCGACCTGAGAAGCTGACTTCGTTGACCTGAGAAGCTTAGAACTTGAGGTCCAAGTTCGTCGAGCTCATGATCTAATTCGTCGACCAAAGTTTGAAGCTGGACTTAGAAAAATTCTGAAGTTGTCCTGACTTTGGCTTGATGTAGAAACTGAGAGTTCGTCGAACAGAGAACTAAGATTGTCGAGCTCAGCACAAAGAATTATCTCACGATCATCGAGCGCAGAACTCCTTTCGTCGAGCTGAGTTCGACGAACGTCGAACTCACTTTACTTAGTTTTGAAATCCTCTAAGTCTGAAGTATCTGATGGTCTTGGTGATAGCTGGTCCTTCTGAAGTTGAACCTAATGACTTGACCTAGACTCTAAGACACAAAATGACCCTAGCTATACATGATGGGTCACATCCTAAGTCAGTGAACCTAGCCCAAATCAACTATGGATCCAACAATCTCCCCCTATTTGGGTGAGGTCACTAACAGAGACTCAAAATAGAAACAAACAGAAAACAAAGAAGGAAAAGAGATATATCTGGCAAAAAATTACCAACACATGCAGCAGATATATATATACACAGCTTTGTTTAAACAGATAGCATTGTTTGAAAAACAAAAACAGACAAAATTTGAAATAACAAGAAAATTACTTCTTTTGCTTCTTCTGCTTAGATCTGTATTCAGATGTCTGCTCTCCTAGCTTCTTAAAGATGATTTCTCTCTTAGGATCTTGAGCTTGAGCTTTTGTCATAGTTATATCAGCTGACCCAATAATATTCAATGAAGTAGCCCTGGGGACAACTGCTTCTGGATGAAGTTTCATATAATCATCAACATTAAATAATTTATTGCCTTTGTCAAATCTTTTCAGCTCTTCTTTTCTATACTTTGACATTGTTGTTAATCCAGAAATATCTTTTCCTTCAGCCTTGGCTTTATTAATCAGAGATAGTCCAATTAACTCCTGATATCTGGCCATTCTTGCAGTATTTGCAGTTTCAGGATCTTCAAATGGGATTGGAGGAGAGAGAGGCCTTTTTGGACTTTCAGCTTTTTGTACTTCAGAGGTTTGTTGCTACTGCTGCTGATGCTGTTGTTGACTACTTGAGGATGGATGCCTCTGCTGGCTGCTTCCAGATGATCTCCCTGACTATCTATGATATGTTTGCATTGGGGCAGATCTCTGGGAGCTAGAGGAGCAAGAGGCACTAGCTGCTAGAGGAGGAGGAGGAGGATCCTTCCTGTATCTGTGCACTGGAGGAGGGGAATATCTCATGCTTCTCTTTCTATCCTTCTGCAGGTTCTTGAATAGCCACATCCATCCAGGCATTCCCTTATATGGAGTTACATTATGCAGAATGTAATAGAGAGTGTCAGCATTGGGATTAGGCTTTGGAGCTGGAGGAGGAGGAGCCTTCCTTTTCTTAGATAACATCTTCTTTTTCTTACTAGCAGCATCTTCATCAGAATCATCATCATCATCTTCTTCAGAATCAGAACCATGAGGGTTATCATGCAAGGCATTCAGAGCTTTTAAAGCTTTATCAAAAAGAGCAGCCTTTTCTGTAGAGGCAGGGGCAGAAGTTGAGGATTCTGGAACTGGAGTTTCATCAATAGTATAAGAAGTAACTGTACAGGAATCAGAAATGATAGAGGCAGAGCTTTCAGCTACTGCTTTGTTCTCTTCTTCAATATCAGCTAGAATTAGTTCATCCAAATCTGGCAGGGGAGAGTCATCCATAACAAAAGTTGGGGCTAGAATTTCTTCTGGAATTACTGAAGATGATGGAGCAACCACTGGAGGAGCAAAACTGTCACAGAGTTTCTTAGCAACTGCTGGACTTATTGGGGAGGTATAGTGTACAATAGCCAAACTTGGCTTAGTGAAATCAGTTGGAAGAAACTGCATAAATACTGTATCAAAACTTTTCAACAAAACAAACAAATTAACTGTGGGATTTAACTGGAAATCACTAACAGGTTTTATTTCCTCAACTGACTCATCTAGATCATTGTCAGTATCCATAAAATGAATTAATTCAATCATTTCAGAATCAAAATCTGTCAAAATATCTGTATCCTCATCTGAATCTGCATCTGCTGGAGAGAGAACTGCTGCTGTGACTGCTGCTGTTGTATCTACATCTTCTGCAGCTTCATCACTGAGCATCTCTCCCTGCCTGTGTTCAGGAGAACCTAGAGCCAGGCCCCTAGATGAAGAGGGGACAACAGATAGGGTAGAAATCTGGGCAGATAAAGAATTGATGGAAGTCACAAGAGGTGTAATGGCCTCTTGGATTAGGGATTTGATGAGGGGAGAGAGCAAGGATATGATGGTAGATACAGTGGGGGTTTCCAATGATGGAGAGATGGTGGTGGAAGGTAGAGAAGTAGATGATGGAGGAATAACAGATAGAGGGGATAGAGGAGGAATAACAGTTGGTTTGGCAGTGTCTGTGGGTATGCTGTAGGAGGGAATGGATGACAAATGGGGGGGGGGGAGAGGAGACTGAGGAGGTGTAGGGACAGATGTCTCATGAGGTGAAGTAGGTGGTGTAGGAATGTTGGTAAGGTACAGTGGTGGAGATGGAGGAGGATTTGGCACATGAGTATGTTGTGGAGAAGGAATGGAAGAGGGAGGGAGTTGTTTGGCTGGAAGTGCAGGAAGAGAAGATGAAGATGGAGGGACCTCTTCTGCAGGGAGGGGAGCGGCCTTCACAGCCCTGGTACTCTCAAAAGCTGGGGTGGAAGAGGAGGAAGCCTTAGAGGGCTTGGAGATTGTCCTCTCCCACCTGCCAAATAGAGCGCAGGTGAGGCGCTTGCTGGCATTTATGAAGATGGTCGGGGAGACCATGCATTTACCAGCCTTCTCTTGGAGGAAAATTCCCAAAATTCTGCCGAAGCAGAAGTCTTTTTTGTTATTCCTTTTCTTGATTAACTCAAAGAAAATTGTGCCCCAGTTAACCTGTCTCTTGTTCACCACGACGCACATAACCAGGAATTGGTAGTGGGTTATGTAATCGTTCGCTGAGTGCTTTCCCATCAACACTTTTCCTACAATGTCTGCCAGAAACTGGTAGGCGGCGGACAATTGCTTCTTCAACAACTTATTATGGTTACTTCCTGAAAAACCCATTAACTTCAGCATGTCACCAAACTCTTTAGAGTCCATTTCCATATTATCTTCTTCATTGATTAATCCAAATATTTCGGAAAGAATTGCGGGAGATAATGAAACAGCAGTACTCCCGATAGTTCCTGTCACAGTATCATCTTCAGAAGCAGTAGATGTATATACCCATTCTCTTATTTCAGTTGAGTGCAATTTAATTCTGTGGGTCATGAAATCCTTTAGATTCAGTTCTTCCAGCAGTTCCAAGATATAGAGGAAAATGGGGTCCGAATGCTGGAAAGAATCAAAATCCATGTCGACTCCAGTATCGAACTTCATTGCGGCGAGGGTGGTTGCTGGAATCGCCATTGATGACCTGCATGAAAAACACAGAGAGAAACGACGATCAAGAGCAAAAGAACTGAAAGCGCGGGACGGAGGTCGAAGAAAACTTAGATATAAGTTTTCCAGAATATGAATCGATAATCTCCGTTCCACGAAAAAGAGAAATTTTTCGAACTGAGCTCGACAAAATAAATTATAGACAAACAATTCATCGATCTCATATAGAAGAATCGAAAGCAGTTCGTTGAACTTCATTCGACGAAGCATCTTCTGAAGCAAAGTTCGTCGATCTCTGGTCGACGAAAATTGTTTCCACACACAGAGAATTCGTCGATCTCCGGTCGACGAGAATCTCTCAAACTTTCCCTAATTCGTTGAACTCCGTTCGACAAACTTTGGAAAATTCGTCGAATGCAGACAGAAACTAAGTTAACTCTTCTCCATTAATCATTCCCAGTTGATTTATAAAGAACATATGAGTTTTCTCATCCAAGGGCTTGGTGAAAATGTCTTCTCTCTGTAAATCAGTAGGAATATGGATTAGGTTAATTTTCTTTTTTTCTACATTATCTCTAATGAAATGATGTCTTATTTCAATATGTTTAGTCCTAGAATGGTGAACTGGATTCTGTGCTATAGCAATAACACTACTATTATCACAAAATAATGTTGAATTATTTAAGTTGATACCATAGTCTAGGAGTTGGTTTTGTATCCATAGCATTTGTGAACAGCAGCTGCCAACAGCCATATATTCTGCTTCTGTAGTTGATGTAGACATAGATGTCTGCTTTTTACAAAACCAGGAGACAAGTCTCATATCAAGGAACTGGCAAGTTCCAGAGGTACTTTTCCTGTCCACTCTACATCCAGCATAGTCAGCATCTGAGTATCCAGTTAACTCAAACTCTGACTCTGCAGGATACCAGAGTCCCAGACTAGGGCAACTCTTTATATATCTCAAAATTCTTTTTAGGAAAATAAGGTGAGATTCTTTAGGGTTCACTTGGAACCTAGCACAAAGGCATGTGGCAAACATTATATCAGGTCTGCTAGCTGTTAGATATAATAGGGATCCAATAATTGCCCTATAATTTTTTTGATCTACAGGTTTCCCTACTGTATCAGAATCCACAACAGCATTTGTAGCCATAGGGGTTTTCATTCCTGAAGCATCACCCATCCCAAACTTCTTAATAAGCTCTTTAACATACTTAGCTTGGGAGAGGAAGATACCATCAGGGAGCTGCTTCACTTGGATACCAAGGAAGTAGGAAAGCTCACTCATGCTACTCATCTCAAATTTGGAATGCATGAGGTCAGCAAACCTCTTGCACAATTTGGGATCAGTAGACCTAAAAATAATGTCATCCACATATATTTGTACTAACAATATTTGTTCCTTATGATGTCTAGTGAAAAGGGTTTTATCTATGGTTCCTCTTGTAAATTTATGCTCTAAAAGAAAGCTTGCTAAGGTCTCATACCAATTTCTTGGAGCTTGCTTTAAACCATAGAGAGCTTTATGCAATTTAAAAATAAAGGAGGGTTGAGTTGGAGAGATAAAACCTGGAGGTTGTTCTACATAAACCTCTTCTTGAAGTACTCCATTCAGAAATACACTTTTGACATCCATTTGGTAGACCTTGAATCTCTTGTGAGCTGCATAGGCAAGGAATATTCTTATGCCCTCTAACCTTGCAATATGGGCAAAGGTTTGGTCATAATCAATTCCTTCCTCTTGCCTGTAGACTTGAGCAACAAGCCTAGCCTTGTTCCTCACTATGTTGACTTGAGCATCCAACTTGTTCCTGTAGACCCATTTGGTTCCAATAACTGGGTAGTTATGGGGTCTTCGAACCAAATCCCAAACTCTACATCTCTAAAACTGATTTAGTTCCTCTTGCATTGCAATGATCCAGTGGGGATCTTGCTCTGCTTCATGGATGGTGAGAGGTTCAATTTGAGAGAGAAAACATGCATGCATCAAGTCTTGGTTGAGTTGATGCCTTGTCTGTACACCTGCTGAGATGTCTCCAATCACTTGAGATCTGGGGTGATCTCTAAGTGTGACAAGATCAGTTGGTGGAGTTGGTTGAGCAATAGCTTCTGTAATTAATTCCTCTTGAGGAATAGTACTAGCTGTTGAGGGAGGTTCAGCCACTTCCTCTTGAATTTCTTCTTCACTTTCTTCAGCAACCTGTGGAGTAGGATGGGTTGATACCTCTTAGGTAAGTTTTAGTCCATCCATAGACTCACACAGTTGTGGAACCTGCAAAAAGCTATTGGTAGAAATCTCTTTCTCTTTATAAGACATGTTAGCTTCATCAAAAGATACATGAATAGATTCCTCAATTTTAAGGGTGGATTTATTAAAAACCCTATATGCCTTGCTTACTTGGGAATATCCTAGAAAAATCCCTTCTTCAACCTTAGCCTCAAACTTTCTAATGTTTCTCTTGTTATTTGTGTGAATGTAACAAATACAACCAAAGACTTTAAAGTATGTGATTTTAGGTTTCTTCCTTTTAAGTAATTCATAGGGGGTCTTATTTTTCAGTTTATGTATAAGGCTTCTATTCAGGACATAGTTGGCAGTATTTACAGCTTCTGCCCAAAAGGATAGAGGCATGTAAGCATCTGCCAATAATGTGCCTGCAGATTCAATGAGTGTCCTATTTTTCCTTTCAGTAACCCCATTTTGTTGGGGAGTTCTAGGAGCTGAGAAGCACTGCCTGATACCTTCCTTCTCACAGAACTCGTGTATAAGAAGAGACTCAAACTCTGTGCCATGATCACTTCTGATCAATGCAACATGAGTAGAGAACTCAATTTGTATGGTCCTAAGAAAATCTATAAGAACCTTGAATGTATCTGACTTAGCTCTCAGAAAGGCTACCCAACTGAATCTAAAGAAGTCATCAAAAATCACTAAAGTGTAAGACTTCCCTCCTAAGCTTTGTACTGCAATGGGTCCAAATAGATCCACATGAAGCAAATACAATATCCTAGGTGAATCACTTTTATTAATGGATTTAAAACTAGTTTTGGTTTGCTTGCCTAACTGACAAGCCCTACATAGGCTTTCCTTCTTGTAGGGGCCAGAAGATAAGCCTCTAACAAGGTTGTCTTTAGATAACCTAGATATATTCTTAAGATTTACATGTCCTAATCTTTTATGCCATAACTCATTTTGATTACTAGTAAGATTCAGTAAGCAGATATCAGTTGTGGCAGAGATAAAATCTACTAAATATATGTTGCCTTGTCTAAGTCCAATTAGAACGGTTTTGTTTTTATTATCAATAATAGAACAGGAAGTAGAGTTAAAATGTACCTGATAACCTTCATCACATAATTGACTTATGGATATAAGGTTATGTTTAAGTCCTCTTGCATAAGTTACTTTCTTGAAGGTCACTGATCCAATCTTCACTATCCCATATCCTTCTGATTGACCACTGTTGGAATCTCCAAAAATCACTTTTGGTCCTAGCTTGGGCTTGTAATTGGATAGATTGCCCTTGCTACCTGTCATGTGTTTGGAGCAGCCACTGTCCAAGTACCAGGTCTGACTTACCCTTGGACAGCTCTTCACTTATACCTACAATGAAAAACAAAACTCAATTGTTCTTAACCCAGGTTATCTTGGGTCCTTTATTTGGTTGAAAAGTAAAGCTGGATATAACTGATAAAGCAAGTTGAGATTTGTAACCTAAGGGGTGATATCTCCTAGGTGGAATTACCCAATCAGCTACTGGATTAAATGTTTTATTAGTTGGTTTAAAATTTCTGTAAGAGAAATGATTTAGGTTTGGTCTTTCTGGGTTCGACGAATTGTTGTAAGTTCATCGACCAGAGTTCGATGAATAGGGTTAAGATCGTCGATCTCTGCTCAGAGAATGATAGTAGTCATTTTCTGTGCCCCAAGTTCGTCGACCTCTGCTCGACGAACCATACACAGTTCATCGATCGCAGTTAGACGAATTGTTATATCTGAGGTTTGCGTTCAGCGTTCGTCGATCTGGGTTCGACGAACTGGCCACATTTCGTTGATCTGAGTTCGATGAATGCTGCTGAACTTTGTTTTTTATTTGCTGTTTTCAGATTTTTGTTTCTCTTGTCTATGGGTCTTGGATTTCTTTCTGACATTGGTTTATCTATTAGCTTTTCTTTTCCCTTTGCAGAAATAAACTTGATGGGGGTTAAAAGAATATTTTTCTTAATTATGGGGGGTAAACTTGATGAAGCACCCAAGCCCAGCTTACCATTTAATCTGGCATTCACTGTGCTTGTAATGTCCATCAGCTTGATACTTCTCCCATTGAGAGATTGCTCAAGTTGTTTGGCCTCACATAATTCAGATTTTAATTTAATTATTTGCTCATTAGCTAGGGTTAGTTGATCTGTTAACTTAATGTTTTCTGAATTTACAGATTCAAGACTTCCTAGTCTTTCTCTAAGAATTTTTATTTCCTTTTCTGAATTGATTAAGTCTAAGCATATAGATTTGAATTCAGCTTTAAATAAATCAGAATTAAAGTCAAAGCTAGAAATAACCTGATCTGCCTCTGAGTCTGAGGCAGCTTCATCTTCAGAATCTTCTTTTGATCCAGAATTGTTCCTGGATGCATCAATTGCCATTAGACACACCTCCTTGGATCTTGCTTCTTCCTCTTCTTCACTTGAATTGGAGGAAGATGTTTCTTCTTCTGTATCACTCCAAGTCTCAGCAACAAATCCCTTCTCCTTCTTTTTATATTTGCTGGAGGAGGGTCTGCTGCTATGCTTTCTCCTTGAATCATTTTCTCTGCTCTTATCTTTCTTCTGATTTTCTGGACATTCTGAGATGTAATGTCCAGGCTTTCTGCATCCAAAGCACACAACCTCCTTGGTTGGTGTCTTATCATACTTGGGCTTATCATCCTGTCTGGATGATTTCCTTCTGAAATCCTTCCTTGCCATCTTGTAAAACCTTTTGGCAAAGAGGCTCATGAGTTCTTCATTGGAAGTTGATGTCTCACTTTCTTCAGATGCTTTGAAGGCTATGCTGTGCTCCTTTCTAACTGGAGTTGTTGCCTTCTGTTCTGCTACTTCTCTTGATTTTATCAACTGCTCATAGGACTTCAATTTGCCTAGTAGAGACTCAGTTGAGATCTCATTGAGGCTTCTGGCTTCTTTGATTGGCCAGATTCTGGAATCCCAAGAGGTAGGGAAACACATCAGAATCTTATCATTCACCTCTGTCAAGGTGATGTCCTTATCCAGGGTTTTGAGCTCATTGATGATTGAACTCAATCTGTTGTACATGTCAGCCACTAATTCTGTCTCATCCTTTTTGAAGTTTTCATACAGTGAAATAAGACTGGATCTCCTATCTTTTCTCTCATCTGCTGAGCTAGCTACCATTTGGTTAAGGGAGTCCCAAATGGCCTTGGCTGAGGTGCACTCAGCCACCTTCTGGAATATGTCATCTAATATAGTCTGAGCTAAGATATTCATTGCCTTGGCATCAGGCATCTTGGCTTTCTTGTAGGCTTCATTGTTCTCTAGAGGAGGCACTGCAGTCATGTTAGTGGAAGTGCTGGTAGAAGCTGCAGGTGCTGGAGGTACACCTGTCAAGATAACAGAAAAGATATCCCCATCAATAGAATTCATGTATAACCTGATTCTTGTCTTCCAGATGGCAAACTTGTTAAGATTGCACACTGGAGGTCTGATGCTTGCATAGTGTTTGGTTTGGGCCATGTCTTGTGAAGAAAAGAATCTAATAACAAAAACAAAACAAACAGATCTAACTAGAGGGATCTTTGTGGTTCAGGTGTTAGCCTGTACAACCACTAAGGTGTGGTATTTCAACCAACCTCGCTTTGATACCAATTGAAAGTGCAGGTTAGATATGAAATACTCTAGAGGGGGGGGGGGGTGAATAGAGTATTGTGCTCACTAAAAACTTTTTACAACTTTTGTTGTATTCCTAAGTGAACAAGTCAGTAAGTAAATAAAACTAAGCTCAGCAAACAAAGCAATCACAAAGCACAGCCAAAACATAAAGAAATGGGCAACCAAACGACACAAAAAATTTTTATAGTGGTTACCCAACCTGGGTACATCCACTCTTCTACCACCCTGGTAGGAATCCACTCAGGTTTTTGATCAGGTGCCTGAAACCAATGAGCTTTTGTTCAGGTGCTCGAAAATCAAACCTCAAGTCTTTTGGAAGGAGACTTGCAACCAGAATAATTTTGAAGGGAATTAAAACCCTGTACAGGAATTGGAAGTAAAGAGATGGTGTCTTCTCTGTCAACAGTCAGAGAGAAGACTTGTGGATTGATGGTAGCATATTTTGCTCCCCCTAAGATCTTGAATTAATCAGGAATGCTGGAGCACTGCTTCAGGGTGATAGGTCTTCAAAGACCTAGAATGCCTGGAGCAGGATTTGTTTCAGGAACTCCTTTGACAGATTATTATTTGTTGTCCTTTGAAGTAGTCCTGTAGAATTGAAGAAAAGAAGAAGACTCTTGATTGAATTTGATTATTCTTCTTCTTCTTTTTGAAGATGTTCTCTGGTTAGGCTGATTGCAGTAGAACTTTTGATTTCTGTGAGTTTGTTCTTCTGTGAAATCTGAGTGTCTGTCTGATTGTCTTTCTATATCACTGTAGTACTTGTTGTTTTTGTGTGACTGTATGACTGACTGTCTTACTCTTCTTTTCTTGTCTATCTCTTTTTGACTGACTGAAAACATTCAAAATTCGAATGTTTGACCAGTAATTGCAGTCAGACTTGGAAGGAAGCGACAATCAATGATTTCCCCAACTATCTCATGGAAAAACGGCATGTAATCGTCCATAGTCAATGCACGTTCTAACAGTAACATTCCGAGAAGATCTGGCATTAAAAACTCCGGATTTATCGCCAAGAAACGGGACGGGAAACCTGAAGATGACCTAGTCTGGATTCGTCGAACGAAGAACGCAATTCGTCGAGCTGAGTTTGAGTTCGTCGAGCTGAGCCTGAGTTCGTCGAGCTGAGCTTGAGTTCGTCGAGCTGAGATGGAGAGAGTTTGTCGACCGGACAATCTTCATTAGTAGAACATACAATCTTCATTCGTCGAACAGACAATCTGCATTCGTCGAGCTGAGAATCAAATTAATTGAGCGAGGAAAGGTTGTGGACTTAGCCAAAATATTCTGCATCTGCTGCTATTCAGTGTCGACATAAGCTGGTGTCGACTGATTGATCTTGGTGTCGACTCAAATCTTCTGGTGTCGACATAAATTGGTGTTGAAAGAAATCCTGGTGTCGACACAAATCCTCTGGTGTCGACATAAGTCCTCTGGTGTCGACATAAGTTGCCTGGTGTCGACACATGCCCTAAGTGTCGACACAAATACTCTGAGTTCAGAAAACATCGAGTAGAGTACTGTATTCGTCGACCTGAGAAGCTGACTTGGTCGACCTGAGAAGCTGAGAACTTGAGGTCCAAGTTCGTCGAGCTCATGATCTAATTCGTCGACCAAAGTTTGAAGCTGGACTTAGAAAAATTCTGAAGTTGTCCTGACTTTGGCTTGATGTAGAAACTGAGAGTTCGTGAAAAGTGAACTAAGATCGTCGAGCTCAGCACAAAGAATTATCTCACGATCGTCGAGCGCAGAACTCCTTTCGTCGAGCTGAGTTCTACGAACGTCGAACTCACTTTACTTAGTCTTGAAATACTCTAAGTCTGAAGTCTCTGATGGTCTTGATGATAGCTGGTCCTTCTGAAGCTGAACCTAATGACTTGACCTAGACTCTAGGACATAAAATGACCCTGGCTATACATGATGGGTCACATCCTAAGTCAGTGAACCTAGCCCAAATCAACTAGGGATCCAACAAGATACCTTAAGACTTTCTTGGCAGCTACCCAATGATCAGGTCCTGGGTTCGACTGATATTTCCCTAAAAGTCCTACTGCGAAGGCAATGTCCGGTCTGGTACATACTTGGGCATACATTAAACTGCTTACCGCACTAGCGTAAGGTATATCCTTCATACGCTCACTCTCTCTATATCGTTCCTGGGGCATTGTGATAAGCTGAGATTATCACCTTTAAGCACAGGTACGTCACCAGGCTTACAACCGAGCATGCTATGTAACGTCCCAAAACTCAAAAGGGAGATAGGTAGCATTTTGAGCCGAGTTTGGGACTTGGTAGGGGTCATACGGCCTGGGACACGTGCATGTGACGCGTGTCCCAGGTCCGTGTCGTGCTCGGGTTTGACGATCGTCGTGTGGTCGATGAAATTAGAGTCGACAATCGTCGAGACAGCGAACACGGCCTGTGACACAAATGTGTCCCAGGCCGTGTCCTGCTCGGGCTGTGAGCCTTGCTTTGTCGGGGGTGGAACATGGCCTGGATCCCAGGCGTGTTCAGCCTGACACGGGCGTGTCAAATTCGAAATGGGCGTGTCGCATACCCGTGTTCTCTTCGGGTTGGTTTTGATCCTGTGTTGATGGAGTAACACGCCCCGCTACACGGGCGTGTACTGGTTGATATGGGCGTGTCAAGTCTGATATAGGCGTGTCGAGAGCCTGTGTTCTTTTCAGGATGCGATGGTTTCGGCGTTGATTGAGTCACACGGACTTGGACACGGGCATGTCACAAGCCATGTTCGCCCCAGGTTTTCGATTTTAAGCGCGAATCATGGTCATCCGTTTCCTTCTTTTGGGATCCAAGGGTCTTGGCTGGTCTTGGCAGTGTTTAATTTTGGAATAGGGTTTGGATACCCTCATTTCTTTCAAACTTTCTCTTTCTAAAATTTTAAATAGAGGGGAGAGCAAGGAAGAAGGAGGAGGAGAGTTCTGGCCGCCGGTGGAGCTTTAGAGCCGCAAATCGCAAGACAAATTCGGATCTACTGAGGAGAGGCCGTTGCGATGCTTTTCATCTGTCTAGATCTTCACAGTGCCAAAGAGAAATGCTAGGGTAACGATTCTCATCTTGGACATGTGAAGTCCTCTTTACTCTTTGCATAGGAAGTCTGCTCTCGTGAGTATGAGGTAAGTGTGAGGTGTTCCTTCGGGTAGACATGAATAGTCCCCATTGTTTTGCATGTAGAGTCCTTAATCGAGAAACGGACATAGGCATGATATGTGAAGCCTACCCAGACAAGTTGGTCTGGATCGGTGATGTTGCATTGCATGAATGGCCGGAGAAGACTCCACGCCGATGGTTGTTTTTCGGGTTTTCTACCCAGTCGATTGCAACAGGGAGACTTGGGGACTAACGCCGAGGTGCACCCAGAAAACTGGGCAGATGTGTGGTTCTGCCGACATGGTGGCCTGGGAGCCAACTTGAACATAACTGGGTTATGTAAAGTGTGTGATCAGATTGGGACTCGGGGAAGCTTGACCCGCGCATATGGCTTAAATTGACATTGCGGTGTGAGCAACGGGTCAGGCAGAACCGTACCCGCTCTGTATCATTCGGTTATAGAGACCTAAGGTACGTGGTACTCGTCATTGGCATAGATGGAGGGTCTTACGCATAGGCTAGAAAGACCATAATGCTCGCGAGAATTTCCATCCAAGGGGCGGTGGTGAGACCGCGGACTTTGACCGGGTTCACCGAGAATGTGCCCTGAGAGAACGGGGTGTGTGGCCGTACGAGCCTACGCCTGTGATGATGTGTAATTTCACTACGGTTAAGCTATGCTAATAAAGTGCAGGGAAGGAGCATCGCCGCGCTGAGTTTAGGGGCGGGGTCGTTATAATTTGGTCAGCTTTGGCTGACCGTTGCTTTTGTTTGCCACCGCCTCGGTGGATTGTTTCTTGTAGGTGCTGCGGAGCCTAGTTGAAAATAGCGGGCTAAAGCCCTTGTTGCTGAGCCGGCCCTCAAAGGCCTAAATATGCATGTTTACTTTTAGGCAAAATTATCAAATTGGTCCCTAAAATTTGGGAACTTTTTCAAATCAGTCCCTAAACTTTCAAATGATTCAAATAGGTCCCTAAACTATTAAAACCAGTACAAGGAGCCTACCCTCATAGGGACCAATTTGAGATTACTTTGAATCGATTTTAATAGTTTAGGGACCTATTTGAATCATTTGAAAGTTTAGGGATTGATTTGAAAAAGGTACAAAAGTTTATGGATCAATTCGATAATTTTGCCTTACTTTTATTCTCATGTGTGACCGGTCTGTGTGTTGAGGTTTGGAAGACATTTTTATTTGAGTAAACTCTTATAAGGCCATAAGGCCAAATAGTTGTGTATTTGTACGTTCATTCCTTTTGGGTTATTGTAGTGGACATTCATGCTGTGCCTGGGTTCTTAATTTGCAACTTTTAAATTGCTTCCGCTAGAATGTACTCTATGTAGGACGTTAGTTATTGGAAGGATGGTTCCATTGGGTAACTCTTCAATCTGTCTGTGGTATATGATGTCGGGCCCCGACCGGACCTACTGCTATATGCTATGCGACGGATATGGGGTGTTACAATTTGGTATCAGACTACTTGTTTCGGTCAACTTAAATGAATTCGTGGACGAATTCATTTAAGGGGTGGTGAGCGCATGTGTGTGCGTCATCGTTATAACATAAAAAGAACCCATGAATGTCCACTTAGGAATGAAAATACACATGTTTGGGGAACCTGCGTATTCCTATAATTGTTTTTTTCAATACTGTTTGGTCGCTTAATGGTGTTTTGTACGACTATAGGTGACTAGGAGTGGTGCAGGGCCGTCAGAACATCCGGTTTCTGAGGCAAGTAGTGCAATGAATGATGTGCCTGCAACACCTCCCTCGACAGAAACCATATGATTGGTGGCTGAAGTGGTGTTTGCTATGATCAATGCGCAGCCTGCAAGGCAAATATAGCAACATGCTCCTGCGTTGGAGCAGGTACTGCTTCAAGCAGTGGAACCGAGAAGGGTGGAGCAAGTAGTGGTGGAGCCTTTGGTGCCTAGGAGTGCAACTGAAAGGCAGATCAACCATGTTATGGGCTTCAATCCTCCGGTATTCTCATGGATGGGAACCCCATCCCAAGCTGAGGATTGGCTCTCCCGTGTTAAGAGAGTCCTGACAGCTACTGAAATGGAAGAGTGGCAGATGACCACCATAGCTACGTTCTTGTTGGACGGAGATGCAAGGCTATAGTGGGAAGGCTTAGAGATTCATCACCTGAGGGGAAGGCAACTCACAGACGTCTCGATGGAAGAATTTTCGAGATTGTTCTTGGCAAGGTACCTTCCCTCGGCTTAGAGGATTATAATGGAGAATGAGTTCCAGAGGTTAACGCAAGGCGAGAGTAGCGTGGATGAGTATCTCCACGAATTTACACGGTTGTGTCGTTATGCTAGCTCTACGTTCGCGGATGAGGAGCGTAAGATGAATCGTTTCTATGAGGGTCTGAGGGATGACCTAAGGCTACTGCTCTCGGGGCCTATGACGCATGGCTTCTTGACCCTGGTGAATACGACCTGGTCTTTGGAGAAGGATCTGAGGAATATGCAAGCGAAGAGAGACTCTGGTGCTAAGAAGACAGAGTTCAAGGTGCCGACTACCTCAAAATATGGGTATCGTAAGTTCCATAAGAAGGCTAGGACTTCATGTCCAGCCCCTTCTTCTGGTGCTTCGGGGGCAACTACAAGCCAAACCCCAGTCACATGCTATACTTGTGGGAAGCCGGGACACTTTGCCCGTGATTGCTGGAGCGGATGTCCAAAGTCTGAGATGAAGCCGGGAGCAACCTATAAGGAGAAGGGTAAGGCGGTGTAGTCAACCACATCCCATTATGCTTCGGCTCAACCTAGAGTCTATAATCTTGGCCAGCAGGAGGCCATCACGCAAGCAGATGTGGTGACAGGTACGGTTTAAATTTATAACAAGTTACTTTTTAAATACTTGTTACCTTGCGCGTGTTACCTTACTACTGCTTGTATAGGCTTTGTTTTGATTTGTGATAATCCGGCGAGAGCACTCTTTGATACGGGAGCTTCACACTCCTATTTGTCCGAAGGGTTTATATCGCGCATCGGAGTACCTTCTTCGATGGCAAAGTACAAACTGGATGTATTGTTGCCGAATGGGTGTTCGATGCGCGCGGATATAGTCTGTGGTGTAAAGATTCGTATTGGGAGTCGGGAGTTTGATTTGCAAGCGTCGTTACTACCGCTAGTGGAGTTCGACGTGATATTTGGTATGGACTGGCTCTCGGAGCAGCAAGCATACATTAATTGCAATCGCAAGGAGGGCAAGTTGGGAACGGATCGTAAGACGACATTTATGGGCTTGAAAGGGTCGAGCAATACTCTGATGTCTACTCTTCAGGTGGTTAAGGCGGTTCGTGCTGGTGCAGAGCTGTTCTTCACGCTAGTGGAGGCTTCGAAGCCTAAGCCTGCTTTGGACAGCATTCTAGTGGTATCTGAGTGCCCTGATGTGTTCCCTGACGATCTCCCTGGAGCCCCACCTCAGCGGGAGATAGACTTCACTATTAAGCTAGAGTCAGGTGCCAAATCTGTGTCACGCTCTCCATATCGGTTAGCGCCTATGGAGATGGCAGAACTAAAGGTTCAACTTCAAGAGTTGTTGGAACAGGGTTATGTTCGTCCAAGTTCGTCGCCTTGGAGCGCACCGGTCCTTTTTGTTAAGAAGAAGGACAGAAGTTTGCGGTTCTGTATCGATTATCGAGATTTGAACAAGTTGACGGAGAACAACAAGTATCTGATCCAAAGGATTGATGATCTTTTCGATTAGTTAGTCGGGTCAACGGTGTACTCGAAATTGGATCTTAAGTTCGGGTATTATCAGCTGAGGATAAGAGAAAGTGATATCCACAGGACATCTTTTAGCACGCGATACGGACATTATGAGTTTACGGTCATGCCGTTTGAGCTGACTAATACTCCATCAGTGTTTATAGATATAATGAACAGGACTTTCAGAGAGTACCTGGACCACTTCGTGATCGTCTTTATCGACGATATATTGGTGTACTCGCAGAGTAAGGAGGATCACTTTAAGCATCTGTATTTGGTGTTGGAGACACTGAGGAGGAATCAACTGTACGCCAAGTTCTCCAAATGCGAGTTTTGGCTGTCCTCAGTAGCGTTCCTTGGTCACAGAGTCAGTGGAGAAGGTATTGCGGTGGATCCGACGAAGATTGTTGCTATATAAGAGTGGCATGTGTTGTCTACGGTAGTGGAAGTCTGGAGTTTCCTATAGCTTGCCGGCTATTACAGGCACTTCGTGGAGAACTTCTCGCGGATAGCGTTACCCCTCACGAATCTGACGAGGAAAGAGCAGAAGTTTATTTGGACGTCGGAGTGTGCACAAGCTTTCGAAGAGTTGAAGAGTCAGTTGACCACGGCGCCTGTGCTAAGTTTGCCGAGTGTGAACGAAGGCTTTGAGATCTACAGCGATGCTTTGGGCAGTGGATTGGGTTGTGTTCTACTGCATCACGGAAGTGTGATAGTTTATGGCTCGCGTCAGTTGAAGGTAAATGAAAGGAATTATCTGGTCCATGACTTGGATTTAGAGACCGTGATATTTGCCCTGAAGCTGTGGAGGCATTACTTGTACGGGGTGAAGGTCGATATCTATACCGACCACAAGAGCCTGAAGTACTTGTTGGATCAGAAGGATATAAACATGTGATGACAGAGATGGATGGAGTTCCTGTGGGACTACGCATTCAAGATTCATTATGTGCCTGGGAAAGGCAATGCGGTTGCGGATGCGTTGTGTCACAGGTCCCCAGCTCAAGCCAACTGGTTGTCAGTTCATGACGAGCATTTGGTTCGGGAGTTGGAGGCGTTAGAGATCTCTTGTGTTGACAAGCAGTCTAGTGATGAGGCGCTATTAAACTGGATAGAAGTTCAGTGTGACCTGGCTGATCGGATTCGACAGGCTCTGGTTTTGGATGGGCACATGAAGCAAATCATGGTTGAGGCTTTTGATGTGTCAAATTCCCAATTTGATGTTACAGATGGATTGTTATGGAAGGACGGTCGTCTGTGCGTCCCAAATATAGATAAACTGCGGGTGGAATTGATGTACGAGACTCATCATACCAAGTACTCGATTCACTCAGGGAGCACGAAGATGTACCGTGATATGAAGAAGCTATTCTGGTGGTCACGACTTAAGAAGGATGTGGCACTTTATGTGGCGAAGTGTAAAACATGCGCCTTAGTGAAGGCGGAGTGCTAGAAGCCTGGAGGTTTCTTGAAGTCCTTGCATATTCCGGAGTGGGAGTTCGACGATATTACTATGGACTTTGTGCATGGTTTGCCAAGGTCGCAGAAGCGAAACGATGCCATCTGGGTGATCGTAGATCGTCTGACGAAAGTGTCGCACTTCGTTCCGCATAGGAAGGATGATTCTGTGGAGAAATTGGCAAAATTGTATGTGGATAACATTGTTCGGCTTCACGGTGTGCCCCACATCATCGTGAGTGACCGATATGGGCGGTTCACATCCAATGATTGGAGGTTGGTGCAGCAAATGTTGGGAACAAAGCTTATTTTCAACACGGCCTTTCATCCGCAGACGGATGGTTAGACCGAGAGAGTCGACAGGATGATGGAAGACATGCTTCGCATGTGCGTCCTGGATTTCGGGAAGCAGTGAGAAGATCACATGTACTTGGTGGAATTCGCTTATAACAACAGCTACCAGGCGAGCATTCAAATAGCGCCCTTCGAGGCCCTTTATGGTAGGAGATGTCGCACGTCGTTGTCATGGTTGGAAACAGGTGAGTTGAAGTTGTATAAGTGGCAAGAAGTGGAAGATGCAACCTCATTGGTACGAACTATTCGAGAAAGATTGTTAATCGCTCAGGACCGGCAAGCTAAGTACTATAATACCAAGCATAGGAACGTGGAGTTCGCTGTTGGCGACTGGGTGTACTTGAAGATTAAGCCATTCAAGGGTGTCTCACGGGTACGATGCTTGAAGATGATAAGCCCGAGATACCTTGGACCATTTGAGGTTCTGGAGCGGATTGGCGAAGCAGCTTATCGATTGAAGCTACAGTGGAACTGGGTGGTCTACATGACATATTCCACATATCGGTGCTGCATAAGGTGATGTAAGTGCCTTCGTAAGTGATTGAGGTCAATCAAGTACCTCTTGATAATGGGTTGATGACGAAAGTCAAGCCTGTTCGCATTGAGGACTCGGAAGTCAAGCGACTGCGTAATAAGGACATCAGGATGGTCAAGGTCCGATGGGACAACTGCGGTCAGGAGGAGCTCTCATGGGAGCGAGAGCAGACCATGCTTGAGGAGTACCCAAAGTTATTCCACTCAGGTACTGTTTAAGTTTTGTTTATTTCTTTTCCTTTCTGTAATTTCAGGACGAAATTCTTTTAACAGGGAGAGAGTTGTAATGCCCCGAAACTCAAAAGAGAGACGGGTAGCATTTTGAGCCGAATTTGGGACTTGGTAGGGGTCACACGGTCTGGGACAAGGGCGTGTCCCAAGGCCGTGTCGTGTTCGGGTTCGACGATCGCCATGTGGTCGAAGAAATTGCAGTCGACGATCGTCGAGACAGCGAACATGGCCTGAGACACGGGCGTGTCCCAGGACATGTCCTGCTCGGGCTGTGAGCCGTGCTATGTCGGGGATGGAACACGGCCTGGAGCCCAGGTGTGTTCAGCCTGACACGGGCATGTCAAATTTGACACGGGCATTTCACGTACTCGTGTTCTCTTCGGGTTGGTTTTGATCCTGTATCGATGGAGGAACACGCCCCACTACACGGGCTTGTACTAGTTTACACGGGCGTGTTAAGCCTAATACGGGCGTGTCGAGAGCCCGTGTTCTTTTCGGGATGCGATAGTTTCGACGTCGATTGAGGCACACAGCCTTGGACACGGGCATGTCACAAGCCGTGTTCGGCCCAGGTTTTGGATTTTAAGCATGAATCATGGCCATCTGTTTCCTTATTTTGGGATCCAAGGGTCCTGGCTGGTCCTGACAGTGTTAAATCCGGGAATATGGTTTGGATACCCTCATTTCTTTCAAACTTTATCTTTCTAAAGTCTTAGAGAGAGGAGAAAACAAGGAAGAAGGAGGAGAGTTCCGGCCGCCGGTGGAGCTTCGGAGCCCCAAATCGCAAGCTGAGTTCGGATCTATAGAGGCGAGGCCGTTGCGTTGCTTTTCATCTGTCTAAATCTTCATGGCGCCCAAGAGAAATGCTAGGGTAATGATTCTCATCTTGGACATGTGAAGTCCTCTTTCCTTTTTGCATAGGAAGCCCGCTCTCACGAGTATGCGGTGAGTGTGAGGTGATCCTTCAGGTAGACATGAATAGTCCCCATTGTTTTGCATGTAGAGTCCACAATCGAGAAACATACATAAGCATGATGTGTGATGCCTACCCGGACAAGTTGGTTTGGATCGGTGATGTTGCATTACATGAATGGCCGGAGAAGACTCTGTGCCGATGGTTATTTTTCGGGTTTTCTAAGCGGTAGATTGCAACAGGGAGCCTGTGAGACTAACTCCGAGGTGCACCCGAAAAACTAGGCAGATGCATGGTTCTGCCAACATGGTGGCCTGGGAGCCAACTTGAACATAAATGGGTTATGTAAAGTGTGTGATCGGATTGGGACTCAGGGAAGCTTGACCCGCGCATATGGCTTAAATTGACGTTGCATTATGAGCAACGGGTCAGGCGGAACCGTACCCTCTCTGTGTCGTTCGGTTAGAGAGACCTAAGGTACGTGGTACTCGCCATTGGCATAGATGGAGGTCTTAGGCATAGGCTAGAAAGACCATAATGTTCGCGAGAATGGCCGTCTAAGGGGCGATGGTGAGACCGTGGACTTTGACCGGGTTCTCCGAGAATGTGCCCTGAGAGCACAGGGTGTGTGGTCGTGCGAGCCTATGCCTGTGATGATGTGTAATTTCACTACTGTTAAGCTATGCTAATAAAGTGCAGGGAAGGAGCATCGCCGCCCCGAGTTTATGGGTGGGGTCGTTATAATTTGGTCAGCTTTAGCTGACCGTTGCTTTTATTTGCCACCGCTTCGGTGGATTGTTGCTTGCAGGTGCTGCGGAGCCTAGTGGAAAATAGCGGGCTAAAGCCCTTGTTGCTGAGTCGGCCCTCGAAGGCCTAAATATGCATGTTTACTTTGATTCTCATGTATGACCGGCCTGTGTGTCGAGGTTTGGAAGACATTTTTATTTGAGTAAACTCTTGTAAGGCCATAAGGCCAAATACTTGTGTACTTGTACGTTCATTCCTTTTTGGTTATTGTAGTGGACATTCATGTTGTGTCTGGGTTCTTAATTTGCAACTTTTAAATTACTTCCGCTAGAATGTACTCTGTGTAGGACGTTAGTTATTGGAAGGATGGTTCCATTAAGTAACCCTTTGGTCGAGTTTAATGAAATTTAAGGTATTTCAACCCAGAAAATCGAGTTCTGGAAACTACCACAGAGAGTTAGGTAGCTAACGCGCGACTCTAAGTCACGTAACTCATTTTCCTGGGTAATTATGCTTGAGCACCACATACCAGAAATCAAAACATTATTTGCAGCATACACATGTAGGTAATATCACAGAAAACAAATTTCATTGCAAGATTAAAAAACAATAATAGTTTTTGAACAACTACAAAACTGTGATCTTTGTGACACCAGAGATCGAAGGCGGTGAAAAATAAAGCTCTTGTATTTTCTATACCGAACCACTCCACGGACTGGTTGGCTCTATCCCTTTCCCTTCGAGAAAGGTCCTCAAGCCGACTCTTCACCTCCATGCAAGGAAGGGTCTTAGAGCCCCGCTAGATCCTCCGATCTAGACGTCCCTATCCCCAGGACGATTTTCCGTGGAATCCTTATCGGATTCCGACGACCCTTACCGGTCGATTTTCCTCACCACAAGATTCAAAAAAAAAATATTACAGAAATAAGGATGTAAGGAATCTAAAAGATAAAGTTCTCCCTCTTAACGATTTCTCCGACGAGCGATTCACGGCCAGTGCTTGAGATCTTCGTATGTTAGCAACCGGTCGACTCTTTTTAGTCGATGTAGATCTTGGATCGCCGGAGTTCTTCGTTCACGAACGGGAGGGAGACGACTTTCTTCTTCTTTGACGGAGACTTTTTGGAATGGAACACAAAGAGAGCAGCAGAACCCTAGAATGCATGAACTCCTGTCTCTTTTCGCCGTCAGATGTATATGGCACAGAAATTGAGGTTGCCTTATATATGTCTTCATGAAAATAGTCTACCGTCGGCGGTAAGACTAGAGCCCGGTGGTAGGTTCGCACGCTTGATGTGCCAGCTGTCCTCCAAATTAGGAAAAATATTCAAAATGTGTATTTTCCTTTTTCCAATGTTAGCGTGGCGCGGTAGGAAGATAGCGCACAATGGTAGGCCTGTCTCAATGCACTCAATTCTTTGAAGAATTAAGTGGACTACCGTGGCGCGGTAGCAAGCTAGCGCCCAATGGTAGGCCTGTCTCAACGCACTCAATGCTTTGGAGCGTTGGGTAGACTACCGCGGCGCGATACCAAGCTAGCGCCCATCGGTAGGCTTGTCTTAGCACACTCAACGCCTTGGAGTGTTGGGTGGACTACCACAGCGCGGTACCATGCTAGCGCCCAGTAGTAGAGCTGACTCAACGCTCTTAACGCCTTGAGGCGTTGAGTGGGTTACCGTGGCGTGGTACCATGCTATCGCCGTGAGGCGGTAGGATCCCGAGAGCTTTTCCCGATTAATTAGTCAAGCTAGCGCGGGCGGTAGAACTAGCACAGAGTGTTAGGTTCCCGAGAGCTCTGTCCCATTAGTTCATGGCTACCACCCAGCGATAACTTCTATTGCTCAGCGTTAGCATCCATAGGGGACTTCTTTTCTTTGCTTGAACATGTCAACCTGCACACTCTATCAACACAAGGCGTGATCAAGCACAACCTGGGATTTGATATTCTCAAACATAGGGAATATGAAAAAGCTGTTCCAACAAACTCCCCCTTTTGATAATATCAAATCCCGTTCATGAGAAATGACAAAGTACATGATAGAGTGAATATATATAAAAGGATAATTTTGAACGTTCGGGTTTCAGGTTCTCTATATAGCTCCCTTACACACACACTCCCCCTACCTGCGGGTTCTACATGTTCCCCCTACCTACGTGTTCTACACGCTCCCCCTACCTATATGCATGTATTGAAACAAGCTCCCCCCATATGGGATCATACCCATGAAAAATTTTCATGAACAATCTCTTCTCCCCCTTTGATAGTATCAAAAGGAGCGGGCAAGACCAAATAGTCATGCAGGGTGAGTATAAATAATGAGCATGATATAAACAGCAGACAGTGCACACAATTAGTAAGGTAAACAGTGAAAGCTAGAGAGGTGACCCAAAAAATGCAAATCAGAGAATATGAAGCACATGGGCAAACATAGGAGCGGAGTACACGAACATAAAATAAGTCATTTTACAAAGTTTATATGGATTGGACAACACAAAGTAGACTAAGCACACAACGAGGAACAATACAATGCTATGAGAGGTGTAGAGTTAATCATATTTAAACATTGTAAGCGTCAAAAGTATAAACTGTATGCTAGTACCTATGTGCAAAAGACATATAATGTAGTTTCAGTTCAATTCTTATGAATGGAAGCATTAAATAAGACAATGACGTGTATGTGTAGCATCAACAAGAGAGAAAACACCAAGTAGAAATAACATATGTAACATGTTTAGCTCAATCTTTTAAAATGCTAACACAAGAGAAATAGAGTGAGTAATCACGTCACATGTCTATCTATGTCACACCAAGACTTGAACTAGGGGCACTAATCTTAAGTTAGAGTCTATGCACAAGATCAAAGTGATTCTTTGAGCCAAGGTGCTCATCCTCACAATGCTCATAAAGACTTATCATGAGGAGTGAGTAGTGCTTGGGGGTCCTTGACATGACCTTTGATAGCTTGCATAGTTTTCTTTTTAGTTTTCTTTGAGCTATCATTTTCTTCTATATTTTGTGAGTTCAAGGAGCCCTGAGTCAATCGAAATCTATCCACCTAAATAGATACACTTTAACTTGTATACATAAGACCTTAGCACTAGAGATTTTGCCCGGAGTTTTAATCTTCATATAAGCACATATATGTCGTGACATTGATTTTTCAAAGTATCTCTAACATGTTAAGATACAATGTCACGAGTTATAGCATGTAAGCCTATTATTTGTACATGAGTGCTCCGTCTAGGGTTGTGTGAATAATGTGAAGTCATTCCTCTATCTAAATCCTCACACATACCTAAAGGCATAGTCAACACACACTAACGTGTAATATCGCACTCAGTGACTCATCACTTATAGATTCGACACACCATGACCTGGGACAATGTTCACACGGATTAACAATTCTAGCTCAAACATTGTATGTACTCGTTATAGCCTAAGTTCAAGTAATGTGTGCCCGTAAGACATGATCAATTCACATTTTTTGTTTTTGTTATATATATATATATTGTTTTTTTAATTTATCACACAAGAAAGGCGAAAGATAATCAACACAGCAACACAAAAAAACAAGAGAACATGAAGAAGTAGAGACATCACGATAGAATATTATGCATATGGCTGAGTACTCTGGGGTATGAAACATTGTTTGTGTTATGGAAGGAATAGTCACGAGAATATTCATGACACACTTGAACCAAATGCTATGTCATCACTATAGCCCCGTACTAAGTGAAAGATGGGCATGAGGAGCTGCACACGTGCCATAGGGATGGGTGTTAATCCCATGTGCCCGCACTTGAACCCTCTCAACCTAACACTCGTTCCCCTCAGCATCACACAAGGACCCATTAGAACCCTTCCTCGGTTAAGGACATGACGTGGATTACATGTTAGTGATCCTAATGACGACACACCTATGCCCCCACTAATGTATGACACAATATAATGAGTCGTGTTGATGTTTATATTAGCAACGTAATGAAGTTACTTGGGCAGATAAGTAATAGTACGAAAAGGAGTGTTATCTGCAGCGGTAAAGTTATCGTGTCGCGGTAGCTTTGAATTATATAACCTTCAGTTCAGATCCATATCTGCACATATCCTCATTTTCACTCACTTCTGTCGACATTCCCCTTCCCTGAAGCTCTTCTTATTTGCCTTAAGGTACTCTCTTCCTCTCTCTTTCTCTCTAATTTCTAGTATTTTGGATTTTAGATCTATAGGTTTTGACTTCACGTGTTTTTGAGCTCGATTCGCGGCGATTTTTGAGGTTATTGTGCATTTGTTTTCTATTTTTTGTTATGGATCTTCGCTGTTTTCATGGATCTAGCTTGTGTAAGCTCAGATCATGCGTCTTTGGTGTTTTCAAGTGACCGATTTACTTAAAAATCACGTTTATGGTAAGATCTGGAGCCGGAATCTCATCCGTATAACTTTTCGTGATTTTCCATGTTGGATATTTTTTTCAGATCTTGGCTACTATATCTGATCTACTCTTCATATGCATGGATCTATGTTTTCTACCATGTTTGGGAGAAGATTAAAACCAAAAATGGGGTTTTGGAACATATTCGGCGGAAGAAGACGAAGACAGTTCGTGACGCAACTGCCTAGCGATAACAGATTATCGCCCGACGGTAGGAACCAGAGGCCGGTTTCAATTTTCTGTTTTGTTATTTTTTGGTTATCCCCCTTTTTATAAATTTTACTAAACAATTTCACTTTTTATTTTCAGGATATGTCTTCGTCAAATTCCCAGTCTGCAGGCCGCAGCTTTTCCAAGACGTCCCGGGTACCAGTCTCCACCTACCCTACTATAGATGACGCAACTGTGAGCGTTCCGATGATCGTAGATATTGATGACCAATATACTCATATCTATGAGTACTTGGAGAGATCGGGTGTGATTGCAATGATCTCATCTGGTGGCACATTCTCCTCAGCCCTTACCCGAGAGTTTTACACCTCTGGGATCCCACTCAGACGCACCTAGGCGGGGGTGTGCAGTCCTACATTGGCATGGAGATAGTGACAATAACTTATGCAGATCTCGACAATAAATATGTCTAGAGCCCAAACTGTCCAATCCTCGACATCGTGGAGTCCTTTAGAACTACTAGGGACTGGAGGGAGATGAACGAGGTACTTCACGATGTGGAGGGGCATTCAGATCTCTTCACCCTAGTGGATACACTCACTCTCGACGCCCGCATCATCCAGGATATCCTATGTCACTCCCTCATGTTCAAGGCTGGGGACACTAGGAAGGTCACAGCCCAGCTGTCAATGGTGATGTACTATATCCTGGCCGAGAAGTCCTTCAGTATCTCGGATCTCTACACCTTTCGCCTGAAGTCCCCTGGCCTCCAGCAGGTGAACACGTTGCCTCTAGGTGGTGTGATCCAGAGTGTCCTGATAGAGAAGTACCCTACCATCGACTGGTCAGCCTACCACGTAGATAATTTCCCGCAGATCTACAAAGTAGGTGAGATTCCTTCTTCCTCAAGGGAACGAGCACCTGCACCGCAGGCACCGATACACCGTACAGGGTCCCTCAGGGAAACTAGCCGGGACATCTATGGCCTGGTGGAGGATCAAGGTCGGGAGATCAAACAGATAGCGAAGGAGGTGAAGGGGATGAAACAAATGCTCAAAAAGATCATGGGCAAGCTCAATATCTCCACACCTCTTCAGAGGAATATCAACTTATATGTATTTTTCATATTTTATCAGTTGTAGTTTGTAATGTAATAAATAGGTGAACTCCAGACTCAGTTAGTAGTTGTTTATCATGTGATGTGTTCTGTGCTACCCCTATACTCGTTATGATTTTCTAATATCATGCTTTAATTAGTTTGATATCGTCGTCTTATCGTGCTAACTCACAATACACGCCAACAAAAGAAAATACACCACGTGCTAAACTAAAGCGTATTTATATAAAGGAAAAAAACTTTAGTGAGCATATCGTGAAGTAAGATGTATTGTAGTTCGTTTAGAGCTTACTTTACGCATATAGTGGATGTTACGAGATTTGTGGTTTAGGTATCCAATTGCGACCCGGTGGAGCGGATCTCTTGAGTACCCAAACACTGCGAGATACACCTAGGAATTTTACTGGTGAGGTTTCCCGGTCAGGTAGTATAGGTCTGTTACTTTTAACTATGGGCCTCCACTAAAACTTCGATTTACGCTCCAGTTTATGTTGAAAGTTTCCATTTAGATTTCTACGAGCCTTCATACGATGACTTTCAACTGAATAGTATTGCATCGGAGGTTTAACTATAATGAACGTGTCCTTAAGGTTAAATTGTTTTGCTTAACATAAGGGCTCCCATAGTAGTAATTTCTAAAAGAACATCTACGTCATTTGATTTTACGAATGGGGTAATTTGCTCTTGCTTGTGAACATGATTTTTATGTTTAGGACGGTCGTACGTACTAGCTTTAGGATTTCAACTTCCTTTGATTTGCTCAACTCCTGAGTGTGAACATTTGTTCACCATGTTCCTGGATGTGGCTTGAAACAGTACGTTTATATTCCGCGAAGTATTCTTCATAATTTCTTTAAGTGCGTTAATTTTCTCCTCCAAATCCTTGTTCTTATTTTTGAGATTCAATCTAGCTTTTTTGTAAGAGATTTGCTACCTTTAAGAATGGAGACTATAGAGCTAATGTGAGAATCATATTTATTTTTGTATTCTTCAAACTTATCATTTATCTCCTGAATTTCAACTCTATAGTCATCTCCTCTAGCACAGTCTATTTTTAAGGATGAGTTTTTTAGACCTAGTTTCTCAGTTTGCAATTAAAAGCTCTTTCTCAAACACATCTTATTTTTATTTTAATTTATTACAGTCTACACACATTATGGGACCGTTGTCTGAGGAGCATATAGAGGAATTAGTAACAGCATCGGTAGTTTTTACATTTACCCTTACTTTTAACAGGTCATTCTCTAAACGTAGTTTTGAGTTGATTTTTTTCAGTTTCTTAATTCTACGTCTAGCGGTGCTTAGAATATGCAATGTAATCTCAGAGTCGCGTATACGAGAGGAGTTTAAATATCTTACAGTGCTCTTGGATGGGGCTACATTTGAGCATAGAGTTTCTTTGACTCCTTCGTGAATTGCCTCATCCATACCTGAAATTTCAGCTTCCCTTTCCTGTGATGTGATCGTCATGTCTTTCTTCACAGACAAATCTTCACTTGGTTCTTCACTCGGATCCATGAGAAACGACTCTGACTCGTCAACTGTCGCAAAAGAACCATAAGTAGACTCAAGAATTTTCCATATATCATAGGCAGTGGGAAACGTGTGAATGAGTTCAAAATTTTCTACACCAAGCACACAGAGTAAACTATTCACAGCTTTCGTGTTTGTGTGACACTCGTGCTTGGTTACATTACTTGGTGGCTTCATACACATCATGTTCCACACCTCTATGTCTAGACTTATAGGGAATTTTTTCATTAACTCTTTTCACCCTTCATAGTGTTCAACCACAAATAGTGGCGAAGCTAATGATTTATCAGTACAACATTTCATCCCCACTGGTCGATTCAAGATCAGGGTTGGCCATTATTCCCGGTGGTGAAACCGACTTGGAATAACCTCCTTCTGATACCACTTGTTTTATCTCGTGGCCAACCTTAGAGGGGGTGAATAAGGTTTGTCGAGTTTAATGAAATTTAAGGTATTTTGACCCAAAAAATCGAGTTCTGGAAACTACCGCGGAACGTTCAGTAGCTAACATATGGCGGTAAGTCACATAACTCATTTTCTTGGGCAATTACGCTTGAGCACCACACACCAGAATTCAAAACATTATTCACAGCATACTCATATATGTAATATCACAGAAAATAAATTTCATTGCAAGATTTAAAAATAATAATTATTTTTGAACAACTACAAAACTGTGATTTCCGCGGTGCGGTACCATGCTATCGCCGTGAGGCGGTAGGATCCCGAGAGCTTTGCCCAATTAATTCGTCGAGCTAGCACGGGCGGTAGAACTAGCGCAGAGTGGTAGGTTCCCGAGAGCTCTGTCCAATTAATTCACGGCTACCGCCCGACGGTAACTTCTATCGCTCAGCATTAGCATCCATATGAGACTTCTTTTCTTTGCTTGAACCTGTCAACCTGCACACTCTATCACCATAAGATGTGATCAAATACATCCTGGGATTTGATATTCTCAAACATAGGTAATATGAAACAATGGTTCCAACAAAAGACTTTCTGAAAGAATTGGTTCCTAAACACCTAGAGGGGGGGGGGGGGGTGAATAGGTGCAATTCCTTTTTACACTAAGGCAGAATATTTATTCTGATAATCAAATTAATCTATCAGTTCTACAGCTACCACAATCATAGAATTCACAGAATTACACACAATCACAGATTGCACACAGTTTTATAGTGGTTCCCCAAGGTCTGGGTACATCCACTTTCCCCCTTCGCCTATGTAGTAGTGTGCTAGATTCGGCCTAACTTCTTCTCTTCACCTCAGATCCGCAGATCTTACTACTCAGAACCAAAACAAGGCTCCTACAACTCAGAGTGAGTCCACATCTACAGCTCAGGCAATCTGCTCTACCTCAGCCTTCAACAAGGCCTACAACTCAGAGATAACAATCTCCTACAACTCAGGCTCACATCCCTACCTCAGCCTTCAACAAGGCCTACCACTCAGAGAAATAAATCTCCTATAACTTAGCCTTTATAAATCAGGCTTACAACTCAGATCTTATAAAAATCCTACAGAAAATAGATTTAAGTTTGTAATTTACCACCACCCTGGTAGAGAGAGAAAGGATGAATAGTTTCTTGATCAGTTCTTGGAAGAATCTGATGACAGAGAACAACCTCTCTTAGCTTTCTTCAAAGCTTCTTGAATCTGAACTCAGTAGGGTTGATCTCCTTTGAAGTTGATCTTCAATCATCTCCTTTCTTGAAATTGAGAAATCATTTTGAATCCTTCTTGGCAGACTGGTTCAAACTCTGCACTTAAGAGACTTGTTGATGTAAGTCCCTTTCTTCACTTGAATATATGGAGCTCTCTCTCTCCAACTTCTTCTGAAGATTCTTCTGAATTCTTCGTTTAATTTCCTTGACAAACTCTGAGTAGATCACCACTTGAGAATGTCTTCTTAGATCTTCTGTTGAAAATCTTCTTTTGGTTTTTTATTTATGTGTGTAACACTTCTATCATTGCTTCTTCTATTGATAGGGAATGTCTTTATATAGACTTTCTCCATGGTAACCGGCTGATCCGGTTTCTAATGAACTTCTGACAGCACTGACAGTTGCAGTAGATCGGTTGGATATGGCAGTTGTCAAGTCTTCCCGTCACTTCTTGAAACTCTCTCTCTGTCAGCAAAGTGCCGAGACTGAACTTCATCATGTGTCGACACAAGTAGACTAAGTGTCGACACAAGCCTTGGTGGTGTCAACACAGCTCTCTTGGTGTTGACACTGCTTCTCGACACAGCTTTTATAAAATGTGTCTACACTAGTTCTGTTGTGTCGACATAGTCACGTTTCCCTTTACAAAAATCAACTTTGTTGAAACTCTGCTATGTGTCGACACAAGTCCTGTGTGTCGACATAGTTGATGTCGACAAAGTCTTGTGTGTGTCGACACTGCGTCTGTGTGTCGACACAGTTAATGTCGACTAAGCTTTCTCTGTGTGTCGACACTGGCTCTGTGTGTCGACACAGTTTCTACTGGTGTCGACACAGCCTTTCCAAGTGTTGACACAGTTAACTCCAAGTGTCGACACAGCTTTTCTCCAGTGTCGACACAAGCCTTCATAAGTGTTGACACATCTTTTCTGGTGTCGACTCATGGACTTAGAAACGTTTTCATGCATTCTTGCATTTTCTTAACCTGCACATATAAACTCAAAACAACATCAAATACACCTTGATGCATATCATTGAGTAAGGTGAGGCTTCTTCAAATCTGGTACACATTTTCCAATGTACCCAACAATCTCCCCTTATTTGGAGAAGTCATAACCCTTAGTCAATGATATACACCATTCATAAAAAACACACATTATGATGTATAAAAATATTATATGACTGGGTAACTTATAAACAAAACATGTATATAAAGTCATCACAGAAATGATGCAAACATAATGAGCATTAATCATTATTTTGTTTAAACTTCCAAAAGTTTCTTAATAATAGTTTACATAGTCTTTTAACACTAAAGATTACAGTGTTGTAAAATTTAGTAAATCTATCCTAAGGCTGCTCAGGCTCCTTGATGACTATTCCTTTGCCTGATTGGATCTTGGCTTGTACTGGAGCATCAGTATCTTCAGCTGGTTTCTTGCCCTTCAGATCTTTCTTCTTTTGTTCTTCAGCCCTTATTCTTTGTCTTTCAAAATAGTGAAAAGGCATTGAGAAATACTTGCTAGGCTCCTAAGCATTAGGAGGTAGCTTCCCAGCTTTTTCCTTTCTTCTATACTGCAAAATGGTTTCCTGTCTAGCTTCATGCTTTTGCCATTCTTTCTCAGTATACCATTTGCCCCTATCATGGATATTGCCTTTTACAGCCTTCCAGGCAGTCAATATAATATTACTTGAAGTAGGACTCCACTGCTCAAAATCAGGCTTGAACTCCGCCTGTTCTCTGAATCTCTTCTTTGACTGTTACGCTTCTTGCTCCTTATTCACAGCTACCTCTGACATTTCTACCTTCTTAAGGATAACATTTTTAGTACCCTCTAGAGGGATGTACATTGATTGTACTTCTTGCTGAATCATCTCAAAATCTGCTGGAGGGTAAATAACCTGAGCAACTTTAGGTTGATCACCTTCTAAATAAGTAGGTTGCACACCTGACTCAGCTACATTATCATCATCACAGAGGGGTGGATATCCAAGTGTGGCTCTGATGCTATTAGATATCCATTTAGCATGATCTGAGCCTGCTTTGACTAATACTCTCTCCCCCTTTATGTCTTCTCTTTAAATGTGATCTCTGAGGCCATCTTTCTGAAAACTTACCTGTTCATCAAGATAATTAACACCATCTTTGTAAAATGACTTTATTTTCAGTAGCTGATTTGAAATGATCTTTTGTGAAGTCTTAATATCTGATTGTACATCAGCTAGTTCTTCCTGAAAGTGTTTATCAAAAGCTGACTTGGCTTTAGCACTTGCTTCAGTCTGCGCAGCAGCAGTATTCTTTAATTCTGTGACAATCACATCATGTGATTCAATCAGATTGTCATTCATCCTTAGTTGATTCTCTAGCACATAGCCTTGCTTAATAACAATATCATCAACTTGAGTCTTTATGCCTATTTATTGTTTGGCAAGATATACTACAACATTGCCACCTTTGTGAAAACAATCTGTCATTTCCTTTTTGTTCGGATTTACTTCAAATCTTATGGATTTAATATCTTGTGCCAAGGAGAATTGTAGATCTTTATGGGTCTCATCCATATATTTCTCCATGGCTATCATTTTTTCATCTAACTTCACTTGCAAGGATATTAACAAAGAACTATAATCAGTTGCTGGGGAGGTTGAGGAGCAGTTTGCAAAGCCCTTTTATAGTTTTGGCTTCTCTTTTTCAAAACCATCAGCTTTCTCTTTTTGGCTTGAATTTCTGCCTCATCTTCAGAAGTTGAGGTACTGGCAATATCAACTCTTTCCTTAGGACTAGGAGGCAATTCCTGTTCAGTCCTAGGTTGCTCCCCCTGAGTCCCTTGCTCCTCCCCCTTAGTCCTGACATACTCCCCCTCAATGTTAGCTTGCTCCATTTCAGTGAACAACTCATCTAGGGTAAATTCTTGTTGAGTTGGGACTTGAGGCACTACCAACTCAGGAGCATTAGCAACTGCAGATGTATCCTCCATGATAACATCCGGTGCTTGATTGTTGAGTGTTGTGGTCTAGTCAACATCAACCAAAGACACAGTTAGTGTTTCATCCTTATTAATGAAAATTGATTGATTAATTTCTTGGATTACCTCAAGTATAGTTTGAGTAGCCATTTCACTTTCCAAGTGTGTTGGTTGTTCCTCAAGATGAGGCTCCCCCTGCACCTGAGCACCATCTGCAGTTTCTTGTGCAAGAGATTTTTCAGGAATCTCTGGTCTCTCTTCATCAGGCATGTCCTTTGTTAGGACTCTGTCCCATCTGGAGATTATCCTTATGTCCATTCTTCTCATGTGGTTGATCTTAGAACCAGCAGTCTGTTCCATTACATCTGGAATTGTTCCAGCCAAGTATAGACTTATGATTCTTCCCAGATTTGGCTTCTTAATACTCTCCTTAATCTTTTCAAAGATTACTGCAGACCAATCAGTGTTCAGTCTAGAGATAATCCTGGCCATCAGGCTAAACATATAGGCTGAAACCCTATCATGTCCCCCTGGCTTGCAGAGAATGACTTTTCCTACCACTTCAGAAAAGAATTTGCCTTGCTGATTCATCCCTTTTCTATTCATTGCTGATCTAATCTTCATGGTGGGATCCAATCCACACCACTGAAGCGCTTCCCTAGTCTTGGTAGAGGGTACTTCTTCTTCTTCTTGAGTTCTTGGAAGTCGAAGAGTTTTCCTCAAGCTCTTCAAAGTAAGTTTAACCTTAGTTCCCTGAACTGTAGATTTGATCTTAAGTCCAGTAGAATCTAAAGTAGCTGCGCCATAGAATTCCAGTATTTCTTTCTTCCAAATCTTTGTAGGTTTAGATACCAGAAATTCCAAACCATTTTCTGCAACTAGGGTTACTACTACTTTAATCTCAGGTTTTGCATTATCAAAAGCGCTGCGAACCATCTCATAGCCTTCATTGACGTTATATTCAAGCTTTGGCAAAATAGGGGTTGAGTGAAATCTTGGATTGAGAAGAGAGAAGTTGTCGACACATGGTTTGGTCTCGAAAATATGGAGTGTGTCGATAGGGTTTGTTGTTGACCTATTTATACCCTTCTAAATAATGAAGGTCAAAAGTCCCGTCAAAACTCTCTTAATGTGTCGACACAGTTGAAATGTGTCGACACAGACTTCTAATGTCTCGACAGAAGTGTTGAATTCTATATGTCGACACAATTCTATGTTGGAGTTACCATGGTGATCTATAAGTGGTCAAACATGTTATCTCACTGCCAACGCGATATGAGCCTGCAGGGTCGCACATAAGAGATGTGGAGAAGTTGGATGATTGATTGGGTTGGTAAAGGTTACCAATCACCGACCTGAATGGGGTTATGGGCAAAGTGTTGCCTTAGAGGATCGTCAGGTTGGGCAAATGTTGCCTTGAAGGATTGGTATGAATAGTCGACCGAGGGTCGACGTGTATCGTCGACCGCGGGTCGACGAGTATCGTCGACCGCGGGTCGACGGTCGACGAGTATCGTCGACCGCGGTTCGACGGTCGACGAGTATCGTCAACCCACGTTCGATGTGAATCGTCGAGTATTGTACTCTGATTCTCGCCGATCCTAGGTGATACTCGCCGACTGATTCTCGCCGATCCTAGGTGATTCTCGCCGATTGATTCTCATCGGATCTGCTAGGTGATTCTCGCCGATTGATTCTCACCGAATCTGCTAGGTGATTCTCGCCGATTCTGGAACCCTAATTTTCTGGGTGGTCTGCGGATAGCGATATTCCTAAGTCTGTTTATGCCTTTGGTATAAATGGATACTTAGGGTTTTCGGGAAACTCCTTCTGATCGAATCAGATTCGACCTTTTGACCGAGACGAAACTGACGGAAGTTCCGTCGTTCGTTCCGCCGATCCCGAATCCCGCCGACGGAACCGTTCCGCCGCCGTGCTCGCTCCGTCGACCTCCTCCTCTCCGACGATTGTCGCTGGTGTTTCTATTCCTGGCGCGGACCTAGCAGTCCGTGGAAAGGCAAGGTGCGGTCACTCTCCTTCCCGATTATCCGTGCGACGGAAACATCGGTGTTCTCCCGCTCGTGTGGATTTCTGCAGAGACGTGGATATCATTCCACGTAGAACTCGCCACCAGCAAGAACACGAAGCTTGGAGCATCTCCGTTGAGTTGTGACTCAACGCCACCGAGGTAATTTTTGCCTAGTTGTATGTTAACTTCTTGATTCAACTACCATGGCCCGATCCCATCTATTTTGGGTTTTCTTGATGTTTTTATTCTTCCGCTGCGTGCACAAATGTTGTGCCATCCTCATAGAGAAACCCAACAGTGGTATCAAAGCCAGGTTCGGCCATGATTGTTGTATTGGAAGTTTTGTTATTCCAGTGCGTGTAAACCTAGGGATTTAGAAGTGTTCCAAATGTCTAGATTTAGTCTTGGTACCCCGCCAAGAACGTCTGGGATTTCGTGGAAATTTCTAATTGTTAGAAATTGTAGTCTCCTTAGCAGTAACCATCCCTCGAGATTGTTTTGGATTTTGAATCCAACATAGAGAGATGAGCTTGTCTACTGCTTTAAGTTGAGTTGTCTTTGCTTTTGTCCAATGCATGTAAATCTGAGGATTTGGAAGTTTCCGGATGTTCAGATTTAGCCCTACCTTCTATCAAATTTTGATGGTGTCAGGTTGTGCACATAAGGGATGCATGTGGTTTTAGAAAAAAATTTGTTTTTCTTTGGATGTGCACATTGATCAAATGTTGATCATGGTTAACTGTTAACCTATAATAAAAATCTATTCATCAAATATTAAGTGTTCGGATGCCTTCCGATGGATGACACTCTTTCTGCCTCGATCGATGAAGTGTGGGCTTGCCAAAGCAAGGTGCATTAATCTATCTTGGTAAGGGTGCGAGCGGATAATTGTGATATCCCACTGTCGACATCGGGTCCAGCTTAACTAGGTGACCTCAAAGGTTGAGTGCCTAGAGGCATAGGGTTGGCATGCAAAATATGATGGATGCGAGTAAGGAGTTATTCACCAACCATACAAGAATTGCATGAGGATGCAATTGGCAAGCGTTGCCTACCTAAATAACCGCATTGTGAGAGGAAAGCCAAAGCTGACTCATTGTGTTGGTGAAATACGGATCTTGTCCACTAAGAGAGTAGCTCGCATGAACTCTCTGAATTGTTAGTGAGGGCTATCATTTCGAATAAAATAGTGGGAGTGTTTTAATTGAAGTCCAAATTAAAATAAATTGTATTTGAAATTTTGGTACTGATTTTATTCTGCATAAATTCTTGTAGAATTCCATGGCAAGTGTTTCACACTCCACGTTGTCTCTGAGAGCCATCCTTGAGAAGGATAAGCTCAGTGAGACTAATTACATGGACTGGTACAGGAACCTGAGAATTGTTCTCAGGCAAGAGCGAAAGCTCTATGTCTTGGAAGAAGAAGCCCCCGAGATGCCGACCGGGAACTCTTCCCGTGCTGAGAAGGATGCTTATAAGAAGTATACTGATGATGCTTTAGATGTCGAATGCCTTATGCTTGCCACTATGAACTCTGAGCTTCAAAAGCAACATGAGAACATGGGGTGCAAGGAGATTGACGAGCATCTCAAGAAAATATTTCAAGGGCAGGCTCGTCAAGAGAGGTTCGACGTCACAAAAGCGTTGTTTCAGTGCAAGATGGGAGTTCGAGACTCAGTAGGGACTCACGTACTCAAGATGATTGGGTATATAGAGAACCTTGAAAGGCTGGGTTTTCCTCTTGGTCAAGAGTTGGCCACAGATCTGATCCTGCAATCGTTGCCGGACAGTTATGAGCAGTTCGTCTTGAACTACAACATGAATGAAATAGACAAGACACTGCCCGAACTCCTAGGCATGTTGAGAACTGCCGAAATCAATATGAAGAAGGCCAAGCCTGCCAGCCCTATACTGATGGTGCATAAGGGCAAGGGCAAGGCCAAGGGATCTAAGAAGACGAAGGTGGGACCTAAGTCATATCTTGAGCCCAAGTCTTCTGCACTGATGAAAAAGAAAAGCACGGTGAAGGAAGGGAAATGCCACCACTGTGGCAAGGCTGGTCATTGGAGGAGGAACTGTCCTTCGTACATTGAAGGTCTGCAGAAAATGAAGGGAGGTATGACTTCCGCTTAAAATGTTCACGTTATAGAGATAAACCTTTCTGCTCCTTCATCTTGGGTATTGGATACCGGATGTGGTTCTCACATTTGTACAAATGTGCAGGAACTGGGAAGGAGAAGATTGCTGAGTAAAGGGGAGGTGGACCTCCGTGTCGGTAATGGAGCAAGAGTTGCTGCTGTAGCCGTAGGGGTTTACCGTCTTTCTTTGCCCAGTGGGTTTGTAATAGAACTAGATAATTGTTATTTTGTTCCGGCCATAACTAGAAATATTATATCTATTTCATGTTTGGACATTATTGGATTTTATTTTATAATTAAGAACAACTGTTGTTCTATATTTAAGAATGATGTTTGTTATGCTGTAGCCCAATTGTTTAATGGTCTTTATGTTTTGAACTTGGACCATCTGATCTGTAATGTAGAAAATAATAAAAGACTAAGAACATATGACTCGAACCCTACATTTCTCTGGCATTGTCGTTTGGGCCATATCAACGATAAGCGCATATCCAAGCTCCATAGAGATGGACTTTTGGACTCATTTGATTATGAATCATTTGAGCGATGCGAATCTTGTTTGTTAGGCAAGATGACTAAAGCTCCTTTCACTGGTTATACTGAGAGGGCTGAGGATCTCTTGGGTGTTGTACATAGTGATGTATGCGGACCCATGAGTTCCATGGATATAGGTGGGTATTTCTACTTTGTTACATTTACTGATGATTTTAGTAGATACGGATATGTGTATCTTATGAAGTGCAAATCCGAGACCTTTGAAAAGTTCAAAGAGTTCAAGAATGAAGTAGAAAACTAGTTGGGTAAAAGGGTTAAAGCACTCCGATCTGATCGAGGTGGCGAATACCTGAGTCATGAGTTCCGTGATCATCTGAAAGAGTGTGGTATTGTATCACAGCTCACTCCACCTAGAACACCACAACATAATGGTGTGTCTGAGAGGAGAAATCGTACTATGTTAGACATGGTACGTTCGATGATGAGTCATGCAGACTTGCCTGTTTCCTTTTGGGGTTTTGCTTTAGAGACTGCTGCAATAACATTGAATCGCGCTCCAACGAAAACGATTCTGAAGACACCATATGAGATATGGACTGGGAAGCGTCCTAGTATGTCGTTCATTAAAATTTGGGGCTGTGAGACATACATGAGACGTCAAATGCCTGACAAGCTGGAACCCAAATCGGATAAATGTTATCTGGTGGGATATCCTAAAGAAACGAAAGGGTATTACTTTTACCTACCGTCTGCGGGCAAAGTGTTTGTCGCAAGGACTGGTGTCTTCTTGGAGAAAGAGTTCTTATCAAGAAAGACTGAAAAGGTAGAGCTTGAAGAAGTTCAAGAGCCACATGTAGTGAATGAACCAGAATTGGATTCTGAGATGGGACTACAAGATGTTGTAGCTAGAGAACCTGCTCAAGGAACACAAGTCCTACGTAGATCTGGTAGACCGAGGTTTGAGCCTGAGAGATATGGATTTCTCGTGTCTCAAATAGGTAATGTGTTGCTTATGGATCATGATGATGAACCAACAACCTACCAAGAGGCTATGAATGGACCGTACTCCGACAAATGGCTTGAGTCTATGAAATCCGAAATGGACTCCATGTATGCAAACCAAGTTTGGAACTTGGTGGAACCACCTGAAGGGGTACGACCCATAGGGTGCAAGTGGGTCTTCAAGAAGAAGACCGACATGGATGGGAATGTACAGACATTCAAAGGGCGACTGGTGGCTAAGGGTTTCAAGCAAATTCATGGTATTGACTATGATGAGACCTTTTCCCCTGTTGTCATGGTAAAGTCCATAAGGATATTGCTTGCTGTTGCTGCGTATTATGACAACGAGATCTGGCAGATGGAAGTCAAAACGTCTTTCCTTAATGGAAACCTCCTTGAGGAAGTGTATATGACACAACCTGAGGGTTTTGTATCCCCAGATGAAGCCACTAAAATATGCAAGCTGAATAAGTCCATCTATGGACTGAAACAGGCCTCTCAAAGTTGGAATCTTCGTTTTGATGAGAAAATCAAAGAGTTTGGTTTCATCAAGAATGAAGATGAGCTTTGTGTTTACAAGCGAATCAGTGGGAACATTGTTGTCTTCCCGATATTGTATGTAGATGACATACTGTTGATTGGGAATGACATTCCTACCCTGAAAGTTGTTAAGAACAACCTAGGGAACTGATTTTTAATGAAGGATTTGGGTGAAGCGACTTATATACTCGGTATTAAGATCTATAGAGATAGATCGAAGAAGTTGCTGCATTTGACCCAGAGTACGTACATCGAAAAGGTGTTGAAGCGGTTCAACATGCTTGAGTCCAAGAAAGGATTTTTGCCCATGTATCATGGTGTGAATCTCTCTAAGGACCAGTGTCCAAAGTCTTGTGAAGATAAGGACCGCATGAAGTTGATTCCATATGCTTCGGCAATTGGATCAATCATGTACGCGATGTTATGTACTCGACCCGACGTCTCCTTTTCTTTGAGCATGACTAGTAGGTATCAGTCAGACCCCGGTGAGTGTCACTGGATTGCAGTCAAGAATGTCCTGAAGTACTTGAGAAGGACTAAGGATGTGTTCTTGGTGTATGGTGGAGAGGAAGAGCTCGTTGTAAGTGGTTACACCGATGCTAGCTTCCAAACTGATAGAGACGACTCCAAGTCTCAGTCAGGTTTTGTGTTTTGCCTGAATGGAGGAGCTGTAAGCTGGAAGAGTTCCAAGCAAGAGACAGTTGCTGATTCTACAACAGAGGCCGAGTATATCGCCGCAGCTAATGCGGCGAAGGAGGCTGTATGGATTAGGAAATTCATCGGCGAGCTTGATGTAGTTCCTAGTATTGTTGGTCCCGTAGTTCTCTACTGTGATAACAATGGTACAATTGCACAATCTAAGGAACCTAGATCCCATCAGCGCTCCAAGCACATACTTTGGCGGTTTCATCTTATTCGTGAGATTGTCGAACGAGGAGATGTGAACATTTGCAGAGTGCCGACTGAGGAGAATATTGCGGATCCACTGACAAAGCCTCTCGCGCAGAGAAATCATGATGGTCATACTAGATCGATGGGTATACGATACCTAAATGATCAACTCTAGTGAGAATCTTGTGGATTGCATGTAAACATGTATTTTGTTGGCCATTTGTTCATATGATGAACAATGTACCTAGTTTTTCTCTTACAATTAATGGCAAGTTCTTTTATTATGAGTTTTTGTTTTCTATATGATAGTTAAATGTTAACATAATAGATACCCTTAGAATGTTCGCTTCCATGGGACATCAAGTACGTGACTTGAATGTGAGAGCCTATGATTTATTTGAAGCTTCATTCTTAAAAGGTCCCTGGTCGAGTATCATCATAGAAGCTAAGGGTGATGATGGTACATGAAGGCTAGCACGTGCGTTGACTGATGACCGGTTCTCACAGGTCATGATATTGTGATATCAAGTCATCACGTGGGTACTTGTTAGTGAACAAGTTGTACTGGACAGACCCAACCTGAGACTACTCTGTGGATTGTCATCCAACGTGTCACGAGTAGGTCTCAATTGACAATGGTGTTGTGGTCCTTTGACCCGAAGTCACAACATTCATCAAGTGAGGAAGAGCGTGCTTTGATGCCATCTAAAGTCTTCCTTAAGAAAGGTTGATGATAAGGGTGGTTGTTGGGCATGTTACGAATCATTTGGGTGTTTGTGTGTGAGTAGATATGGGATTTGTCCTCCTGTATGACAGGAGTTGCATCCATGGGCCCCTTAATGGAACTGGACTGAGAAATGCATGGCCATGCTTGGTTGAGTCAATATGTGATATTGGACTCACCATTCTCTGGAAGTCCGTCCTGGATCAAGAAACTTGGATTGAGCTATTACGAGCTTGACACAGTCCATGCCTCTAGTTCTTTCCGGATGTAAGGGACAAAGGGACAAAGACAACGCTGATACATTGGTCATAAAGGCTTATGAGTTATAAACTCTTATTGCTTGGGGAGCAATGATGCATTGCTAGATGCCGCTCATTGTTTGTGAGGTTTTTGGTTTGATAGTTTCAAGATCAAGTGGGAGTCTGTTGGAGTTACCATGGTGATCTAGAAGTGGTCAAACATGTTATCTCACTGCCAACGCGATATGAGCCTGCAGGGTCGCACATAAGAGATGTGGAGAAGTTGGATGATTGACTGTGTTGTTAAAGGTTACCAATCACCGACCTGAATGGGGTTATGGGCAAAGTGTTGCCTTAGAGGATTGTCGGGTCTGGCAAATGTTGCCTTGAAGGATTGGTAAGAATAGTCGACCGAGGGTCGACGTGTATCGTCGACCGCGGGTCGACGAGTATCGTCGACCGTGGGTCGATGGTTGACGAGTATCGTCGACCACGGGTCGACGGTCGACGAGTATCGTCAACCCACGTTCGACGTGAATCGTCGAGTATTGTACTCTGATTCTCGCCGATCCTAGGTGATACTCGCCGACTGATTCTCGCCGATCCTAGGTGATTCTCACCGGTTGATTCTCACCGGATCTGCTAGGTGATTCTCGCCGATTGATTCTCACCGAATCTGCTAGGTGATTCTTGCCGATTCTGGAACCCTAATTTTCTGGGTGGTCTGCGGATAGCGATATTTCTAAGTCTGTTTATGCCTTTGGTATAAATGGACACTTAGGGTTTTCGGGAAACTCCTTCTGATCGAATCGGATTCGACCTTTTGACCGAGACGAAACCGACGGAAGTTCCGCCGTTCGTTCCGCCGATCCTGAATCCCGGCGACGGAACCGTTCCGCCGCCGTGCTCGCTCCATCGACCTCCTCCTCTCCGGCGATTGTCGCTGGTGTTGCTATTCCTGGCGCGGACCTAGCAGTCCGTGGAAAGGCAAGGTGTGGTAACTCTCCTTCCCGATTATCCGTGCGACGAAAAAATCGGTGTTCTCCCGCTCGTGTGGATTTCTGCAGAGACGTGGATATCATTCCACGTAGAACTCGCCACCAGCAAGAACACGAAGCTTGGAGCATCTCTGTTGAGTTGTGACTCAACGCCACCAAGGTAATTTTTGCCTAGTTGTATGTTAACTTCTTGATTCAACTACCATGGCCCGATCCCATCTCTTTTGAGTTTTCTTGATGTTTTTATTCTTCCGCTGCGTGCACAAATATTGTGCCATCCTCATAAAGAAACCCAACATTCTATTTGTCTTGGTCGTGTTCGACGAAGAGCCCGTGAAGTCGACGATCTGAGGTTGACGAATCTGCACTCGACGATATGTGTCGAATCTGCGCTCGACGAAATCTGTGTGTTTACTCTAAGTGTCGACACCATTTCTGGATATTTCGACACTACTTTTCTGAAGTGTCGACACCAACTTTCGGGATGTGTCTACATTACTTTCCTGGAGTGTCGACACCAACTACTATATGTCGACACAGATAACTTTTTTGTGTAGACACAATTTTACTTAGCCAAATTTGTTAAACTAATTTATGTTCAACATACCTAATTCAATTTTGAAATTATTGAATTTAGTTTCATTTAAAGGCTTTGTGAACATGTCTGCAATTTGTAAATCAGTGTTAACAAATTCTAAAGAAATATCTTCTTTCTCTACATGACCTCTAAGAAAATGGCATCTTATTTCTATATGTTTTGTTCTACTATGAGAAACAGGATTATGAGAAATAGAAATAGCACTAGTAGAATCACATAATAAGGGAGTTCTACTTACCTGAATACCATAATCTTCTAACTGATGTTGTATCCACAACAGCTGTGCACAACAACTTCCTGCAGCAATATACTCAGACTCAGCTGTGGAAATTGCCACACTAGTTTACTTCTTACAGCTCCATGACACCAGTCTTCCTCCTAGAAATTGACAGGTGCTTGTTGTGCTTTTCCTATCTACTTTGCAACCTGCAAAGTCTGTATCTGAATAGCCTATTAGTAAAAAATCTCTATTCCTAGGATACCAAAGGCCTAGATTAGGTGTGCCCTTAAGATATCTCAAAATCCTTTTGACTGCAGTATAGTGAGATTCTTTAGGGCAGGATTGGTACCTAGCACAAACACATGTAGCATACATGATATCTGGTCTACTAGCAGTCAGATATAGGAGGGAGCCAACTATCCCTCTATATAAAGATTCATCTGCAGGTTTCCCTGCATCATCTTTGCTTAGAGACATACTTATCCCCATTGGAGTTCTGATGGTAGTGGATGATTGTATACCGTACTTCTTAATTAACTCCTGGGTAAAATTAGACTGGGATATGGACAAGCCATCATTAGTCTATCTTACTTGGAGTCCCAAGATGAACTTAAGTTCTCCCATACTGCTCATTTCAAATTTCCCTTGCATAAGTTTTGCAAAATTTCTACAAAGGTTATTTTCAGTAGAACCAAATATTATGTCATCAACATATATTTAGACTACGATGATCTTTCCTTTGGATTCTCTAAGGAATAGAGTCTTGTCTATTTTCCCCCTTGAGAATTTGTTTTTAATGAGAAAATTAGACAAGGTTTCATTCCAAGCCCTTGGAGCTTGTTTTGACCCATACAAAGCTTTCCTAAGTCTATAAACATAATTATGTTTGAGTGGATCAACAAAACCTGAGGGTTATTCTACATAGACCTCCTCTTTTAAGTCTCCATTTAAGAATGAAGACTTAACATCCATCTGGAACACTTTGAAGCCTTGATATCCTGCATAGGCTAGAAATAGCCTGATAGCTTCCAACCTTGCCACAGGGGCAAAAGTCTGATCAAAGTCTATGCCCTCCTCCTGTCTGTATCATTTGGCAACTAGTCTTGCCTTGTTCTTCACTATGATTCCACTCTCATCAAGCTTGTTTCTATAAATCCACTTTGTCCCTATCACATTGTGGCCCTTTGATTTTGGAACCAAATCCCAGATCTTGCACCTTCTGAATTGATTTAACTCCTCCTGCATAGCATCAATCTAGTAAGGGTCTAGAATAGCTTATTCAAATCTCTTGGGTTCCGCTTGAGATAAGAAGCTTGAGCAAAGAACTGTGTTTAAGTTCATGCTTCTTATTTGTACTCCTTATCTTGGATCACCAATGATCTGGTGTGCAGGATGATCCTTTAACTGTCTAACTGCTGGAGGTAATCTATCAGTAGTTTGACCTTCTCCAATCTCTTCATTATGCTGCACCTCATGATATTCATCAGCATCTTGAGTGTCTTGTACTCCCCCTGGACAACAACTACCATTTTCCTCATCGTACTTTGCAGTTGGATCTTCTCTGATAGTAAGCTGGTCCATCTTCTGCTGTATACTTGTGGAGCTACAAGAACTACTTGGCAACTCACTGTTAATAAGTCTAGATTCATCAAAAATGACATGAACTGACTCTTCTACAACTTGAGTAGCCAAATTGTAGACCCTATAAGCCTTACTATTGTTGCTGTACCCAACAAATATCTCATCTTGGGATTTGGCAGCAAACTTAGTTTGGTGAGACTTGCCATTATTAAGTACATAGCACTTACAACCAAAGATCCTAAAATAGGATAAGTTTGGTTTTCTGCCCTTCATAACCTCATAAGGTGTCTTTTTGTGGCTTTTGGTGATGGAAGCCCTATTGAGCACATGGCATGCAGTGTTTACTGCCTCAGCCCAGAAATATTCTGGGAGAGTAGTGTCACTCAATAGTGTTCTTCCAGCCTCAATCAATGTCCTATTTTTTCTTTCAGCAATGCCATTTTACTGAGGTGTTCTTGGTGAGGAGAATTCCTGATGAATTCCAAATTCTTCACACAACCTTGTCATACTTTCAGACTGGAATTCAGTTCCATAGTCACTTCTGATTTTGACCACTGAACTATCTAATTCATTCTGAATTTGTTTGACAAATTTGTAGAAGACATTTGGGATTTTAGATTTCTGTCTCAGAAAGAATACCCATGAAAATCTAGAATAGTCATCTACCACCTCAAAAGTGTAGAATTTCCTACCTAGACTATGAACTGGCATAGGACCAAATAAATCCATATGCAAGAGGTATAAGCACCTCACAGAGTCTTTGGTTTCTAGGCTATGAAAGGAGGATCTGGTCTGCTTGCCTTTTTGATAAGCTGAGCATATTCCATCCTTAAAACACTTAACTTGAGGACCATTCCTCACTAACTCTTTACTAAAGAGTTGGCCAATAGTCTTGTAGTTAAAATGGGTCAGCCTCTTGTGCAATTTGACACAATGAGAGACTTTCTCATCAGCCACAAGACAGATAGGAGAATTCTTATTCTCACACACAAAATCTAAGCAAGACACATTTCTTTTTCTATAGCCAGTCAATATGACTTTTTGATCACTTGACCTCTTGATAAGAAACACATTCTTGACAAATAAAATGTCATATCCTGGATCACTCAGCTGGCTTATGCTTATTAGGTTATGTTTCAAACCCTTTACATAGGCCACTTGAGTGATTGTAATTGAGTTGTTAGAAATGTTACCAAAACCTTTGATGACTCTTTTTTCAGAACCACCAAAGATTACTTTAGGCCCATTCAGCATTGGTGAGTAGTCCTTCAGCAATCTCCTTGTTCCAGTCATATGCCTGGAACATCCACTGTCCAAGTACCATATAGGGGCATGACAACTTGGACTTACCTGCAACAAAGATTACCTAACCTTAGAACCCAAATAATTTTTGGGTCCTTGGTTCAAGTTAGCCTGAGACTTGACAAATCTGTCTGCAGCTCTTCTAACAGGCTGACTGCTATTCTTACTAACACTGGTATTATGCCAATAATCTAAGGCATAATGGCCTATCTTGCCACAACACCAGCACTCAAACTTATTATACCTCTTTTTAGGTACAATCTTAGGTGTATTGTTTGCAGCAGGTCTTTTGTTTTGTGCTAGGGCTTTACCTTTCTTATTGGACCGTGCAGCCCATGCAGTTCCCTTAAAGCCTAATCCTGCCTTACCCTTTTGTGACACAAAGTCATCAATCAAGGTAAGGACAGATTTTGGCTTAGAGAATCTAGCCACTATCTCCTTCTCTTTCTGAAGTCTGTTTTTCAGACTTTTGATCTGATCATTTTTGAATGTGATTGTTCCCATCTGAATAACTATTATGTTTTTCAGCCTGGCAATCTCATTCAACTTTTGATCCAGCAGCTTCTCTAAATCAGATGCAGCCAACTTAAGAGCTGCAATTTCCTTAGCCTGATTTTTGGCCAGGTTTTTGCTTCTCTTGAGTGTCTGCAACAAATCCCCATATACATCTATCAACTGATGAATATCTCCTTCAGATTCAGACCCATCTTCATCTCTTGATGCAGATGTATCTGATTCTGACCTAGTGAAGTAATCAGAATCTACAAATAAACTTTTTACCTTACTGGGACCAGGCTGATCCTGACACTGGTCTTCTTCAGACATAGCCATCAGTACTTTGCACTGATGGTCTTCCTGCTCATAGATAGAGTCCAGTAATTTTATGAACTCATCCTCTTCTTCTATTGCAACCAAACGAATATAGGCCTCAGCCTCAGATTCAGACTCTGAAGTTGACTGATCTGTCAAAATTTTCTCTTTCTTAGCTATCAAGGATTTCTCCTTCTTGCTCTTGTACTGAGACTTCTTTTTATCAGCTGACTCCTTCCTTTTATCTGGACAGTCAGCCACAACTTGTCCTGATCTGTTGCAGCAATAGCAGATAATCTTTGATGTAGTTGACTTACTAGGTTTTGTCCCACTCCTGTACTTCCTGGATGATTTCCTCTTCTTATAATAGTCATCCTTGGACTGAGATGAGGATGGCTTAGATTTCCACTGCTTCTTCTTTAAGAATCTCTGAAACTGCCTTGTGAAAGTAGCAAAGTCTTCATCAGAATCACTGCTGTCTCAACTGTGATTTTCAGAATTTTCTGAAATAACTTCTGCATCTTTCTTAGGAGAAGATGGAGACATCCTTCTATTATTCCTTGTGGCTTCTACCTTGAAGGCCACTGACTTGTCTCTATAGTCACCCTTTGTTTTTTCTCTTCCTCCTTTTTGGCTAACAGTTGCATCTCATAAGACAGCAAATTTCCAAACAGTGTTGGAGGTGAAATCTCTGCCAGTCTGGCCACTTCCGTTATGGCAAAGATCTTTGTATCCCAATCCTTAGTCAAAGACCTAAGGAATTTGTCATTCAGCTCATATGTACTGAAAATTCTTCCATAGGACATTAGTTCATTTACAATTCTGTAGAACATTTTATAATATTCAGTTATACTTTCAGACTTGGCATGTCTGAAACTCTCATATTCTTGATTAAGCATAGACTTTCTATCTTACCTAACCTCTTCAGAACCCTCCATGTAAATAATCAATGTGTCCCACATCTCCTTGGAGGTTTTGCAGTGAATTAGATTCTGGAATGTTGAATCATCAATGACACTCACTATAATATTCTGTGCTATTTTATCCATTGTAGCCAAGATGATCTCATCCTTAGTCATCTCTGAAAAATCCTTTGGAATTCTTTGATTGGCATCAAGAACAGAAACCTTCATTGGAACATATGGTCCTTCCTTAACTGTTATATAGATTCTAGGATCAGATGCCTCCATAAATAATCTGACCATTTCCTTCCATATTCCAAATATTTCCTTCCTGTAGATAGGTAATTTCATTGAACCAAGTTCTTTATGGTTTTCTCCTGAACCCATCTTCTTTAACTTAATTCTACCTTACAGATCTCACTCAGAATGTTAAGTTTATCTTTGAGGAACCTCCCTCTGATACCACTTGAAAGAATTGTTCCTAAAAACCTAGAGGGTGGGTGAATATGTGCAATTCCTTTTTACACTAAGGCAGAATATATATTCCGATAATCAAATTAATCTATCAGTTCTACAGCTACCACAATAACAGAATTCACAGAATTACACACAATCACAGATTGCACACAGTTTTATAGTGGTTCTCCAAGGTCTGGGTACATCCACTTTCCCCCTTCGCTTATCTAGCAGTGTGCTAGACTCGGCCTAACTTCTTCTCTTCACCTCAAATCCGCAGATCTTACTGCTCAGAAGCCAAACAAGGATCCTACAACTCAGAGTGAGTCCACACTCCTACAGCTCAGGAAATCTGCCCTACCTCAGCCTTCAACAAGACCTACAACTCAGAGATAACAATCTCCTACAACTCAGGCTCACAGCCCTACCTCAGCCTTCAACAAAGCCTACCACTCAGAGAAATTAATCTCCTACAACTTATCCTTTATAAATCAGGCTTACAACTCAGATCTTATAAAAATCCTACAGAAAATAGATTTAAGTTTGTAATTTACCACCACCCTAGTAGAGAGAGAAAGGATGGATAGTTTCTTGATCAGTTCTTGGAAGAATCTGATGACAGAGAACAACCTCTTTTAGCTTTCTTCAAAGCTTCTTGAATCTGAACTCAGTAGGGTTGATCTCCTTTGAAGTTTATCTTCAATCAGCTCCTTTCTTGAAATTCAGAAATCATTCTGAATCCTTCTTGGCAGACTGGTTCAAACTCTGCACTTAAGAGACTTGTTGATGTAAGTCCCTTTATTCACTTGAATAGATGGATCTCTCTCTCTCCAACTTCTTCTGAAGATTCTTCTGAATTCTTCTTTTACTTTCCTTGACAAACTCTGAGTAGATCACCACTTGAGAATGTCTTCTTAGATCTTCTGTTGAAAATCTTCTTTTGGTTTTTTGTTTATGTGTGTAACACTTCTATCATTGCTTCTTCTGTTGATAGAGAATGTTTTTATATAGACTTTCTCCATGGTAACCGGCTGATACCGTTTCTAATGAACTTCTGACAGCACTGACAGTTGCAGTAGATCGGTTGGATATGGCAGCTGTCAAGTCTTCCCGTCACTTCTTGAAACTCTATCTCTATCAGCAAAATGTCGAGACTGAACTTCATCATGTGTCGACACAAGTAGACTAAGTGTCGACACAAGCCTTGTTGGTGTCGACACAGCTCTCTTGGTGTTGACACTGCCTCTCACCACAGCTTTTGTAGAATGTATCGACACTAGTTCTGTTGTGTCGACACAGTCACTTTTCCCTTTACAAAAATCAACTTTGTTGAAACTCTGCTATGTGTCGACACAAGTCCTGTGTGTCGACACAGTTGATGTTGACAAAGTCTTTTGTGTGTCGACACTGCCTCTGTGTGTTGAATCAGTTGATGTCGACTAAGCTTTCTCTGTGTGTCGACATTGCCTCTATGTGTCGATACAGTTTCTTTTGGTGTCGACACAGCCTTTCCAAGTGTCGACACAGCTTTTCTCCAGTGTCGACACAAGCCTTCATAAGTGTCGACACATCTTTTCTGGTGTCGACTCATGGACTTAGAAACGTTTTCCTGCATTCTTGCATTTTCTTAACATGCACATATAAACTCAAAACAACATCAAATACAACTTGATGCATATCATTGAGTAAGGTGAGGCTTCTTTAAATCTGGTACACATTTTCCAATGTACCCAACACTTTCTACACTTCAGGTAAGATTGGTGAAAGCCTTTCTACACCTCCCGGACGGACCCAAGTCCTCTCAGGTGAGACGAACAAAGGTATGTCTGCACCTACCAGGAGGGATGAGTAAAGGTTCATCTATACCTTCACTTGGACAAACCCCGGTACTCCTGAGGCACGAACACACAATGTTTCTTTGCCACATCCATCTGGATGGACCCTGACCCTCCCAGGCAAGATGGAAAATGGTCTCTCTGCACCTCCCGTGCGAGATGGATAAGGGTTCATCTGCACCTTCACATAGACAAACTCAGGTTCTCCTGAGGCACGAACGAATAAAGGTTATTCTCCACCTCCACTCGGATGGACCCCGGTCCTTCCAGGCGAGACGGACAAAGATCTGTCTACACCTCCCAAACGAGATGGACAAAAGTTCATTTGCACCTTCACTTGGACAAACCCCGATTTTTCTGAGATGCGAACAAACAAAGGTTCTTTGTCACCTCTACCCAGACAGACTCCGGTCCTCCCATGCGAGATGGGCAGAGGTCTATTTGTACCTCCCAGACGAGATGGACAATGGTTCATCTGAACCTTCACTTGGACAAAACCTGGTTCTCCTGAGACTCTAACGAATATAGGTTCTTCGCTACATCCACCTGGAAGGACCCTAGTTCTCCTAGGCGAGATGAACAAAGGATCATCTACACCTCCACTTAAACTTACCCTGTTTCTCCTGAGATGCTAACAAACAAATGATCTTCACCACCTCCACCCGGACAGACCCCAGTCCTTCCAAGAGAGATGAATAAAGGCACATCTGTACCTTCACTTGGACGAACTCTGGTTCTCTTGAGACGTGAACGAACAAAGGTTCTTTGTAACCTCTATACGGACGGACCCCGGCCCTCCCAGGAGAGATGAACAAAGGCTCATCTGCACCTTCACTTGGACGAACCCCGATTCTCCTGAGGCGCGAGTGAACAAAGGTTCTTTCCCACCTCTTATTTGGTGAACCTCGGTTCTCCTAAAATGCGAACAGACAAAGGCCCTTCTCCACTTTCACTTAAGCAAAACCCCAATTCTCCTAAGGCCAAACGAATAAGGGATCTTTGGCACTTCCACTCGGATGAATCCTAGTTCTCCCAATAATGACAGAAAAGGTCGTCCATCATCCCTGCTCAAAACGCAAGCAAGCGAGCAACACTCAAGCAAACCGCAACTCTTCAAGAATAAAGAATACGTGCGCCAAAAAACACAACGAAAACAAAAAATCCAAAAACAAAAAGGGTCTCTTGTCAAAAAATAAGTGTTGCAGGGGCTACATTGACATCAAAAGAAAAAAACATGCAATGGCACTGGATCGCGCCTAAAATGCAAAAATAGAAAAAAAACAAACTTGGGAAGAAAATGTCATGAGGATCATTCCTCTATAGCAGCGTCAGCATCATCGTCTGAGGCATCCTCCACACCCATGGTATCGCGCTACGGAAGCCTTCGAGCAACTCAAAACCCCTTGCCAAAGCCCTAGGAATACACAGCTTCGTGCTCGTCCTATATCAGCGGATCAACCTCCATCTTCATCATCTCAGAGCATGCTTCCTCTGCAATACAAGACCGTTGCACCTCAAAGTCATGAGAAGGCCGGTACTCGGCAACCACAGTCATGTAGACAGCCTCGACCTCCTCTCGCTTATAAAACATTTGAGAGTTCTCTCCTTGCAGCCACTCGATCTTTGCCTCATACCGACCTATCGTAGCATCGACCGCGTCGACACAACAGACTGCCTCCTCAAGATTCACCTCAGTAGAGGCCATCCTCCTGCAAAGTTACTCAATCTTAGAATCGACAACGTTCAACTTTGCCCAAAGAGACTTCACCTCAGACTGAGAAGAGCACAACCGGGACTCGGTACTGACCATCCAAGAAGTAATCTTCTTCTTCTACCTCCAAGCCTCCGCCAGTGAATCCTCGGACGCGGCGATATTTGCTCGTAGAGAAAGAAGATAGTCACGAACCTCATCAAGCTGCAAATGCATAGTGCAAATTATTCTCATGTACAACTCAAAGCCAAAGAGGAAAAATACTCGGGGCAATCGACGTACCTTCTGAAGGTGTTGGGTATTGAATCCACATTAACCCAGATTTGTATAAAGTCACCCTTGAACTAAGATGAATTAAGTTTATATTTGTTGTATTTTTTAGGGGAGTGTTTGCAGGTTATAATTGTCAAGTGTGGACCAATGTCAGTCTACAATGAGTCACCAAACACAGGACCGTACAATATAATCCCTTATTGTGTGATCCATGATGTTGACTCATGTGTAGCCTCTCTATTGAGACACACTTCTTTTTCAAGTGCTAAAGATATGAAAGAAACTCTGTGTTGTTGTTCTCCAAGAAGAAGAATTACAAATTATGTTAAGAAATGTTTCTAAGTATTATTCTCGAGGACTTACAGTACTCGAGTACGCTCAGTCATGTATTCGAGTAGCAGAAGTTGTTCTCAAGAAAGCCTAATGTAGTTCTCGAGAAAGCCCTATGGTACTCGAGTAGATCCCGACTCCTTCTCAAGTAAACTCAAAATTTATGTCAAAATCGTTTCTAAGTCTTTTTCTCAAGAACCCAGAATTATTTCTCGGAAGGCCAGAATTATTTCTCGAGAGGCCAGAAGTGTTTCTCGAGAAGGCCGAAATCATTTCTCGAGAACCAGAAGTTATTTCTCGTGTAAAAAATATATTTTCTCGAGATGCATTATTCTTCTTGAGAAACAACAGAACTTTTCTTGAGTAACAGGTCTATTATTTCTCGAGATACCAGAATTCCACCTCTACATTTTTCTTAAGTATTTTTCTCGAGAAGTTCATACCTCTTCTCGAGAAACAAAAATTTCTTCTTGAGAATACTTAACTCTCTCGAAAAATGAAGTTCAGTTTTCTAAAATTTCCTAAGTTTTGACGGATTCGATTTCAAATCTCATTAAGGCTTGATTGGTCCACGTGGCTATCATTTAATGTGATTATGACCGTTAGGCAAGTCCTATAAAAGGTCTTATCATAATCAACTAACCCTAACAAGAAGAATTTCCAAGTTTCTGAATCTTTCTTAAGTTTCTAAATCAAGAAGCGCCGTTGCCGCCACCCGGTCTTCATCATCGATCTTCTCTCTCGATCTAAGAGATTCAGAACAAGAAGTTTCAACATATCAAGATTTTCAACATCAATAGATTTATTCCTTGATCATGTTGATTCTAAAGTTCATAGATCCAAGGATTCTCAGATTTCTTCCTCAACTTTTCTGATAAGGGTTGTTCAGTTTTTCAAGATGGAAGAAACCGAGTTCAACCAGATCTGTGAAATGTTGAAGCCAAAAATGACCTCAACGAGAGTTCAGAATAGGGGTGCAATCAACACCTACTTCTCTCAAGCCCCAACCCTCGACTAGATTCAAAGGACCTAAGACTGACCCAAAGCCTCAACTGGGAGGTCCTATCTCACACCTGGAAGATCTCTGAGAGCTTCCCCTCCAAAGCCAAAAGCTGGGCTAGGAGCTCCTCAGAAAGCACTAGAGATTGGAAGATAATGAAAGCTTGCTTTCTAAGGAGCCCTTATGGGTCTATTTATAGCCTTTTGCTGACCTAAGATTACTGAAATACCCTTAGTTGATCTGCCAATAGCCAAATCCCGCTGTTTATCCTGAGGGTATAGGGGTAATTTTACCTGAGGGTAATTAGGTCATTTTACCCCGGGGCCCGGGCCCCACCTGGCGAGAACTCTGAGCCGAGAGCCTTCCTGCCCAGAGCCCAGCGCAAGCGGTCTCGCCTGCTTATAGGCGAGAGCTCCTCCAATGCAGGAACTTGGCATAAGTGCAAGCGTTCCCGCTCACTTATGGGCGAGAACTTCTTTAGGGCGGGAGCTCCTCTGGCTAGCCATTTGACCGATGGTGTTCCCCTGGTCCGACTCAGCGAATATGGGGTTGTACAAAATCCCCGCTCTTTTTGAGCTAGCTCTGCGCTCGAAAAGACACATCCAACCCATAAATATTCGCTAAGCACGTGTCAACATCAGGGAATCTTTTGGTGGGCCGTACCATGGCTATATATATGTGTTGATAGACGGCCATAAACCCGCCCCTCGAATCGCCGCTCCTTGCCTGAGCTCTCGCTTCCTTCGGCGATGCGTTCTAAGCGTGTTGACAAACCGCTCCCACAGGACCTTCAAGACCGTATCGATGCGGCCCAGGCGCGAGCTAAGGATAACTGCGCCTTGGTTGCCCCCTGGCTGATGAGAAAGTCATCAGTCGCTGAGCCCTCTCAGCTGAATAAGAAAAAGAAAGGGAAGAAGAGGGGGAAGGTGGTTCAGCGAGACCTGTCTCACGAGAACAGGAGCTCGCCTACCCCAACCCCAAGCCGCGCGGATGATCCCTCTCCGCAGAAGGTATGGCACTCGACTCACTAATCATTGAAACCACTAGTTGCTTATCCGGGAGGATTTGTTGAAGTCGCGCTACTTCTCGTAGGAAACGGCCCCTGACGACATCAGGCCCCCACGGGAGCCCTTGGACTTATCATCTCGTCCTCCCGAGAATCAATCGCAGGTCTCGGAGGTCACTCCTCCGCCTGACTCCCCGAGAACTGCAGGTATCTTTTCCACTCTCGCTACTAACTCGGTCTCGAATTGCTGAATTGATTTCCCGTAGCACCAGCTTCTACCAAACCGGGTCTCGCCGCCCGGGAAAACGAAGTAAGGGTCGCCAATCGGCCTGCCCCTGTGGTTGATTCCTCCCTACCGGCGGGAGGAGTGGCTGTCGAATCTTCCGTAGCTCCCCAGGATGGCAGCCATCCCGTGGGAGAGGACAACTCCCCCCTGCTTCCAGCCAAGTCGGGATCACCACTCGCAAAATCTTCCCCGGGAAAAGGAAATCCGATCCACCTCCTCTTTGGAACTGAGGGGGGGGGGGGGGGGCTGGGCCTTCTCGCTTGTCGTTGGCCAGTGGTTCTCGCCATACTGCAGGTATGCGGTATGTTTATCATAATTATCTCTTAACTCTCTCCATGACCGTGGAACTCTTTTGTCAGGGGATCCGGGCTCGCGGTCGGGAGCTGACGCAGAGGATGAAGATGAAGAAGATGACGAAGACAGAGAGGGGGAGGACGACAAGAGCTCCCCCTTCCCTTCATCTGACGAGATGGAGGAAATCTTAACCAGTGCCGGGAGCGCCAAAAGGCGGGGGAAGAGGGTTGTCGCCGTCCTGTTGAAGCTTATACGGCGGGAGCGGGCCCATGACTCCGCGGTGAGAGAGTTCCGCCAATCGGTGGAGAAGAGGCTGGAGGCTCTGGAGCGAGACTGCTTCATAGGCGAGACGGATCGGCCAGGTGGGCCTACCGCCGGGTCTTCCCCCGAAAGGTATATTGCGCGAATCCGAGACCTGTCCCGCCGAATCAACCTGGGATGCACCGTCTTATCCTCCTATTTCAACCCGCAGGCTCCACCGAGGACTAGGCAGCGAGAACGAGGATGATGGCGGTGGGAACCCTATTGATTCGCAAGATCTCGTCCTTTCTTACCCCCGGCCTTCCCCTTCCCCAATGTACCCCGTTATTTTCATCAGTTTTAAACTAATAACTTTGCTATTATTATTACTTTTTATTCAGCTCTCGCACGACGAGAGTAACCCCTGCTTCTGCTTGTTTTACTTGTGTGTCATCTCAAAATGTTTGAGCTAATTAGGTTTGTCGGCCCGTCGCTGTCAATCTTGGGCGGGAAACCGAGGCGCCGCCGACTTAGGGCGTGATGGCTGTACCCCCGCCGCCTTTTTGGGAATAGTCATGATGATCACGGTTTTCTATAAATAGGGAGTCCACCTACCATATTTATTTATTCGATCTGAAACCCGTGCCTTTTTTTCTCGTCGCTTTCGTGGTTTGCCGAGAGCTCCTGCTCACTTCCGCTTTCCCCTCCTGTTATCGCTCAGTTCTCGCTCTCGCCTCTCTTTTAAAGACCTCACCCTCAACCTCACCAGCACGATGCCGGGAGGAAGTGAGGGACGCTCGAATTGCGCAGAAGCCTTCCAGAAGCATCAGTTCCCCTCTTGTAGCCTGACCATGGAGGAGTTCCAATTGACCCAGACTTGTTACGTTCCTGCTGGCTTCACCGCGCGAAACCCCGACAACCATGATAGGGTGAACAGTGCGGGGGAGGGGGAGCTCGCCTTCCCCCTTGAGCACTTTGAGGTGGGCTTCCACCTCCCCCTCTGGCCAGAGATGCGTCAGGCCCTCCGGTACTATGGAGTGGTTCCCGCACAGTTGAATCCGAACTCGGTCGCGATCCTGGTGGCCTTCATCTGCTACATGCGATCCGAGAGGATCGAGTTCAGCCTCCATATCTTCCGGAAGCTATTCACCTTGCGCGCTAAGGGAGGGGTGGTCTTCTTTTCAGGGCAGCTGCTCAATACCACCGGTCTCTCCAACAAGCACCACCATTGGGGCGAGAAGTTCGTCTTCGTTTCCGGCGATTTCGGGAACGTTCCTCTCGCGCCCATTCAGTATGAGGACACCGCTTACAAGCCGCCATCCTTAGGCTCGCACGAGAGCGCCCTCCTTTAGTTCTTCGGAACCAAGGATTTCGACATCCAATTCCTCAGGCGGGGCGTCGATTCTCTCCTCTCGGTGCCTCCGGGCGAAGGTACGGTCTCACCTTTAACTCGCTATTCCTCCCCCTCTTTTAAGATTAGGGCTGAGTGTTGTTGCTTCTACAGGAGAGCGCGAGATCCCCCTGTGGCAACCTTTCGATGAGACTCACGCTGCCGAGAGCCAGACCATGAGAGATCCGCTGGCTCTCGCGAGGTCCGCGGCTCAAGCTTGCCGGGATGAGCCAGCCCTACTTCCGGCGACCGTCGCCGAGAAGCAAAATCCTGGCGCCCCTTTGCCCCCAGCACTTAAGAGGCCCAAAATAACTGTTGCCGAGAAGGGAAAAGTTGTAGCGGTGCTGCCGTCCCAACCTCCCGTTGCAGGCCGCTCCATTGAAGAGATCTTGTAGGCTTCCAGTGAGATTGTTGTTACCAGGGGTGGCGCCGAGGCACCTGCCGAGAACCCTCGGCCCCCGGTGGAGTAGATGACGAGGGAGCCGCCATCGAGACCTCCGCTCAGTGTCCTCCTGGAGAGGTGTCACGGGGTCACCGTAATTTCGGTCTCGGCACGAAGTGCCTTGACACGGAAAACAAACGGCTGCTTCAGTGGGACCATGACACCAATCGGGTCTCAATCTCGTCTATTCTACCCAGATGGGCGGAGCGAGATGAGCTCACCAGCGTGGCCTTCTTCTTGGGCTACGGCCTCTACAGCCGGGAGAACGCCAGTATCTATGACAAAATGACCACCAGGCTCCTAGCCTATGACTCCACCCGGGCCCTAATCTACGGGATCGAGCTTGCGCATATGTGCGCACGTCGGAGTAGGCGGTGGCTCAGGCGGCTGCCTTGAAGAAAGAGATGGCAGACGCCAAGCAACTGCTGTCCTCGCGCCTGGCGGAAGAGGTAAGTGAGACCTTTCGCGGCACTCGCTCTCGCCACTGCAGATTTCAAATTCTCTTTTTTCCTTTCATGCTAACCTCTCGCTACACAGGATTCCTCTCAGGCCGTGGCACTTCGCTCGGAGCTGGCCCAGACGCGATACGAGAATGTCCTGCCGAGGGACCAGCTCCGGCGCATGGAGGCGAATGCTCCCCCTCCTCCTCCACTGGATGAAAGATTGAAGAGCCGCTACTATTCCATCTACGACATCGACAAGCTCCTCTAGGCCAACGCGCAAGCTATAGTCAAGCTGACCTTGGAGACGCTGCGGGACATAGGCTGCTTAGACGGGAGAGGCAAGACCATCACCGCTCGCCAGCTCATCCACTGGCTCTTCGAGCCTGTCCCAAAGCCCCCAGGCGCGCCCGATTCCCCACCTTCGGATGTCCCAAAGTCCCCTGCCGCAGGTGGCGAGACATCCGGGGAGAGCTCAGGCGAGAGCTCTTGCGGGAGTTCAAGCGAGAGCTCGGAAGCGTACAACGCGTCTCCCTGAAGGGCCCTCTTTTCTTTTCTTTTAGTTGTACTGAGCGAGAATGCTCTAGACTTGTAATTATATTAAATACATTGTAAATATTTTTTATGTATGCCATTTTCTTTTTACTGCAAATGCGTTTGATACAATTGTTGTGGTCGAGTGCTTCTTAAGCATGCTTCCGCTGAGGCCCTTAGCCCCCTAGGGTAGTCTCCCTTAGTGATGGATAGGCGGGAACCTGTCGAAAGAGCCCAGGGCTTAGACATTTCGTTTCCGCGCTTTACCGAAAACAGTCTGCCGGGAACATTGCTCTTGGGCCCTTTAAGACATGGTCGTCTCTTTTTACCCTGCGCGAACTGTTCGAAGCATTCACCTAGCACTTCCCGGTGTCTGACCAAGGATAGTTTGTCAGGAGCCTTCCCGCCGAGAACTTCCTTCGGCGAGATCTCCTTGGCGGGGACCTCCCTACTGAGATCTTCTCTGGATGAGACCTCTCCTGCCTGAAGGGGTCTTACCTCTTTTCATTCCGTGTTCCGGGTGCGTTTCTTGCCCTGCTCAGAGCATCCGAGTCGGAGTGTCTCCTAGGATCAAAAACTTCCCTCCCCCAGGCGAGCTTTCGGGCCTGTCAGCTAACGAGAGCCTGCACAGCGGGTCTACCTGGGGCTGAGCCGAGCTCGGGGTGCCGATGAAGTTTGCTCAAACCAAACCTATCCCCCACAGGCGAGCCTTCTGACCTGTCAGCTAGATGAGAGCCTATGCAGCGGGTCTACCTGTGGCCGAGCCTAGCTCGGGGTGCCGATGAAGTTCTCAAACCAAACCTATCCCCCACAGGCGAGCCTTTAGACCTGCCAGCAAGATGAGAGCCTGCGCAGCGGGTCTACCTGGGGCCGAGCCGAGCTCAGGGTGCCGATGAAGTTCTTAAACCAAACCTATCCCCCACAGGCAAGCCTTCGGACCTGCCAGCTAGATGAGAGCCTATGCAGCGGGTCTACCTGGGGCCGAGCCGAGCTCGGGGTGCTGATGAAGTTCTCAAACCAAACTTATCCCCCATAGGCGAGCATTTGGACCTGCCAGCTAGATGAGAGCCAGCGCAGCGGGTCTACCTGGGGACGAGCCGAGCTCGGGGTGCCGATGAAGTTCTCAAACCAAACCTATCCCCCACAGGCCAGCCTTCGGACCTGCCAGCTAGATGAGAGCCTACGCAGCGGGTCTACCTGGGGCCGAGCTGAGCTCGGGGTGCCGATAGAGTTCTCAAACAAAACTTATCCCCCACAGGCGAGCCTTCGGACCTGCTAGCTAGATGAGAGCCTGCGCAGCGGGTCTACATGGGGCCGAGCCGAGCTCGGGGTGCCGATGAAGTTCTCAAACCAAACCTATCCCCTACAGGTGTGCCTTCGGACCTGCCAGCTAGATGAGAGCCTACGCAGCGGGTCTACATGGGGCCGAGCCGGGCTCGGGGTGCCGATGAAGTTCTCAAACCAAACCTATCCCACACAGGCGAGCCTTCGGACCTGCCAGCTAGATGAGAGCCTGTGCAGTAGGTCTACTTGGGGCCGAGCCGAGCTCGGGGTGCCGATGAAGTCCTTAAACCAAACCTATCCCCCACATGCAAGCCTTCGGAGCTGTCAGCTAGATGAGAGCCTGCGTAGCGGGTCTACCTAGGGTCGAGCCGAGCTCGGGGTGCCGATGAAGTTCTCAAACCAAACCTATCCCCCACAGGCAAGCCTTCAGACCTGACAGCCAGATGAGAGCCTGTGCAGCGGGTCTACCTGGGCCTGAGCCGAGCTCGGGGTGCAGATGAAGTTCTCAAACCAAACCTATCCCCCATAGGAGAGCCTTCAGACCTGTCAGCTAGATGAGAGCCTGTACAGCGGGTCTACCTGGGGCCGAGCCGAGCTTGGGGTGCTGATGAAGTTCTCAAACCAAACCTATCCCCACAGGTGAGCCTTCAGACCTGCCAGCTAGATGAGAGCCAGCGCAGCGGGTCTACCTGGGGCCGAGCCGAGCTTGGGGTGCCGATGAAGTTCTCAAACCAAACCTATCCCCCACAGGCGAGCCTTCAGACCTGCTAGCTAGATGAGAGCCTGCGCAGCGGGTCTACCTGAGGCCGAGCCGAGCTCAGGGTGCCGATGAAGTTCTCAAACCAAACCTATCCCCCACAGGCGAGCCTTCGGACATGCCAGCTAAATGAGAGCCTGCGCAGCGGATCTACCTGGGGCCGAGCCGAGCTCGGGGTGCCGATGAAGTTCTCAAACCAAACCTATCCCCCACAGGCGAGCGTTCGGACCTACCAGCTAGATGAGAGCTTGCGCAGCAGGTCTACCTGGGGACGAGCCGAGCTCAGGGTGCCGATGAAGTTCTCAAACCAAACCTATCCCCCACAGGCGAGTCTTCGGACCTGCCAGCTATATGAGAGCCTGTGCAGCGGGTCTACCTGGGGCCGAGCCAAGCTCGGGGTGCCGATGAAGTTCTCAAACCAAACCTATCCCCCACTGGCGAGCCTTCAGACCTGCCAGCTAGATGAGAGCCTGCACAACGGGTCTACCTGGGGCCGAACCGAGCTCGGGGTGTTACAAAACACATGATCACGTCCTATTATAAACATTTCGCAATAGACAAGATAAAATCAAGTCAACTGATGTAGTATAATAAGTTTAATTTTGGATACATAATTACATCCTCCCCATTTCATGGGTATAAGCGTTTTAGGTCATCGCCGCTCCAGGTGTGGCTAAGGCCCTTCCCTCCATGTCTTGGAGGTAGTAACCCCCTCTTCCAAGGACTTCTTTCACTACGTAAGGTCCTTCCCAGTTCGGGTTGAGCTTGCCCACATGAGCCGACCTTCCTGCCGCGTCAACCTTCCTCAGCACCAGGTCTCCTTTGGTGAACTGCTTGACCCTAACATGCTTATCGAAATACTTGGCCATCCACCGCTTGATCTCTTCTTGCATGATGGCTGCCATGTCCCGCAGTTCTTCCACTATGTCTAGTGAGAGGCGTAACCCCTCCTCATTCTCCAACCTCCAAGTCTCATCTCCTTCGCCCGCGGCTGTGACCCGCGGGGACCGAACCTCGAACTCCACTGGTAGGACCGCCTCACACCCGTGAGAAATCTTGAAGGGGGTCTCACCGGTGGCCGTGTTCGAGGTCATTCGCAAGGCCCACAGGACCGAGGGGAGCTGCTCCACCCAATTTCCTTTTACGTTTTATACTTTCTTTTTGAGCAGGTTTACAATAATTTTGTTTGCCGCTTCCACCTGGTCGTTGCTCCGGGGTTGGTGGATAGAGGCAAATCTGAGGTCTATCCCCAGTTGGGCGCAGAAACTGATGAACTCTTTACTGGCAAACTGGGGGCCGTTATCTGTCACTATCGCTTGAGGCAGCCAGTGTCTGCATATGATCTCCCCCTAGATGAAGTTCCTTATGACTTGCGAGGTGACCTTATCCAAGGCCTTAACCTCCAACCACTTTGAGAAATAATCGACCATGACCAAGAAGAACCTCCTCTGCCCACTAGCCGGAGGAAAAGACCCAACTAAATCCATCCCCCAGATAGAGAACAGCCATGGTGCCGAGATGCTTCAGAGCCTTTGAGCTGCCAAGAGCTGGAGGGGGGCGCAGAGCTGGCACTTCTGAGACCTACTTGCAAACTCCGCGGTATCCTTCCTTAGGGTGGGCCAGAAGTACCCCTGCCTGACCACCCTTGCCTCCAACATCCTACCTCCAGAATGACTGCCGCACTCGCCCTGGTGCACCTCTCCCAAGATCCTTGGGATTTCTTCTTTAGTTACGCATCTTTCCAAGAGCCCTGACAACATCTTACAATGCAACCCCCCTTCTATCATCAGGTAATGATCTGCCTTGTGCCTGAAGCTTTTTGCATCCTTAACCTCCTCTGTCAGCCTGCTAGTGGTCAAGAAGGTTACCAACGGGTCCACCCATGAGGATTGCCGACCTACCTCCATCAACTCCCCTTCCTCAATGGTTGGCCAAAACAGTTCAGTCAAGGTCCCTCCTCCCCGAGGCCTAAACTTCGCCAATCGATCGGCGGTCGCGCTCTCCTCCCTGGGGAAATGCTGGATTGAGAATGACCGGAACCCACCGATGATAGCCCTTACCTTGGATAGGTATTTTATGATGGTAGGTTCCCGAGCCTCAAAATCTCCTCGGATCTGCGATGCTACCACCATTGAGTCAGTGAAGGCCTCCACATCCTGGATCTCAAGCTCCTTTGCCAAGCGAAGGCCGGCGATCACGTCCCCATACTCTGCTTGGTTGTTGGTCACCGAAAAATGGTAATCCATCGCCTGCTCTATCGTAACTCCCTGGGGGCTTATCAGCACCACTCCTCCCCCGAGGGAATGTTTTCCCGAGGCCCCATCAACCATCATCTTCCACGCTTCCTATGGCTACTGCTCTCCCTCCTCGACTTTAACAACATAATCTGTCAGAAATTCCGCCACCGCTTGCGCCTTGATGGAGAGTCTCAAAACAAAATAGATGTCGAACTCGCTTAGTTTAATGGACCACTTGGCAAGTCTTCCTGAGTGCTCTACCCCTTCAAAGATCTTGCGAAGAGGATGGTTGGTCACCATCCTAATCGAGTGTGCTTGAAAAAACGACTGGAGTTTCCATGCAGAGATGACTAAAGCGTAAGCCAGCTTTTCAAGATGGGGTAGCGGATCTCTGCCTTCTTCAAGATTCGACTGACGTAGTAGATCGGCAGTTGCTTCTTTCCTTCTTCCCTTACTAGGACGGAGCTCACCGCCTCCGCTCCCACTCCAAGGTACAAGGTCAGGTCCTCCCCTTCTTTTGGGCTCTGAAGAAGAGGAGCCTGAGAGAGCTGTCTCTTCAGCCCTTGGAAGGCTTCTTCGCACTCGGCAGTCCACTCAAACCTTTGGTTCCCTCTCAGCACCTTAAAGAATGAAAAACACTTGTCTCCTGACCTGGAGAGGAACCTGCTCAGCCCAGCCAGTTTGCCTGTCAAGCGCTGGACCTCCTTGGCATCGTGAGGTGATTCCAAATCTAGGATGGTCTTTACCTTGTCTGGGTTGGGTTCCACCCCTGCCGGAGTCAAGAGATGCCCAAGGAACTTCCCGCGGTTGGCCCCGAAGACACAATTCAAGGGGTTCAGCCTCATCTTGTATCTCCATAGGGTGGCAAACATCTCTTCTAGATCTTTTAGGTGCGAATCCATGCACTTGCTCTTGATCATCAGGTCATCGACATAGACCTCCAAGTTTCTTCCCCTTTGATCTCGGAAGACCCGATCCATCATGCGTTGGTATGTAGCCCTTGCGTTCTTCAACCCAAAGAGCATCATTTTATAACTGAAGCATCCCTCCCTCGTGATGAAGGAAACATCCTTGGCATCGGGAGGGTGCATCCAGATCTGGTGATAACCTGAAAAAGCATCCAAAAAGCTCATAATAGAAAAACCGACGGCTGAATAAACTAGTGCGTCGATCCGAGGCAGGGGTAGCAATCCTTAGGGCAAGATTTATTTAACAAAGAGAAATCGATACACATTCGCCATTTACCACCCCCTTTTTTAACCATTACCACATTGGAGATCCAGCTTGGATACTGGATCTCTAAGATGAAGCCGGCCTCCAGGAGCTTCCTGACCTCTTCGCGGATGGGTTCCTCCAGCTTGGTGGCGATGGCTCTCATCTTTTGGCATATGGGACGAGTGCGGGGGTCCAGGTTCAGGCGGTGGCAGGCCACATCCGCATCGATGCCAGGCATGTCTGCTGCGCTCCAGGCGAAGATGTCGATGTTGCTTTGAATGCAGGCCCGCACTTGCTCCAGGGCCTGGGGGCTCAAGCTCCCGCTGACCCGCACCCTCTGCACCTGCCCTGCGCTGGTAAAGACCTCCATCTCCACTACTTTCTCGGCCGGCTCCAACCGCGACTGCTCCCAGCCGACCCTTGCTTCTTCCTCCAACTCCAACACCTCCCTTCATACCTCCTCCTCAATCTCCATTGTCTCCTCTGGCCCCTCCCATTGCTGCTTGACTTCCACGCCCCTCTGGGCCTCTCTCTCCACTCTTCCTGCTACTTGATCTTCTACCTCCATCGCCCCCTCCGGGCTCTCTTGTTACTGCTTAGCCTCCACGCCCCTCCGGGCCTCTCTCTCAACTTTCTCCTGCTCCTCTGCAGTCTCCTTCCTCGTCTCCTCTAGCCTTATTCCCTCTTCCTCGACGTCCACCTCCTGCTCCGCCATCTCCCTCTCTAGCTCTTCTACCTTGGCCATCCAGGACATGGTGTTGATCGCAATCACATAATATTACCTTGCCACCTTCGGATCCCCCCTGACCCTAACTTGCACCCCTCCGTTATTGAACTTAATACATTGGTGGAAACAGGAGGGGACACAGCGAAAGGCGCTGATGAGAGGACGCCCAAAGATGGCATTGTAACTGCTCGGAGAGTCCACTATCACGAACCTGCAGTTCCGTGACACGCCTCCCAACTTCACGTGCAGCCCCACTCCTCCTTCTACTTCCTTCCTCTCTCCAGAGAATCCGAACAACGGCCCATCCGAAGCCAAGATCCTCTTCCCCTCAACCCTCATTTCATCGAATGCTTTCTTGAAGATAACATTTGCTGAGCTCCCGTTGTCTACCTGTATGATTGAGACTGTGAAATTCTCCACCGTTGTCTGGATCACCAGGGCGTCACAGAACGGGTCTTCGTAGTCAGGTATGTCCGCTGATGAGAAGGTGATCTTTTCTTCCGGCGCGGGAGCATGGGAGATAGAGGCGACCCCCCTTCGGTACATGGTTTGAAGGCTCCCATTACGGATTGCCTCGATCCCCACTCCTCCGTGGATCACCCTGATTCCCCCTCCCCCCCCCCCGGGTTCCCACGTCTACCCGATCTTCACATCTATCCTCCATCTCCCCATGCTGTACTTCCACGATCCTGACCGACAGATCCTGCCTTCCCGTTCCTCTTGCTTCTCTCATTTCTAAGAACTCAAGGCAGGTGGTCGTTGCATGACCCTCCTCCTAGTGGAAGTCACAAAAGAGCAACGCTGTCCTACCCCTTCTTCCTTCTCCTCCTCCTCTTCTCTTAGCTACTCGAACTCCTCTCCTCGCTCATCTTCCTCTGTCCACCTCCATGGCCTCTTGCTGCGGCGGGACGTGACCCCTTGTCTCCTGCCTCCACGCCGGTTGGTCGAACCTCCTGGGTTCCTGTAAGTTATCTCTCCCCTAGTAGCCTCCTCCTTGTCCCTGGGAGCGACCCTCTTGGGGCCTCCAACCCAACCGGTTATTCAGCTCCCGGGCCCCCATCCCTGCTGCTGCCCATGTCTTCGGGGCTCTTCCCTCCTTCTTTCTTCTCTTTGCTCCCTCTGCTCCCTCGGCTCCTTCTGCTTTCCTGCTGCAGGTTCCTTCACATCATCTTCCGCCAGCCTGGCCAACTTCCTGGCGAATGCTGGATTTTCTCTCTCGAAGTCTATCTCTTTTGCCGCCCTCTCCATGAGCTCCTCAAAGGAGAGGGGGCACTCTTTTCAACTCCATACTGAAGAATCCCAGCCTCAGCCCCTGGGTAAAGGCGAGCATCATTGCGTACCCTGGGACCTCCTGGACCAGGAGGATCTCTTCCTGAAACCGGTCAACATAGTGACCCAGTGTCTCATCCGGCTTCTACCTCATCGCAAACAGGCACTCCGCCTCCTTATTCTGCTTCTTTGACGTTGAGAACGTCAACAGGAAACTTCCTCGCAGATCTTCAAAACAATAGATCGACCTTACTGGCAACTGGTGGAACCAGTCCCGAGCCTTCTCCTTCAATGTGATGGCAAATAGCCGACACTTGAAAGCATCCGTCATCTGCCTTATTGTAACGACATCTTCAAACCACTGCACGTGTTGTACAGGGTCATCCTTTCCTGAGTAGTAGGACGTGTCAGGCTCCCAGAACACCTCTGGTACTAGAGCTGAGATGATGAGCTCGCTGAAAGGGCTCTCGCCTCCTGCCTGGCGAGATGGCACGTCCCGCAGCCTCGACTGGCTGGCCCGATCCGCGAGACCGTGCCCAGGGAAGAGTTCTGGCACTGCTGCCTCCCTCTCGCATAAATCGGTCAAAGCCTCCTTGCCCGGGCGCTGTCCTGGGAAGAGCTCCCGCGCGGCCACGTCTCTCTCACCAGCCTCCACCGGGACCTCCTTCCCCGGGCGCTGTCCAGGGGCTTTCTCTCCCAAGAGCGGGACCTCCTCTATCGGAACCTGAGGTGTGGCCCACTCGCTTCGGGTCGAGAAGGCCAAGCTGATGGTATGCAAGACTTCTCGTCTGAAGTCATCCAGCATCTTCCTCGCCGCTTCTTCTCCCCGGGTGGGGGAGCCTCCAGAACCAGACCCATCACCTTCACCTCCAGCCACGGGGCAAGACTCAAGGCTTTCTTGTATCGGCTGCTTTCCATGCTAACCGCACCAGAACTGTTGAAGCCAAAAATGACCTCAACGGGAGTTCAAAACATGGGTTCAACCAACACCTACTTCTCTCAAGCCCCAACCCTCGACTAGATTCAAAGGACCTGAGACTGACCCAAAGCCTCATCTGGGAGCTCCCACCTCACACCCGGAAGATCTCTGAGAGCTTCCTCTCCAAAGCCAAAAACTGGGCTAGGAGCTCCTCAGAAAGCACTAGAGATTGGAAGATAATGAAAGCTTGCTTTCTAAGGAGCCCTTATGGGTCTATTTATAGCCTTTTGCTGACCTGAGATTACTGAAATACCATTAGTTGATCTGTCAATAGCTAAATCCCACTGTTTATCCTGAGGGTATAGGGGTAATTTTACCTGAGGGTAATTAGGTCATTTTACCCCGGGGCCCGGGCCCCACCCGGCGAGAACTCTGAGCCGAGAGCCTTCCTGCCCAGAGCCCAGCGCAAGCGGTCTCGCCTGCTTATAGGCGAGAGCTCCTCCAAGGTAGGAGCTTGGCGCAAGCACAAGCGTTCCCGCCCACTTATGGGCGAGAACTTCTTTAGGGCGGGAGCTCCTCTGGCTAGCCATTTGACCGATGGTGTTCCCCTGGTCCGACTCAGCGAATATGGGGTTGTACATGAAGATAAGACATTGTATTTCTGATTGTAAATTCATTTTTTTGTTGTAGGAGTTATTCTCTGAGTCTTGTAGGAGTTTTACTCCGAGTTGTAGGAGATATTCTCTGAGTTGTTATAGGAGTGGTTTTTACTCCGAGTTGTAGGAACTTTGCTCTGAGTTGTAGGATTGTTTTCAATCCGAGAGAATAGTGGTGTTGCCAAGTCTTGTGCGTTGCTAAATCGGTGAGGTGGAAAGTGGTTGTACCTAAGGTTGGGGAACCACTATATTTCTTGGTGTTGTCTGTGTATGTTCGTTTACTTTCTATGCATCGCTTGTATAAATTTTTATTCTGCAAAAAGATGCAGAACTCACCTATTTACCCCCTCTAGGTGATTTAGGTATATAACTTAAACATTTTTAATTGGTATCAGAGGCAAGTTGTTGATCAAAAAGGTTAACACCTTGAATAGATTTGCCCCTAGTTATCTAAAGAGGATACAAGCATGGACAGAGCCAAGGATTTTGCTAAGCTTCCCTTATGCACAAAGACTAATTTTCCTATGTGGAAAGAAAGAATAAAATTCTTCGAAGCTGTGGATCCAAGGATCTTTATGATTGTGGAAGAGGGACCCTATGTTCCTATGACAGTCTCCACCATTGACCCAACAAAGCAAGTTCCAAAGAAGCTTATGAATCTTGACAAAGATGAGATCGCACTTGTCTCCTTGGACAAGAAAGCCAAAAATATCATCGCAAGTGCAGTCGATGATTCTATATTGTAGAATATGATTCACGACCAATCTGCTAAGGAAATGTGACAGTCTCTCATCATCCTGATGGAAGGTACTGAAGTGGTAAGGGATGACAGAAGATCCCTCCTGAATCAGAAATATAAAGCATTCAGACAAGGTCCCAAGGATTCTATTGCTGATACTTTTGAAAGCTTCTTCAAGATTGTCAACGGCCCAAGGCTCTATGGCCGGATCTTCACAAATGGAGAACTGAATGATAAATTTCTGAGATCCCTGACTAAGGAATGGGAAAACAAAGTCTGTGCAATCCGGGAGTTTGGTAAGCTGGCAGAGACTGACCATCATAATCTCTTTGGAAAGCTTATGTCATATGAGCTGCAAATAAACTCAAGAAAAGCTGAAGAAGAGAAAAGTCGGTCTTCATCCAAGGAGAAGTCTATCGTTCTAAAGGTAGACATCTCGAGGAAGTCAAAAGCTGCATCTCCTGCCTCCGCACAGGAAGAGAGTAAAGAAGAAGCTTCAGAGCCAAGTACCTCAGGCTCAGAGCTATCTGAAGGAGAGTTTTCTCTTCTTTCAAGGCAGTTCAATGTTGGGTACATTGGAAACTGTGTATCTAATTTGAAGAAGCCTCACCTAACTCAATGATATTCATCAATATGCATTTGATGGTGTGTTAAGTTTCAATGTGCAGGTTAAGGAAATGTAGAAAACGTTTCTAAGTACAAGTGTCGACACTTGAGAAGAATGGTGTCGACACCAGAAGCCAGATTGTGTCGACACACAGGACTTGTGTCAACACACAGAAATTATGTTGACAACAATTGTGTCGACACAGATGACTTGTGTCGATACACACTAGAATTATGTTGACAATAATTGTGTCGACACACAGGACTTGTGTCGACACACACCAGAATTCTGTCAACACCAACTTTGTCGAGACTAGAAGTTATTGTGTCGACATACAGGACTTTTGTCGACACATTCCAGAGAAGCTGTGTTGAGAAGATAAAGAAGGGTTGTGTCGACATTATGAGAGCTGTGTCGACATCATCAAGAGTTGTGTCGACACATGGTCTATTTGTGTTGACACGTTTGAAGTATTGTCTCGACACGTTTTTGTTGAGATAGAGTACAATGAATTATCAGGTGTCATGACAGAAGACTTGACAGCTGCCATAACTAAAAACGTTGTTGCATTTGTCAGAGCTGTCAGAAGGCCATTATGAACCAGATCAGCCGGTAACCTCAGATGGATCTATATAAAGACATGTTCTATCATCAAACGAAAGAGATCTAACAAGAAGAGAAGTTCAAATCCTGAAATCAACAAGTCTCTAAGGACAGATTTTGAACAAGTCTGCAAGAAGAATTCAGATCTACAACTGAAAGAAGAGGAAGCTGGATTGAGGATCATCTCCAACTTCACAAGAAGATCAACCTTACTTTGTTCAGATTCAAGAAGCTTTGAAGAAGCTAAGACAGGTTGAATCTTAAGCAGTCAGATCTATCAAGAACTAATCAAAAAGCCTTCACCCCTTTCTCTCTCTACCCGGGTGAAGGATTTATTCTTTTTATAATCAATTTTCTTTGTATGATATTTTATAGATCTGAGTATAAGAGAGTTATCTCTCTGAGTTGTAAGCCTAAGTTTATAAAGGCTGAGGTAGGGCTGAGTGCCTGAGGTAGGGGATTAATTTCTCTGAGCTGTAGGCCTGGTGAAAGAGGCTGAGGTAGGGCTAGATTGCCTGAGTTGCAGGAGTGTGGACTCACTCTGAGGTAGGATTCTCTGGAAGAATCCTAGTTGTAGCACTTGGTGAAGTGTGAGCTGTAGGAAACATTCTGGGTTCTGAGTTGTAAGATCTGAGGATCTGAGAAGGAAGAAGGAAGTTAGGCCAAATCTAGTATACTGTTAGATAGGCGAAGGGGGGAAGTGGATGTACCCATCTCTTGGGGAACCACTATAAATCTGTGTGTATGTTGTGTTGGTTGTGTTTGTTTTTAAACTGTGTTGTGATAATTACTGAATAAGTTGTCTAACATTAATATATTTTATCTGCCTTAATAAAAAGGAATTGAACCTATTCACCCCCCCCCCCTCTAGGTGTTTAGGATATCTTGAAACTAATTCTTTCAAGTGGTATCAGAGCCAGGTTGCTCAAGAATAGACTTAACAGTCTGAGTTGATCTATAAGGCAGTTATCAGTTAGACAAAATGGGTTCAGGTGATAATCACAAGGAACTTGAATCCATGAAACTACCTATATGTAGAAATGAGATTTTTGGCATATGGAAAGAGAGTGTCAGATTGTTCATGGAAGCTTCTGACCCAAGAATCTACATTATAGTTAAAGAAGGTCCATTCATTCCTATGAACATCTCAGATCTTGATGCTAACCTCAGGACTCCAAAAGGTTACTCTGAAATGACAAAAGATGAGATCATCTTAGCCACTATGGATAAGAGAGCACAAAACATAATAGTTAGTGCTATAGATGACTCAACTTTCCAAAACTTGGTTCACTATAAAACCTCCAAGGAGATGTGAGACACTTTGATTGTCTACATGGAGGGATCAGAAGAAGTAAGAGAGGACATAAAGTATATGTTAAATCAAGAATATGAAAGCTTTAGACAAACCAAAACAGACATCATAACTGAGTGCTACAAGAAGTTTTTCAGAATAGTTAATGAACTAATGTCATATGGAAGAGTCTTTATCACATATGAGCTTAATGATAAGTTTCTCAGATCGCTAACCAAGGACTGGGATACCAAGATATGTGTCATCTAGGAAGTGGCCAAACTTGCAGATACCTCTCCTCCAACTCTATTTAGAAAACTGCTATCTTATGAGATGCAGCTTATGGCCAGAAAGGAGGAAGAGAAAGGAAAGAGGTCTGAGTACAAAGAGAAATCTGTGGCCTTCAAGGTTGAATCCCCAAAGAAGCACAGGAGGATATCTCCATCTCATCCTAGGAAAGCGGTTGAAGTTAACTCAGATAATTCTGACAACAACACATTAGACAGCCCTAATTTTGATTAAGATTTTGCTGCCTTCACAAGGCAATTCCAAAGATTCTTGAAGAAAAAATAGTGGAGAACCTAGCCATACTCCTCACAGTCCAAGGATGACTATAACTAGAAAAAGAAATCTTCTAAAAAGGACAGATATGACACTAAACCTAGCAAATTAACTTCTTCTAAGATTGTTTGCTATTGTTGTAACAGGTCTGGACATGTTGTTGCTGACTGCCCGGATAAAAGAAAAGAATTTAATGACAAGAAGAAACATCAAAATAAGGGCAAGAAGAAGAGATCATTTGTTTCAAAGAAGCGAAAAAGCTGGACTGATTCCTCATCATCAGATTCAGGAGAAGAGGCTGAAGCTAAAGCCTATATTGGATTATTCACTACTGAAGAGGATCCAGTAGAATCAGAATTCTTGCAATTGCTAGACTCTATAAATGGGATTGAAGATCATCATTATAAAGGGCTGATGGCTTTATCTGAGGAAGATTAGTGCCAGGATCAGCCTGGTCCCAGTAAGATAAACAGTCTATCTCCAGGTTCTGATTATTATACTGGATCAGAATTAGAAGCATCTGCATTAAAAGATGAGGATGACTCTGAATCTAAAGGGGATGTTCATCAACTAATTGATGAGTATGGTGATCTATTGCAAGCTCTTAAGAGAAGCAGAATCCTTATTAAAGAACAAGCTAAGTAAATTGCATCTCTTCAATTGGCTGCATCAGATTTAGCAAAAATGTTGGATTTGAAGATGAATGAAGTAGCCAAACTGAAAAACATAACTGTTATTTAGATGGGTACAATTACCTTCAAAAATGATCAAATCAAGAGTCTGGAAGTCAGAATTCAAAGAGAGAAGGATCTTGTGGCAAAATTCTCAAAGCCAAAGTCAGTCTTACCCTTAATTGACAACTTCATCCTCCAAAAGGGTAAGACAGGATTAGGTTTCAAGGGAAGAACTAGGACATCTAATTATAAAAGAAAAGGCAAATCCACAGTTCAGCCACTATCCTTCAAACCCCCTATTTCCTTCAAGAAAGTGATGCAGCCTACTAACACGTATGACCATGACATCACACATGGTCACTATAAGCACGGTGATCAGAATGACAAGGTTGCAAATGCCAACAGGGCAGCCCATGAACAAACACACCATGTTCTTCAGGAATCATTAGTGTTTGATGCACCAGCCCCAGCACTCAATAAAAGGACCACTGTACCTACAGTTTTAAGGACTGCTCACAGCAATGTTGTTAAGACTATACTTAAAAGAAGATACAATAAATATGAGTGCTGGTGTTATGGAAAAGTGGGTCATTATGTCATTGATTGTTGGCACAACACTACTGTTAGGAAAAATGCCAGCTTCCCTGTCAGAAAGGCTGTAAGCAAGCATGTCAAGTTTCAGTCTAACTTGAACTTAGAACCCAATAATTATTGGGGTTCTAAGGTTAAGTAATTTTATTTGATTCAAGTGAGTCCAAGTGGCCATACCCCAATATGGTACTCGGATAGTGGATGTTCCAGGCACATGACTGGAACAAGAAGGATGCTGAAGGATTACTCTCCCATAGAGAATGGACCCAAAGTGATCTTTGGTGGATCTAAAAAGGGGGTCATCAAAGGGTTTGGTAACATTTCCAATAGCTCTATTACTATCACCCAAGTGGCTTATGGGAAAGGTCTGAAACATAACCTAATAAGTATAAGTCAACTAAGTGATCTTGGTTATGACACTTCTTTCATTAAGAATGAGTGTCAAATTAGAAGGACAAGTGATCAAGAGGTCATCTTGTTAGGCTATAGAAAAGGAAATGTTTATTGTCTAAATTTTGTGATTGAGAATAAAGATTCTCCTATTTGACTAGTTGCTGATGAGAAAGCTTCTCATTATGTCAAATGGCACAAGAGGCTTGCTCAACTTAACTATAAGAACATTGGTCAACTTTTTAGTAAAGAGTTAGTGAGAAATAGTCCTCAAGTCAAGTGCATCAAGCAGGGTGTATGTTCAGCTTGTCAAAAAGGCAAACAGACCAAGAACTCCTTCCACAGTCTTAATACCAAAGACTCAGTGAGGTGTTTGTACCTTCTTTCATATAGATCTATTTGGTCTTATGTCAGTTCATAGTGTAGGTAGGAAAGTCTATATATTTGTGATTGTGGATGACTATTCTAGATTTACATAGGTTTTCTTCCTGAGGCAGAAATCTGAAACCCCTACTGTCTTCCACAATTTTGTTAGGCAAATTCAGGATGAACTTAATAATTTAGTGGTCAAAATCAGAAGTGACCATGAGACTGAATTTCAGTCTGATTGCATGACAAGATTTTGTGAAGAACTGGTGATTCATCAAGAGTTCTCCTCACCTAGAACTCCCCAGCAGAATGGTATTGATGAAAGAAAGAATAGGACTCTTATTGAGGCTAGTAGAATCCTACTAAGTGACACTTCTCTCCCAGAATATTTCTGGGCTGAGGTAGTAAACACTGCATGTCATGTTCTCAATAGAGCTTCCATCACCAAAAGCCACAAGAAGACACCCTATGAGATTATGAAAGGTAGGAAACCAAATATATCCTATTTTAGGATCTTTGGTAGCAAATGCTATGTACTTAACAATGGCAAGTCTCATTTAACAAAGTTTGCTGTCAAATCCCAAGATGGGATATTTGTTGGGTACAACAACAGTAGTAAGGCATACATGGTCTATAACTTAACTACTCAAGCTGTAGAAAAATCTGTCCATGTATTCTTTGATGAATCTAAGCTAATCAACTGTGAGCTGTCTAGCACTTCTTGTAGCTCTACAGGTTTGAAGGAAAAGATGGACATGCTAACCATTAGTGAAGACTAACCTGTAAGACAGGATGAGAGAAATGATGGATGCTATCCAGGTGGAGTATAAGACTCACAAGTTGATGATGATGAAGACAATGAAGTACATCATAGTAGGGAGAATGGAGGAAATCAAGTTGTGGATAGATTCCCTCCAGTAATAAGACATCTAAGGGATCATCCAGCACATCAAATTATTGGTGATCTAAGACATGATGTTCAGACAAGGAGCAAGAACTTGAACACAATTCTTTGCTCAAGTTTCATGTCCCAGATGGAACCCAAGAAATTTGAAGAGGCCATACAAGACTCAAACTAAATTGATACCATGCAAGAAGAACTAAATCAATTCAGAATATGTAAAGTCTAGAAGTTGGTTCCTAAACCAAAGAATCACAATGTCCTGGGGACTAAGTGGATCTACATGAACAAGTTAGATGAAAATGGCATTATAGTCAAGAGCAAAGCAAGACTGGTGGAAAAAGGCTACAGACAGGAAGAAGGAATAAAATTTGACCAGACATTTACCCCAATAGCAAGGTTGGAAGCAATAAGGCTGTTCCTTTCCAATGCAGCTTATCAAGGGTTCAAGGTATTCCAAATGGATGTAAAGTCAGCATTTTTGAATGGTGACTTAAAAGAGGAAGTTTATGTTGAACAACCCTCAGGTTTTGTAGATCCTCTTTATCCTAATTATGTTTATAGGCTTAATAAAGCTCTATATGGATTGAAACAAGCCCCTAGGGCTTGGTATGAAACACTATCTACCTTTCTTATTGAGAACAAATTCTCAAGTGGGAAAATAGACAAAACTCTATTCCTAAGGGAATCAAAAGGCAAGATCATCCTAGTCCAGATATATGTTGATGACATTATCTTTAGATCAACTGAAAATAACCTTTGTAGAAAGTTTGCAAAGCTTATGCAATGGAAGTTTGAGATGAGCAGCATGTGTGAGCTGAAATTCTTCTTGGGACTCCAAGTTAGACAGACTGATGATGGTTTGTCCATATCCCAGTCTAAGTTCACCAAGGAGATAATTAAGAAATATGTCATGGAGTCATCCTCCACCATGAGTACTCCAATGGGGTCAAGTATGTATATAGATAAAGATGATGTAGGAAAACCTATAGATGAGTCTTTGTATAGAGGGATAATTGGCTCCCTTCTTTACTTAACTACTAGTAGACCAGACATCATATATGCTACATGTGTCTGTGCTAGGTATCAAGCTTGACCTAAAAAATCTCATTATACTGCTGTCAAAAGAATTTTGAGATATGTCAAGGGAACACCAAATCTTGGCCTTTGGTACCATAATAATAGAGATTTTCTACTAACAGGTTATTCAGATGCAGGCTTTGTAGGATGCAAAGAAGATAGGAAAAGCACCACTGGCACATGTCAGTTTCTAGGTGGAAGATTGGTGTTATGGAGCAGTAAAAAGTAGACAAGTGTGGTTATATCCACTACTGAGTCTGAATATGTTGCTGCAGGCAGTTATTGTGCTCAGCTATTATGGATACAACATCAACTTGAAGATTATGGCATCAAGGTAAGTAGAACCCCATTATATTGTGATTCTACTAGTGCCATTTCTATTGTTAGAAATCCTGTTTCTCATAGTAGAACTAAGCACATAGAAATCATATTTCATTTCATTAGAGATCATGTTGAAAAAGAAGACATAAGTTTAGAATTTGTCAACACTAATTTTCAAATTGCTGACATGTTCACCAAACCACTGGATTAAACTAAATTCAATTACTTTAAAATTGAATTAGGCATGCTAAGCTTAGAATAGAATGGTAAATATGACTAAGTAATTCTGTGTCGACACATAAAAAAATTTGTGTCGACACTTAGTAGTTGGTGTCGACACATAAGGAAAAATCTGTCGACACATCAAGAAGATTGTGTCGACACTTAGAATTTGGTGTCAACACATAGCTCTCCGGACACTTAAGTATTGGTGTCGACACATACAGTTGTCTGTGTCGACATGCAGAAATTAGTGTAGACTCTTAAGGTTGTTTGTGTCAACACATCGCAATTGGTGTCGACATATAGTTTTATAATACATTTAAAATCTCTGTCGAGACTTTAGTAGTCTGTGTCGACACTATCCCAACTATGTCGACACAATTAGCAAATTTCTGCCCGCCTTTTGGCCTTCTTTAAGAAATGTATAAATAGGTGGAAACAAGACCTTGTCGACCACGCTCTCAGAATTCTCGACAAACCATTTGTGTCGACAAGACCTTCATCTCTCTTCTCCTCATACTCTCATCACTAATGGCGCCAAAAATGGAAGAGAACATCAACGAGGGATATGAACTAGTTCCCAATGCATTTGAGAGTGCAGCGCCAGAAATCCAAGCCATCATTACCCTAATCATTGATAATGGATTAGAGTACTTAGTCTCAGAACCTACCAGGATCTGGAATAAGGAGGTTCTTGAATTCTACTCGTCAGCATCACTGGATTCAAAGCGCATCAAAATTAAATCCTTTGTCCAAGTAACTAAGGTAAAACTCACATAGAAGAGTTTAAGTAAGACACTTCAGCTTCCCAGGGTTAAGGAAGAAGATGACATCACATCTTCTATGACAAAAGATGCTCTCCAATGGTGTGGAATGGATCCCACTACCAAGATTGGATCATCAATGAACAGGAAGGGAATGAATTCCCTGGGCAAATTCCTGTCTGAGATTATAGGCAAGGTTATATTGTGCAAATCAGGAGGACATGATAGGATTTTAGCCTATATGTTCCATCTCATGATCATGGTTATATTCAAGGTGAAAACAAGTTGGTCTGCAGTTGTTTTTGAAAAGATCAAAGAAAGTATCAAGAAACCTAATCTGGGCAAAATACTAAGCTTGTATCTAGCTTTGAATATTCCAGAGGTGATGAATCAAACTACAGGTTCTAAGATTAATCATATGAGGAGAATGGACATAAGAATATTGTCTAGATGGGATATGGTATTGACCAAGGATGTCTTTACATCTCAGAAACACCAGAAACAGGTTCAGACAAAGAAGAAAACTCAACACAAGATAGTTGAATCTTCCAGTGATTCAGAAGAAGAAGTTGTTTTCAACTCAGATAGAGAAGGACCAGAGAGTTCTAGAAAATATCCTTCTCTAGAAACTGTAACTGATGCTCAGGTGCAGGGGGAGCAGATTCCTGCAAGCGACCTCTCAGTAGATCAGGTCTAAGAGGAGCCACTTCAATGGGGAGCTAATGAGCCTTTTCCAGTTCTAGCACAACAATTCTCGTCACCTTCAGTGGGAGATAATGAGCAAGATTCAAATATCCAAATAGCTGCATTGGACAGTGAAGCAGTCACTCAATCTATACTTGAGGTAGTACAAGATATAAATCAAGCTGCTATAGGCACTGAGAATGATGCACTGGATGTGCATATGAATGTTGTTGCTCAAAATATTCAAGATAATGTCCCTGAACATGAAAATACCATGGAAGAAACTTTTGAATTTGAAGGAGGTCCATCTTCTGAGAAAGAGAGAGTTATTCCTCCGGTTCAAATGCAATAAGAGGTCACATTAGATTAATTATTTCCTGATTTACTAGGATCAAGAACTGAGGGGGATAAGCCCAGAACTGAGAAAGAGATGCCAATCGTAGCCCCATGTCCAAAAGACACAGTGGTTATAGATACTTCATCCGATTCCTTTGATGATGAAAAAGCCTCTAGAGCTAAGAAAAGGAAACTTGTAGAGCTTAGGAAGAGGAGCTCAAGCCATAAGAAAACCATGAAAAATGCCCCACAAATACAAGCTCCTGCAGTAGACTTCAGCTCACTCTTAGTGTCACTGTAACTGAAATTAGATGAGCAAAGAGTAGCTCTTGAGAAATATGTGGATGAGAGTCATAAAGAACTACAATCTACCTTGGCCCAAGACATCAAATCCATCAGATTTGAAGTCAATCTGCACAAAATGTAAATGACTGAATGCTTCCAAAAGGGAGGTCATGTTGTTGTCTACCTGGCCAAACAACAACAAGAGGTCAAGACTCAGATAGATGACATTGCAATAAAACAAGGATATGTTCTGGAGAATCAAATTAAAATAAATGACAATCTCACATAATCTCATAATGTTATTGTCATAGAACTAAAGAATACAGCCACTGCTTTCACTGAAAACATGGTTAAAGAAAAGTCTGAGTTTGATAAACAACTCAAAGCAGATTTGGCTAATGTCCACACTGTTATTCAGGACTCTCAAAAGATAATTGCTAATCAACTGCAGAAGTTCAAAGCCTACTATAAAGCAGGAACCAATTACCTAGCTAATCAGATAAGATTTCAAAAGGATGATCTACGAGACCATATCAAAAGAGAAGTCATAAAGGGGGAGAGAGTATTCGTCAATGCAGGCTCAGAACATGCTAAATGGATAACCAATGCCATCAGGGCAACTCTTGGTTATCCACCCCTCTGTGATGATGATAACACTGTTGAATCAGGAATTCAACCTGATTACAATGAAGGGGTTCAGCAGGAAGTAGCCCAAATAATCTATCCACATCCAGATTTTGATGGAATTCACTATGTCGTACAACAAATGTACAATCCTCCACAGGAGGTACAGAATGTGATTATTGAAAAGGTAGAAATATCTGAAGCAGCATTACAAAGAGTTAAGGATGCTGAGAAAGAAGCTCAACTTTCTAAGAAAAGGTTTAGAGAATAGACAGAATTAAACCCTGATTTTGAACACTGGAGTCCCACCTCCAGGAATATCATTCTCACTACTTGGCAAGCTGTTAAAGACAATATGCATGATAAAGGCAAGTGATATTCTGAACAGGAGTGAAGCAAATATCAGAAGCGGCAAGATGTCATATACCAGTTCAAAAAAGACCTCAAAGCTCGTAAAATACCTGCTAAATCTGTGGAGCCTAGCAAATACTTTCTAAAGCCTCATCATTACTTTGAAAGGCAAAAGGTCAAGGCTGAAGAGCTCAAGAAGAAGGATCTGAAAGGAAAGAAGCCTGCTGATGACACAGAAAATAATGTACAAGCTAGAATTCAGTCTGGCAAAGGAATTGTCATCAAGGAGCATGATCAATCCTAGAGTTAGATGCACTAGGCTTAGGTCTATGTAAAATGTTGGTCTAAATCCTTGTTATTCTGTATTGTTGAACATATATTAATAAATTCCTTGGTTTAGCCTTAATTTGATATGGTATACTTGAAGTTTTGTGAAGCATGATTAGTATGTTCTAACATATTCTGTGATGATATTGTTACATGTTATGACTGCTTATGGTTAATCTTGACTTTGAAATAAATGTTTACATCATAATCTTTGTTTTATTATAAGTGATATATATCATTGACTAAGGGTTATGACTTCTCCAAATAGGGGGAGATTGTTGGGTACATTGAAAACTGTGTACTTGATTTGGAGAAGTCTCACCTAACTCAATGATATTCAATAATGTGTATTTGATGGTGTGTTAAGTTTCAATGTGCAGGTTAAGAAATGCAGAAAAAGTTTCGAAGTACAAGTGTCGACACTTGAGAAGAATGGTGTCGACACCAGGAGCCAGATTGTGTCAACACAGAGGACTTGTGTCGACACACAGAACTTCTGTCGACAATAATTGTGTCGACACACAGGACTTGTGTCGACACACACAAGAATTCTGTCGACAATAATTGTGTCAACACACAGGACTTATGTCGACACACACCAGAATTCTGTCAACACCAACTTTGTCGAGACTAGAAGCTATTGTGTCGACACACAGGACTTGTGTCGACACATTCCACAAAAGTTGTGTTGAGAAGATAAAGAAGGGTTGTGTCGACATTATGAGAGCTGTGTCAACATCATCAAGAGTTGTGTCGACACATGATCTATTTGTGTTGACATATTTGAAGTATTGTCTCGACACTTTTTTGCTAAGATAGAGTACAATGAGGTATCAGGTGCCAAGACTGAAGACTTGACAGCTATCATAACTAACAAAGTTGTTGCATCTGTCAGAAATATCAGAAGGCTGTCATGAACCGGATCAGCCGGTAACCTTAGAAGGATCTATATAAAGACTTGTTCTATCATCAAACGAAAGAGATCTAACAAGAAGAGAAGTTCAGATCCTGAAATCAACAAGTCTCTAAGGGCAGATTTTGAACAACTCTGCAAGAAGAATTCAAATCTACATATAAAAGAAGAGGAAGTTGGATTGAGGATCATCTTCAACTTCACAAGAAGATCAACCTTACTTTGTTTAGATTCAAGAAGCTTTGAAGAAGCTAAGAAGGTTGAATCTTAAGCAGTCAGATATATCAAGAACTGATCAAGAAGCCTTCACCCCTTTCTCTCTCTACCTGGGTGAAGGATTTATTCTTTTTATAATCAATTTTCTCTGTAGGATATTTTATAGATATGAGTGTAAGAGAGTTAGCTCTCTGAGTTATAAGCCTAAGTTTATAAAGGCTGAGGTAGGGCTGAGTGCCTGAGGTAGGGATTAATTTCTCTAAGCTGTAGTCCTGGTGAAAGAGGTTGAGGTAGGGCCCGATTGCCTGAGTTGTAGGAGTGTGGACTCACTCTGAGGTAGGATTCTCTGGAAGAATCTGAGTTATAGCACTTGGTGAAGTGTGAGCTGTAGGAACCATTCTGGGTTCTGAGTTGTAAGATCTGAGGATCTGAGAAGGAAGAAGGAAGTTAAGCCGAATATAGTATACTCCTAGATAGGAGAAGGGGGAAAGTGGATGTACCCATATCTCGGGGAACCACTATAAATATGTGTGTATGTTGTGTTTATTTTTAAACTATACTGTGATAATTGCTGAATAAGTTGTCTAACAGTAACATATTTTATCCGCCTTAATAAAAAGGAATTGAACTTATTCACCCCCGCTCTAGGTGTTTAGGATATCTTGAAACCAATTCTTTCATTCAAGAAGTTCTTGAATAAGAAGAAACAGCGGAGAGACAAAGATGCCTCATCTAGAAGATTGTTTCATGATGGTGATCGTCACAAGAAAGGCTCAAGTAGCCAAGACAGGTATCACTCAAAACCGAATAAACATATTTATTCTAACATTGTTTGTTATTGTTGCAATAAGCCAGGACACATCATAGCTGATTGCCCTCACAAGAAAAAGGAGGGTGGAAGAAGAGTGGAGAAGAAATATTCTTATAATAAGAAGAAAACTGAAAGAAGCCTAGTAGCCAAGAAGGCTAAGACTCTCAGTGACTCAGACTCATCTGAGTCAAGTGAGGAAGATGAAGCCTACTTTGGGCTGATGGCACAGACAGACGAGAAAGAAGAGTCTCAGTATACTGGGAAGGTAAACTCTCACACTCCTCTCTCAGAATTAGATTCTTCTTACTATGATCATGAGGACTGTTCGTCTAATGATGAATCTGAACTCATAACTCAATACAAAGAGTTAATCAAGGCTTCTGACAAATGTCGAAGAGTTGTTAAAACTCAGGCCAAGGAGATTAAATCTCTCAAAGCTGAGGAGAGCACTCTGAGAGAGGAAGTAATAAAGAAGGACTCACTCGGAGAGGATTTCAATGCTGCAATTGAAGAATATAATAAAGCTCTCGAGCACCTAAATCTGAAGGAGGAAATCATCAAGGAATTGGAAGAATAACTTGCAGCAGAAAAGAAACTTGTTGAAAGTTTCTCAAAGCCCAAGACAATCCTTTCGTTTGTTGCTGAATTCTCTGCTCAGGCCAAAGGTGTTGGCTTAGGCCATATGGATGCTCCTAGTAAATCTTCTAGGAGAAATAAAGCTCAATGAAAAAATAAGGTTGCCAAGAATGTTCTAGCCAAGGAGAAGGGTAAAGCTCCTCAAGATCAAACTTCATTTAAAAAGGTTATCTTTCCAACTAACGAGTTTGATCTCGATTCATCCTACGGTCACTTTATTAGGCCTACTTATATAGAGCCCAAGTCTCGGTACCAAGGATGGACCCATCCCCGGAATTTTGGTGAAAGTGTACTCAAGTCACCTTATGAGGAGATCACTCTTCAGAGCTATGGCCCTTATAGTCATGGTCATAACATCAAGAAGGCTCCAAAAGCTAAACATGTTGTGGAAAAGCCTTTTAAGGAGAAGAAGTCATGTGAATGATATCACAACGAAGCTTCTACCTCCAAGTCTGCTGCCCCTGCTAGACCACACTCTCAAAAGGTCAAGCAGGAGAACTTTAGGAAAAGATACAACAGGTTTGACTGTTGTTGTTGCGGCAAAGTTGGTCACTTTGCTATTACTGGTTTAACCCCAAATATTATGTAACTCCTCAAGTTAATAATGTTAACACACGTAGGGAGAGTATGCTAACTAGAGACCAAGGACCCAAATGAGTTTGGGTTCCTAAGGCAAACTGATTTATGAATGCAGGTATGTCCAAAGGCTACCAAAAATCCTATCTGGTATTTGGACAGTGGATGCTCTCAGCATATGACCGGGACTAGAAGCCTACTACAGAATTACTCTCCAGTCATGAACGGGCCAAAGGTCATCTTTAGAGGTTCTGACAAAGAAATTACAAAATGCTACGGTTTGATTACTAATGGTAGTGTATCCTTCTCAGATGTGGCTTATGTTGAAGGATTGGAACATAATCTTATAAGCATAAATCAGCTCTGTGATAAAGGATACATAGTAGAATTTCATGCAGATAAGTGCTTGATAAAATCGGTAGATACCTTGGAAATGATTCTATCAGGCACTCGTAGTAGGAATATATTTTGTTTAAATTTTATTTGCATAGACTCTTCTACGCCAGTGTGTTTTTTTTCAAAAGATAGTGCCTCTCTTGGTAACAAATGACACAAGAGACTAGCACATATAAATTACAAAATTATTAATAAATTATTTTCTCTTAATTTAGTACGTGATGCCCTCAATGTTAAGTGCGTCAAAGATAGACCTTGCCACGCATGTGTAAAAGGCAAGCAAACAAGGGCTACCTTAAAAAGTATTATTGATAAAGACTCTAATATATGTTTACACCTACTTTATATAGACTTGTTCGGTCCACTACAAATTAAAACTTTGGGAGGTAAGGATTATACATTGGTTATTGTTGATGATTACTCTCGCTTTGTGTGGGTGTTCTTTCCAAAACACATGTCAGATACTTTTGATATCTTTACTAATATTATCAGGCAACTTTAGAATGAATACAACTGCTCCGTTGTGAAAATCAGAAGTGACAATGGAACAGAGTTCAAGTCTAGGGCCATGACAGAATTCTGTGAAAGTCTTGGTATCTTTCATGAGTTCTCCTCTCCTCATACTCCTCAATAGAATGGAGTTGCTGAGAGAAGGAATAGAACACTCATTCAGGCTTGCAGAACCATATTGAGTGATGCCTCACTATCGGAATATTTTCTGGGTTGAAGCCGTCAACACTGCATGACACGTGCAAATCGAGCACTCATAAATAAAAACCATAATAAGACACCTTACGAACTTTTAAAGGGCAGGAAACTGGCCATTTCATATTTTATAATCTTTGGTAGTAATGTTTCGTCCTTAACAATGGGAAGTATCACACCACTAAATTCAGTGAAAAAAGTTTTGAAGTTATTTTCATAGGTATAATAACCATAGTAAGTCATATAAGATTTTTAATAAGAAAACCCTAGTTGTAGAAGAATCTATCAATGTTGTATTTGATGAGATGATCTTTCTGCAAGGCAGCTCTTCTAGTGTGTTTATTAAAGATACAGGTTCAAGACTAAAGGAATTAAACTTGGATGAGCTAACTGAAGAAGAAGCTCAAAAGTTCATCAAGATCACCACTCCAACCCAAATTGGAGAGGTTGATGACCATGATGAAGATATCATTCAAGTTAATGAAGTCACTCTAGTGGTAGTGGAAGCTCCAGATGCAAGAAATCTAGAGCTCAGACACTTGAAGGATCACCCGATGGATCAAATCATAGGAGACCCCCGTGATGGTGTCAGAACTTGTAGATGTACAACTAATGAAAATATATTTTTAAGTTTCCTCTCATAGGTTGAACAAAAGAATTTTGAGGAAGCAAACTTAGATGCATCTTAGGTAATAGCAATGGAAGAAGAACTGAATCAATTCAAGCAATGCCAAGTCTGGAAACTTGTTCCAAGACCCAAAGGTAAGAACGTTATCGAAACAAAGTGGGTCTACAGGAACAAGATGGATGAAGATGGTACAATTATAAATAACAAGGTCAGACTAGTTTCCAAGGGATACAGATAAGAAGAAGGAATCGACTTCGATCAGACATATGCTCCAGTGGTAAGGCTGGAGGCAATCAGGTTGTTCCTAACATATGCAGCACTTAAGGGCTTCACTGTCTATCAGATGGACGTGAAGTCGGCCTTTCTTAATGGTGATATAAAGGAAGAACTGTATGTGGAACAGCCTCCAAGTTTAGTTGATTCTAACTATCCTGAGCACATTTATCTTTTATTTAACGCTTTATATGGTTTGAAACAAGCTCCTTGAGCTTGTATGAGATGTTGTCTAACTTTCTTCTTGAGAACAAGTTCACAAGAGGAAAGATAGATAAGACATTATTTCTTAGGGAAATAAAAGTCAAGATTTTGCTAGTGCAAATCTATATCGATGATATCATATTTGGCTCTACTGACGACAACCTCTGCAAAAATTTTTCCAAACTTATGCAAGTGAAGTTTGAAATGAGCAATATGGGTGAGCAGAAGTATTTCTTAGGACTTCAGGTGAAACAATCTGAAGATGGAATTTTCATCTCACAGACGAAATTCACCAAAGAGTTAATTAAGAAATTCGGAATGGAGAACGTAACCTCTATGAGGACGTCAGCTATGTCTCTAGACAAGGATGAGAAAGGGAAACCTTTTGATGAAACCAAGTATAGAAGTATAATTGGATACTTGCTCTATCTTACTGCTAGTAGACCGGACATAATGTTTTCAACATGTGTGTGCTAGATTTCAAGTGAACTCTAATGAATCTCACTACGCTGCTGCAAAGCGGATTTTGAGATACCTTAAAAGTACACCAAATCTTAGCTTATGGTACCCAAGAAGTAATGATAGCGAACTAATTGGCTTTTCAGATGCAGATTTTGTAAGAAGTAAAGATGATAGAAAGAGCACTTCCGGGACTTGCCAATTCCTTGGAAGGAGGCTCATTTCATGGAGCAGCAAGAAGTAAAATTGTGTCATAATTTCAATGTCCGAGTAAGAATACATTTCTGTCGGCAGTTGTTGTGCACAATTATTATGGATAAAGAACCAATGTGAAGACTACAATATGAAGTTCAAGAACATTCTGATGTTTTGCGACTCCTCCAGTGCAACTGCAATGGCCAACAACCCAGACTCTCACAGCCGGACAAAGCACATAGAGCTGAGGTACCACTTCATCCGGGAGCATGTGGAGCATGGAGATATCAATCTTCAATATGTTCCAACTGACAGGAAGGTTGCAAACATTTTCACGAAGCCACTGGACGAGGCCAAGTTCTCATTCTTCAAAACAGAACTTGGCATGCTCAACAAGGAAGAATGAAGAAAAAGGTCACAAGCAAAGTTCAAGATCGGGTTACACTTCTCAAAAATCAGAAATTTCTTAGTTTGGAATTCATTTCTCGAGACGAATTGTTATTACTCGAGTACTCAGATATCTACTCGAGAACCACAGTAGATTTCCGAGAAATATTACTCGAATACTTTGTCTATTCTCGAGGACTTAAGACTTCTTCTCGAGAAAGGATATCTCTACTCGAGAATAATATTTCTTCTACTCGAGAACAGGTTTTCTTCTTCTCGAGAATATGTAGATCTCTTCTCGAGAAATGATATTTCTCTCGAGAAATCAGATGCCAAATTTCTCTCCAAGTTCGAATTTCTGATATTGGCACTCAAGCACATCCTACCGCCATATTTCAGGTATGTGAGTATTATTATTTCCTTAATCATCATAATTTAAGAGTTATATAAATAGATTAAGTTCGAAAAAAGCCCCAAATCCTGAATCTTAAAACCTTTCTCTAGAACAAGAAACCTTTCGTCTTCCCTATCGCCGTCGTTCTCCTACTGCCGTTTCAGTTTCCTTTTCTCTTAGAAGGCAAGACATCTGCTCATCTATCCTTATCGATAGCTCCTCAGTCGAAAGTTGGTTTTGACAGTGAGTTAGTTTCCATAAGGATTTCTGAACTCTCTGACGATTTCCACAATGTTCTGTTGCTACTAGAAGTTGTCGAACTTTCTTTCATTTTGGAACATCCGTGCAAGATTCTACTTCCGGAAGTCGAGGAATTTTTCCAGAATGCCAAAATTAAGAGAAATGGGAGGATTCTCAAGAGCAAAGTTCATGGACTCGAGATCAAGTTATCTGCCCCAATCGTCTCTAAGCTCCTTTGGCTGCCTATCATCGAGGAGGAAGATAACCTAATTTTCGAAGAGTATGATCGCGCCTGTGGATTCTGTGGTGTCTCCGTTGTTGTGAGGACTATTCGTCGCCCTGATCTCAATACAGAGAGCAGGTTTCTTGTCGACATTCTCGAAAACGTTCTGTTATGCCGCACCAGTTCGATCAGCTACATCACAGATGACTTCTTTGACATGATGACAGTTGTAATCTGCAGGAAGAAATTTCAGTGGGGTATGATGATTTTTGACAAAATCAAAGATAGTATCAAGGCACAAATTTTGGCAGAATAGTTTCTCTTCTTCTTCATGAGCTCAATCCAGAGATTTTTGATTTTTCTAAAGGTATTTCTTTGCATCATATGAAGAAATTCACCATTTCTTCCATTCAAAGATGGGAACTCAATATTCAGAAACCTGCTCAAGCTGCCAAAGCCCATGATCTTCAAGTGGATGAGGACAGGACTCCATCTTCCCCTTTACATCAAGAAGCTGGCACATCTGGTGTAGCTGCTGAGGGGGAGCCTTCTCCTGAAATCCCAGAGTTAAGTCAGTCTGCTCTTCCTTCAGATGTTGCTCCACCTATTGCTATTAATATAGTTCTAGAAGATGATTCGGCCCCATCTGCTACTGCCAGAGACACATCTCTTCCAGAAGATAATTCAGGATTTATTCTTACAGATATGGCTGATCCAAAAATCCTGACTGATACTCAGGTAAATGAATAAATTATGTCTACAACTGCAGATATTGACAAAATGATAGAGGAGCTCACATCCAAAGAGCCTCATATCCTCTGCCAGAAGTAGACCATCCTTCTCAGCAAGATAATTCCTATCAACTAGAACAATCCCATCCAGAAAATTCTGCTGACCCAAAACATTCTCACCCCCAATCTCCTATTGAGGATGTACAAAATGAAGAAACATTTCTTATTTCTGATAATAAAGAAGTATCTCCTAAAGAAGTTGAACCACCCCTTAGAAGCCTATACTCCTCCCTCCCTACTATTATCGGTGAGGAAGGAGATGTCATGATTAACGCCACCAGAGGCCAAAGCTCAGTAATAATTGAAGAAATAGTTCCATGGACTGCTTTTACACCACCTCCTCCAGCTGAAGCAAATACTATAGATACCCTCCTGGGTAAGATTGAGCTTATGCTGGCCCAACAAAGAACATACTTTGATGACTCTCTTAATGTTTTCACTGACATGATGACTGCTCTAGAAAAATAGATAAGCAGAGGATTTCCTGAAATACAGCATAATACTGATTCTCTCAAACACCTGTTTTAAATAGGTGGGAAAGCCTTAGACCATACAATCACTAGTATTGGTCATGTCATGGACCAATCAGTTACTCTAGCAAATAATCAAATTCAATTGGAAAAGAATGCAGAAGGTCACAACTTCAAGACTTGTGAAGAAGTTGGAAAGTTCAAAGAGGATGCTATCAGTACCCTATCCATAGAAGTCATAAAGGGGGAGAAATTAGTAAAGGAATATCTAGAAAAATCTGATAGTGCCATGAAAAATCTTTGGGAACAAAAATTGAAAGATATGAATGCAACAGTACATGACCATATTCATGAGGTAAAACTTCACACATATGATACAGTAGTTTGGATGCACAACCAAATTTTTCCTGAATTTCAAGTATATCCAAATGCTCCTACTCCTCATCTCAATTCTGTTACTCAGCAACCTTCTGATCCAATGCCCTCATTTTCTCCCAGACCTGAAGACTTTGTAGAACCTCATGCTGAATATTCTCAAGTCTGGTCAGAACAGGATATGCCTTAAATTCCTCCTCCATAAATTCGAGCTCAAAAGAAAAGTAAATATGATGACGGTGCTTCTGCCAGCCAGTCCAATCCTAATCCAGAAGCTGAAAGGAGAAAAACTCAAGAATTTGCTGAAGTATAGAGCCCAACCTCCAAATCCCTAATTCTTAAAACTCTTAAACTTGTTGTTGACTTCAATGAAGACAGAAATGATCATTATAGCTCCTATGAATGGGACTTATATGAGAAATCTCTTATCAAAAAGAGACTTTATGACAGAGAATATGGAAAGAACAATCCCAAGGCTCCTCCCAAACCTGCCAAATACTTTCCTAAACCATACAATTACCTAAAGAGGCAACAAGAGAAGAAGGATAGGCAGCAACAATAGCAGAGCTAGTAGAAATTGAAGATGATCAAAAATTTCACTTTTGAGATTTTGTGGAATTGGATTTTTCCTAGACAATATCTATAAATATAAAACCTTTAATTGATGATCTGATTTTTTTTAATAACATTCCTCATTATTACTCTATTTGCTTGTTACTTTATTTGTTTATCTTGATGTAATTCACCTTATTATAGAGGGTTCTGACTTCTACAAATATGTGGAGATTGTTGGGTATTGTATCTACATTAAACCAGATTTATATGAAATCACCTTTAAATAAAGATGAATTATGTTTGTATTTGATGCCTTTTCTAGTTGAGTGCTTGCAGGTTATAATTGCCAAGTGTGGACCAATGTCAGTCTACAATGAGTCACCAAACACAGGACCATACAATTTAATCTCTTATTGTGTGATCCATGGTGTTGAATCATGTGTAGCCTCTATATTGGGACACACTTCTTTTTCAAGTGCTAAAGATATGAAAGAAACTCTGGGTTGTTGTTCTCCAAGAAGAAGAATTAAAAATTTGGTTAAGAAATTTTTCTAAGTATTATTCTCGAGAAGGACTTACAGTACTCGAGTAGAATTGAACTTAGTACTCGAGTAAGCTCAGTCATGTATTCGAGTAGCAGAAGCTGTTCTCGAGAAATCCTAGTGTAGTTCTCGAGAAAGCCCTATGGTACTCGAGTAGATCCTGACTCCTTCTCAAGTAAACTCAAAATTTAAGTCAAAATCTTTTCTAAGTTTTTTTTCTCGAGAAGGCCAGAATTATTTCTCGGAAGGCCGGAATTATTTCTTGAGATGCCAGAAGTGTTTCTCGAGAAGGCCACAATCTACTCGAGTACCATAGGGCTAGAATCTACTCGAGAAACACTTCTGGCCTCTCGAGAAATAATTCTGGCCTTCCGAGAAATAATTCTAGCCATTCCGAGAAAAAGACTTAGAAAAGATTTTGACTTACATTTTGAGTTTACTTGAGAAGGAGTCAGGATCTACTCGAGTACCATAGGGCTTTCTCGAGAACTACACTAGGCTTTCTCGAATACAGCTTATGCTACTCGAATACATGACTGATCTTACTCGAGCACTAAGTTTAATTCTACTCAAATACTGTAAGTTCTTCTCGAGAATAATACTTAGAAAACGTTTTAACAAAATTTTTTAATTCTTCTTGGAGAACAGCAACATAGAGTTTATTTCATATCTTTAGCACTTGAAAAAGAAGTGTGTCCCAATAGATAGGCTACACATGAGTCAACATCATGCATCACACAATCAGGGATTACATTGTATGGTCCTGTGTTTGGTGACTCATTGTAGACTGACATTGGTCCACACTTGGCAATTATAACCTGAAGCACTCAACTAGAAAAGGCATCAAATACAAACTTAATTCATCTTAGTTCAAGGGTGACTTCATACAAATCTGGGCTAATATGGATACAATACCCAAAAGAAGGAGCGCCTGGTAAGTAGAACACTCGCGGCTCTTCCCCATCACCACCTTAAACGGCGACTCAGGAACTACACAATATGTTGATGCAATCACAGGAACCTTAGGTGTATCCTTAGTATTGATGGGAGGCAAATCAGTAACCTGTACATCCGGACAATCACTTGTGACATCAATGATGAACTTGGGGGCATCTGAGGGCGATCCACTTTCTCCTGGATGCTACAAAAAGTCCAGCTTCCTCTTCTTACTACTCCCTAGGGGCGTGTCACAGATCCGCTTTATATTAATTGAAAGGCTTGCTAGAACTAGCCGCTTCTCAATGACGAATGTAATGATCTTGAAAAGAACAGCACCAAGCTCATGCGGATCCTCAAAACCCAGCAGTGGAGTAAAGTCATGATATTTCCCCTTCAAGCCACGACAACAGCTGGGAGGATCATTCCAAGTATCAGGCAGCTCCCATTGGTTCTTGATGAACCCATACAGCGTCCCACCGTGACAATGGTTGGTCTTGTTCTCGAACGACAACCACCTCTTGTTGCTTCGTACATTGACTTGGTCGCCCGGGCCAACGAAGACCCCGCGCCACTCACGGAAGAGGCAGACTGACATCTGAGAGTCGTGCTGCCGAAAAAAGCCAAGTAGTCTCATGATCCTCGTCAGTCCTGCAACAGATAATTACATTACCGACACGTTGTAGAACTGAAGAACAGCAATTATGTCCCCGGGAGGAGGGATCCAAAAGCCCGCCTTTAAACATCCCTTTATAACCGTGAAGTAGCCGGCAAAATAGAATTGAATAAGCTCCAACGGGGACGGGATAATGATCTCCATGTCTTCCAAAATGCCAAAGTGTTTCCTCCAACTGCCCACGCGAGCAAGGGTCAAAGTTGACGGTAGGCGCATCGACCGCCGTGGAACGCCACCCTTCGGCACCTGCGAAAAAGAATGTGTGTCAGCACCAGCACAGACAAAGGAAAAGAGAAACCAGCGATCTAGGAGAATGACACAGAAGAAGTCCTAGAATTAATGGCCCCGTGCAAGCCTGTGCAAAGGCAAACGAGCACGCACAAACAGCCATATGGCGGATCACGAGCAGGCAGCCCCCGCGCGAGCTCCCGCGCGCGGGCAACCCCCGTGCATGCTCCAGCGCACAAGCAACCCCTTCACGAGCATGCGCTGCCAGCCCTGGTCACACGCACGTACGCGGATATCCGTGTGCTCGCACGTGCATGCACGCAGGATATCTGTGTGCTCGCACGTGCATGCACTCAGGCACCCACGCGCACATAGCTGGCCTCTCATCCAAGCGGCATCCCCACTCTCTTCCATGCTTGTCACCCTCCGTGCTTGCCACCACTTCTGTCATCTCCGTGCCAGCACCCCTCCAGGAGGCGCTACCGTTGGCACTTCCTTCAGCTCTCCTCGCCCCTCATTCCCGAGCAACAAAAAAAGAAAAGGGTGCTAACCTTCTTCGAGGGAGATATGTTTACTGAAACGCCCCTGAATTTTTGATAATTAATTTAGTCACGTAATAATAGCGTAAGGGTGTTACGTTAGTTCAAGAGTTTCGATGTGTCGACAATGTCTTCTTAGACATCGACTATGTAATGTAATAATATATATTTTAAATTATTAAATTGAAATTCTTCCCCTATAAAAAGGTCGACCCCCCCCCCCCAGAATTAGGTTTTTCCGGACTTTCCTTTCGTTCCACCGAGCCAGTTCACGAGAGAAAGAGAGACGGAGAAGTCGTTCGTTCCGTAAGCCTTCTGTCTGCCGCCGCCGGAGCTCGGTTGCAGGAAATCGGCGTTAGAGTAAAGATTCGGACTGCTCTTGCCGAGACCTTCGTGTGCGCTGTGAGTTTTCAGGTTTCGTGGATTTTTAGAGTTGGAGCAGGTAGCCCTAAACTTCATTTTTGTCCCAAATCTTTCAGAAAATTACTTGTTGGGGGTTTCTTGTTGTCGATTTGTGGCGTGGTGTGATAAGGAAGCTAGAAATTTAGAGGATTGAGGCAAGTGGCGGTCTACCCCTCTTGCTTTATTGTTATTATTCTTCCCCCTTCTTTTCTTTCTTGTTAAGATCCAAGAGGAACACGGTTTGTCTCCTTGGTGTTCGAAACTTTGATTTGGAGAATTGTAAAATTCGTTCTATACAGATTCGTCGAATGTTCCCGAGAAGTCAAGTGAATTCGTCGAGTATTCTCGTGTAATGTAAGTAGGATTCATCAAGAGGATAAGTGAATTCATTGAGTATTCTCGTGCAATCTAAGTAGGATTTGCAGAGAGGATAAGTGAATTCGTTGAGTATTCTCGTGTAATCTAAATAGGATTTGTCAAGAGGATAAGTAGAATTCGTCAAGTATTCTCGTGTAGTTTAGTAGAATTCGTCGAGTATTCTTATGTAGTTTCATAGAATTTGTCGAGTTTTCATATGTAGTCTGGTAAAATTCATCGAGTCATCTCGTGTAATTCAAGTAAAATTCATCGAATGTATTCGTGGAGTTCATCGACTGGTTGCGCTGAATTTATTGTATGTCTCGACGATTCGTCGAGAGCTTGTGTCGAATTCGTCGAGAGGTCTGGATTTTCGTCAAGTACACTTAGGCATTTTGTCATATAGAGTTGTTTACCTTGAGAGAATTCTGGATCATTCTTCCCTTATATCATTGTGTCGACCTGATGCTAAGTCTTAGGAGATTTAAATTTATTTTTGTATTTGTATTGTTATTGTTATGACTTTGGACTTGGGTTGGCAGTGGATAAAGGACCACCACCTTAGTGCCTTTTGTGAATCATTATGCCTGGTGACTTTATTTTTGGTACTTTTGGTTGGCAGTGGATAAAGGACCACCACACCAGTGCATGTTTCTTTGGTTGTGAGGGTCTGATGGTTTGTGTTGGAAAGATAGCGACAGCCTCAGTACCGTTTTATGTCTGGCGCTGATGATTCACTCTTTAATCTAATCAATTTTATATCTACCATTATGTATACTTATGATTAGGATATCACTAAGTGTCCTTTTCGCACTTAGTACAAGTCTTTATGCATTTTACTTCTATGGTTTTGAAGCTTTTCAATGGGGTTGGTAACTCACTTATCTTATTTAAACCTCCTGAACCTTCTGATTTATGTTCAAGTCGCCTTTTGCGCTCTTGTGTTGAGTCATTCTTCTTATGAATGCCTCAGGTTCAAGTCAATAGCAAGTAGTGCCGACCGAGCTTCTTTAACCAGTCTTCTGCTGTTGTTTCCTTCCCTCTCCCAGTTGAGGAGTGGTTGGTGTTTCTATCCTTGACTTCCGAAGTTCAGACTTTTTTTATTATTGCTATGGGTTTGTGTCAGTTTATTGGCGCTCATAGTATAGTTTCTTGTGCTTCAGGCTGTTGTATTTTTGTCTCCGCTAGTGCTGTATTTTCACTATTAAAGTGTTTTTCTCTCTAAAAATGTTTTATGTTAGGTTGCATGTTAGTTATTTTTCAACTAAACAAATCTGCATTTTAACTTAGATTCATCGCATCTCTTTCAACTTTATATCAACCTACTTTAAGGGATCTAAAACTTTTTTCTTTTACTTATACTAAATTTAGAAACTGCACAAATTATTTGGTGTGTTGTGTTTTCATGTTCACATAGGATAAATGAATGTAGTAAAATAGAAATTTTTCGCTACAAATATATTTTCCTTGTCTGTGGATTACTTGATCTATTAAACCGAGGGACATGATCTTGAACTTTAAACTCAAATAATATTTTCAACCATAAGGATACATGTCTTTTATGAAATTGATTAAAATTTGACCCTGCTTGAACGTCTGTAGTTGTCCTCTACACGGCATGAGATCACGGTGCGTGTTTTGTCTTACTCTGATAATGCTTTAAGCTTCGAGAAAATGCAGGTTATGAAAGTTGGTATCAGAGGAAAGGTTGGTTATTTTATTTCATTTCATCGCATACACACACAGATGTGTCATCTGTATATCTTGGCTGAAGCATGAACACTACACTCATAAACATGACAGATGTATACGAGACCTATTATATAGTATGAGATGCATAATATGTGTTTGTATATGGATTCTCATAGGCATGGAAATAAGTGATTGTTAAGTTAAAATGGACGACTTAACAATCATCACCTATATGTTCATTAGATCTTATCTTTTGTTACATGCAATATTATGTAGTATGGGATGCATAATATTTCATGTATACGCCGCTCATAACATATATTAAGGCTTTTATTAGAATGCATAACACAACCTGCACCACATAACATAGCATAAATACATGTGCCAAGTTAAGATTTACATGATGACACTCATACACACATGATTTGAAAAAAAAGTGATCATGCATTCATGTTATATGCATAGGAGACAAGAGATGACGGTATGTCATTCTAATTTAAAGCATAACATCATTCATAGAAAATCACAGAGGAAGGTAGTAGCAAGAACAGATGTTTGTGTATTTCCAGCTGGGTCTAAGTTGAGTAATTCTGGCTTTTAGTTTAGTTTTGTTGAGACATTCTTTCGTATTTTTAAAAGATGGGCCCGAAGCATCATACACTAAGATCGGCTCCCCAGTCTGAGGGTGAGTCTTTGGGAGAGCATGTCAAAGCGATGATAGAGGAGTTGCGTCTAAGCAACGAGACTTTGTCTAGATAGATAGTTGTGATGCAAGCTCATATACATGCATTGTTGACTGCCACCTTAGGGCAGCAGACTTGTGTGCAGCCCCCCGCGGTGGATCAGGTCATGCCTGTTCCTCTTTCTCCCTTTGTGCATCCTGCTTTGTTGTCGCTTGAGATGAATTTCATCTCACATTTCCAGCATTTAGGACCCCCAACCTATGATGGGAGGTTTGATTTCATGGCATTAGATGACTGGATCGTTTCTATTGAGGTGATATTTTCATGCTTAGGAATTTCTGAGGACCAAAAGGTTATGGTAACTGCTTACCAGCTTAAGGGCCTTTTTAAAGGCTGGTGGATCAGGGAAAAGGAAAATCCTGTAGATGGATGCTCATTGGAAAGGCTTAAGGGGATGTTATTGAAGAAGTTTCTGCCGACGGTAGAGCGGGATATGTTGATGAACAATTTCCTGCATTTGAAGCAGAGGAAACTCACGGTTGGTGAGTATGATACTGAGTTCAGCAAGTTGAGCTGGGTTTTCTCTAGAATTATTAGCCACTGAGGAAGGCAGATTTAAGCATTTTTGGGTGGTCTTCGAAGCAACATCCAGTAGTTAGCCAGCGCTTATCGATCCGAGAGTTTTACGGAAGCGGTGCAGGCCGCGTTAAAGGTCGGGGCTATTGACAATGCTAAGAACCGTGGCTTGTTACTGAGGAAAGAGAAGAGAAAGGCTACGGATAGTGAAAGCCCTTGGGTATCTGGCCCTGCTCCAAAGAAAGAGGTAGGGAAGTTTGCAGTTTTTGTGGTCTTTTGGGCCATCCCGTTGAGAAGTGTTTCAAAAGGTTGGGCCCCTAGAAGCAACCTTAGGTGCTTTCGATTCATAGTACACCCAAGGGAGAGCTTATCTACACCTTGTATAAGCGGAAGAGTCACGATGTCGCCCGCTGTTGGTTAAAGGACAAGACTTGATACCAGTGTAGACAAAAGGGACACATGAAGTCTAGATGTTTGCAGTCCCAGCCCGCGATGGAGCCAATTCCTCTTCAAGCTCTACCACCGCCTCAGGTGCATCAGTTGGACGTGGGAAAGGAGAAACTGAACGTGGTAACCAGGAAGAAGCTCAGTCTTCAACCCAAGTGATTTCAGGTTAGATTCTGACCTAGTTGCTTGTTAGGAGTTGTAGATTTTATGGCTATCATTTTAGTTGTGCATGTGATTTTATAGGCGAGTTTAAGGTAAGGAATTCTTAGGTGCGCGTTCTTTTCGATTTAAGTGCTACTCATTCCTTCGTGGCTAGGAATTTTATAGACTGACATCGTTTGGTTATTGATCATGTTGGCGATCCGCTTCATGTTAAGTTTCCATCTGGTGATTTGGTGGTGTCTAATCAGGTTATCCAGAATTTCCCGATTCTCTTTGGTGGATTTCTAGTGTATGCTGATCCGAAGGTGCTAGATTTGGAAGACTTCGATGTGATTTTGGATATGGATTGGTTGTCTAGATATGATGCGGTCATCTAATGCAAAGTTAAGCATTTGGATTCTAGGATATATAATGGCCAACCCATGAGCGCGTTTGGTTTTTCGCGCCAGGACTCCTCAATCATATCTGTGGTACGTGCTCGGAACCTTCTAGAAACTAGTTGTAGTGCTTACCTTGTTCTTGCTTTGGAAGTTGCTCGTGGTTCACCGCATGTCGAGGATATTTTTGTAGTGCGAGAGTTTCCTGACATTTTTCCGGTCAGTCTCCCTGGTCTTCCTCCTATGAGAGATGTAGAATTTGTTATAGACTTTGAGCATGGTACTCATCATATTGCGAGGGCACCTTACCACATGGCTCCACATGAGTTAGAAGAGTTGTGAATAAAGTTGGATGAATTGTTACAGTGTGGTTTTATTAGGCCCAGTTCTTCTCCTTAGGATGCTCCAGTTCTCTTTGTAAGAAAAAAAAAGGATGGTTCTATGAGGTCGTGCATAGATTATAGAGTGCTAAATAAAGCAACTATCAAGAACAGATATTTGTTGCCTCGGATCGATGATTTGTTTGACCAGTTACGAGGTATGACCTTGTTCTCAAAGATTGACCTGCATTCCGTGAACTGCCTTTTGTTCCCGGTATGGGCATTTTGAGTTCTTGGTAATGTCTTTTGGGTTAACAAATGCACCCTCTACTTTTATGGACATGATGAATAGAGTATTCATGGATTTTCTGGACCACTTCGTGGTTGTCTTTTTTGATGATGTTCTAGTATATTCTAGAAGTGCCGAGGAGCAAGCCTTGCATCTACGCTTGGTGTTGTCCACACTAAAGGATCACAAGTTATATGCAAAGTTAAGTAAATGTGAGTTTTGGATGACTCAAGCGTCTTTCCTTGGTCAAGTGGTAAGTAAAGATGGGATTTCAGTAGACCCAGCAATGATAAGCACAATTTTGAATTTGAAGAGGCCTACAGCGCCTAAGGAGATAAAGAGTTTCTTATGGTTGGCAGATTATTATAGGAGATTCGTACAAAGATTTTCAACGTTGTCTGTACCCTTGACCAGACTTACGTAGAAAAGTGCAGCTTTTGTTTAGAGTGATGATTACGGGGAAGCTTTTCAGGAATTGAAGGAGAGGTTGTGTTCTGCCCCAGTTTTGGCATTGCCCGCTAAGGGAGGGAATTTGTCGTTTATGTCGACGCTTGGCGAGTTGGTCTTGGTTACATTCTAATGCACGAAGGAAAGGTGATCGTGTACAGATCACGACAATTGAAGGTACATGAAAGGAATTACCGTACTCATGATTTGGAATTTGTTGTGGTCATTTACACCCTGAAGTTGTGGAGACATCTTTTGTATGGAGTGTAATTCAAATTCTATATGTATCATAAGAGTTTGAAGTATGTCTTCACCTAGAAAGAGCTTAATTTGCAACAGCGTAGATGGATGGAGTATGTTGCAGATTATGAGATCGATATCATTTACCATCCGGGCAAGGCTAATGTGGTGGTTGATGCCTTGAGCAGGAAATATGCGCATATCTTCAACCTCTCTGTGCAATCCTTAGTGGAGGAGTTTTTATTGATGGACATTACTGTTAAGGATCTTGGCGTGATGTATAGTTTGGAAGTTGAAGAGCCTTCATGGATAACACTTATGAGATTTCATTAGAAGGATGCTCCCGATTTGCAACACCTCCGGAGTAGAACTAAAAAGAGAGAATTACCGAATGTTGGGTACATTGGTTCTAATGTACCTGATTTGAAGAAGCCTCACCCAACTTAATGATATACATCAAAAATGTATTTGATGTGTTTTGAGTTTACTTGTGCAGGTTAAGTATTTACAGGAAAGAAGAAAAAGTTTCTAAGTCCATGTGTTGACACCCAGGAGCAAAGTGTCGACACTTAAGAAGACTTGTGTCGACACCCAGGCAAGCAGTGTCGACACTTGGAGTATTTGTGTCGACACCAGGGATGCAGAGTCGACACCAGACACAAAGTGTCGACACAAGGAGCTGTGTCGACACTCAATGAAGAAAAATGCAGTGAAGCAGTGTCGACACTTAGCAGTTGTGTCTACACCCAGTGAAACTGTGTCTACATCAGAAAGTGTCGACACTTGGAGGCTATGTCGACACTCAGCAAAAGTCAGCAGAGTCTAAGTATAAGTGTCGACACCCAGAGCAATGTGTCAACACTCAGCAGAAGAGTCAACACTTGAAGAAAGTATCGACACAAGAAAGAATGTGTCGACACTCAGCTGAAGACTTAACACTTGAAGAAAGTGTCGACACAAGAAAGAATGTGTCGACACTCAGCTGAAGACTCAACACTTGAAGAAAGTGTTGACACAAGGAGCTGTGTCGACACTTAGCAAAGTTCAAGAATATTATAAGTACAAGTGTCGACACAAAGGAGATGTGTCGACACTCAGCAAAAGTCTCAACAGAAGAAGAATGTGTCGACACAAGGAGCTGTGTCGACACTCAGCAAGTATCAACACTGAAGACATGTGTCGACACCAAGAAGCAGTGTCGACACTGACAAGTTCAACACATGAAGATGTGTCGGCACAAAGGAGTTGTGTCGACACTTACAAGAAGTCAACAAAGTGCTGAAGAACAAAGTGTTGTGTCGACACTCAATATCAGTGTCGACACATGAAGAAGAAGTTGTGTCGAGAAGTGAAATCTACAACACAAGGAGTTGTGTCGATACCTTGTAGGCTAGTGTCGACACTTAGACAACTTGTGTCGACACTTGGTCTATAAGTGTCGACACTTAAAGACAGACAGTCTCGACACTTTCAGACAGTTACAGAATTTTCAAGAACTGACTGGATGACTTGACAGCTGCCATTCCAGCCGGTCTACTGCACCTGTCAGAGTTGTCAGAAAACAGTTATGAACCGGACCAGCCGGTTACCATGAAGAAGGCCTATAAATAGGCTTATACTGTCAACAGTTAGAGATGATTGAACACAAGTTCAAGTGATCAATATACAAAGAAGATCTAGTTATTCCTTGAAGAATCAAGTGAAGATCTAAGTAGTTGGAGAGAGAGAGCTCCATCCAAGAAGACAGCCTTTGGAACCAGGCTGAGAAGAAGGGTTCAGATTTTATTCTGAATCTTAAGTAGCAGAGATCAAGGATCAACTGCAGAGGAGGTCAATCTTATTGTGTTCTACATTCAAGAAGCTTTGAAGAAAGCCAAGTCAGATTGATTTCAGCTGAGTTCTTCCAAGAACTCATCAAGAAACTCACAACTCTTCTCTCTTTTCTCTGAGTTGTTGAGTTACAATTTTTGTATTCATATTATCTTGTAGGATCCTTAGGGATCTGAGTTTTGTAAGCCTGTAATTATAAAGGCTGAGTGTAGGGCCTGAGTGCCTGAGTGTAGGAGATTTGAATCTCTGAGTGTAGGCATGTTGTGGCTGAGTGTAGGCCTTGGTGGCTGAGTATAGGCTTTGTGAAGAAGCTAAGTGTAGGCTTTGTGAAGAAGCTGAGTTGTAGGGCCTTGGGCCTGAGCTGTAGGAACCTTGTTTTGGGGTTCTGAGTGTAAGATCTGAGGATCTGAGATAGTGGAGGAGTTTGGCCGAATCTAGTAGACTACTAGATAGGCGAAGGGGGAAAGTGGATGTACCCAAACCTTGGGGAACCACTATAAATCTGAGTGTCTACTGTGTGCTTGTGAAATTCTGTGATTGCTGATTGTGTGCTGTGATAAAGTAGATATAATTCTGTGTTATAATCTGAATTCTGCCTAAAAAGTCAAAAAGATTTAAGTCACCTATTCACCCCCCCCCCCCTCTAGGTGATTAGGTACAATATCTTTCAAGTGGTATCAGAGGGAGGTTACTCAAAAAAGGACATAACTGTCTGAGTAGATCCTGTTGGCAGATTCAGTTTAAGTACATTACATTACAGAATCAAGAAAATCAAGAACTATGGGTTCTACTTAAAATCATAAGGAATTGGGATCCATGAAGCTACCTATTTGCAAAAAAGAGATCTTTGGCATCTGGAAGGAAAGGGTGAGACTGTTTATGGAAGCCTCAGAACCTAGGATTTATATCACAGTGAAAGAAGGGTCATATGTGCCCATGAAGGTTTCAGTCTTAGATGCAAATCAGAGAACACCTAAGGATTTCTCTGAAATGACAAAGGATGAGATAGTTCTAGCCACAATGGACAAAAGGGCTCAGAATATTATAGTGAGTGTTATAGATGATGCTACTTTTCAGAATTTGATACACTGCAAGACATCCAAGGAAATGTGGGATACTCTTATTATGTACATGGAGGGTTCTGAAGAAGTGAGGCAAGATAGAAAATCTTTGCTCAACCAAGAATATGAAAGCTTTAGGCAGGGTAGATCTGATAGCATAACTGAATGCTATAAGAAGTTCTATAGGATTGTGAATGAGCTAATGTCCTATGGAAGAGAGTTCAGCAATTATGAGCTTAATGATAAGTTTCTAAGGTCCCTTACAAAATATTGGGACACCAAGATCTGTGCCATTAGGGAAATGGTAAAGTTAGCAGAAATTCCTCCAACAACACTGTTTGGAAAACTGCTGTCCTATGAAATGCAGTTGATGGTGAGGAAAGAAGAGGAGAAATCTACAAGAAGTGAACATAAAGAAAGGACAGTGGAATTTAAAACAGAATCCCACAGAAAGTACAGAAGTAAGTCACTAACTCCACCACCAAAAGTACCTGAAACTGAGTCAGATGAGTCAGCAAGTAGAAAGTCTGAAAGTAGTGAAAGTGATGAGGACTTTGCTGCCTTCACAAGACATTTTCAGAAGTTCTTAAAGAAGAAACAGTGGAGGACAAGGCCATCTACTTCACAGGGTAAAGAAGACTATTATCAGAATAAAAAGTCTTCAAAGAAAGACATGAAAAAGACCAAATCTAGCAAAGTAACTCTTTCAAAAATTGTATGTTATTGCTGTAATAGACAAGGACATGTTGTTGCAGACTGTCCAGAGAAAAGGAAGGAGACTAATGACAAGAAAAAGACTCAATACAAGGGCAAGAAGGAAAAGTCTTTTGTTGCCAAAAAGGATAAGAGCCTGTCAGGCATTTCTTCATCAGAAACTGAGTCAGATGCTGAGGCATATATAGGACTGTTTGCTGAGGAAGAAGAAGAAGAGTTCATCCAGATCATGAACTCTATATATGAACAAGAGGACAGTCAGTGCCAAGGACTGATGGCATTGACAGAAAGTGACAAAATCCTGGAGCAGCCAGGACCTATTAAGGTACAACATTGTTCTTTAAGTTCAATTTCTTGTGCTAGTTCAGAATCAGATTCATCATCATCAAGTGATGAGAGTGCATCTGAGTCTGAAGAGGATATTCATCAGTTGATAGATGAATATAAAGTTCTGTTGCAAGCATTTAAGAAATGCAAATCCTTGGCCAAGAGTCAAGCTAAGGAGATTGCAAGTCTCAAAATGGCTGCAACTGATTATGAGAAGATGTTTGATCAAAAGCTAAATGAGATAGCCAGACTGAAGCACATAACTGTGATTCATATGGGGATTATATCATTTAAGAATGATCAAATCAAGAGTCTAGAGATTAGTCTTCAGAAGGAGAAAGATTTAGTTGCTAGGTTTTCTAAACCAAAGTCAGTTCTGCACTTAATTGATGAATTTGTTCATCACAAAGGTAAAGCTGGACTGGGGTTTACTAAACTTGCAAGGACTGTCAAGTCCAAGTCCAAGGGCAAAGCCCCAACTCTCAACAAGTCAGCTGTAGATAAAACAGATAAGAATGTACCTAAGCAAAGGTACAATAAGTTTGAGTGTTGGTGCTGTGGCAAGGTAGGCCACTTTGCAATGGACTGTTGGCACAATGCTAGAGCCAAAGTGAGTAGCAAACTGCCTATTGGAAAACCTGCAGGTAGCTTTGTTAGGAAGCAAACTAACCAGTACCACGGACCCAAGAATACTTTGGGTTCTAAGGTTCACTAATCTGTTTTGCAGGTGAGTCCAAGTGGTCATGCCCTAATATGGTACTTGGACAGTGGATGTTCCAGACACATGACTGGAACAAGGGGTTTACTAAAGGACTACACACCCATCAAGGATGGTCCAAAAGTCACCTTTGGTGGTTCTGAAAAAGGAATCATCAAGGGTTTTGGTAACATATCTAACTCCTATATTACAATTACTCAAGTGGCCTATGTTAAAGGTTTAAAACATAACCTTATTAGTATAAGTCAATTGAGTAATGTTGGATATGACATCTCATTTGTGAAAGATGGTTTTCATATCAGAAGGTCAAATGATCAAGAGATCATTTTGACTGGTTATAGAAAAAGGAATGTTTATTGCTTAGACATTATGGTTGAGAACAATGGTTTTCCAGTATGTCTTGTAGCTGATGAGACAGTCTCTCATTGTGTCAAATGGCACAAGAGGCTAGCCCATCTAAACTACAAGACAATTGACAAACTCTTTAGCAAAGAGTTAGTGAGGAATGGTCCTCAAGTTAAGTGTATTAAAGATGGTATTTGCTCAGCTTGTCAAAAGGGCAAGCAGACTAGATCCACCTTTAGTAGCATTGAAAACAAAGATGCTGTGAGGTGTTTATACCTCTTGCATATGGATCTCTTTGGTCCAATGCCAGTTCACAGCCTAGGTAGGAAGGTCTATACCTTTGTAGTTGTAGATGACTACTCAAGGTTTTCCTGGGTGTTCTTCCTTAGACAGAAATTTGAAACACCTAGTGTCTTCTATAGCTTTGTTAAACAAATTCAGAATGAACTAAATAGTACAGTGGTCAAAATAAGAAGTGACCATGGTACTGAATTTCAGTCTGATAGTATGGCAAAACTATGTGAAGAATTTGGGATATTTCAAGAGTTTTCTTCACCAAGAACACCTCAGCAAAATGGCATTGCTGAGAGGAGGAATAGAACCTTGATTGAGGCTGGTAGGACCCTATTAAGTGATACATCACTACCAGAATACTTCTGGGCTGAGGTAGTGAATACTGCATGCCATGTTATTAATAGGGCTACCATTACTAAAAGCCACAACAAGACCCCCTATGAGGTTGTGAAAGGCAGAAAACCAAACCTATCCTATTTCAAGATCTTTGGTTGTAAGTGTTTTATACTTAACAATGGAAAGTCTTACTTGACTAAGTTTGCTGCCAAGTCCCAAGAGGGAATTTTTGTTGGGTACAACAACAACAGTAAGGCTTATAGAGTCTACAACTTGTCTACTCAAGTTGTAGAAGAGTCTGTACATGTAGTATTTGATGAAACTAGGCTTATTAACAATGAGTTGTCTAGTAGTATTTGCAGCCCCACAGGTATAACAAAGAAGATGGACAAGCTCACTATAGAAGAAGAACCTACTGTAAGACAGCAAGTAGAAGATAGTGGCTGCTGTCCAGGGGGAGTACTACATGTACCTAATGCAGAAGAAGTACAAGGAGTACAGCAAGATGAAGAAGTTGAAGAAGTTCAGCCTGAAGCCAGGATGCCTCCAGCCAATAGGCATCTAAGAGATCATCCAGCAGAACAAATCATTGGTGATCCAAGACAAGGGGTACAAACAAGTAGCAGAAACCTGAATGCAGCACTCTACTCCAGTTTTCTATCCCAAGTTGAACCAAAGAAGTTTGAAGAAGCCATCCTAGACCCTCATTGGATTGAGGCAATGCAAGAAGAGCTGAATCAGTTCAAAAGGTGCAAGGTCTGGGAGCTTGTTCCTAAACCAAAAGACCACAACATAATTGGAACAAAGTGTATCTTTAGGAACAAGATGGATGAACATGGAGTCATCATTAAGAACAAAGCAAGATTGGTTGCTAAAGGATATAGGCAGGAAGAAGGTATTGATTTTGATCAAACCTTTGCTCCGGTAGCCAGACTGAAAGCCATAAGTGTTAAATTTTCTCAACGTGGTCAGCAAGATAGCCCAAACGCCAAATTAATATCTTCGGAACTACCCTGTTCGCACGTTGAACCAGCGGAAACCAAGGACTAGAGGTACAAAGGTGAATCCCAACAAACAATGGAAGCACAAGCAGGTCTATTATTCATTCACTTCTTTACAATGCGAGGCATACATAGCGAGACATGATTTCGCTAGTATAACAGCTGAAAAACAGAAGCACCAAAAAACAAGCCGGGCGGACAGCACCCGAGTCCGCCGAGACCGTGAGGTCGCCGAGGTCGCCGAAGCCGCCCGAACTATACTGCAATCCGCCGAATACCACGGAGTCCGCCGAAGCCGCGAGGCCGCGCGGACACACCGTTATTCGCCTCCTGCTGAACCCGAACTGAGGAACACCCCTACCCGCCTGAAGCCGGCGGACAGGTTATTGAAGCTGGCAAAGTTGAAACAGAACTGACAAGCCGCAGAGCGACCTCCTACTGAGTCCGCAGAGACCGCACACTTCCAAGCACTGACCGAAGTCACAGCCAAACTCCTGGCTCCTTGAAGTTATCCGCGCGACCTGCACACAGCAAACCGTCAACCTGAAACAATTCGCGCGGACTGACAAACACAGACCGCAGCACTTCGCTCAACCCAATTTACTGTTCACTCACGTTACTTAGGTTACTGTAGATGTGCCAGGGGGGGTCCTATTTATAGGTCAGGTGAGGAGTGTGGTCACCGCCCAAGAGATAGCAACACCGCCCCAGTCCGCGCGAATACAAACGACCGTCCGCTCAGTCCGCGTGGACTGAGCCGGTCACCAAGGAAAACCGCCAGGAGCAAGGCAACCATTGACGAACCCTCTCCAGTCCGCCTAAGCTAAGCGGACAAGGCATCAGCCCGCAAAGCTCCAACCGCTTCAGGACAGCAACCCCCTTCAATGGCTGTCCGCACCAACCCGAGGCAGTCCGCAAGACTCACACCTCAATCCGTCACAAGTCCACGACCAAAGGCAGCTAAAACCAGACCGCCCGGTCACAGCGGACCCGGCGGATACGGCGGACACACTGAACTCGGCACCAAGTGTGACCAAGCCCAAAACCATAAAGGGCTAATGCGAGCTTGGCGGACGCAAAACCCCAGTCTGCCAAAACACCACAGCGCAGACCGCCACAGTCCGCGAGCTCCTCGCACTCCTGCCCTATCACAGCGGTCTAATCCCGGACTCTAAAACCAGGCCGCCACAACGATCTCCACAGCAACTCGCCTGCTGTTCCACCAGATCTCGACAAGGCCTCAGCCAAGCTCTAAGCTCAGTCCGCAACAGCCAATATCGAGGACACATCAGTCCGCAAGCTTCCCGCGGACAAGAGCCAACCCGCCTTTCAGCACAAGCTTGCACCCGCGGCCACTGAGCAAAGCACCAGTCCGCAAGCCTCTCTATCCACAGATACCAGGCCGCACCAAACCGCGGACTCCATGCAACAACCCGCTCAGAACACAGCCGGCTTCCACCAGACTTTCCACTAGGCCGCAAACCTTAGTCCGCCTAGTCCGCCCAGTCCGCCAAAGCTGTCCGCCACAGGCCGCCCGGCCTGTCCCGTCACCCACTTCCACTTCACAAATTTCAACACTCCCCCTTGAAGTGAGAAGTGGTGACCAAGCCCAGCAAGTTGCGCAAGCGTTCAAAATGTCCCTTCGACAGTGGATTTGTGAAGATGTCAGCAAGATTATCTTCACTCCGAACATTCCCGACCAGTAGAGACCCCTCCAACACATTCTCCCGGATGAAGTGGTGATCAATCTCAATATGCTTGGTCCTGGCGTGACACACTGGATTGTTTACCAGTTTGAGAGCACTCTCATTGTCACCCCGGAGTAAAGTAGGCCCTTGCACTTCTTCATGAACATCCTCTATAAGCCTCCTCAACCAAACGGCTTCCCGAGCAGCCAAGGCCGAAGCCTTATACTCTGCCTCCGTGGTTGAAACCGACACCGAGTCCTGCTTCTTGCTACACCACGAGATGCTAGCTGAACCGCAAGTGAACACATAACCAGAAGTAGACCTTCGATCATCCAAATCACCGCCATAGTCAGCATCTGTGTACCCGAGCAATGCAACCTCCGCGTCTCTTCTATAGAGGAGTCCCATGTCAGAAGAAGCCTTGACATACTTCAGAATTCCCTTCGCCGCCACTAGATGAGATTGCCTTGGTTCAGCCATATACCGACTTACTCGGCCAACAGCATAAGCGATATCCGGCCTTGTAATCGTCAGGTAAATCAAGCTCCCAACAAGAGCCCTGAACACCAGGGGATCATGAATAACCCTTCCCTCATCTCGTCGAAGCTTCAGCCCAGATTCCAGTGGAGTAGAGCACCTCTTCCCTTCGCCCATGCCAAACCGCTTCACAATGCGATTAGCATACCCTTTCTGGCTAATGAGAACCCCGCACTCCTTCCTCTCCACTTCAAGACCAAGAAAGTGATGCAACTCTCCCAAGTCCTTCATCTCGAAGCGTATATCAAGCTCTGCCCTGAGCCTTGCTACTTCCTCCTTCGAGTTCCCTGTGATGATTATGTCATCCATATACAGCAGGACTAAGACTCTTAGCTCTCCCTTCTTCTTGACGAACAAGCTTGAATCCGAGTTGGAAGCCAGGTATCCACAGAATTGCAAGTACTCTGCAATCTTCCCATACCACGCTCGAGGAGCTTGCTTCAACCCATAGAGAGCCTTCCTGAGTTTGCAGACATAGTCCGGATGCTTCTCTGAGACAAAACCAAGCGGCTGATCCATGAAGATATCCTTGTCAATCTCTCCATAAAGAAAGGCATTCTTCACATCGAGTTGCCACAACCTCCATCCCTTGCTAGCAGCCAAGGCGATCACCACTCTAACAGAAGTCATCTTCGCAACTGGACTAAATGTCTCCTCATAGTCTTCTCCATACTGCTGTGAGAATCCTATAGCGACCAGGCGAGCCTTGAACCGATCAATGCTCCCATCAGCCTTCTTCTTCAACTTATACACCCACTTGCAAGTAACCGGAGTAACGCCATCAACCTTGGGCACAAGGTCCCAGGTTTCATTCTTCTTCAGAGCATCAATCTCTTCCTTCATGGCACCTTCCCACTCCTTCACTCCAGTGGCCTCGTTGAAGTTTGCAGGCTCTCGCTCATCCAGAGGACCTGCAAAGAAGCAGGAGACAAAGCTCACTGCATTCCAATCACAGTACCGAGTCGGTGGCTTAACCACCCTCTTCGATCTCCGAAGACACGGCTCCTTGCTCACGGCTTCCGTTGCTTCTTCGGGCTCCACTCCTACCTGGGGCAAGCATTGAGCAGTGCTCCCCCTGCTTCCTGAGCCAGAAGGCTCAGCCTCGGAGTTCGAAGCAACAGGAGCTGCTGGTGAAACAGCAAGCTCCTCTTCCAAGCCTTCAGCAGCCTCCACCGGTGCTTCATCATCCTTGCTACTTCCGGTTAGCTCCACCGAGCCACCTCCATATGATGTCAGCTCGTCGAAGACAACGTCTCTTGACACCACGAACTTCTTTGTCACAGGGTCCATGCACTTCCATCCCTTCTTCCGCTCATCATAGCCAACAAAGACAAGTTTCCTTGCCTTCGCATCCAGCTTTGTCCGTGAAGCATCCAGGACATGCACGTAGCAAGTTGAACCGAACACCCTAAGGTGTTCAACACTCGGCTTCTCCTTCAGCAACAGCTCAATAGGAGTCTTCATGTTGATAGGGCTGAGTGGCATCCGGTTGATAACATAAGCCGCACAAGACATTCCCTCCACCCAAAAGGACCTTGGGATATCTTTCGCATGAAGCCAGCATTTGCAGGTCTCCGTCAAATGATGGATCTTCTGCTCTGCTACCCCATTTTGTTGTGGAGTGTGAGCACAAGTAAGCTCCCGTTGGATCCCGTGCTTCCTGCAGAAGTTAGAAAACTCGGAAGAGACAAACTCCCCCCCCCCCCCCCCCCCCCCCCGTTATCAGTTCTAAACTTCTTAATCTGCAAGCCAAGCCAGCCTTCTACCAACTCCTTGAACTCCACGAACAAACGGAAGGCTTCCGACTTCTCCTTTAAGAAGTACACCCAAGTATACCTTGAGTAGTCATCAACCAAGACAAGCATGTATTTGCTTCCACCAAGGCTGGCAGTAACCGTTGGTCCCATCAGGTCGCCATGAATACACTCCAGTGGTTTCTTGCTCCTTGTTTGTGATTTATCAAACGGAAGGCGATGTGCCTTACCGTATTGACAGCTCGCACAAACATGCCCATCACCAAAGGAAGATAACTTCGGCAACCCCCTCACCAAACTTCTACTCGCCATTGCCTTCAGCTTGTCCATGCCAACATGCCCCAGCCTCTCATGCCAGATAGCCGCACTATCATTGGCCCTCATTCTATCAACATAAGCACTGGTGGAAAGAACATACAAGCTCTTCACCCTTCTCCCAACATGAGCAACATCAGCCTTCACCGCTGATACGTTACGAAGGAACCTCACGTCTGTTGGCCCAAACAGAACGTGATACCCAGCGTCCACCACATTGGTCACCGAGAAGAGGTTTTTCTTCATGCCCGGTACGTGATACACACTCCTTAACGTAAGTGGCCCCTGATCACTACCCAATGACACGACCCGCTCTTTCTCTACTGCATAAACAGTATTATCAGCAGTGATAATAGCTTCATTACCTGAGTAAACCTGCATGGAGGTGAACTTCGATTTGTCTCCGGTGAGGTGATGACCACACCCGGAGTCCACGATCCACTCGCCGTTGAAGTCCTCAGCAGACAAGGCCCGGACACAAGTGCCCGTCAAGAAAGCTCTGCCCCATTCTGCTTCTTCACTTCTTGAGCAAGCTTCCTCCTTTCCCGCAGCATGCCCAGGCTGCAGTTTGACCTTGCAGTCCCGCTTGAAGTGCCCACGCTGATGACACCGGTAGCACTTCAGATTCTTCTTCCAGTCCTTAGGAGCATTGCTCCTCTCCGGCGGATATGAAGTTGAAGTCTCCTTCTCACCAGCGGTCTGCACCTTCTTCTTCTTCTTCCCTTCCCATCCTTTCTTCTTGCCTGAGAAGAGAGCTTCGATGCCTTCCTGATTCAGGTTCACTCCAGCCATCTGCCTTGCTAAGCTCTCCTGCGAGGCAAGCAGACTCTCCAGCTCCAGCAACGACGGCTGAGTAGCCCACCCTTGAACAGATGTGACAAAGGCCACATACTCCTTCCGCAAGCCGCGGATAATGTGCCTTTTCATCTTTGCCTCAGAGATAGGCTCATCAGCATCCAGTGCCGACAGCTCAGCACACAAGCTCTTTATCTTTAAGAAGTATTTGGAGATGGAAAGGTCTCCCTGAGTTGCCCTGGCCAACTCATTCTCAGGAACTGAAGCCGCACCACATTCTTCCTATTGAACAACTCATCAATGGTTGTCCAAATATCAGCAGCCGACTCACACCCAACGATGTGATCAAACAGCTCTGGAGACACGGCTCTCTTCAGAATGAACTCCGCCTTAGCATTCGTTCTTCTCCAGAGCCTCACCTGCTCAGTAGTACCGAAAGCAGCAGTGACTTCCCGCCTGTCGTCTCCACCAACGACATCCCACAGCTCCTCGCCAAGAAGATAACTCTTCATGCACGACTTCCACTTCTTGAAGTTAGTCGGCGTTAAGAGTTCAATGCCCAGACCTCTTGCTAAGCTCCCTTCCATTGCAACACCTGTTGGCAACCTTTCAACAGCTCCGAGCAACAACACAGGTTGATCACCACTCAATCACTGAGTAACAACACTGGCTGACTTCCGCTCACGCAACTAAACCTCAGCAACCTCCCTCTGATACCATGTTAAATTTTCTCAACGTGGTCAGCAAGATAGCCCAAACGCCAAATTAATATCTTCGGAACTACCCAGTTCGCACGTTGAACCAGCGGAAACCAAGGACTAGAGGTACAAAGGTAAATCCCAACAAACAATGGAAGCACAAGCAGGTCTATTATTCATTCACTTCTTTACAATGCGAGGCATACATAGCGTGACATGATTTCGCTAGTATAACAGCTGAAAAATAGAAGCACCAAAAAACAAGCCGGGAGGACAGCACCTGAGTCCGCCGAGACCGCGAGGTCGCCGAGGTCGCCGAAGCCGCCCGAACTATGCTGCAATCCGCCGAATACCACGGAGTCCGCCGAAGCCGCGAGGCCGCATGGACACACCGTTATTCGCCTCCTGCTGAACCCGAACTGAGGAACACCCCTACCCGCTTGAAGCCGGCGGACAGGTTATTGAAGCTGGCAAAGTTGAAATAGAACTGACAAGCCGCAGAGCGACCTCCTGCTGAGTCCGCAGTGACCGCACACTTCCAAGCATGGACCGAAGTCACAGCCAAACTCCTGGCTCCTTGAAGTTATCCGCGCGACCTGCACACAGCAAACCGTCAGCCTGAAACAATCCGCGCGGACTGGCAAACACAGACCGCAGCACTTCGCTCAACCCAATTTACTGTTCACTCACGTTACTTAGGTTACTGTAGATGTGCCAGGGGGGGTCCTATTTATAGGCCAGGTGAGGAGTGTGGTCACCGCCCAAGAGATAGCGACACTGCCCCAGTTCGCGCGAATACAAACGAAAGTCCGCTCAGTCCGCGTGGACTTAGCCGGTCACCAAGGAAAACCGCCAGGAGCAAGGCAACCATTGACGAACCCTCTCCAGTCCGCCTAAGCTAAGCGGACAAGGCATCAGCCCGCAAATCTCCAACTGCTTCAGGACAGCAACCCCCTTCAATGGCTGTCCGCACCAACCCGAGTCAGTCCGCAAGACTCGCACCTCAATCCGTCACAAGTCCACGACCAAAGGCAGCTAAAACCAGACCGCCCGGTCACAGCGGACTCGGCGGATACGGCGGACACACTGAACTCGGCACGAAGTGTGACCAAGCCCAAAACCATAAAGGGCTAATGCGAGCTTGGCGGACGCAAAACCCCAGTCTGCCAAAATACCACAGCGCAGACCGCCACAGTCCGCGAGCTCCTCGCACTCCTGCCCTATCACAGCGGTCTAATCCCGGACTCCAAAACCAGGCCGCCACAACGATCTCCACAGCAACTCGCCTGTTGTGCCACCAGAGCTCGACAAGGCCTCAGCCAAGCTCTAAGCTCAGTCCGCAACAGCCAATATCGAGGACACATCAGTCCGCAAGCTTCCCGCGGACAAGAGCCAACCCGCCTTTCAGCACAAGCTTGCACCCGCGGCCACTGAGCAAAGCACCAGTCCGCAAGCCTCTCTATCCGCAGATATCAGGCCGCACCAAACCGCGGACTCCATGCAACAACCCGCTCAGAACACAGCCGGCTTCCACCAGACTTTCCACCAGGCCGCAAACCTCAGTCCGCCCAGTCCGCCAAAGCTGTCCGCCACAGGCCGCCCGGCCTGTCCCGTCACCCACTTCCACTTCACAAATTTCAACAATAAGGATGTTCCTGGCCTATGCAACCTTTCAAGGATTTAAAGTTTACCAAATGGATGTAAAGTCAGCATTTCTGAATGGTAATCTAAAAGAGGAAGTCTATGTGGAACAGCCATCAGGTTTTGTTGATTCAACTCAACCTAATCATGTTTATAGACTTAGGAAAGCTTTATATGGGTTAAAGCAAGCCCCTAGGGCTTGGTATGAAACCCTGTCTAGTTTCCTCATTGAGAATAAATTCACAAGGGGGAAAATAGACAAGACCCTATTCCTTAGGGAATCCAGAGGCAAAGTAATACTAGTCCAAATATATGTAGATGACATAATATTTGGGTCTACTGAAAGTAGTCTTTGCAAAAAGTTTGCAAAACTAATGTAAGGATAATTTGAGATGAGTAGTATGGGGGAGCTTAAGTTCTTCTTGGGTCTCCAAGTAAGACAGACTGAGAATGGTTTATCCATATGCCAGTCTAAGTTCACCCTAGAACTAATAAGGAAGTATGGTATGGATTCATCCAGTACCATGAAGACTCCTGTGGGGTCAAGTATGTCTCTTAGCAAGGATGATGCAGGGAAACCTGTAGATGAGTCTTTGTATAGAGAGATAGTTGGCTCCCTATTATATTTGACTGCAAGTAGACCAGATATCATGTATGTTACATGTGTCTGTGCAAGGTATCAAGTATGCCCTAAAGAGTCTCATTTGACAGCAGTCAAAAGAATATTGAGATATCTAAAGGTCACTCCTTATCTAGGCCTCTAGTACCATAGGAATGGGGATTTTGAACTAACAGGTTATTCAGATGCAGACTTTGCAGGATGCAAAGAAGACAGAAAAAGCACAACTGGAACCTGTCAATTCCTAGGTGGAAGACTGATTTCATGGAGTAGCAAAAAGCAAACAAGTGTGGCTATCTCCACTGCAGAATCAGAATATGTGGCTGCTGGAAGTTGTTGTGCTCAACTTCTATGGATACAACATCAGCTTGAGGATTATGGATTTCAGGTAAGTAGAACACCACTGTTTTGTGATTATACTAGTGTTATATCAATTGCACATAATCCTGTTTCCCATAGTAGAACTAAACATATTGAAATAAAATATCATTTTCTTAGGGAACATGTAGAAAAAGAAGATATTTTACTGGAATATGTTAGAACAGATAATCAACTAGCTGATATGTATACTAAGCCCTTAGAAGAAACTAAGTTCAATAGGTTTAAAATTGAACTAGGCATGATAAACTTAGAATAAGTTTATAGAAATGGCTAAGTAAAAAGGTGTCGACACACAGAGATATCTGTGTCGACACAGAAAATTGGTGTCGACACTTCAGTGAAAAGGTGTCGACACATCTAGGAAGTTGGTGTCGATACTTCAGAAAATTAGTGTCGACACATGGTAAGTAGGTGTCGACACATCCAAGGTGGTGTCGACACTTAGGCTTTACTCAGAATTATCTAAGCAAAGTCTCGACTAAATGTCGAGTTATGTGGTGTCGACACATAAACAAGTGTCGACACATATATATGTTGACTAAACTTGTGTCGACACATAGGTGTCGAGACATTATAAGTCAGTGTCGACACTTATCGACAGTGTCGACACAATTTAAGTTAGTTAACCTGCCTTTTCATCTTCAAACCTAGAAAGGTATAAATAGCATTTCTCTATTGTCTGTCGACACGCTCACTAAAGTTTCGAGACCAAACTTGTGTGTCGACACCTCTCTTCTCTCTAGTCAAATTCTTCAAACCCTAATGGCGCCAAAGTTCGAGGAGAACGTCAATGAAGGCTACGAACTGGTGCGACAAGCGTTTGAGGATGCAGACCCAGAGATCAAGAACGTGATAACCCTAGTTGCAGACTCAGGGTTAGAATTCCTTGTTTCTGAGCTGACTAAAATCTGGAAGAAAGAAGTCTTAGAATTCCTAAATGGAGCTAAAGTAGACGAATCTGGATTCAAGATCAAGTCTAAGGTCCATGGAGAAAAAGTGAAAGTCTCTCCCAAAAGTTTGAGAAAAGTTCTAAACCTGCCAAGGATAAAAGAAGAGGATGAAGTAACTGCTTCTAAAACCAGAGAAGCATTGACATGGTGTGTTCTAGATTCCAAACTAAAAATTGGATCTGTATTCAATAGGAAGAGGATGAACAGCCAGGGTAAATTTCTGTCAGAAATTGTTGGCAAAGTGATCTTAAGTAAGTCTGGAGGGCATGACAGGGTATCTGCCCATATGTTCAACCTTATGACCAGGATAATCTTCAGCCTAAATACTGATTGGTCTGTAGTAGTCTTTGAAAAGATCAAGGAGAGTATGAAGAAACCCAATTTGGGTAGAATAATAAGTTTATACCTAGCTGGTAGTATACCAGAGGTTATGGGTCAAGCTGCTGGCAGTAAAATCAATCATATGAGGAAAATGGACATGAGGATATTCTCTAGATGGGACAGGGTTTTGTCTGAGGAGATGTCAACCCCTGAAAAGATAACTCCTGAGAAAGTAACACCTCTAAAGAAGAAGAAGAAAACTGCCCCAGTGGCTCAGGTTTCATCTAGCAGCTCTGGTAGTGAGGAGCAAGTTGTCTTTACACCAGATGATGGACAAGAAGACACTGGAGTTGCTTGGAAGTCTCCAGCTCCACAAGAAGTTGCTGAGAGGCAGGGGGAGCTACCTCAAGCTAGCCCCATACACCAGGATTCAGTCCAGGGAGAGCCACTAGTAGTGGAAGAGCCAACTCCACTGGAAAGTGAGCACGCTACAAACACAATTCTTAAGCAAACTCAGATTGATAGCCTACCCCCAGATGTTGTCATGGAGGACACATCTGTCACAGTTCAAGTAGTATCTGATCCAGTGGTAGATGAGCCAAGAGTTTCTCCAGCCCATTCTCCACAAGAATTTACAATGGAAGATCTATTTCTTAATTTGGATCAAGCAGACTTTGAGAAGGAAAATACTGCTGCTGAGGGGGAGAATGCTCCAGTTGAGGGGGAGCAAGTGCAAATTCAAGAAGAAACAGCAAGGCAAGAGCTAGAGAAGCAAAAAGTTGTTGAAGATCTACCTAAGGAGAGAGTAGAGATAACAAGTACATCAGCATCTGAATATGAGGAAGCTGCCATGGCAAAGAAAAGGAAATTTCAAGTATTTAAAAGAAGGAGCCAGAGTTATAAGAAGGCATTGCAAACCATAGCACCACAGCCAGCACTACAACCAACTCTAGCAGTAGATTACAGTGCTCTAATGGTTGCTATGCAAATAAAACTTGATGAGCACAGGAAAGCCATTGAAACCTATGTGGATGAGGGGCATAAATCACTACAATTTGATCTGGCCCAGGATATAAAGTCTATAAGATTTGAAATGAATCTTAATAAAAAGGAGATGACTGACTGCTTCCACAAGGGAGGGAATACAGTGGTGTACTTGTCTACTCATCAAGAAAAGATCAAAGTTCAAGTAGATGACATTGCACTGAAGCAAGGATATGTTCTTGAGAACCAGATCAGAATGAATGATAACTTAACTGCTTCTCATAATGCAATTGTCACAGAAATGAAAAACATAGCTGCTGGACTGACAACTTCTACTGCTACTACTAAGGCAGATTTTGATAAAGCACTGCAAGAGAGCTTAACTGTTGTTACAACTGCAATTCAAGACTCTCAAAAGTTGATAACTGACAAACTCCAAAGGTTGAAACCTTTCTTTAAAGATGGAGTTAATTATTTGGATAACCAAGTGAGATTTCAGAAAGATGATATCAGAGATCACATAGAAAGAGAAGTCATAAAAGGGGGAGAGGGTGTTAGTCAAAGCCAGCTCTGATCATGCCAAGTGGATATCTAATTCTATCAGAGCTACTCTTGGATATCCTCCTTTGTGTGATGATGACAATGTTGCAGAATCTGGAATACATCCTGCATATCTAGGAGGGGAGCAACCTGAAGTGGCTCAAGTCATCTACCCTCCTCCAGATTTTGATATTGTTCAAGCTGATATACAATCAATGTATAGCCTACCTGGGGGACAGCAAAATGTCATCATAGAGAAGGTGGTTCAGCTAGTGTCTGAGGCTATGCAAGCAGCTCTGCAGAAAGAAGAAGAAGCCAGACTATCTAAAAAGAGGTTCAGGGAGCAAGCTGAACAAAGACCTGACTTTGAGCAGTGGAGCCCCACTTCAAGAAACATTATCTTAACTGCATGGAAAGCTGCAAAAGATAATATTCAAGACAGAAATAAATGGTTTTCTGAATTGGAATGGAGAAAACATGAGACAAGGCAAGAAGCCATAGTCCAATATAGAAGAAAGGCAAAGATGGGAAAGCTACCTCCTACTGCTCAGGAGCCTAGCAAGTACTTTCCCAAGCCTTATCATTATTTTGAGAGGCAAAAGATCAAAGCTGAAGAGCTAAAGAAGAAAGAGCTGAAAGGGAAAAAGTCTGCTGAAACTGAGATGCTGAAGCTTTTGTGCAAGCCAAGATACAGTCTGGAAAAGGGATAGTGATCAAAGATGCTGATCAAAAATAGCTTAGAAATTTTCTTAAGTTTACTATGTAATCTTTTGATGTTAAACATTCTTTTGATGTTAAACATTCTGTAAACTTTTGAATTATGAATATGACAAGCTGTTAGAACAATGTGCTGTGTGATAAATTTATTTCATAATTGTTCTGAGATAATGTCTATGTATACATGTTTGATTGATACATGTTTATGTTTGCCCTGATATATAATCCTGCTTTACATCATACTTTGATTTTATTCTGTATGGTGTATATCATTGACTAAGGGTTATGACTTCTCCAAATAGGGGGAGATTGTTGGGTACATTGGTTCTAATGTACCTGATTTGAAGAAGCCTCACCCAACTCAATGATATACATCAAAAATGTATTTGATGTGTTTTGAGTTTACTTGTGCAGGTTAAGTATTTACAGGAAAGAAGAAAAAGTTTCTAAGTCCATGTGTCGACACCCAGGAGCAAAGTGTCGACACTTAAGAAGACTTGTGTCGACACCCATGCAAGCAGTGTCGATACTTGGAGAATTTGTGTCGACACCAGGGATGCAGAGTCGACACCAGACAGAAAGTGTCGACACAAGGAGCTGTGTCAACACTCAATGAAGAAAAGTGCAGTGAAGCAGTGTCGACACTTAGCAGTTGTGTCGACACCCAGTGAAACTGTGTCTACATCAGAAAGTGTCGACACTTGGAGGCTATGTCGACACTCAGCAAAAGTCAGCAGAGTCTAAGTATAAGTGTCGACACCCAGAGCAATGTGTCGACACTTAGCAGAAGAGTCAACACTTGAAGAAAGTGTCGACACAAGAAAGAATGTGTCGACACTCAGCTGAAGACTCAACACTTGAAGAAAGTGTCGACACAAGAAAGAATGTGTCGACACTCAGCTGAAGACTTAACACTTGAAGAAAGTGTCGACATAAGGAGCTGTGTCGACACTTAGCAAAGTTCAAGAATATTCTAAGTACAAGTGTCGACACAAAGTAGATGTGTCGACACTCAGCAAAAGTCTCAACAGAAGAAGAATGTGTCGACACAAGGAGCTGTGTCGACACTCAGCAAGTATCAACACTGAAGACATGTGTCGACACAAGAAACAGTGTCGACACTGACAAGTTCAACACATGAAGATGTGTCGACACAAAGGAGTTGTGTCGACACTTACAAGAAGTCAACAAAGTGCTGAAGAACAAAGTGTTGTGTCGACACTCAATATCAGTGTCGACACATGAAGAAGAAGTTGTGTCGAGAAGTGAAATCTACAACACAAGGAGTTGTGTCGACACCTTGTAGGCTAGTGTCAACACTTAGACAACTTGTGTCGACACTTGGTCTATAAGTGTCGACACTTAAAGGCAGACAGTCTCGACACTTTCAGATAGTTACAGAATTTTCAAGAACTGACTGGATGACTTGACAGCTGCCATTCCAGCCGGTCTACTGCACCTGCCAGAGTTGTCAGAAAACAGTTATGAACCGGACCAGCCGGTTACCATGAAGAAGGCCTATAAATAGGCTTATACTGTCAACAGTTAGAGATGATTGAACACAAGTTCAAGTGATCAATATACAAAGAAGATCTAGCTATTCCTTGAAGAATCAAGTGAAGATCTAAGTAGTTGGAGAGAGAGAGCTCCATCCAAGAAGACAGCCTTTGGAACCAGGCTGAGAAGAAGGGTTCAGATTTTATTCTGAATCTTAAGTATCAGATATCAAGGATCAACTGCAGAGGAGGTCAATCTTATTGTGTTCTACATTCAAGAAGCTTTGAAGAAAGCCAAGTCAGATTGATTTCAACTGAGTTCTTCCAAGAACTCATCAAGAAACTCACAACTCTTCTCTCTTTTCTCTGAGTTGTTGAGTTACAATTTTTGTATTCATATTATCTTGTAGGATCCTTAGGGATCTGAGTTTTGTAAGCCTGTAATTATAAAGGCTGAGTGTAGGGCCTGAGTGCCTGAGTGTAGGAGATTTGAATCTCTGAGTGTAGGCCTGTTGTGGCTGAGTGTAGGCCTTGGTGGCTGAGTGTAGGCTTTGTGAAGAAGCTAAGTGTAGGCTTTGTGAAGAAGCTGAGTTGTAGGGCCTTGGGCCTGAGCTGTAGGAACCTTGTTTTGGGGTTCTGAGTGTAAGATCTGAGGATCTGAGATAGTGGAGGAGTTTGGCCGAATCTAGTAGACTACTAGATAGGCGAAGGGGAAAGTGGATGTACCCAAACCTTGGGGAACCACTATAAATCTGAGTGTCTACTGTGTGCTTGTGAAATTCTGTGATTGCTGATTGTGTGTTGTGATAAAGTAGATATAATTCTGTGTTATAATCTGAATTCTGCCTAAAAAGTCAAAAAGATTTAAGTCACCTATTCACCCCCCCCCCCCCTCCCCCCTCTAGGTGATTAGGTACAATATCTTTCACCGAATTTTTCGATTGACTAAACTGGTACCTTGAGATATCATGGTAGGTATTGTATCCCCGCCATTGAGGATATAAGAGCAAGGATTTATGATGAAGCGCATGGCTCAAGTGTTGCCTACCACCCTGGTTCTACAAAGATATATCGAGATCTAAAACAGATCGTTTGGTGGTCAGGTATGAATAACGATATAGCTCAATGTGTATCTGAGTGTTACACTTGCCAGTCTGTTAAGGGAGATCATATAAAGCCTAGGGAAATTTAACGCCTTTGGATATTTCTAGCTGGAAGTGGGAGAGTATTTCAATGGATTTCATTACCGGTTTGTCGAGGTCTCCGCGAGGGCATGATGTTGTGTGGGTCATTGTCGACAAATTAACAAAGCATGCTCACTTTGTGCCTTTTAAAATTAGCTACTCCATGTAAAAGATTGCATAGTTTTATTTGGATGAGGTCATCAGATTGCATGATGTGCGAGTGAGTATTGTGTCAGATCGAGAGTCTAGATATATGTCTCGTTTCTGGTGAAGCTTGCATGAAGCCTTGGGTACATACCTCAAATATTCTACTGCTTATCATTCACAGACAAATGGTCAAATGAAAAGAGCAAATCAAATTTTGGAAGATATGATTAGATGTTATATTCTGAACCATGTTGGGGTCTGGGACAAGCGACTCAAACTTATGGAGTTTACCTACAACAACAGTTATCAGGAAAGGTTGCAGATGACCCCTTTTGAAGCCTTGTATAGGAGGTGTTGTTGAACTTTCCAATTTTGGGATGAAGTTGGTGAGAGGCCTTGGAAGAGACGAGTGTTGCGGTAACTCATATCTATGAGAAGCTTCATTTGGTTCAAGAGCGTTATGAGAAGAACGCTAATTGGCATAGGATTGAACTAGAGTTCGTAGTTGGGGACATGGTTTTCTTGAAGGTTTCTCAGATGTCACGTGTTAAGAGATTTGGGATGAACCATAAGGTGGATCCCAGGTATGTGGGGCCCTTTTAGATCGTTAAGCGCATCAGTGTCGACTTATAAGCTAGAGTTTCCTTCTACTTTCCCTAGTGTTCACGATATGCTTCATGCGAGCCAGTTGTAGAAGTATTTGCGCAGTGAGCGTCATGACCTTAACTCGGTCCCGCCATTGCAACCCAATCTTTCTTATATTGAAGAATCTGTCTGTATCTTGGAGATGCAAGATCGAGTGTTGAGAAGAAAGACAATCTCTGTGGTGAAAGTTCTTTGGCAGAACAAGGATATCAAAGTGCAACCTGGGAAGTGAAGTCTACTATGATAGAATCTCATCCGCATCTATTCTCCTATATTTCATTGGTAAGAGTTTTTTCCAGCAAGTTAGTGTCTTTCCTTTTCCCAGAGGTTCGAGATACGTTCTAAGTTTCGGGACGAAACTTCTTTTAGGAGGGATGACTGTAACTCCCCTGAATTTTCGACAATTAATTTAGTCGCATAATAATAGCGTAAAGGCGTTACGTTAGTTTAAGAGTTTCGATGTGTCAGCAATTTCTTCTTAGACATCAACTATATAATGTAATAACATAATTTTTAAATTATTTAATTGAAATTCTTCCCCTATAAAAAGGCCGACCCCCCCCCCCCCCCTGCCCTAGAATCGATCTTTCCTTCCGTTCCACCGAGCAAGTTCACGAGAGAAAGAGAGACAGAGAATTCATTCATTCGGGAAGCCTTCTGTCCATCATCGTCGGAGCTCGGGTGCAGGAAATCATCGTCGAGTAGAGATTCAGACTGCTCTCGCCGAGACCATCGTGTGTGCAGTGAGTTTTTCAGTTTTCGTGGATTTTTGGAGTTGGAGCAAGTAGCCCTAACCTTCATTTTTGCCCCAAATCTTTCAAAAATTACTTGTTGGGGTTTCTTGTTGGCGATTCGTGGCGTGGTGTGCTAAGGAAGCCAGAAATTTAGAGAATTGAGGCAAGTGGCGGTCTACCCCTCTTGCTTTGTTGTTATTATTCTTCCCCCTTCTATTCTTTCTCGTTAAGTTCCAAGAGGAACGTGTTTTATCTCCCTGTTGTTTGAAACTTTGATTTGGAGATTTGTAAAATTTGGTCTATGCAGATTCGTTAAATGTTCCCGAGAAATCAAGTGAATTTGTCGAGTATTCTCTGAAATCGAAGTAGGATTCATCAAGAGGATACGTGAGTTCGTTTAGTATCTCATGTAATCTAAGTAGGATTCGTCGAGAGGATAAGTAGAAATCATCGAGTATTCTTGTGTAGTTTAGTAGAATTTTGTTGAGTATTCTCGTGCAGTTTCGTAGAATTCATCGAGTCATCTTGTGTAGTTCAAGTAAAATTTATCGAATGTTCTCATGGAGTTCGTCGAGTGGTTGCGCTGAATTCATTGTATGGACTCGATGATTCGTCGAGAGGTCTGGATTTTCGTCGAGTACACTTAGGCATTTTGTCATATAGAGCTTTTTAACCTTATAGACTTCTGGATCGTTCTTTCCTTGTGTCGTTGTGGCGACCCGATGCTAAGTATTAGGAGATTTAAATTTATTTTTGTATATGTATTATTATTGTTATGATTTTGGACATGAGTTGGCAGTGGATAAAGGACCACCACCTTCGTTCGTGCTGTGAATCATTATGCCCGATGACTTTATTTTTGGTACTTTTGGTTGGCAGTGGATAAAGGACCACCACCTCAGTGCATGTTTATTTGGTTGTGTTGGTTTGATGGTTTGTGTTGGAAAGATAACCACCGAGTCAATACAGGTTTATGTCTGGCGCTAATGATTCACTATTTAAGCTAATCAATGCTATTTCTATGATTATATATACTTATGATTAGGACATCACTAAGAGTCCTTTCCGCACTTAGTTCAAGTCTTCTCCTTATATGACTGCTTTGTGCCAAGCTAATCGTTCTCGTTACTCTTATGTATTTGACTTCTGTGTTTTTGCAGCTTTTTAGTGAGGTTGGTAACCCACTTATCTTATTTAAACATTTTGATTTATGTTCAAGTTGCCTTTTGCGCTCTTGTGCCGAGGCATTCTTTCTTTTGAATGCCTCAGATTCAGGTCAATAAGAGGTAGTACCGAGCGAGCTTGTTTGACCAGTCTTCTGTAGCTATTTTCTTCCCTGTCCTAGTTGAGGAGTGGTTGGTGTTTCTCTCCTTGACTTCAGAAGTTCAAACTTTTGTTGTTATTGCTATGGATTCGTGACAGTTTCTTGGAGTCCATAGTATAGTTTCTTGTGCTTCAAACTATTGTATTTCTATCTCCCCTACTACGGTATTTTCACTATTGAAGTGTTTCACTCTCTTGAAATGTTTTATGTTAGGTTGCATGTTAGTTATTTTTCAACTAAACAAATTTGCATTTTAGCTTAGATTCACCGCATCTCTTTCACCTTTATATTAACCTACTTTAATTGATCTAAAACTCTTTTCTTTTACTTACATTAATTTTAAAAACTGCACACAATATCCTGTTTGTTGGGTTTTCACGTTCACATAGGATAAATGAATGTAGTAAAATAGAGGTTTTCCATTGCAAATAAATTTTCGTTATATGTGGACTAGTTAATCTATTAAACAGAGGGACACAGTCTTGAACTTTAAACTCAAATAACGTTTTCAACCATAAGGATACATGTCTTTTACAAAATTGATTAAAAGTTGTTCATGGATACATGTCTTTTACGAAATTGATTAAAAGTTGTTCATTCTTGAGCGTTTGTAGTTATACCCTGCACGACGTGGCATCACGACACGTGTTTTCTCTTGCTTTGATAATACTTTAAACCTCGAGAAAATGCAGGTTGTGACAGTGACCACAAAAATCCGCAAACTCCAGAACCAAACTTCGCAGGCCCGAAAATCGCTACGACGGTGTAAGAGAAGAACAAAACGACCATATCTATTTATAGGTTTCAAGTGAGGAACTGTAATGGAAGACATCCGAATAGGCAAAAATATTTTACAAATCTTCCTGTCTCAAAACATGTAGCGAATAATCTTCAATCTCTTACCAGAATCACGCAAACTATGGCAGAGGATCTTCAGATGGCTGAAACATTCTGGGAGATGCTAGAAATTTTCGTGCTCTTTGTTTTGCGTATCATGACTCGCAAAAATTTGGGGGCATTTGATAGGGTCCTCATGAAATTTTTGAACCGATCCAGCCCAAGTACAAAAGAGCCCAACCAGACCAGCAACATGCCGAGAATTACAAGCACCCGAGATGGCTGGGAGGGCGTGTCGGGCCCTCGCTGCCGCTAGTAAGCCTCGACCGCCCCCTTCACTATCGACCACCTATGTTCGCTGTCGTCGCCTTTGGGCGCCCTGCCCGGGCCGCCCGAATTGCCCAGGGGAAAAGGATTTTACTTCCGTCATTTGGTTAATTTTGGTGATCCACGTGATCGAAACGAAGCGACGTCATTTGCCAGCACAAATCACTCCCCAGTGTAATTACTGACGTGCCCCTCCAAAAAACTATAAATAGGCCCTCAGGCCTTCTGTAACACTCTCATCTGTCACATGAGATATAACAGAAGGTCCGGCCGGGGCTCCACGCCATATTCCATGGACAGTTAGGGAGTTACATATTAATACCAAAGTACTAATACAAAATTTAGAGACTAAACACAAGGCATCCTAGCGGAAGCTTTTAAATATGTTAGAAGAACAAATCACAGATCATGAATATCCACAATAGCCCAAATCAGGAATGAAATAACAAATACACAAGAGTCTTTGCCTTACGGCCTTACAACATTCAACTTGAATTAAAGTGTTTTACATACTTCGGCACGCAGGACGGCCATACATGAAAACAAATAAAAGTAAACACTAGATCTGGCCTTCGAGGGCCAACACAATATCATAGGCTTTAGCCCGCTACTTGCCACTAGGCTCACCTGTTCCTGCAAGAACAATCCACCGAGCGGTGGCAAAACAAAGCAATGGTCAGCTAAAGCTGACCAAATTATAACGACCCCGACCTTACTCAAGGAGGCGGAGCTCCTTCCCTGCAGATGATTAGCACAACCAAACATAGTAATGAAAGTGCAATTTAAGCATACTTCACCACATGTGTAGGCACGAACGGTCACACACACCGTGCACTCAGGGCACATTCTCGGTGTCTAGACAATAACCAGGGACACACCATCGTTCTCTAGACGGCAACAACTATGAGCATTTTGGTAGTCTTTACGGCCTGTGCATGGCCTAAGACCCGTAACTATGTCTACGACAGGTAACACTACCCACAGACGCACCACATAACTGCTGGGTAGGTTCGGCCCTTTCCCGATGCTCACATTGTAGGGCAAAGTCTACCACGACGCGGGTCGGCCTCCCCATTCCCATTTCTCCAATCTTTACATACCCACGTTATGCTATACAAGTGGCTCCCAGGCCACCAAGCTGGGCTCTCAAAACACTCAGCACCAAAACTCAGGCCCCATGTGTCTCCACGACACAGGCTACAATCACTGCTCCTAAGGAGCTACCGCCTGCGGTATCACTACTGCCTAGCGGTATCTGGTAGGAATACGATTCTGCCTAGTTTTTTGGGTGCTCCTTGGGGTTAGTCCCCAAGGTTCCCTACTGCAATCTACCGTGTAGAAACCCGGAAAACAAACATCACGGAGTCTTCTCCGGCCAATAAAAGCATAATGAAACATCACCAATCCAGCCAACCTATCCAGATTGGCTTCACACAACATGCCTATGTTCGTACTTCGATTCCGAACTCTATATGCAAAAATTACGGGGATATACCGTATCTACCCAAAGGAAAACCTCACACTCACAGCTCATTCGCAGGAAAGGGTTTCCTATGTAAAAGAAAGAGGACTTTGAATGTCCATGTTGAGAATCGTTACCCTTTGCACTCTTTGGTGCCATGCCAAAGATTTAGACGGATGAAGGTGACCGCAACGACCTTTCCTCCACAGATCCGGACTCGGCTCACAAAATGGAGCTTCTGAACATCAACTGTGGAGAGACCACTCTCCGGCATCGCTGCTTATCCTCCAAGAAGAATAGGCCGACTCCAAATTCATAAGAGAAATGAAGTGAAAACAGCCAAATAGGCATACAAACCAAGCTACTGCACCGTAGTAACTAGCTACTGCCGCGCGGTACAGCCCAAACTCTCCAATCACACGGCGACACGTGGACACGCCGTTTCGGAAACGCTACTGTCGTGCTATAGGATGCTAACACAGAGCGATAGAGGGAGTTAGTTACGATGCGATAATGGCTGCTTTCGCTAGCGGTAACACTATTGTCGGACGATAACTTCCCGAGGGGTCCGCCAGATTAAATGTCTGGCTACTGCCGTGCGGTAACAACTTTCCGCAACATGGTACATCTTTTCTCGAGAGCTCGATGTTCATTCGAGAACTCGGCGTGATCGATGAAAATCTTGGAGCTTGATGAAAACCTGGGGCTAGCGCCGCACGGTAACAGTTATTCCTGAGCGGTAACCTACAGATAAGCATCTTCGAAAATTTGGGGCATTACAAATCTCCCCCACAAAAAGAAATTTTGTCCCGAAATTTGACGTAATGGGAAAAAAATATAAAAGTAAATAGTACATCTGATTTCCTTAGGGAAATAGCTCAGGGAAATCCTCCCTCATAGTTTGCTCACGCTCCAAGACAACGAACTTAGATGCACGTACCCTTGATCTAACAACTCTTGCAACTGTACCTTCAATTCTGCAATCTTCTTAGGCACTAAGCGGTATGGGGAGCGTGACACAGCCTTGGCGCCTGGCACTAGCTCGATGGTGAAGTCTATCTCACGCTGAGGTGGAGCTCTGGGGAGATTTTCAGGAAAAACATCAGGAAACTCTGAAATAACCTGAATACTATCCAGACCTGGCATGGGCTTTGAAGCCTCCATAAAAGTGAAGAATATCTCTGCACCTCTACGAACAGCCTTAACCACATGGATAGCAAACATCAAAGTCTATCTCGATCCCTTTATGCCAGAGAATGTCGTCTCCCGCTCCGTATCCACACCCAATCTGACCTCCTTGCAGTTGCAATTAATGTACGCACACTGCTCCGAGAGTCAGTCCATGCCAAAGATCACATCAAACTCCACTATCGGTAATAGCGACGCTTGCAAGTCAAACTCTTGACTCCCAATTCGTACCCTCACGCCACAAACTCTATCCGTGTGCATAAAACACCCATTAGGCAGCATCACATCCAATTTATCCATTGCCATCGAAGAAGGCACTCCGATGCGCGATACCAATTCCTCAGACAAAAAGGAGTGTGAAGCTCCCTTATCGAATAATGCTCTCACCGGAAAATTTAAGATCAAAACAAAGCGTAGCATAACAAGTAACATGCCAACGCGCATAAGGTGTAAGACCCCCCCCCCTCTCGGATCCCAAAACACGGCATAAAGGGGGGCCTTATGCCCAGAACAGCCGCCTTGATGTATCATTAGCGCACGGGCTAACCTGTACCACAAGGCGCATATCCCGCTGGCTATAACCAATATCAATATAAACATGTCAACCCAACCATAAAATAAAAGAGAAGTCAAATCCACACCGAGTATATAGTTCAAATACAACAAATAAGAGAGAAGCTAAAACATGCTTCTATAATATCAGAGTACAGTTATAAAATTGCCCAAACTGGCTCCATTAGAGTCGCTCAACACTCACATCCGTAACCGACGGTAGCGACGACACCGTCATATCAGGCACTGTCGTCCTGGCCTAGCTATCCTGCTGCAAAGTCTGTGGCTGCTCTACCTACGGGGTGACCTCCTAAAAAGGAAGACGTAGCAACCGTGAAAGTGCAGTTAGATCTGATATACTCTAGAGGGGGGGGGAATAGAGTATATGGTGTTTTTAAAACTTTTACAACTGCTGTTGTATTTTAGGTGTGTGTATGTGTGTGCAGGGAAGCAAATAAAATAAACCAAAAAGCAGCAATGGACTAATCACAGCACATTCACAGAGTAAGGCCAGAAAACAAAAGGAAAAGAAAGCAACCAGACGACACAAGAATTTTATAGTGGTTCCCCAAATCTGGGTAGTCCACTCTTCTACCACCCTGGTAGGAATCCACTGCAGGAAGGGGTTGATCAGGTGTCCTGGCACCAATGGGGTTTTGATCAGGTTCCCAAAAACCAAACCCTCAAGTCTTTTGGTGGGAGACTTGCAACCAGAATAATTTTGAAGGGAATTAAAACCCTGTACAGAGGTGGAGTGAGAGGGTGATGAGGTCTTCTATTTCTCAAGTCAAATGAGAAGACTTGTGGAATGTTGTTTAGCAGTTTTGCTCCCCCTGAGATGTAGAATGGATCAGGAAGAATACTGGAGCACTGCTTCAGGGTGATAGGTCTTCAAAGACCTAGAATTCCTGGTCCAGAGAAAGTCTTCAGGAACTTCTTGCAACTAATATGAATGTATTGTTTTGAAGTTCTCCTGAGTAAAAGCAGATGAAGAAGACTCTTGATATTGATGTAATGTTCTTCTTCTTCTTCTAGATCAATTTCTCTCTGGGCCAAGAATGAATTCTTTTTCTCATGTTGTCTGAATCACTGTCTATGCTTTTCTTCCTGTTGTCTGTTGTTCTCTTCTATATCTCTTCTAGTGTGTGTATGTCTCTGTCTGTCATAGAAAAACATTCAAATTTTGAATGTCGAGCAGTAATGACAGACGGCCTGGAAAGGAAGCAGCAATTAATTATTTCCCCAACTGTTTCCATGGGAAAACGGCATTTAATAACCCAGAATTAACTGCGCATCCTAACGGTAGTATACTGTGAAGAACTGCCATTAATTGTCCAGGAATCAGCGCCATGGAATGGGACAGGAGAGGAAGAAGACCTAGTCTGGAATCATCGACCGAAGAACAGAATTCGTCGAGCCGAGGCTTGAATTCATCGAGCTAAGCTGAGTTCGTCGAGCTGAGCTGGGTTCGTCGAGATGAGCTGAGTTCGTCGAACTGACAGTCTTCATTCGTTGAATAGACAATCTTCAATATCAGACAAACATTATTCGTAGAGTAGAGAACCAAATTCGTCGAGTTGAGAATAAACTTCGTCGACCTGAGAAAAGTTCTGGACTTGGACGAAATACTCTGCATCTGTTGAAATGCTGTGTCGACACAAAATGGTGTCGACAGATTGATCTTGGTGTCGACACAACTCCTCTGGTGTCGACAGATTGGTCTTGGTGTCGACACAACTCCTCTGGTGTCGACAGATTGATCTGATTGTCGACACAAATCCTCTGGTGTCGACACAAGCTGGTGTCGACTGAAATCCTGGGTGTCGACACAAATCGCCTGGTGTTGACACAAGCCCTAAGTGTCGACACAGATTCTCTGAGCACAAAAATCGTCGAGTAGATATTAGCATTCGTCGACTTGAGAAGCTGTGAACTTGAGGTCCAAGTTCGTCGAGCTCAGAATATAATTCATCGACCGAAGCAAGAAGCTGGACTTAGAGAAATTCTGAAGTAGTCCTGAGAATGCTTCAAGTAAAACCTGGTGTTCGTCGAGCAAAGAACAAAGTTCGTCGAGCTCAGCACTGCGAATTGTCTCACGATCGTCGAGCGCACAACTTCCTTCGTCGAGCTGAGTTCGACGAACGTCAAACTCATTTCACTTAGTCTGAAAAACTGATAGATCTGAAGTTCTTGATGGTCTTGAAGAAGGCTGGTCCATCTGAAGTTGAGATAGAGGACTGTCCTAGACTCTAAGACACAACCTTGACCCATATTATACATGATGGGTCACATCCTAAGTCAGTGAACCTAGCCCAAATCAACTAGGGATCCAACAATCTCCCCCTATTTGGGTGAGGTCACTAACAGAAACTCCAAGCAAAGAACAAATAGAAAAACAAAGCAAAATAAAGAGATATATCTGGCAGAGAATTTACAACACATACAACAGATATATATATATATATATATATACATACTGGCTTTGTTTTAATGTATAGATATAGATTGAAACAGAAGCAGAAATGAAAAGAAAACACAAAATTACTTCACTGATTTCTTCTGTTTTGTCTTGACTTCTGGTGCTTTTTCTCCTAGCTTCTTGAAAATGATTTCCCTATTGGGATCTGAAGCTTGAGCCTTGGTCATAGTCATGTCAGTTGCCCCTATGATGTTCAGTGAAGTGGCTCTGGGGACAACTGCTTCTGGGTGAATATTCATGTACTCATCAACATTGAGTAGCTTGTTTGCTTTCCCAAATCTCTTTAACTCATCTCTCCTGTACTGAGACATAGTAGTTAAGCCTGTTGTGTCCTTGCCTTCAGCTTTAGCTTTGTTGATTAGAGATAAGCCAATGATTTCTTGGAATCTTGCCATTCTGGCTGTGTTGGCTGTTTCTGGATCTTCAGGAAGGGAATAGGGCCTTTCAGCTTCATGTACTTTAGATTCCTGGTGTTGCTGCTGTTGTTGTTGATGGTGTTGACTGCCTGAAGATGGTGGCCTTGGCTGACTACTACCAGAGGATCTCCCTATTTGTCTCTGATAGGTTTGAGTAGGAGCAGATCTCTGAGAGCTAGAGCCAGAGGCACCTGCAGCTAGAGGAGGAGGAGGAGGATCCTTTATGTATCTATGAACTGGGGGAGGAGAGTATCTCCTACTCCTCTTCCTCTCTTTTTGTTGGTTCTTAGATAACCACATCCATGCAGGCATCCCTTTGTAAGGAGCAACATTATGCAGAATATAATATGGAGTGTCTGCAGTGGGATTAAGCTTGGGAGCAGGAGGAGGAGGAGCCTTCCTTTTCTTAGTGAGCAGCTTCTTTCTCTTTTTAGCAGCCTCCTCATCTGATTCATCATCATTAGAATTTGAACTCTGAGGGTTATCATACAAAGCATTCAGCTTCCTCAGAGTGGCATCGGGAATGATAAGAGGTTTGTCTAGAGGGGGAATAGAAGGTTCAGAGGGTGAAGGTTCAACAGCAGTAGAGACAGAACTTGCAGCTGCTGCCTTGTTCTCTTCCTCAATGTCTGCTAGAATGATCCCATCCAGATCAGGCATGGGAGAATCATCCATGACAAAATCTGGGACAGGGCAGATGTCTGGAATAGAAACAGGAGTTGGAACAGTAGCAGGAGCAGCAAAGGATGCAAAAAGTTGCCTGGCAACTGTTGGATTTGCTGGAGAGGTATACTGGACAATAGCCAAATATGGCTTAGCAATCTCTACTGAAGGAAGCTTCATATATACAGGATCAAAGATCTGAAGTATCTCAGATAAATTAACTGTGGGATTTATAAGGAAATCACCAGCAGTTGTTATTGAATCTACTGACTCATCAAAGCTACTATCAGTGTCCATGAATTGAATAAAATCTATTGCTGTATCTGTAACTGCATGATCAAGCACTGTAATAACTATATCTATGGTGTCAAGAACTGTATCTGCAGTATCTGTATCTGTATCAACTATATTTACTTCTGCAACTGCTGCACCAGCTTCATCATGGAGCATCTCCCCCTGCCTGGGTTCAGGAGAACCTGGAGCCAGGCCCCTGAATGAAGAGGGGGCAGTAGAGAGGGCTGTGATTTGGGCAGATAAAGAATCAATGGAATTCACCAGAGGTGTAATGGCCTCTGTGATGAGTGATTTAATAAGAGGAGTTAGAAGAGAGATGATGGAGGGAATGGTGGAAGAATCCATATGTGGAGAGAGAACAGTAGAGGAGGAAGGAAGAATATGTGGAGAGGATAAGGGAGGGAGAACAGGTTGTGGTTCAGTGGGTATGGTGTAGGATGGAATAGTGGATAGGTGTGGTGGAAGAGGGATTGAGGAGGTGAGGGAATATGTGTTTCAGTGGGGGAAACTGGAGGTGTAGGGATATGTGTAAGATCAGGCGGTGGAGATTGATGTTGAGGTGGAGTCAATTGAGGTGCAGGAGGAGCGGGAAGAGATTTGGTAGGGGGACTGGCCTCGTCAGGGTTAGGGTGGGGAGTGACCTTGACGGTCCTGGTGCTCTCAGAAGCCTTGATGGAGGAGGAGGAACCCTTGGAGGGTTTGGAGATTGTCCTCTCCCATCGGCCAAACAAGGCGCAGGTGAGGCGCTTGCTGGCTTTGATGAATGTGGTCGGGGAGACCAAACATTCGCTGGCCTTTTCCTGGAGGAAAATCCCCAGGATTCTGCCGTAGCAGACTTCCATCTTGCTAGTTTTTTTCTTGATATGGTCAAAGAAAACCATGCCCCAATCGACCTGGCGCTTGTTGAGCACTGCGCACATGATCAGGAATTGATGGCGAGTGATGTAGTCGTGTGCCGAGTGCTTGCCCATCAGAATTTTCCCTACAATGTCGGCCAAAAACTGATAAGCGGCAGACAGTTGTTTCTTCAGAAGCTTATTAGAGTTGTTGCCAGAGAAACCCATGACTTTCAGCATATCAGCATATTCCTCAGCGTCCATTTTCAAGTTGTCTTCCCCATTGATCAAACCAAATATTTCAGAGAGAACTGCTGGGGACAGGGAAACGGCAGTGTTTCCAATATTTCCTGTCAGATTTCCATCTTCAGAAATTGCGGCAGTGTACACCCATTCTCTGATCTCGGTTGAGTGTAGCTTGATGTTGCGTGTCATGAAGTCCTTGAGATGCAGTTCTTCAAGTAATTCAAGGATGTACAGAAAAATTGGATCGGAATGTTGGAAGGACTCAAAGTCCATTGAGAATGCTGCATAAAACTTCATCACTGCAAGTGCTCCTGGAGGAATCGCCATTGATGACCTGCAAAGAAAATTACAGATAAAACGGCGATCAAGAGCAAAGGAACTGAAAGCGCGGGACGGAGGTCGAAGAAAACCTAGATATAAGATTTTCAGAATATGAATTGACAAGCTCCGTTCCATGAAAAGAGACAGATCTTCAAACTGAGATCGACGAAATAAGGTATAGGAGAGTAGTTCGTCGAACCCATTCAGAAGAATTGAAAACAGTTCGTCGAACTTCGTTCGACGAAATGGTTTCTGAAGCAAGGTTCGTTGATCTCCGGTCGACGAAAATTGTTTCCACACAGAGAATTTATCGATCTCCGTTCGACGAGAATATCTCGAACTTTCTCTAATTCGTCGAACTCCGTTCGACGAACTCTGGAAAATTCGTCGAATGCAGACAGAAATTAATTTAACTCTTCTCCATCAATCATTCCCAGTTGATTTATAAAGAACAGATGGGTTTTCTCATCCAAAGGCTTGGTGAAGATATCTGCTCTCTGTAGATCAGTAGGAATGTGGATCAAGTTAATTTTCTTTTTGTCCACATTATCTCTAATGAAATGATGTATTATTTCAATATGTTTAGTCCTAGAATGATGAACTGGATTCTGAGCTATAACAATAGCACTTGTATTATCACAAAATAAGGTTGAATTATTTAAGTTGATACTATAATCTAGGAGTTGGTTTTGTATCCATAGCATCTGTGAACAGCAGCTGCCAGCAGCCATATACTATGCCTCAGCAGTTGATGTAGACACAGATGTCTGCTTTTTGCAAAACCAGGAGACAAGTCTCATACCCAGGAACTGGCAAGTTCCAGAGGTACTTTTCCTGTCCACTCTACATCCAGCATAGTCAGTATCTGAGTATCCAGTTAACTCAAATTCTGACTCTGCAGGATACCAGAGTCCTAAACTAGGACAACTCTTTATATATCTCAAAATCCTTTTTAGAAAAATAAGATGAGATTCTTTAGGATTCACTTGGAATCTAGCACAAAGGCATGTGGCAAACATTATGTCAGGCCTGCTAGCTGTTACGTATAGTAGGGATCCAACAATTGCCCTATAATGTTTCTGATCTACAGGTTTACCTGCTACATCAGAATCCACAACAGCATTTGTAGCCATAGGTGTTTTCATTCCTGAGGCATCACCCATCCCAAACTTTTTAATGAGCTCTTTAGCATACTTAGATTGGGAGAGGAAGATACCATCAGGGAGCTGCTTCACTTGGAGACCAAGGAAGTAGGAAAGCTCACCCATGCTACTCATCTCAAATTTGGAATGCATGAGGTCAGCAAACCTCTGGCACAATTTGGGATCAGTAGACCCAAAACTAATGTCATCCACATATATTTGTACCAATAAGATTTGGCCCTTATGATGTCTAGTGAAAAGGGTTTTATCTATGGTTCCTCTTGTAAATTTATGCTCTAAAAGGAAGCTAGCTAGGGTCTCATACCAAGCTCTTGGAGCTTGCTTTAAACCATAGAGAGCTTTATGCAACTTATAAACATAAGAGGGTTGAGTTAGAGAGATAAAACCTGGAGGTTGTTCTACATAAACCTCTTCTTGAAGTGCACCATTCAGAAAGGCACTCTTAACATCCATCTGGAATACCTTGAACTTTTTATATGCTGCATAGGCTAGGAATATTCTAATGGCCTCCAACTTTGCAACAGGGGAAAAGGTTTGGTCATAGTCTATTCCTTCTTCTTGCCTATATCCTTGGGCAACCAGTCTAGCCTTGTTCCTTACTATGTTCCCTTCTGCATCTAATTTGTTCCTATAGACCCATTTGGTTCCAATAACTGGGTAGTTATGGGGTCTTGGAACCAAATCCCAAACTCTACATCTCTCAAATTGATTTAGTTCCTCTTGCATTGCAAGAATCCAGTGGGGATCTTGCTCAGCCTCATGGATGGTGAGAGGTTCAATTTGAGAGATAAAACAGGAATGCATCAAGTCTTGATTGAGCTGATATCTTGTTTGTACACCAACTGAAATGTCCCCAATCACTTGAGATCTGGGGTGATCTCTAAGTGTGACAAGATCAGTTTGTGGAGTTGGTTGAGCAACAGCTTCTGCAAATAATTCCTCTTGAGGAATGGTACTCGCTGTTGATGGAAGTTCAGTTACTTCCTCTTGGATTTCTTCTTCACTATCTTTAGCAGCCTGTGGAGTGGGATGATTTGGAACCTCTTGGGTAAGGTTTAGTCCATCCATAGACTCACACATTGGTGAAACCTGCAAAGGACTTTTGGTAGAAATGTCTTTCTCCTTATAAGACATGTTAGCTTCATCAAAAGACACATGGACAGATTCTTCAATTTTAAGGGATGATTTATTGAAAACCCTATAGGCCTTGCTTACTTGGGAATATCCTAGAAAAATCCCTTCTTCATCCTTAGCCTCAAATTTTCTGATGTATCTTTTGTTATTAGTGTGTATGTAACATATGCAACCAAAAACTTTAAAGTAAGTGATTTTAGGTTTCTTTTCTTTAAGTAATTCATAGGGGATCTTGTGTTTTATTTTACGTATAAGACATCTGTTCAGGACATAGTTAGCTGTGTTTACAGTTTCTGCCCAAAAGGATAGAGGCATGTAGGCATCTGCTAACAATGTACCTGCAGCTTCAATGAGTGTCCTATTTTTCCTTTCAGCAACCCCATTTTGTTGGGGAGTTCTAGGAGCTGAGAAGCACTGCCTGATACCTTCCTTCTCACAGAACTCATGCATAAGATGAGACTCAAACTTTGTGCCATGATCACTTCTGATCAATGCAACATGAGTAGAGAACTCAATCTGTATGGTCCTGAGAAAATCTGTAAGAACTTTGAATGTATCTGACTTAGCTCTCAGAAAGGCTACCCAACTGAATCTGGAGAAATCATCAACAATAACTAAGGTGTAAGACTTCCCTCCTAGGCTTTGTACTGCAATGAGTCCAAAAAGATCCACATGAAGCAGATACAATATCCTAGGTGAATCACTTTTGTTAATGGATTTGAAGCTAGTTTTAGTTTGCTTTCCTAGTTGACAAGCCCTGCATAGGCTTTCCTTCTTGTAGGGACCAGAAGGTAAACTTCTAACAAGGTTGTCTTTAGATAACCTAGATATGTTCTTAAGGTTTACATGTCCTAGCCTTTTGTGACATAGCTCATTTTGGTTACTAGTGATATTGAGTAAACAAATATCAGTTGTGGCAGAAATGAAATCTACTAAATATATGTTTCCTTGTCTAAGTCCAATTAAAACAGTTTGGTTTTTATCATTTATAATAGAACAAGAGGTGGAGTTGAAATGTACCTGATAACCTTCATCACATAATTGACTTATGGATATAAGGTTATGTTTAAGTCCTCTTACATATGTCACCTTTTTGAAGGTCACTGCTCCAATGCTTACTCTTCCATACCCTTCTGACTGACCACTCTTGGAGTCTCCAAATATCACCTTTGGTCCTAGCTTGGACTTATAGTTGGTGAGATTTGCTTTACTGCCAGTCATGTGCTTGGAGCAGCCACTGTCCAGGTACCATGTCTGACTTAGCCTTGGACAGTTCTTCACCTGTACCTGCATCAAAAAATAAAGCTCAATTGTTCTTGACCCAGGTTACCTTGGGTCCTTGGTTTGGTTGAAAAGTAAAACTAGAAATGACTGATAATGCAGGTTGAGACTTATACCCTAGAGGGTGATATCTCCTAGGTGGAATTATCCTATCAGCTACTGGATTAAATATCTTGTTAGCTGTTTTAAAATTTCTATAGGAAAAATTATTTATATTTGGTCGTTCTGGGATCGATGAATTATTATAAGTTCGTCGACCAAAGTTCGACGAATGGGGATGAGATCGTCGACCTCCACTCAGAGAATGACCATGGTCATTTTCTGTGTCCCACGTTCGTCGACCTCTGCTCGACAAACCATACACAGTTCGTCGATCGCAGTAGGACGAATAATTATTTCTGAAGTTTGCATTCAGCGTTCGTCGATCGGGGTTCGACGATCATGTAGGATTTCGTCGATCTAAGTTCGACAAATTCTGCTGAACTTGGTTTTTAACAGCTTTCTTCTGTTTTCTGTTGTTATTGTCTAGGGGATTTGACTTGTTTTCTGATCTGGATTTTTTAGTTAGTTTCTCTTTACCTTTAGCAGTGATAAACTTTATGGGAGTGGAAAGTATATTCTTCTTTATTATGGGGGTAAACCTGATGAAGCACCCAAGCCCAGCCTGTCATTTAATCTGGCATTTACTGTGCTTGTGATATCCATCAGCTTGAGGCTTCTCCCATTGAGAGATTGCTCAAGTTGTTTTGCCTCACATAATTCAGATTTTAACTTGATTATCTGTTCATTAGCTAGAGTCAATTGGTCAGTTAGTTTTCTGTTTTCTGTGCTGACAGATTCAAGATTTTCTAGTCTAGTCCTCAGGGTTTTTATCTCTTTCTCTGAGTTTATTAGATCCATGCACATGGTTTTAAACTCTACTTTAAACAAATCAGAATTGAAATCAAAACTAGAAATCACCTGATCAGCCTCTTAGTCTGAGACACCTTCATCTTCAGAATCCTCTTCTGATCCACAGTTACTTCTGGAGGCATCTATTGCCATTAGGCACACCTCCTTGGATCTGGCTTCTTCCTCTTCTTCACTGGAGCTGGAGGAGGATGTTTCCTCTTTTGTGTCACTTCAGGACTCAGCAACAAATCCTTTGTCCTTCCTTTTATACTTGTTGGAGGATGGTCTGCTGCTTTGTTTTCTTCTGGAATCCTTGTCCCTGCCCTTGTCCTTTTTCTGATTCTCTGGGCATTCTGAAATATAGTGCCCTAGCTTTCTGCATCCAAAACACACAACCTCCTTAGTTGGTGTCTTGTCATATTTGGGTTTATCATCCTGCCTGGATGATTTTCTTCTAAAGTCCTTTCTTGCCATTTTGTAGAATCTTTTGGCAAAGAGGCTCATTAACTCTTTATTAGAGGTAGATGTTTCACTGTCTTCAGATGCTTTGAGGGCCAAGTTGTGCTCCTTCCTAACTGGGGTAGTTGCCTTCTATTCTGCTGCCTCTCTTGATTTGACAAGCTGCTCATATGACTTCAGCTTGCCTAGCAGAGATTCTATTGAGATCTCATTGAGGCTTCTGGCTTCTTTGATTGGCCAGATTCTGGAGTCCCATGAACTGGGGAAACACATCAGTATCTTATCATTCACCTCAGTTAAGGTGATGTCCTTGTCAAGAGTCTTGAGTTCACTAATGATTGAACCTAATCTATTGTACATCTCAGCCACTGATTCTGTCTCATCCTTTTTGAAATTCACATAGAGAGAAATGAGACTGGATCTCCTATCCTTTCTTTCATCAGCTGAGCCTGCTACCATTTGATTGAGAGAGTCCCAAATGGCCTTGGCTGAAGTGCACTCAGCCACCTTCTGAAATATGTCATCTGACATTGTTTGGGCCAGAATATTCATAGCCTTTGCATCAGCCATCTTGGCTTTCTTATAGGCTTCAGTATTGTCTGGAGGTGGCACTGCACTCAGATTAGTTGATGTGCTGACAAAAGTTGTAGGAGCTGGAGGAACACCTGTTGAAATGACAGAAAAAATATCCTCATCAATGGAGTTCATATATAATCTGATTCTTGCCTTCCAGATGGAAAACTTATTAAGATTGCACACTGGAGGTCTGATGCATGTATAATCCTTATTTTGGGCCATGTCTGTGATAAGGATAAGTCCAATAACAGAATAGACAAAAAAGAGATCTAACTAAGGGATCTTTGGGTTCAGGTGTTAGCCTGTACAACCAATCAGGTATGCTATGTTTAACCAACCTGGCTCTGATACCAATTAAAAGTGCAGCTAGATCTGATATACTCTAGAGGGAGGGGGGGATAGAGTATATGGTGATTTTAAAACTTTTACAACTGCTATTGTATTTTAGGTGTGTGTATGTGTGTGCAGGGAAGCAAATAAAATAAACCAAAAAGCAGCAATGGACTAATCACAGCACATTCACAGAGTAAGGCCAGAAAACAAAAGGAAAAGAAAGCAACCAGACGACACAAGAATTTTATAGTGGTTCCCCAAATCTGGGTAGTCCACTCTTCTACCACCCTGGTAGGAATCCACTGTAGGAAGGGGTTGATCAGGTGTCCTGGCACCAATGGGGTTTTGATCAGGTTCCCAAAAACCAAACCCTCAAGTCTTTTGGTGGGAGACTTGCAACCAGAATAATTTTGAAGGCAATTAAAACCCTGTACAGAGGTGGAGTGAGAGGGTGATGAGGTCTTCTCTTTCTCAAGTTAAATGAGAATACTTGTGGAATGTTGTTTAGCAGCTTTGCTCCCCCTGAGATGTAGAATGGATCAGGAAGAATACTGGAGCACTGCTTCAGGGTGATAGGTCTTAAAAGACCTAGAATTCCTAGTCCAGAGAAAGTCTTCAAGAACTTCTTGCAACTGATATGAATGTATTGTTTTGAAGTTCTCCTGAGTAAAAGCAGATGAATAAGACTCTTGATATTGATGTAATGTTCTTCTTCTTCTTCTTCTAGATCAATTTCTCTCTGGGCCAAGAATAAATTCTTTTTCTCGTATTGTCTGAATCACTGTCTATGCTTTTCTTCTTGTTGTATGTTGTTCTCTTCTATATCTCTTCTAGTGTCTGCATGTCTCTGTCTGTCATAGAAAAACATTCGAATTTTGAATGTCGAGCAGTAATGACAGACGACCTGGAAAGGAAGCAGCAATTAATTATTTCCCAACTGTTTCCATGGGAAAACGGCATGTAATAACCATGAATTAACTGCGCATCCTAACGGTAGTATACTATGAAGAACTGTCATTAATTGTCCAGGAATCAGCGCCATGGAATGGGACGGGAGCGGAAGAAGACCTAGTCTGGAATCGTCGACCGAAGAACAGAAATCGTCGAGCTGAGTCTTGAATTCGTCGAGCTAAGCTGAGTTCGTCGAGCTGAGCTGAGTTCGTCGAGTTGAGCTGAGTTCGTCGAGCTGACAGTCTTCATTCGTTGAATAGATAATCTTCAATATCAGACAAACATTATTCGTAGAGCAGAGAACCAAATTCGTCGAGCTGAGAATAAACTTCGTCGACCTGAGAAAAGTTCTGGACTTGGACGAAATACTCTGCATCTGCTGAAATGCTGTATCGACACAAAATGGTGTCGACAGATTGATCTTGGTGTCGACACAACTCCTCTGGTGTCGACAGATTGGTCTTGGTGTCGACACAACTCCTCTGGTGTTGACAGATTGATCTGAGTATCAACACAAATCCTCTGGTGTCGACACAAGCTGGTGTCGAATGAAATCCTGGGTGTCGACACAAATTGCCTGGTGTCGACACAAGCCCTAAGTGTCGACACAGATTCTCTGAGCACAAAAATCGTTTAGTAGATATTAGAATTCGTCGACTTGAGAAGCTGTGAACTTGAGGTCCAAGTTTGTCGAGCTCAGAATATAATTCGTCGACCGAAGCAAGAAGCTGGACTTAGAGAAATTCTGAAGTAGTCCTGAGAATGCTTCAAGTAGAACCTGGTGTTCGTCGAGCAAAGAACAAAGTTCGTCGAGCTCAGCACTGCGAATTGTCTCACGATCGTCGAGCACACAACTTCCTTCGTCGAGCTGAGTTCGACGAACGTCGAACTCATTTCACTTAGTCTGAAAAACTGATAGATCTGAAGTTCCTGATGGTCTTGAAGAAGGCTGGTCCATCTGAAGTTGAGATAGAGGACTGTCCTAGACTCTAAGACACAACCTTGACCCAGACTATACATGATGGGTCACATCCTAAGTCAGTGAACCTAGCCCAAATCAACTAGGCATCCAACAAACTGTTAGTCGAAAAGACTAAGTAGCTTCACATCTGCTCCCCTGGCGACTCCTCGGCACCGGGCAGAGAAAGGAACAAGGGTACAAGTATAATAAATAGAATAACATGTACAAGCAGGTGGTAATGGTACAATAAGATTAATAGCATTATAATCTAGCAGTTCTACATAAACAATAACAAACCATCAAGTACAAGTATCTACAGCAGGAAAGTAACTTAACTTATAAGGATGCTCATACAAGCTTATAAGTTAAGGATCGGGTTACATAAAAGTAACTCATCGTATAAGAGTGCTCATACAAACTTATACGATGAGGATCTTGTAGTGCAATGCTATGTAATGGTATGTATGCTATGCAATGAATCACCCATGATCACACACATGCAATCGCTATGTCAACACAGACTATAGTTCTCACTATTCGAGCAGGTAGCTAACCTCTCAGGCATCAACCCTCGTGGTCAGGCGGTGACAGTAGAGCGGGCATCTCTACTATAAGGCGGGTATCCACACTACTTCACCTAGGCCTCCGTACGCCTCAATGCTAAGAACACAACAGCGGAGCCCATGCGTACTATGGCCCAGCGAGGTCTCGGGTTGATGTGAACCGAGAACACAGCCCGAACTAGCCTGGTGTGACCCGGAAGGGGCCTCAGAATAATGCACGAGGACACATCCCAACCATTCACTTGGCACAGAAGGGACCCCAGGATGTGAACACCGAGGACACAGCCCACCCACCCAAAGTCTAACTGTCAACTCCCGTCAATGTGATGATCGGCGAGCCCGTAGACCTGTCACACTATCCTTAACCCAGGATTACGACACCGCGTGTCGACTCACACCGCATGCAAATTCCACAACACCGTGGCATGGTAGGGGCCTCAGAAGTAAGCACGAGAATACAGCCCAACCATCCATCTATACCACATCTCAACACAAACCATCTAGTGACGGTCAACACCGCACTTACATCCATTCACAATACTACCCGTAGGGAGACTACTCTCTAAGTATTGGAATACTACATTTCATTCTAACCATCATACATACTCATGGTCATGGCTTATCCTTCTATTTGTCATTCCAAATGATTTCAACATATTACAAACATGATGCGCATAAATAATAATCTGTCAATTTGTATCTAGTCATTTCGTTCATCATATTATAAACATGATGCACATATATAATAATCTATCAATTTTTATCAAGTCATATCATGTCATAAAGCTTGCTTCATAATTTAGCTTTATGAAATATAATTAACAAGATTCATCATTTATAGCACTATGGTGGTTAGCATAAAATAGTTCATCAAAAATCTCGAGTTAATTTGCAACATCGATTCCACCGAATTCAAATTCATATTATATAAACCCCAGAATTTAAGTGCAGAATAAATCTGGACAGCAACTTCTACTGGAGATACCTGAAGCTACAGGAATTCGGTGAAGATGTGTAACCCCTCGATGGAAAGGTATTTCCATGGGCTACAACGTTTATGTTCAGACCACAACCCAGATTCAATGGTATCATACTTGAAATCAGCCTTGAATTCCGCTACGTACAGAACACAATTTCTGCATGCAGGATTTATCGGATGTCATATTCGTTCAGATTTTCCCATGGCTATATACTTCGCATGAAGGCGTGCAACCACTCGTTGGAAAGGTATTTTCAAGGGCCTCAACTTTCATGTTTAGGAGAAAGCCCAGATCTAGACATATCACATCTTAAAATGGCCAAGACGATTGATGCGAGCAGAACACAGATTTTGCACGCATCTTAAAGAGAAATGAACGACATCGGTTCATCTTCCTCCTCAAGTCAGTCTTCCAAAATCACACCAGAAATTCCTCCTCCCTTATTCACCCTCATGAGCACTTTACTCTTCATGAAACCATACCCCATCTTCGCATAGAATGTTGGAGAGGTTGAAGACACAACTAGCCTTGGAGCACAAGCCCTAGGACGACCTCTTCTTAGAGAAATCACCATCTCGCAAGTCTAGACTCTTTTGAGTCGACATCTCGCCTAGATAACTATAGATCTAGCACCAAGGGATAGGGGAGGAAGTTCACCTCATTTCTGGCATTTCCACTATTTCCGGCCATGGATCATGTAACTCTTATTGGCGGCATCTTCTCCTTCACGGCAACAGCGGATCTTCTCCTCCAAGACTTTCTCCAGCAGTTTCCTTCTCTACAGAAGTTTCTCTCAGGAAATAGGGGATGAAATGAGCATGAAAATGGCTAGGGTTTTCACTTCCCTTTTTATATGAAAAGTGATACGGGTAGGGACACGCCAGTGTCCTTGCCCGTGTCCTGCTTGCACGAAGCATTACAGACGGTTTCAGTGTCGGTTCATTATTCGACACGGGTTGGGACACGCCCATGTCCCAACCCGTATCCACATGACACGGTCGTGTTCCCTGGCCGTGTCCTCCTCTGGATACATCTCGACGAACTCAACTCGACACAATGGCACACGGGTAGGGACATGCCCATGTCACTACCCGTATCATACAACTCGTCGATCTCGACATGTAGTTCGTCGATGTCGACACGCTCTGTCGAGTGTAACTCGACACACACGTACACGGGTAGGGACACGCCCGTGTCTCTACCCGTGTCACTTCACACACACACACACACATGCATACACACACGGGTAGGCCCGTGTCTTGCATCATGGTGTCGACACCACAGTGTCGACACCTCAACATCTGGGTGTCGACATACTGTGTCGACACCTGGACCCAGTGTGTCGACACAGTATGTGTCGACACACGGTGTCGACACCGGTATGTAGACACCTCAACCCCAGGGTGTCGACACACTGTGTCGACACCTGGTTCCAGTGTGTCGACACAGTATGTGTCGACACACGGTGTCGACACTAGTGTGTAGACACCTCAACATCAGAGTGTCGACACACTGTGCCGACACCTTGACTCCAGTGTGTCAACACCTTGACACCAAAGTGTTGAGCAATGACTCGGGTGATACAAATCCTATTAACATATGCTGCTCTGTTGTCAGCACTCCCCCGAACCCAAGTCAGCTCTCTTGACTCAAAAACATGTACGAGGGGCCTAGTGTGATTCGGGACATTACAAATCCTATAAACAAAATAAAAGATTTCGTCCCCGAAATCAGGCTTAGGCTATGGGGAGAAAAGCATAACAGAAAATACAATATGTTTTTAAATAAAATTACCTTGAGCAAATAACTCTGGATAGTGTTTTTGCATTAAATCCATTAGCTCCCACGTATATTCCTCCTTCCCATGATTAGACCATAGCACCTTCACCAAGGGAACACTTTTGTGAGGTAACTTTCTTGTCTCGCTATCTACGATCCGCACCGGCTCTAGTCGTACAGACCTATAAGACGCCACAGCACCATAGGTTGTGGGGATGTATAGATCAGGCTGTAACAACGCCTTCCGAGGCAACAACACATGGAACACGTCGTGTAGGTTCTCTAGCTCGGACGGTAACTCCAACCGATAGGCCAATGGGCCAATCCTTTCCAATATAGTATACGGCCCAACATACCTTGGTCTGAGCTTTTTCACACCACACACACGTGACACTCCATGCATCAGTCGGATTTTCAGGAACACCTTATCACCCACTTGAAACTCCACCATCCGGTGCCTTGCATTATAGTACTTTGCCTGCCGACTTTGAGCTTCCAACTTGGGATCCTGAATCAGTCTAACCGTCGCATCGGTATCCTCAACATATTCAACACCCAAAGCCTTCGAGTCTTCATCTTGCACCCAAGACAAGGGGGTTCTACACCTCCTTCCATAAAGAGCTTCATGAGGAGCCATGCCGATACTAGCCTGGTGGCTGTTGTTGTAGGAGAATTCTACCAACGGTAAGAATCTTTCCCACGGTTATCCTCTATCCAACACACATAATCTCAGCAAATCTTCCAATGTCCGGATGGTCCTTTCAGATTGCCCGTCCGTCTGAGGATGAAACGAGGTGCTGAAGGTAAGGTGCGAGCCCAGATACGCCTGTACCGCTTTCCACTCCTTGGAGGTAAACCGACCATCACGATCAGACATGATCATCTTAGGCACGCCATGATACCGTATGAATTGCTCCACAAAGGGCAACTGCCTCAGCCTAGAAATATTCTGGAAGAGAAGTATCACTCAATAGTGTTCTTACAGCCTCAATCAATGTCATATTCTTTCTCTCAGCAATGCCATTTTGCTGAGGTGTTCTAGGTGAGGAGAATTCCTGATGAATCCCAAACTCTTCACACAGCCTTGTCATACTTTTAGATTGGAATTCAGTTCCATGGTCACTTCTGATTTTGACCACTGAACTATCTAATTCATTCTGAATTGGTTTGACAAAATTGTAGAAGACCTTTGGGGTTTCAGATTTCTGTCTCAGAAAAAATACCCATGAGAATCTAGAATAGTCATCTACAACCACAAAAGTGTAGACCTTCCTACCTAGGCTCTGAACTGGCATAGGACCAAATAAATCCATATGCAAGAGGTACAAGCACCTCACTAAATCCTTAGTTTCAAGGCTATGAAAGGAGGATCTAGTTTGCTTGCCTTTTTGACAAGCTTAACATATTCCATCCTTATAACACTTAACTTGAGGACCATTACTCACTAACTCTTTACTAAAGAGTTGACCAATTGTCTTGTAGTTAAGATGGGCTAGCCTCTTGTGACATTTGACATAATGAGATACTTTCTCATCAACCACAAGACAGATAGGAGATTTTTTATTCTCACACACAAAGTTTAGGCAATATACATTTCTTTTTCTATATCCAGTCAATATGACCTCTTGATCACTTGACCTTTTGATATGACACTCATTCTTGATAAATGAAATATCATATCCTAGATCACTCAGCTGGCTAATGCTTATTAGGTTGTGTTTAAAACCCTTTTCATAGGCCACTTGAGTGATTGTAATTGAGTTATTAGAAATGTTACCAAAACCTTTGATGACTCCCTTTTTAGAACCACCAAAAATTACTTTAGGCCCATTCAGCATAGGTGAGTAGTCCTTCAGCAATCCCCTTATTCCAGTCATATGCCTGAAACATCCACTGTCCAAGTACCATATAGGGGCATGACAACTTGGACTCACCGGCAATAAAGATTACTTAACCTTAGAACCCAAATGATTTTTTGGTCCTTGGTTCAAGTTAGTCTGAAACTTAACAAATATGTCTGCAGCTCTTCTAACAGTTAGACTATTATTCTCCTTGACACTGGAATTGTACCAACAGTCTAAGGCAAAGTGGCCTATCTTGCCACAGCACCAACACTCAAACTTATTATACCTTTGTTTTGGTACTGCTTTAGCTGAATTATTAACAGCAGATCTATTATTCTGTGTTGTGGCTTTACCTTTAGAATTGGACTTAGCAGTCCATGCAGTCTCTTAAACCCTAATCCTGCCTTACCCTTTTGAGACACAAACTCATCAATCAAGGGTAATATAGATTTTGGCTTAGAAAAACTAGCCACAATCTCCTTCTCTTTCTGAAATCTATTTTCCAGACTTTTAATCTGATCATTCTTGAATGTGATTGTTCCCATTTGAATAACAGTTATGTTCTTCAATTTGGCAACCTCATTCATCTTTTGATCCAGCAACTTCTCTGAATCAGATGCAGCCAACTTAAGAGCGCAATCTCCTTAGCCTGATTTTTGGCCAGGTTTTTGCTTCTCTTAAGTGCCTGCAATAAATCTCCATATTCATCTATCAGCTGATGAATATCTCCTTCAGATTCTGACCCATCTTCATCTCTTGATGAAGATGCATCTGATTTTGACCCAGTGAAGTAATCAGAATCTACAGATACACATTTTACCTTATTGGGGCCAGGCTGATCTTGGCACTGGTCTTCTTCAGACACTGCCATCAGTCCTTTGCACTGATGTTCTTCCTGCTCATAAATAAAGTCTAGTAATTGCATGAACTCATCCTCTTCTTCTGCAAACAAACCAATATATGCCTCAGCCTCAGATTTTGACTCTGAAGTTGATTGATCTGTCAAGCTTTTCTCTTTCTCAACAACCAAGGATTTCTCCTTCTTGCTCTTGTATTGAGACTTCTTTCTAATAGCAGACTCCTTTCTCTTGTCTGGACAGTCAGCCACAACATGTCCAGCTTTGTTGCAGCAATAGCATATAATCTTGGATGTAGTTGACTTGCTAGGATTTGTCCCATTCTTGTCCTTCCTGGATGATTTCCTCTTCTGATAATAATCATCCTTGGACTGAGATGTGGAAGGCTTAAATTTCCACTGTTTTTTCTTCAAGAATCTCTGGAACTGCCTTGTAAATGCTGCAAAGTCTTCATCTGAATTGTTGCTGTCTGAACTGGGATTATCTGAATTTTCTGAGATAATTTCTGCATCTCTCTTAGGAAAAGATGGAGACATTCTCCTATTTTTCCTTGTGGCTTCTACCTTGAAGGCCACTGACTTTTCTTTATAGTCACCCTTTGTAATTTTCTCTTCCTCCTTTCTAGCTAACAGCTGCATCTCATATGACAGTAATTTTCCAAACAGTGTTGGAGGAGAAATCTCAGCCAGTCTGGCCACTTCCCTTATGGCACAGATTTTTGTATCCCAATCCTTAGTCAAAGACCTAAGGAATTTATCATTTAACTCATAAGTACTGAAAACTCTTCCATAAGACATTAGTTCATTGACTATCCTATAGAACTTCTTATAAGATTCAGTAATACTTTCAGACTTGGCTTATCTGAAACTCTCATATTTTTGATTAAGCATAGATTTTATATCTTGCCTAACCTCTTCAGAACCCTCCATATAGACAATCAATGTGTCCCACATCTCCTTGGAGGTTTTGCAGTGTATTAGATTCTGGAATGTTGAATCATCAATGACACTTACTATAATATTCTGGGCTCTTTTTATCCATTATTGCCAAGATGATCTTATCCTTAGTCATCTCTGAAAAATCCTTTGGAATTCTTTGATTGGAATCAAGTACAGAAACCTTCATTGGAACATAAGGTCCTTCCTTAACTGTTATATAGATTCTAGGATGAGATGCCTCCATAAATAATCTGACCCTTTCCTTCCAGATTCCAAATATCTCCTTTCTGCAAATAGGCAATTTCATTGCACCAAGTTCTTTATGGTTTTCTCCTGAACCCATTTTCTTAATCTTAATTCTGCCTTACAGATCTCACTCGGACTGTTAAGTCTAACTTTGAGGAACCTCCCTCTGATACCACTTAAAAGAATTAATGCCTAACCACCTAAAGGGGGGGTGAATAGGTGTAATTCCTTTTTCTTCTAAGGCAGAATATCTATTCAGTTAATTAATCAGAATCAGTTAATTCTACAGCTAACACAGCACAGAATTCATAGAATCACAACAATACAGATTGCACACAGATTTTATAGTGGTTCCCCAAGGTCTGGGTACATCCACTTTCCCCCTTCGCCTATCTAGCAGTGTGCTAGATTCGGCCTAACTTCTTCTCTTCACCTCAGATCCTCAGATCTTACAGTAGCTCATAACCCCAACAAGGCTCGTACAACTCAGAGTGAGTCCACACTCCTACAGCTTAGGCAATCTGCCCTACCTCAGCCTTCAACAAGGCCTACAACTCAGAGATCACAATCTCCTACAACTCAGGCTCACAACCCTACCTCAGCTTACAACAAGGCCTACCACTCAGAGAAACTATTCTCCTACAACTCAGCCTTTATAAACACAGGCTTACAACTCAGATCTTATAAAGATCCTACAAAAAATAGATTTAATAATATATTTTACCACCACCCTGGTAAAGAGAGAAAGGATGGATGGTTTCATGATCAGTTCTTGGAAGAATCTGATGGCAGAGAACAACCTCTCTTAGCCTTCTTCAAAGCTTCTTGAATCTGAACTCAGTAGGGTTGAACTCATTTGAAGTTGATCTTCAATCAGCTTCTTTCTTGATATTCAGATCTCAATCTGAATCCTTCTTAGCAGCCTGGTTCAGTAACTGCACTTCACTTCAATAGATGAAGCTCACTCTCTCCAAATTCTTCTTAGATCTTCTGAAGAAAATCTTCTACAGTTTTTATATAATTGTATGTGTATATTCTTTCCTGTCTCTCACTCACTTTCTATCCAAGGAAAAATGCCTTTATATTGACTTTCTCCATGGTAACCGGCTGATCCGGTTTCTAACAAACTTCTGATAGCTCTGACAGTTGTAGTAGACCGGCTGGTAATGGCAGCTGTCAAGTCATCCAATCACTTCTTGAAATTATGTCTATCAGCAAAGTGTCGAGACTAAACTTCATCATGTGTCGACACAAGTAGACTAAGTGTCGACATAAGCCTTGATGGTGTCTACGCAGCTCCTTTGGTGTTAACACTTCTTCTCGACACAACATCTGTAGAATGTGTCGACACTGATTCTGTGTGTCGACACAATCGCTTCTTTTCTTTAACTTTGTTGAAACTCTGCAGTGTGTCGACACAAGTCCTGTATGTCGACACAGTCATGTCGACAAAGTCTTCTGTGTGTCGACACTGCCTCTATGTGTCGACACAGTTGATGTCGACTAATATTTTCTATGTGTCGACTTTTCCTCTGTATGTCGACACAGTTGCTTCAGGTGTCGACACAGCCTTTCCAAGTGTCGACACAATTAACTCCAAGTGTCGACACAGCTTTTCTCTAGTGTCGACAAAAGCCTTCATAAGTGTCGATACAGCTTCCTCTGGTGTCGACATATGAACTTAGAACTTTTTCATGCATTCTTGCATTTACTTAACCTGCACAAATAAACTCAAAACAACATCAAATACACATTGATGCATATCATTGAGTAATGTGAGGCTTCTTCAAATCTGGTACACATTTTCCAATGTACCCAACAAGGTGTTTTATGCTATTTCGTTGGTGCGAACCATTCGGGAGAGGTTGCTAATCGCTCAGGACTATCAGGCAAAGTACTATAATGCCAAGCACAGGAACGGGAGTTCGCTGTGGGCGACTGGGTGTACTTAAAGATCAAGCCGTTCCAGGGAGTCTCACGGGTGCGGCGCTTGAAAAAGCTTAGCCCGGGGTACCTTGGGCCATTTGAGGTTCTGGAGCGTATTGGCGAAGCGTCTTATTGGTTGAAGCTATCGGTGGAGCTTAGTGGTTTACACGATGTATTCCACATATCGGTGCTACGGAAAGCAGTGCAAGAGCCTACACAGGTGATCGCGGCAGATCAAGTGCCGATTGATAGTGGGTTGATGACAAAGGTCAAGCCCGTGCGAATTGAAGACTCGGAAGTCAAGCGGCTACGCAATAAAGAGATCAGGATGGTCAAGGTCCGATGGGACAATTGCGGCCGTGAAGAGCTCTCTTGGGAACGAGAGCAAACTATGCTTGATGAGTATCCGGAGTTATTCCGCTCAGGTACAATTTAATTTTGTACTTATCTTTCCTTTATGTAATTTCGTGGATGGAATTATTTTAAGAGGGGGAGAGCTGTAACGCCCCGAAACTCAAAAGAGCGACGGGTGACGTTTCTGTACCAAATTTGGAATTTGGCAGGGGAACATGGCCTGGGACACGGGCATGTCCCAGGGCGTGTCGAGAGGGGTTCGACGATTTAGTTCAAAGATCTTGCAAATCGATTAGGCAGTTTTCTGGGTTCGACGATCGTCGAGCAGCGCTCGACGATCAGGTCACAATTCTGCGGTCGACGATCTGTCGTTATTCTGCGGTCGACGAATCGCCAACGATCTTCGTTTGACGATCGGGCCGTGGGTTTGACGATCGGGCCGTGGGTTCGACGATCGGGACGTGTGTTCGACGATCGGGCCAGCGATCTCTGTTCGATGATTTGGTTGCGTTTGATGATTTGGCTAGAGAGCTCCGTTCGACGATCTGGCAGCGGTCGACGATCGTCGAGCGCGGGACGCTTTGTGGCGTGTTTAACTCTGTCGACACGGAGTGTCGAAATAGGGGTTTTGGCGGGAGTTGACTAAATGTCCCGACACTATTTCATTGGATGCGGACGTGTCTTGCTCCGGATTGGTGTACTGTGTGGTGCTTAGCCCCATTTGTCCAGATCAGACCTGTATCGTGCCGTGCATTTCCATTTTGTGGGATCCGACGGCTGTGGTTATTTCTCGGCGGGGTTATACCCGAGTACATGGTTTCAAAACCCTTATTCTTCTACCGCTGGTTCTCTGTCTAAATTCTAGAGAGAAGGGAGAGCAAAGGAGGAAGAAGAAATCTAGATCCGGTACTTGGAGGGGCTTCGGAGCTCCAAATCGCGAGCCGACTTCAGATCTACGAAGGCAAAGAGAGTGCAGTGCTTTTCATCTGCTTACATTTCCATGGCACCATGGAAGAACGCTAGGGTAACGATTCTCTACTTGAGCATGTGAAGCGTTCCTTCGGGTAGATATGTGAAGTCTCCATTGTGTAGAGTCCGTAATCGAGAACGGACATAGGCATGATGTGTGAAGCCTATCCGGACATGTTGGTCTGGATCGGTGATATTGCATTGCATAAATGTCGGAGAAGACTCCGTGCGAATGTTTGTTTTTCGGGTTTTCTACGTGGTAGATTGCAACAGGAAGCCTTTGGGATTAACCTTAAGGTGCACCCGGAAAACTGGGTGGATGCGTGATCTTGCCAACTTGGTGGCCTGGTATCCAACTTGAACATAACCGGGTTATGTGAAATGTGTGATCGAAATGGGACTCAGAGAAGTTTGACCCGCGTATATGTTTTAAATTAACGTTGCGATGTGAGCACGGGTTAGATGGAACCGTACCCGTTCTATGTCGTTCGGTTAGAGCCATTGGCATAAATGAGGGTCTTCGGCGGTCTATGGTTTAAATTACCGTGACCCATGCTGGGAATACAAATTGCTCATTGTTTGGCCGTGCAAAGGGATGGTGGTGAGTCGGCGGACTTTGACCGTGATCACCGAGAATGTGCCCTGAGTGTACGGGGTATGTGGCCATGCGAACCTACGCCTGTGATGTACTGATATTACTATACTGCTTGGTTATACTAATAAAGTGCAGGGAAGGAGCATCGCCACCCCGAGTTGGGGGCAGGATCGTTATAATTCGGTCAGCATTGCTGGCCGTTGTCTTTGTTTGCCACCGTGTGGTGGTTTGTTGCTTGCAGGTGTTGCTGGACCAAGCGGTCAATAGCGGGCTAAAGCCCAAATTGCGAGGCCGGCCCTCGAAGGCCTAATTGGAGTGTTTACTTGCTTTTGTTCATGTATGACCGGCCTGTGTGTCATGGTATGGAAAACATGTAATATGAGTAAACCATTTGTAAGCCCTTAAGACATGTACTTGTGTATGTACTTCATTCCTTTTTGGCTTGTTAGTGGACATTCATGCTTGATGCTGGGTTCTTTTTATTTCAACTATTTAAACTGCTTCCGCTAGAATGCTTTGTGTAGGACGTTGTGATTGGTTGGATGGTTTTCATTGAGTAACCACCCAGTCTGTCTGTTGTATATGGCATCGGGCCCCGGCCGGACCTACTGCTATATGCTATGCGACGGATAAGGGGTGTTACATGAGATACCCATCTCTTTTGAGTAAATTTTTCAAAAATGTACTGTTTGGGGTTTGACCAAAGTCAACCCTAAGGTGGGTCCCCATGCTGGTCAAAGTCAAGATGGGTCTATGTCATCAGGGTCAGTCAAAGTTGGGGTGTCGTGTCACAATCTGTATGCAGAAGCTTTTTGGTGCACGACATCGCTCAATTTGACCACGGGTTGAGTACTGGTACTTAAAATTGACCGAGATGAATTTGATTGACGTCATACTGACCATACGAATCCAATGCCACTGATCGGGGTCTAATCAAAGTTCGTTTGCTAAATATCCAAAATCTACACGTCGTTGCGCGCTAAGATGTTCAAAGTGCTCATATTCATCGTTAAACTTCGAATTGAGATGCAAAGAGTTCCAATGTGTTCGTATCGACTATACAAAGCCATAGGAACTGATAGGATACAAATAAGAGTTCTCTTGGTCAGTATCCAAAAATCTTATTTTTGTGACGTTCTACTAAGAATGACCATATTCACTACATGTCTTTTGAATTCAACGAAACGGGTTTGAAAGTGCTGGTTAGATCTGAAATACTCTAGAGGAGGGGGGTGAATAGATTATTGTGCTTACTTCAAACTTTTTATAACTTTTGTTGTAAGCATAGGTGAAAAAGTCAGCAAATAGGGAAAATAAATACAGCAACCTAAACAATCACAGATCACAGCCAAAACAAAAGAAAAGGGCAATCAGACGACACAAGAAATTTTTATAGTGGTTCCCCAACCTGGGTACATCCACTCTTCTACCACCCTGGTAGGAATCCACTCAGGTTTTTGATCAGGTCCCTGACACCAATGAGCTTTTGTTCAGGTGCACAAAAACCAAAACCTCAAGTCTTTTGGAAGGAGACTTGCAACCAGAATAATTTTGAAGGGAATTAAAACCCTGTACAGGAATTGGAAAAGGGGTGATGGTGTCTTCTCTTTCCCAATAATAACTGAGAAGACTTGTGGATTGATTTCAGCAGATTTGCTCCCCCTGAGATCTTGAATGTATCAGGAAAACTGGAACACTGCTTCAGGGTGATAGGCCTTCAAAGACCTAGAATACCTGGACCAGAAATTGCTTCAGGAACTTCTTTTGACAGATAGATTAATTTGTTGTCCTTTGAAGTTGTCCTGTAGAGTTGAAGGAAGAAGAATCTTGATAGTATTTGAATGTTCTTCTTCTTCTTCTTGATGAAGTTGTTCCCTGGTCAATGCTGATTGTAGTAGAACTTTAGATTTTTGTGTATGATTGTTCTTCTGTGCAATCTGAGTGTATCTGCCTGATTGTATGTATTGCTTCTAGTATCTCTTACTGATTAAGTCTTTTCTTTTCTGTCTATTGACTGACTGAGAACATTCGAAATTTGAATGTTTGAGCAGTAATTGCAGTCGGCCTGGGAAGGAAGCGAAAATCAATGATTTCTCTAACTGTCCCATTGAAAAACGGCATGTAATATTCCATGATTAATGCGCGTTCCAACGGTAACATTCCGAGAAGATCTGGCATTAATTATTCAGGAATCATCGCCAAGAAACGGGACGGGAAACTGAAGAAGACCTAATCTGGAATCGTCGAATGAAGAACACAATTCGTCGAGCTGAGTTTGAGTTCGTCGAGCTGAGTTTGAGTTCGTCGAGCTGAGCTTGAGTTCGTCGAGCTGAGCTTCAAAGAGTTCGTCGACCAAACAATCTTCATTTGTCGAACAGACAGCCTTCATTCGTCGAGCTGAGAACCAAAATCGTCGAGCAGATAACTATCACTGTCAGACGGTATTCATCGAGCTGAGATCAGTTCTGGACTTAGTCAAAATATTCTGTGTAACTGATATTCTGTGTCGACATAAGTTGGTGTCGACTGATTGATCTTGGTGTCGACTCAAATCTTCTGGTGTCGACATGAGCTGGTGTTGACTGATATCTTGTGTGTCGACATAAGTTGTCTGGTGTCGACACATGGCCTAAGTGTCGACATAAATACTCTGAGTTCAGAATTCGTCGAGTAGAGTACTGCATTCGTCGACCTGAGAAGCTGACTTCGTCGACCTGAGAAGCTGAGAACTTGAGGTTCAAGTTCGTCGAGCTCAGAATCTAGTTCGTCGACCAAAGTTTGAAGTTGGACTTAGAAAATTCTGAAGTTGTCCAGACTTTGGCTTGATGTAGAAACTCAGTCTTCGTCGAACAAAGAACAAGGATCATCGAGCTCAGCACAAAGAATTGTCTTACGATCGTCGAGCGCAGAACGCCTTTCGTCGAGCTGAGTTCGACGAACGTCGAACTCACTTTACTTAGTCTTGAAAACTTCTAAGTCTGGAGTCTCTGATGGTCTTGTTGAAAGCTGGTCCATCTGAAGTTGAACCCAAGGACATGACCTAGACTCTAGGACACAAAATTGACCCTGGCTATACATGATGGGTCACATCCTAAGCTAGTGAACCTATCCCAAATCAACTAGGGATCCAACAATCTCCCCCTATTTGGGTGAGGTCACTAAGAGACTCAAAACAGAAAAAGACAGAAAAATAAAGTAAGAAAAGAAATATATCTCGCAGAGAATTACTAACACATGCAGCAGATATATATTTATACAGGCTTTGCTTAAACACAGGACATAGTTTGAGAAATAATTACAGAAAGAAAATGAAACAAAAATAAAGATTACTTCTTCTTTTTCTGCTATGACCTGTCTTCTACTGTTTGCTCTCCTGGCTTTTTGAAGATAATTTCTCTCTTTGGATCTGAAGCCTGAGCCTTTGTCATAGTCATATCAGCTGCCCCAATAATATTCAATGAAGTAGCTCTGGGGACAACTGCTTCTGGATGGAGCTTCATATAGTCGTCAACATTGAATAGCTTGTTTCCCTTGTCAAATCTTTTTAATTCTTCCTTTCTGTACTTTGACATTGTTGTGAATCCAGAAATATCTTTACCTTCTGCTTTGGCTTTATTGATCAAGGATAGTCCAATAAGCTCTTGGTACCTAGCCATTCTTGCAATGTTTGCAGTTTCAGGATCTTCAAATGGGATTGGAGGAGAGTATGGCCTTTTTGGACTGTCAGCTTTGTGTTCTTCAGATGTTTGTTGCTGTTGCTGATTACCTGAGGATGGTTGCCTCTGCTGGCTGCTTCCAGATGATCTCCCTGACTGTCTCTGATATGTTTCCATGGGGGCAGATCTCTGAGAGCTAGAGCCACTGGCACCAACTGCTAGAGGAGGAGGAGGAGGTGGATCCTTTCTAAATCTGTGAACTGGAGGAGGGGAATATCTCCTACTTCTCTTTCTTTCCTTCTGCTGGTTCTTTGACAACCACATCCATACAGGCATTCCCTTGTAAGGAGCAACATTGTGCCGAATATAATAAGGGTTGTCAGCAGTGGGATTAGGTTTAGGGGCTGGAGGAGGAGGAGCCTTCCTTTTCTTTGTCAGCAATTTATTTTTCTTCTTAGAAGCTTCTTCATCAGAATCATCATCATCATCAGCTTCATCATCTTCAGAATCAGAACCCTGAGGGTTATCATAGAGAGCAACCAAAGCTTTTAGAGCTTTATCAGAAATAACAACTTTTTCTGGAGGAGGGGCAGAAGTTGAGGTTTCAGGAACTGGAGATTCAGCAACAGGAGTGGAGGAGACTGTACAGGAAATAGAAATAATGGGGACAGAGCTTTCAGCTGCTGCCTTATTCTCCTCTTCAATGTCAGCCAGGATTAGCTTATCCAAATCTGGCATAGGAGAGTCATCCATAACAAAACTTGGGGCTGAGATATCTTCTGGAATAACTGAAAGTCCACCTAGTGTCAACTATGTTCACCTATGGGGGGGGGGGGATAGGTGACGTGTAGTGTTTTTGCGGAATTTAAATTGTACCTGCACACGAAAATAAAACAACACAGCACAACAGAGTACACAAGCTATTTATAGTGGTTCCCCGACTTGGGTACATCCACTTTCCCCCTTCGACCTATCTCCCAACCAGGGACGACTCGGTCACTTCTCCAACAGGATTGAAATTCAATCCTTGCACTATCGGAAGGAACCCTTCCACACGTAGGAGTCAACACTCCCACAACCCAGGTTGCACCCAACCCTTACAACTAAGAACCACCGTTCCTTTACAACAAAAGTAAAACTAGAATGTACAAGAGATACAAACTACGTTTGGAGACTTAGGTGTCCCTCTTCATTGACGACGTGTTTTTGAAGTCCACGAAGAGTCCACTACCCAAGATCTCACTTGGAGAGAATCTCCCCGAAACCAGCGGCGGCAAGATGGGCGGCGGCTAGGTTCACGGGATCGGCGGCAACAATGATGTGCGGCTGCTGTTCTTTAGAGATCCAAACTTCGTAGCGAAGCTAGCTAGGTCTACCAACGGTCACACTAGGATCAATCGTCTCGATCGATTCGGATGGGGAAGATTTTCCCGATCTACAAATCGAGAGACAAGAGATCTCCGGTTAGACACGTGAGACGCTGAGCTTAGCTAGGCTTCTGTCGCAGGAGGATCTGGGCGAAACCACGATCAACCGGCGAACAACTTGGCGCGAGCGGCGGCAGCGGCGGTAGAGCGGAAATGGCGATCTAGGTCACGTCGCGGCTCGCGTATTTCTTTTCTTCTTCGCTGCTCATACTGTTCAAAAATACCCGTGTATTTATACACACGTATACTCCTAAATGACCGTTGTGGGTCCCACCTGAAGGAAACCCTAGTTCCGGTTCAACACAGTCCCAGCGGCAGAATCCGGTCCAGCAGCTTCCAGAGAAATTGCCAAGTCAAAATCGGTGAGAATCGAAAGTGATTCTCGACGAATCGGCGAGAATCAGTTAGTGATTCTCGACGATTCGTCGAGAATCACTAGTGATTCTCGCTGAATCACTTGTTGATTCTCAACGAATGTTACTTGGCCATGATCTGCTTCGACGATGGGTTCGGCGAGAATCACTAGTGATTCTCGCCGAATCTTACTTGGCACCGTTTTGAGGTAGCCGGATAGAGTCGGCGAGAATCACTAATGATTCTCGACGATTCGGCGAGAATCACTAGTGATTCTCATCGAATTATACTTAGACGAATTTTCGTCTTTCCACCCAAGAGCTGCTCCTTGACCCATCCTTGCTCCTTGTCTGCTCTTACATAAACACGGCCCTGTACTTGAAGTAAGTGCACTCCAATAGAGAGAGTACGCGTAGGCCAACACACTGATCTGCCCAACGAGGGATTACGTCGTGCAGACCCGTGTATATTGACCTACTGCACCCTGACATTGGTGTGCACTTAGCGTGGAATAACTGCAAGCACAACTTGAGAGGTTTCATCAAATACATTGTGAATTCATCTTAGCTTGACAGGTGGCTTCCTCAAATCCAGGTAATTGTGGATACAATACCCAACAATCTCCCCCTATTTGACAAAGCCAAAACCCTACTAGCTAAGATGAATAACACCAACCAGATAATATAAACAACATTCAGAATTTAAATATGCAGCACAAGAGAATATAAGCAAAAAGATCAAGACTTGAGTCATTCACAAATTCAAATACATATACAAATAAATATATAAATATATATAAATATATATATATATATATATATATATATATATATATATATATATATATATATATATATATATATATATATATATATATATATATATATATATATATATATATATATAATCTCAGAATTGTTCATATAATAACAATAAACGTTAATTGTTCTTAAGAGAGAATGACAGGCTATAAGTTTTTGACTACTTTTCTTTGGCTAAGTCATCCTTGAGTTTTTGAGCCAAATACTTCTTTCTTTGCCTCTTCATATACTCTTTGGGCTTCGGATAATATCTGGGAGGAGGAGCTTTATCTGCCGCCGTGTTGGTCCTGAAGAAGATGTTTCGTTTCGCTTCATACGTCTTGTGCATTTCCCACTCATACTGGTTGTATACTTCGTTTCGATTGATTTCTCCTTTTTCTTGTAGCCAGAAGGTGTCCAAGATGATATTCTTTGAAACTGGACTCCACTTTTTGTTTCTTACTTCCTCCTCACTCAGTCGAATTTTCTTTTCAGCTTGTGTCTCCTTGGAGGTCCTTTCTTGAGCTTTTCTCTTCCCCCTGGCTTTTGCTAGGGCCTCTTGGTCAAACATGCTCATCAGTTTTGCTTTGGAAATAGCCCTAGCATCATCTTCACTCATGGGAACTTCTGCAGCACGTACTCCCTCAGCAGCCGTATAAGTCTCAGGAGCATGAATACCCGCAGGATTTTCAAGCAAAATGATGCCTAACGCCTGTTGGAGCATCCACCAGCAACTGTCATAGACATATTTGTTTGACTGTTCAAAGTTGTTGATCATGACTTCCCGAAGCTCAGCCATCTTAGTTATATAGTTTTTCTCCACCTTTTTGGCTTCGACTGCGATAGAGTTTGCATAGGAGTGCAGTGAGTCATCAATATGCTTTGTCGTCCTGGAGAATTCAGTGACCAATGCTTGTTGATTGGCGTTGAGAGTTACCATATTACCGTCAAACTTTTGAATGTTGTTTGCTACAACATGAGCATTCTGATTCACTACGGCGAGCGTATCGGTGTTCTTTTTCAACCCAGCCATAAGAAGAGTAACAGCTTGGCCGGCCGCTGTATACTTATCTTCAAATTTCTTTTCCATCATCTCAAGTTTATGATTGATCTCCACCATGTTCTTGAGCATGAGATTTTCAGATTTCTTAATCCTTTTCAACATTTTATTCTGAGCTGTCTCAAAAGAAGCTTTAAGCTCATCCACTATGCCCTGAATGATATTCACGGTGTGAGTGGCTATATCATCTCGTAGGGGAATATTCTGAGGCACTTCTTGGCCTTGCACTTCATTAGATGCACCTGTAGAGCTGGACAGGAGCACAGTCCCTAATGGAGGAATACTTTCAGCATCTGCAGATTTCTCGGACTCCCCCTCCACTCGTGCACCAATGTTCTCAGGAACGATCTCAGGTGCGTGCTTGTCAGATGGAGGTTCAATGATATCCCGAGTCTCCACTGCGTCCTGTCCCTCAGTTCTGTCTTCCTCACCTTCCTCACCTTCAGCATCCAGAAGATCATTTTCATCAGCATCATCTTCCAACTCTTCGTCAGCAGTCTCCTGTACAGCAGCTTCGGCTCCTTGATCGTTCAGGTTCAGGGCCTCCTCATTCTCCGGCACAGTTTCACTTTCTTCTTGTATATTTGCCACTGCATCTCTGGCTATCTGGGAGATGTCAGATACTATATCAGCATGAGTGGGTAGAGGCTCCCCCTCAATTCCTGCAGTCAAAATATCAGGAATTTCACTGGGGATTACTGCTGGAGATACGTCTTGTTGTTCTTCCACGGCAGCCTGCCCAATTCGCCTCTCCCATCTGTCAAAAACACTCGAGTCCATTTTCTTTAAGTAATGTATAGGAATACCTTTACTCATGTTATATTTATCTCCATTCAGCTGATTGAGATACAGACTAATGATTCGGCCGAAACTCGGAGATCTCAGGGTGTCCTTTATCTTCTCAAAGAGCAATGCCCCCCAGTTGAATCTTTTTCGGCAGACAATTGCCACCAGGATCTTGAACATATCCGCAGAGATATGGTCATGAGAGCCCGGCTTGCAGATGAGTACCTTTCCAATTATGTCTGACAGAAGCTTCCCTTCTTCATTCATATCCTTGCGCTTTATCGACCGAGTTCCACGTGGGAGACCACAGAATAAGAGAGTCCTGGTTTTGTCTTCTTCCTCAAGATAGTCCTTGTGCTCTGAGATAGAGAGCTGCAGGAAGTGGGTTAGCTTGTTTGCAGACATCTTGATCGTTGCCCCTACCACCTTGCTCTTAATAAGAGAGTCTTCATTTCGGAGTCTGGCGGTAGCGAAGAACTCCAGCACCTCTTTGTCCAAGATTTTACACGGGTGCTCCAGTACGAATGAGAGCCCAGCCTCTTCCAGCATAAGAATGATGTTTCTGAATTCGTCAGAGGCATGAGAGAACCCTGTGCGAACCAGCTCGCATCCAGTGACCAGCCCAGCGGTTGTCCTTGGAGCCATTGCAGATCTAGGGAGAGAAGCCCTACTCTATGCTTAATCAAAAATCAAAAAGGAAGCGACACTAATGATCAAGTCCAAGTAAGGGTGAGGGGGTGGCTATGTGAAACTCCCCCTACCCGGATCCCAAAACACGGCACGAAGGGGGAGTCTTATGCCCAGAACAGCCGCCTTGCGGTAGCATTAGCACACGGGCTAACATGTACCACAAGACGCCTATTCCGCCGGCTACAACAATATCAATATAACATGCCAACCCAACCAAATAAATAAACAACCAGAAGTCAAATCCACACTAAGTTATAATGTCCAAATACATCAATAAATAGAAGCTAAAACATGCTTCTACCATATATCAGAGTACAGCAAAACATTGCCCAAACGGGCTACAACAGAGTAATAGAACTAACATCGGTAACTGACGGTATCGATGGCACCGTCCCTTCAGGCCCTGTCGTCCTGGCCCGGCTGTCCTGCTGCGTAGTCTGCGGCTGCTCTACCTGCGGCGTGACCTCCTAAAAAGGAAGACGTAGCAACCGTTAGTCGAAACGACTAAGTGGTTTCACATCCGCTCCCCCGGCGACTCCTCGGCACCGGGCGGAGAAAAGGAACAAGAGTATAGTATAAAACAAGTATGCAAGTAAAGAAAGTACAAGCAGGTGGCAGTAGTGTAAGAGTAACAGTATCATAATCAGCATTTATGTAAGAGCTACACTAAACTAGCAAGTATAAGTAATAACAGGAAAGTAACTTAACTTATAAGAATGCTCATACAAACTTATAAGTTAAGGATCGGGTTACATAAAAGTAACTCATCGTATAAGAGTGCCCATACAAACTTATACGATGAGGATCTTGTTGTGCAATGTTATGAAATGCTATGAATGCTATGCAATGACTCACCCATGCACACCCATGCAATTGCTATGTCAACACAGACTATAGTTCCCACTTTTCGAGCAGGTAGCTAACCTCTCAGGCATCAGCCGCCGTGGCCAGGCGGTGACAGTAGAACGGACACTTCTACTACTAGGCGGGTATCACACTACTTCACCTAGGCCTCCGTACGCCTCAACGCTAAGAACACAACAGCGGAGCCCATGCGTACTATGGCCCAGCGGGGTCTTGGGTAGATGTGCACCAAGAACACAGCCCGAACTGGCCTTGCGTGACCCGGAAGGAGCCTCGGAAGAAAGCACGAGGACACAGCCCAACCGTTCACATGGCCGGAGGGGCCTCGGGACGTGAACACCGAGGACACAGCCCAAACCGACCAAGTCTAACTGTCAACTCCCGTCGGTGTGACGACTGGCGAGCCCATAGACCTGCCACACTATCCTTAACCCGGGATTGCGACACCGCGTGTCGACTCACACCACATGCAAATTCCACATCAACATATCATGGAAGGGGCCTCAGAGTGAGCACGAGGACACAGCCCAATCACCCATCCACACCTTACCTCAACACGACCAAACTTAGTGGCGGTCAACACCGCACTTGCACATTTACTATAACATGCCAATAGGAGACGACACACTATTGTTGGACTCCTAAATTCAATCCGATATATAACATATGCATGGCCATGGGTTACCCATCTATATATCATCCCAAGTGATTTCAACATGATATAAATAAGATTTGCTCTTACGACAACTTACCGAAGTATTATCAAATCAATCCAATTAATCATAAGGAAATCAACAGACCTCAAGCTATCTTGCGATAATAAATTGATTTCTAAAACAGTAAATATTATCATCCATAACACTTTGGTGGTTAACATAAATTATTTCACCAAAATCTCGAATTAATTGCGACATTGTACCCACCAATTTCAAATCCACAATGTATATAGAGACCCAGAATTTCAGCGCAGGATTAGCACTGGATAGCAACTTCGACCGGAGTTTCCTGAAGTTACAGGAATCCGGTGGAGGCATGTAACCCCTCGTTGGAAAGACCTTTTCATGATCTACAACTTTCATATTCAGGTCACAACCCAGATCTGACAATAACTTACTCGAAATCGGCTTCAAAGTTCGCTGCGCACAGAACACGATTTCTGTGTACAGGAATTGCCGGACAGCAAACTCGATTAGGTTTTCCCGGGGCCACAGACATCACCTGAAGTCGTGCAACCACTCGTTGGAAAGGTATTTTCAAGGGCTACAACTTTCGTGTTTAACCAAAGCCCAGAGCTGCCCATATCCTACACGACAATGGCCTAGAAGATCGCTGCGCGCAGAATACAGATTCTGTGCGCATCTTAAAGAAAAATGGACGGCATCGGTCCGTCTTCCTCCTCAAGCGATCCTTCCTAAATTTTCCAGAAATGTCCTCCTCCCTTATTCAACCTCAAGGGCCAAAACTCCTCACGAAACCATTCACCCATCGTCGTATTGAAGAAAAGGGGAAGGGTTGAAGAGATCTAAAATCTAGGATTCAAATCCTAGCATGGCCAAACCTAGAAATCTTCTCCTCTCCATCAAGCTCTCTTGAGCCGATGTCTCTCCTATATATCTAAGATCTAGCACCAAGGGAGAGGGTAGGAAACTCACGTTGGCTCCAGCGTTACCACCATTTCCGGCCATGGATCGCGTAGTTCTCCTTGGCGGCATCTTCTCTTTCACGGCGATGGTGGATCTCCTCCGGTAGAACTTGCTTCAGCGGTTTTCCTCTCACCAGGAGTTCTCACAGGAGATAGGGGGTGAAATGAGAGTGAAAACGGCTAGGGTTTCCTCTGCCCCTTATAAACAAAACATGACACGGGTAGGGACACGGCCGTGTCCGTACCCGTGTCCCGCTTCCGCGAAACGGACGTGGCGGTTTCCATGTCGGTTCAATGTTTGACACGGGTAGGGACACGCCCGTGTCCCGACCCGTGTCCCCATGACACGGCCGTGTGCATGGCCGTGTCATTGGCCGTGTACTTCTCGGGTTGCATCTCGACACTTCTCGTCGAGCTCAACTCGACGCACACGGGTAGGGACACGCCCGTGTCACTACCCGTGTCCCCCGCTCGACTATCTCGACGCATCTCGACGATCTCGACACGCTTCGTCGAGATCATCTCAACGCACACGGGTAGGGACACGGCCGTGTCACTACCCGTGTCACCTGGTGTCGATACAGTTCGACGATCTCGACACGGCTCGTCGAGCTCAACTCGACGCACACGGGTAGGGACACGCCCGTGTCGCTACCCGTGTCGCCACCCATGTCTTTTTACACTGATTTCTCCATGTCACCACAAGTGCAGTCCAATTCCCGGCACTTCTCAGGACTCGAGTCAACCCTCCTGACTCAAAACACACACACACTAGGGGCCTAGAGCGATTCGGGACGTTACAAATCCTATAAACAAAATAAAAGATTTTGTCCCCGAAATCAGGCTTAGGCTGTGTGGAAAAAGCTTAACAGGAAATTTATCATACGTTTTTAAATAAGATTACCTTGAGCAAACAACTCCGGGTAGCGTTGCTGCATTAAATCCATTGGCTCCCATGTGTACTCCTCCTTCCCATTATTCAACCATAGCACCTTCACTAAGGGAACACTTTTGTGGCGTAATGTTCTTGTCTCGCTGTCAACAATCCGTACTGGCTCTAGTCGCACAGACCTATCTGACGCCACCGCACCATCAGTAGTGGGAATAAATTGGTCGGGCCGCAATAGTGCTTTTCGAAGCGACGATACATGGAACACGTCGTGAAGATTTTCTAGTTCCGGTGGTAACTCCAACCGATAGGCCAACGGGCCAATTCTTTCCAATATAGTATAAGGCCCAACATACCTTGGGCTGAGCTTTTTCACTCCCCGCACCCGCGACACTCCATGCATCGGCCGAATCTTAAGGAACACTTTTTCGCCCACTTGGAACTCCACCATCCGGTGCTTTTTATTGTAATATTTTGTCTGTCGACTTTGAGCCTCCAACATGCGGTCTCTTATCAATCTGACAGCCATATCAGTATCATCTATAAATTCATTTCCTAATGCCTTCGGATCTTCATCCTGCACCCAAGACAAGGGGGTCCTACACCTTCTTCCGTAAAGGGCTTCATGGGGCGCCATACCGATGCTCGCTTGATTACTATTATTGTAGGAGAATTCCACCAGGGGCAAGAGTCTTTCCCACGGCTCTCCTCTGTCCAACACACATAACCTCAACAAATCCTCCAGCGTTCTGATGGTCCGCTCTGACTGTCCGTCAGTCTGAGGATGAAATGCGGTACTAAAGGTTAGGCGTGAGCCCAAATATGCCTGCACCGCCTTCCACTCATTGGATGTAAACCGACCATCCCGATCCGAAACAATTGTCTTGGGCACGCCATGATACCGTACAAATTGCTCCACAAAAAGGCGTACCAAAACATCCACGTGTGCTTCCTTCTTCATTAGAATGAACCGGACCACCTTTGTCAGTCGATCCACAATAACCCACACCGAATCATTCCCGGAGCGTGAGCGAGGTAGCCCATGGACAAAGTCCATGGAGATATCCTCAAACTTCCATTCGGGAATAGGCAAAGACTGCAACAAACCACCGGGACTCTTGCATTCAGCCTTCACCCTTTGGCAGGCTTCGCAATGTGTAACATAGTAGCGAACATCCTTCTTCATTCCCGGCCAACACATGGTCTTCCGCAGTCCGGCGTACATCTTAGCAATACCCGGGTGCACTTAATATTGAGAGGAATGCGCCTCTCTCAATATATCTTCCCGAATTTTGCCGCCCTTGGGAATATAAAGTCGGCCTCGAAGATAAACGAGGCCGTCTTTTAGTGTGTACTCATCGGTGGTCCCATCTCCAATTGCCTTGATTGCCGGGGCCAAGGCCGCATCCATTCCTTGCTCCACCCGAATCCGGTCTCGGATATCACAAACTATGCTCATGTTAGCCAAATACTCCGCATACTCTGCCGAAGGAGCCTTGAATACTAGAGTAATTTCCATCTCTTCGACCATCCGAGCCAACCCCATACTCATCAACCGAGACTCTGGGCTAGAGCCTGGCGCTTTCCTACTCAAGGCATCGGCTACGGAGTTCGCTTTCCCGGGGTGGTAGTTCATGGTGAACTCATAGTCGTATAAAAATTCCAACCACCGTCGTTGTCTCATGTTCAACTCCTTCTGAGTGTGGACATACTTCAAGTTCTTGTGATCGGAAAAGATCTTGCAGTGTACGCCATATAGGTAATTCCTCCAGACCTTCAAAGCGAACACCACTGCTCCCAGCTCCAAATCATGAACCGGGTAATTAACTTCATGCTTCTTTAACTGCCTTGAAGCATAAGCGATTACATGCCCGTGCTGCATCAGCACCGCACCCATCCCTTGATATGATGCGTCCGTGTAAACCTGAAATCCTCCCTTCCCCGACGGAAGTGCAAGGATGGGGGCGGAGGTAAGCCTATCCTTCAACTCTTGAAATGCTGCTTCACATTTAGGTGTCCACTCAAATGGCACGCCCTTCTTCGTCAAGGAGGTAAGAGGAAGGGCAATCTTGGAAAATCCTTTCACGAACTTGCGGTAGTAGCCAGCAAGTCCAAGAAAGCTTCGTACATCGGTCGCCGACTTCAAGGGCAACCACTCCTTCACGGCCCGCACCTTAGCTGGATCCACAGCTAATCCTGCTCCACTGATCACATGCCCCAAGAAGGCAGCCTCCTTAAGCCAGAATTCACACTTGCTAAACTTGGCATACAAGGCGTGTTCCTTCAATTTTTTCAAAACCAAGATCAGGTGCTCGACATGCTCCTCCTCCGTCTTTGAGTAGACTAAGATGTCGTCGATGAAAACGATGACGAAGATGTCCAAGTATGGTTCAAACACCTTGTTCATCAGGCTCATAAAGGCCGAAGGTGCATTTGTGAGCCCAAACGGCATTACTGTGAACTCATACAAACCATATCTCGAACTGAAGGCTGTTTTCTGAATATCCCCCTCTTGTATCCTCAACTGATAGTATCCAGAGCGCAAGTCTAGTTTAGAGAACCAATGTGCTCCCACTAATTGATCGAACAACTCGTCGATCCGAGGTAGCGGATAAGTGTTCCGCACCGTTAATCGATTGAGTTCCTGATAATCTATGCACAATCGCAGGGTTCCATCCTTCTTCTTCACGAACAGCACAGGGGCACCCCATGGTGATGAACTGGGGCGAACGAACCCTGAATCTACTAGTTCTTACAATTGAACTCTAAACTCCGCGAGTTCTTTCGGAGCCATTCTGTACGGAGCCTTGGATACAGGCTTGGCACCTGGTACTAGATTGATCTGGAAGTCAACCTCTCTATGCGGAGGTAATCCTGGTAGCTTCTCAGGAAATACCTCGGGAAAATCCCGCACAACCCGTACATCCTTTAATTCCAACGCTTCCTCCTTCAACTCGAACCAGATCATGAAGACCTCGTCCCCCTTCCTATGAGCTTTTACAACCTGGACGGAAGATAACATCATGCGAGGTGCGAAGCCAATACCTTGGAAGATGACGTCAGAGTCTCCATGTCTCAAATAGATCCGCTTCTCCGCGCAGTCGATCCTCGCGATGTGCCAATCCAGCCATACCATGCCCAAAAGGATGTCAAACTCCGGCATTCTCAGAACCGTGGCCGGCATATCAAAGGCCTTCCCATCAATAAATAACTCAAACTCGCACTTGGCGGTTGCGATCATCTCCGAGCCATCCGGAAGGCGTACACGTCAGGCTATGCCAGTGAAGTACTGTACATCCTCCACGTCTTTTATGAAATCCTCGGACACAAAAGAGTGTGAGGCACCGGTATCGAACAGCGCATAGGCCGTCTTCCCGCCAATAATCACGGTGCCTGCAATCACCTCTTGGGGGTTCCGTTCCTGTGCCATGTCAAGTGCGTACACCTGATCCCTAGCAGGGCCGGGGTTACCTCTTGGCGGTCCTCGTCCTCGACCACGCATATATCCCCGCCCTCGAGGAGCTGCTGGTGGAGGGAGAGCAGGAGGGAGAGCAGGAGGGACGTTCCCATACAGCTGCGGGCAAAAACGTCGGATGTGGCCCGGCTGGTTGCATTCGAAGCACACCAGACCACGACGCCCTTCAGGTTGTTGAAATCGCTGAGGCTGTGGGGGTGGAGGCAACGCAGGCGACTGCGGAACTGGATGCTCCACCCTATAGTTTCGGTGGACACGCCCTCCACCTCTTTGGTGTCCCCTTCCTCCTCTAAAGTCTCGCCTCCTTCTATTCCATGGGCTGGCTTCCATCACGTCCTCCGCGGGCCTCTTACTACATCCCATGTGGTCCGCCTCCAATATTTTTGTCATATCAATGATCTCTGCCAAGCTACCATCCGCTATAAACAAAAGGGACTGCCTTAGGGGATCTCGCAGCCCCTTGTAGAAGCGCTTGGCATAGCCTCTGTCATCCAACTCGTAAGAATCTGCAAACCTTGCGAGATGCTGGAATTCCCGCTGGTATTCCGTAACCGTCTTTGATCCCTGCTTTAATAGAAGGAACCTCTGCTCAAGCTCATCTCGGGCCGACGTAGGGATAAAGTGCTCCAAGAAAACCTCCGAGAATTCACTCCAACTTATCTCTGTGTAGATCCGGCCTTGGAAGGTAGATCCCATGAGGGACTTCCACCACCTCTTCGCATGGAAGTCCAAGACGGACACTGCCAATGTCACTGCCATGTTGGCCGGGCAACGGATACCAGCCAACAACTCCTGTATCGTGTCTAGCCATTCCTCTGTGCGTACAGCCGACTCTGCCCCAAGGTAGACGGGAGGGGAGAGAGCCCGGAAGGTGCTCAGCCAGTTGGAGCTCGGGGCTTGTTGTTGTACCGGAGCCTGCTATGCCTTAAAAGCATCAAGAATGGCGGTGAGTGTTTGCCCCAACTCAGACTGTTGGAACTGAGTGGGTATGGGAGGGGTAGGGGTACCCCCCAACGGCTCAACATGTAGTGGAACCTACACGTACATGACAAATTTGTGGTCAGGTTGGCTAAACTCAAGGTCAAAGTTGGACAAACTCAATGTGAATTACATATGGGCACACCACTGCTTCCGCTAAGTCAGTTTGTCCACAAACCGACTAACCAAACGGGGGTGGCACCATTGTTGAATGACTTCCTTAATTGAGGATCGTGGCAAACTGATACCATTTGTGAAACTCCCCCTACCCGGATCCCAAAACACGGCACGAAGGGGGAGTCTTATGCCCAGAACAGCCGCCTTGCGGTAGCATTAGCACACGGGCTAACCTGTACCACAAGACGCTTATTCCGCTGGCTACAACAATATCAATATAACATGCCAACCCAACCAAATAAATAAACAACCAGAAGTCAAATCCACACTAAGTTATAATGTCCAAATACATCAATAAATAGAAGCTAAAACATGCTTCTACCATATATCAGAGTACAGCTAAACATTGCCCAAACGGGCTACAACAGAGTAATAGAACTAACATCGGTAACCGACGGTATCGATGGCACCGTCCCTTCGGGCCCTGTCGTCCTGGCCCGGCTGTCCTGCTGCGTAGTCTGCGGCTGCTCTACCTGCGGCGTGACCTCCTAAAAAGGAAGACGTAGCAACCGTTAGTCGAAACGACTAAGTGGTTTTACATCCGCTCCCCCGGCGACTCCTCGGTACCGGGCGGAGAAAAGGAACAAGAGTATAGTATAAAACAAGTATGCAAGTAAAGGAAGTACAAGCAGGTGGCAGTAGTGTAAGAGTAACAGTATCATAATCAGCATTCATGTAAGAGCTACACTAAACTAGCAAGTATAAGTAATAACAGGAAAGTAACTTAACTTATAAGAATGCTCATACAAACTTATAAGTTAAGGATCGGGTTACATAAAAGTAACTCATCGTATAAGAGTGCCCATACAAACTTATACGATGAGGATCTTGTTGTGCAGTGTTATGAAATGCTATGAATGCTATGCAATGACTCACCCATGCACACCCATGCAATTGCTATGTCGACACAGACTATAGTTCCCACTTTTCGAGCAGGTAGCTAACCTCTCAGGCATCAGCCGCCGTGGCCAGGCGGTGACAGTAGAACGGGCACTTCTACTACTAGGCGGGTATCACACTACTTCACCTAGGCCTCCGTACGCCTCAACGCTAAGAACACAACAGCGGAGCCCATGCGTACTATGGCCCAGCGGGGTCTTGGGTAGATGTGCACCAAGAACACAGCCCGAACTGGCCTTGCGTGACCCGGAAGGGGCCTCGGAAGAAAGCACGAGGACACAGCCCAACCGTTCACATGGCCGGAGGGGCCTCGGGACGTGAACACCGAGGACACAGCCCAAACCGACCAAGTCTAACTGTCAACTCCCGTCGGTGTGACGACTGGCGAGCCCGTAGACCTGCCACACTATCCTTAACCCGGGATTGCGACACTGCGTGTCGACTCACACCACATGAAAATTCCACATCAACATATCATGGAAGGGGCATCGGAGTGAGCACGAGGACACAGCCCAACCACCCATCCACACCTTACCTCAACACGACCAAACTTAGTGGCGGTCAACACCGCACTTGCACATTTACTATAACATGCCAATAGGAGACGACACACTATTGTTGGACTCCTAAATTCAATCCGATATATAACATATGCATGGCCATGGGTTACCCATCTATATATCATCCCAAGTGATTTCAACATGATATAAATAAGATTTGCTCTTACGACAACTTACCGAAGTATTATCAAATCAATCCAATTAATCATAAGGAAATCAACAGGCCTCAAGCTATCTTGCGATAATAAATTGATTTCTAAAACAGTAAATATTATCATCCATAACACTTTGGTGGTTAACATAAATTATTTCACCAAAATCTCGAATTAATTGCGACATTGGACCCACCAATTTCAAATCCACAATGTATATAGAGACCCAGAATTTCAGCGCAGGATTAGCACTGGATAGCAACTTCGACCGGAGTTTCCTGAAGTTACAGGAATCCGGTGGAGGCGTGTAACCCCTTGTTGGAAAGACCTTTTCATGATCTACAACTTTCATATTCAGGTCACAACCCAGATCTGACAATAACTTACTCGAAATCGGCTTCAAAGTTCGCTGCGCACAGAACACGATTTCTGTGTACAGGAATTGCCGGACAGCAAACTCGATTAGGTTTTCCTGGGGCCATAGACATCACCTGAAGTCGTGCAACCACTCGTTGGAAAGGTATTTCCAAGGGCTACAACTTTCGTGTTTAACCAAAAGCCCAGATCTGCCCATAGCCTACATGAAAATGGCCTAGAAGATCGCTGCGCGCAGAATACAGATTCTGTGCGCATCTTAAAGAAAAATGGACGGCATCGGTCCGTCTTCCTCCTCAAGCGATCCTTCCTAAATTTTCCAGAAATGTCCTCCTCCCTTATTCAACCTCAAGGGCCAAAACTCCTCACGAAACCATTCACTCATCGTCGTATTGAAGAAAAGGGGAAGGGTTGAAGAGATCTAAAATCTAGGATTCAAATCCTAGCATGGCCAAACCTAGAAATCTTCTCCTCTCCATCAAGCTCTCTTGAGCCGATATCTCTCCTATATATCTAAGATCTAGCTCCAAGGGAGAGGGTAGGAAACTCACGTTGGCTCCAGCGGTACCACCATTTCCGGCCATGGATCGCGTAGTTCTCCTTGGCGGCATCTTCTCTTTCACGGCGATGGCGGATCTCCTCCGGTAGAACTTGCTCCAGCGGTTTTCCTCTCACCAGGAGTTCTCACAGGAGATAGGGGGTGAAATGAGAGTGAAAACGGCTAGGGTTTCCTCTGCCCCTTATAAACAAAACATGACACGGGTAGGGACACGGCCGTGTCCGTACCCGTGTCCCGCTTCCGCGAAACGGCCGTGGCGGTTCAATGTTTGACACGGGCCGTGTCCCGACCCGTGTCCCCATGACACGGCCGTGTGCATGGCCGTGTCATTGGCCGTGTACTTCTCGGGTTGCATCTCGACACTTCTCGTCGAGCTCAACTCGACTCACACGGGTAGGGACACGCCCGTGTCACTACCCGTGTCCCCCGCTCGACTATCTCGACGCATCTCGACGATCTCGACACGCTTCGTCGAGATCATCTCAACGCACATGGGTAGGGACACGGCCGTGTCACTACCCGTGTCACCTGGTGTCGACACAGTTCGACGATCTCGACACGGCTCGTCGAGCTCAACTCGACGCACACGGGTAGGGACACGCAAGTGTCGCTACCCGTGTCGCCACCCATGTCTTTTTACACTGATTTCTCCATGTCACCACAAGTGCAGTCCAATTCCCGTCACTTCTCAGGACTCGAGTCAACCCTCCTGACTCAAAACACACACACTAGGGGCCTAGAGCGATTCGGGACATTACAGGTTACCTAAAGGTGTAGACGGTGAGTTAGTTCGATGAAGACGAGGGACACCCGATGAGTGTACACGGAGAAATTCCTGGAAGGAATAATCGAAACCGGGAGAGATCGTCAGAGAGAAACTTGCGGGAAACCTTCGGTTAATCTTGCTGGATTCGGCGAGTTTCTGGCGGGATTCGGCGGGAGACCTTCGATGGAGACCGATTCGGCGAGAGTCTTGCGGGAGTCGGCGAATTTCCTGCGGAGACGGAGTCGATTCGGCGAGCTTCCCTTGCGGCGAGTTTCTCCTGCGGAGAGAGTCGGCGAGTTTTCCTGCGGAGAGCGTCCTTCGGCGGGATTCCTATGGAATGTGAAGAGTCGGCGGGAATGGGATTCTCCTTAAATGTGATTCTCCTTAAAGCCAAGCTCGACGAGTTAAATGGGATTTTAACGGGTCTACCAGTGGATTTAAAAATGTATCAAACTTTCCCCTCTGATACCAATTTTAACGGGTTTCCGGCTTTTCCATATAAGTTAATTTAAAAATCTTCTAAATATGTGAATACTTCTTAAAGCCACTATTTGGGGTTTGAACCGGCTTTTCCATACATTTCTTGATGGCAATCTTCGGTAGTTTTTAGTGAATTAATTTAAGCCTGTAGATGTTAGATCTCAAGTCTACCAGTGGAATTTCCGATAAGTCGTCATGGTTGTATCTATGGTTTATGTTTATCGTGTTAACATATCCTTAGATGTACGCACATACAAGTGTAAGTATAAGTATAAATATATATATATATATATATATATATATATATATATATATATATATATATATATATATATATATATATATATATATATATATATATATATGTAAATGTGGATACAATATGACTCAAGTCCTGGAATTGATCAAACGTACCTGGGATTATGAGAGTTATCATTTAGTCCCTCAGGTAAAACATATTAGGAGCTCAATGTGAGTATGCTCAAGTAGATATCACATCTGTTATTCCAGACGCTTGTTCCAATTTAGTCTTGAGCCACCTACTGTCTAGTTCCCATCATTTTTACGGGAACCTAGACTACCCTGCAAGAAAGAATTACTTTACCTTAGGAACCCAAATCATATTGGGTCCTAGGTTCCTGTTAGCATAAGCACTCGACTGCCTTCCTTTAGAAAACCAGTCAGGAAGACTACCTCTGCCCCGAAAATGTGGATAGACCCTTGCCCTTGACACAGAGGGGTTGTGCCAACAGTCGATGGCAAAGTGTCCCACTTTGCCACAGCACCAACACAGGTGAATGTTGTATCGCCGTTTCTGACCTGATCTAGTGACTGAGGTAGTCACGGTCCTAGGTCTAAACGGGATAGGGCATGATCTCCTCACAAAATTTCCTCTTCCACCGTGACACGTGGAAGGGTGGAAGGAATGCATGTTGCGAGCGTCATGAGGCCGGGGAGGTGGTGCCTTCCTTTCAGGCATCCCTCTTCCTGAGGCCCCATGAAAACTTACACCATGACTTCTAACCTCCCTGTCCTGTGTCCTCGGGTGGTGAGAAGTGTTCTGTGAGCTGGGACATGCAGATTCACACCGAGTTGAGGCAGTGGCAGTGAATACAAAGGGCTCAGAATGAGCCTTAGGTATTCTCTCATGGGTGGCCACGACGGCCCTTGCACTACGGGTGTCTCCACATGAGGACAGATCACCCTTGCAGTGACCACGATTGTTCCTGTGGTCATACCTGAAGGCATGATGAGTTGCCTTCCTGCTTGGAGTGGGGGGGTCGGAATACCGTTTCCCCATTTCTCCACAAATTGATAATCCGGGAGATCCACCCATTTTCTTGTTTTCTCTTTATAACATCAACCTTGGAAAAGTTTGATACTATTCTTTTCTCATTCTCTAGACTACTCTCTAGAGCTGAGATTTTAGAGTCCTTGACCTTGTTGGATGCCAATTGGAGAACCAACAAGATCTTCAGTCGAGCAATCTCTTGAGCTTGCTCCTCAGCAAGTAGGTTGCTTGTCTGAAGGGCTCTCTGCAGGGAATCAGGATTTTTTGAAGGAAAGCAGTTCCTGTCTTCAGAAACTTCAAGAGAGACGGGGCAGGATGAAGAAGTTACCTGCTCTTCAGTGTTATTGTCATTAGAGCCAGTGTCTGTTGTGTCATCCTCATCAGAGCTGCTTTCCTCACTGGCCTCTTCAGTCTCTGACATGGACACTGGAGCTCTGATGCTGTCCGATAGATCCTTGCCTTCATCTTCACAGGCGAGGACCCCCATATAGGCTTCATCCTCTGGTGGACAGCAGATTCCAGCTTTCTCTGACCCCCCCATCAGCTCTGAGATCATCACCCACATAGATTTAGCCGTCCCACATTTTTCCAATCTAGAGCGAGAAGGTCCAGACCAGATATCCATGATAATTTGACGAATCCTCTTGTCCAAGTTAAATAGTGATAGTTCTGTCTCTGACATCTCTGCAATGCACTTGGGCACTTCGATATTCTTTCCAGAGCATGAGGTCTTCATAGGAATAAAAGGACCCTCTTCCAAGATGAAAGATGCTCGAGGATCGATGGCCTCCAAGTGATATGACACCCTCATCCTCCAGATGGGATAATACTCCTTTGTACATGCAGGGAGTCTTAGTGGCGATATCTCATGATCCAGCTCCATGCTTCTGACACTGGTGGCAGGATACTACTCAAGGTGTAAACCTTTTTGATGAGTAACCTGGCTCTGATACCACTTGAAAGTCCACCTAGTGTCAACTATGTTCACCTATGGGGGGGGGGAATAGGTGACGTGCAGCGTTTTTGCGGAATTTAAATTGTACCTGCACACGAAAATAAAAAAACACAGCACAACAGAGTACACAAGCTATTTATAGTGGTTCCCCGACTTGGGTACATCCACTTTCCCCCTTCGACCTATCTCCCAACCAGGGACGACTCGGTCACTTCTCCAACAGGATTGAAATCCAATCCTTGCACTATCGGAAGGAACCCTTCCACACGTAGGAGTCAACACTCCCACAACCTGGGTTGCACCCAACCCTTACAACTAGGAACCACCGTTCCTTTACAACAAAAGTAAAACTAGAATGTACAAGAGATACAAACTACGTTTGGAGACTTAGGTGTCCCTCTTCGTTGACGATGTGTTTTTGAAGTCCACAAAGAGTCCACTACCCAAGATCTCACTTGGAGAGAATCTCCTCGGAACCGGCGGTGGCAAGATGGGCGGCGGCTAGGTTCACGGGATCGGCGGCAACAACGATGTGCGACTGCTGTTCTTTAGAGATCCAAACTTCGTAGCGAAGCTAGCTAGGTCTACCAACGGTCACACTAGGATCAATCGTCTCGATCGATTCAGATGGGGAAGATTTTCCCGATCTACAAATCGAGAGACAAGAGATCTCCGGTTAGACACGTGAGACGCTGAGCTTAGCTAGGCTTCTGTCGCAGGAGGATCTGGGCGAAACCACGATCAACCGGCGAATAACTTGGCGCGAGCGGCGGCAGCGGCGGCGGAGCGGAAACGACAATCTAGGTCACATCGCGGCTCGCGTATTTCTTTTCTTCTTCGCTGCTCATATTGTTCAAAAATACTCGTGTATTTATACACACGTATACTCCTAAATGACCGTTGTGGGTCCCACCTGAAGGAAACCCTAGTTCCGGTTCAGCACAGTCCCAGCGGCAGAATCCGGTCCAGCAGCTTCCAGAGAAATTGCCAAGTCAAAATCGGCGAGAATCGAAAGTGATTCTCGACGAATCGAAGAGAATCAGTTAGTGATTCTCGATGATTCGTCGAGAATCACTAGTGATTCTCGCCGAATCACTTGTTGATTCTCAACGAATGTTACTTGGCCATGATCTGCTTCGACGATGGGTTCGGCGAGACTCACTAGTGATTCTCGCCGAATCTTACTTGGCACCGTTTTGAGGTAGCCGAATAGAGTCGGCGAGAATCATTAGTGATTCTCGACGATTCGGCGAGAATCACTAGTGATTCTCGCCGAATCGGCGAGAATCACTTGATGATTCTCGTCGAATTATACTTAGATGAATTTTCGTCTTTCCACCCAAGAGCTGCTCCTTGACCCATCCTTGCTCCTTGTCTGCTCTTGCATAAACACGGCCCTATACTTGAAGTAAGTGCACTCCAATAGAGAAAGTACACGTAGGACAACATACTGATCTTCCCAACGAGGGATTACGTCATGCAGACCCGTGTATATTGACCTACAGCACCCTGACATTGGTGTGCACTTAGCGTGGAATAACTGCAAGCACAACTTGAGAGGTTTCATCAAATACATTGTGAATTCATCTTAGCTTGACAGGTGGCTTCCTCAAATCCAGGTAATTGTGGATACAATACCCAACAATAACTTCTGGACTGGCTGCAGAGATTGAAGCTAAAGCTGGAATAGCAAAACTGTCACAGAGTTGCTGAGCAACTGCTGGACTAACTGGAGAGGTGTAGGGTACAATAGCCAAATGTGGCTTAGTAAAATCTGCTCGAAGAAACTGCATATGTACATTATCAAAAACTTATAGTAATTCTGGTAGAATAACTGTGAGATTCATAATTAAATCACCAATAGTTATTATTTGCTCAACTGACTCATCTAAGTCAATGTCAGTGTCCATAAAATGAATCAATTCAATCATCTCAGAATTGTATTCTGGCAAAATTTCTGCATCTTCATCTGAATCTGCATCTGCTATAGAAAGAACTGCTGCTGTGACTGCTGCTGCATCTACATCTGCTGCAACTTCATCACTGAGCATCTCCCCCTGCCTGGGTTCAGGAGAACCTAGAGCCAGGCCGCTGGATGAAGAGGGGGCAGCAGAGAGAAGAGAAACTTGTGCAGATAAAGAATTGATGGAATTCACAAGAGGTGTAATGGCCTCTGTGATTAGGGATTTTATGAGGGGAGTGAGCAGGGATATAAGTGTAGATACAGTAGAGGATTCCAAGGATGGAGAGATGGTGTATGAAGGTAGAGAAGTAGATGAAGTAGGAGGAATAGATGGAGGGATAGAGGAGGAAGGACATCTGGTGTGGCAGAGTCTGTGGGTATGTTGTAAGATGGAATGTCGGACAAATGAGGGGGAAGAGGAGACTGAGGAGGTGTAGGAATAGATGTCTCCTGAGGTGAAGCAGGGGGTGTAGTAATGTTTGTAATGTCAAGTGGTGGAGATGGAGGAGGAGTGGACACATGAGTATGTTGTGGAGATTTAGGTGTGGTAGAAGGAATGGAAGAGGAAGGGAGTTGTTTTGCTGGAAGTTGTGCAGGAAGAGATGGTGGAGATGGAATGACCTCTTCTGTAGGGAGGGGAGTGACCTTTACAGCCCTGATGCTCTCAGAAGTTGGGATGGAGGAGGAGGAAGCCTTGGAGGGCTTGGAGATCGTCCTCTCCCATCTTCCAAACAAGGCGCATGTGAGGCGCTTGCTAGCAATGATGAAGATGATCGGGAGACCATGAGTTCACCAGCCTTCTCTTGAAGAAAGATCCCCGAGATTCTTCCAAAACAGACTTCCTTCTTGCTGTTCTTTTTCTTTATTAACTCAAAGAAGATTGTGCCCCAGTTGACATGTCTCTTGTTAACCACTGCGCACATAATAAGGAATTGGTAGCGGTGATGTAGTCGTGCGCTGAGTGCTTGCCCATCAACACTTTTCCTACAATATCCTCCAGGAACTGGTACGTAGCAGACAGTTGTTTCTTCAACAACTTGTTAGGGTTGGTTCCATAAAACCCCATTAACTTCAGCATATCACCAAATTCTTCAGAATCCATTTCCATGTCATCTTCTCCATTTACTAATCCAAAAATCGTAGAAAGAATTGCGGGAGATAATGAAACAGCATGACTCCCGATATTTCCTGTCAAAACATTTTCCTCAGAAACAGACGATGTATACACCCATTCTCTGATTTCAGTGGAGTGCAGTTTAATCCTTCTGGTCATGAAATCTTTGAGATGAAGTTCTTCTAGCAGTTCCAAGATATAGAGAAATATGGGGTCAGAATGTTGGAAAGAATTGAAATCCATATCAAAACCAGTATCAAATTTCATTGCGGCTAAGGTGCTCGCTGGAATCGCCATTGATGACCTGCAAGAAAGACAGAGAAAAACGATGATCAAGAGCAAAGGAACTGAAAGCTCGGGACGGAGCTTGAAGAAAACCTAGATATAAGATTTTCAAAATATGAATCGACAATCTCCGTTCCACGAAAAAGAGACAATTCTTCGAATTGAGCTCGACGAAATAAATTATAGACAGATAATTCGTCGATCTCATCCAGAAGAATCGAAAACAGTTCGTCGAACTCCGTTCGACGAAATATCTTCTGAAGCAAAGTTCGTTGATCTCCGGTCGACGAAAATTGTTTCCACAGAGAGAATTCGTCGATCTCCGGTCGACGAGAATCTCTCAAACTTTCCCTAATTCGTCGAACGCTGTTCGACGAACTCTGGAAAATTCGTCGAAGGCAGACATAAATTAAGTTAACTCTTCTCCATTAATCATTCCCAGTTGATTTATAAAAAAAACAGATGAGTTTTCTCATCCAAAGGTTTGGTGAAAATGTCTGCTCTCTGTAAATCACTAGGAATATGGATTAGGTTAATTATCTTTTTGTCTACATTATCTCTAATGAAATGATGTCTTATTTCAATATGCTTAGTCCTAGAATGGTGAACTGGATTCTGTGCTATAGCAATAGCACTAGTGTTATCACAAAATAAAGTTGAATTATTTAAGTTGACACCATAGTCTAGAAGTTGGTTTTGTATCCATAACATTTGTGAACAGCAGCTGCTAGCAGCCATATATTCTGCTTCTGCACTTTATGTAGACACAGATGTCTGCTTTTTATAAAACCAGGAGACAAGCCTCATACCCAGGAACTGGCAAGTTCCAGAGGTACTCTTCCTGTCCACTCTACATCCAGCATAGTAAGCATCTGAGTATCCAGTTAACTCAAACTCTGACTATATAGGATACTAGAGTCATAGATTAGGACAACTCTATATATATCTCAAAATCCTTTTTTAAGAAAATAAGGTGAGATTCTTTAGTGTTTACTTGGAACCTAGCAGAAAGGCATGTGACAAACATTATATCAGGTCTGCTAGCTGTTAGGTATAATAGAGATCCAATAATTGCCCTATAACTTTTCTGATCTACAGGTTTCCCTGCTGCATCAAAATCCACAACTGCATTTGTAGCCATAGATGTTTTCATTCCTGAAGCATCACCCATCCCAAACTTCTTAATAAGCTCTTTAGCATACTTAGCTTGGGAGAGGAAGATACCATCAGGGAGCTGCTTCACTTGGAGACCAAGGAAGTAGGAAAGCTCACCCATGCTACTTATCTCAAATTTAGAATGCACGAGATCAGCAAACCTCTTGCATAATTTGAGATCAGTATACCCAAAAATGATGTCATCCACATATATTTGTACTAACAATATTTGGTCCTTATGATGTCTAGTGAAAAGAGTTTTATCTATGGTTTCTCTTGTAAATTTATGCTCTAAAAGAAAGCTTTCTAAGGTCTCATACCAAGCTCTTGGAGCTTGCTTTAAACCATAGAGAGATTTATGCAATTTAAATACAAAAGAGGGATAAGTTAGAGAGATAAAACCTGAAGGTTGTTCTACATAAACCTCTTCTTGAAGTACTTCATTCAAGAATGCACTCTTGACATCCATTTGGTAGACTTTGAATCTCCTATGAGCTGCATAGGCAAGGAATATTCTTATGTCCTCTAACCTTGCAACAGGGGCAAAGGTTTGGTCATAGTCAATTCCTTCCTCTTGACTATAGCCTTGAGCAACAAGCCTAGCCTTGTTTCTCACAATGTTCCCTTGAGCATCCAACTTGTTCCTGTAGACCCATTTGGTTGCAATAACTCGGTAGTTATGGGGTCTTGGAATCAAATACCAAACTCTACATCTCTCAAACTGATTTAGTTCCTCTTGCATTGCAATGATCCAGTGGGGATCTTGCTCAGCTTCATGAATGATGAGAGGTTCAATCTGAGAGAGAAAACAAGCATGTATCAAGTCTTGGTTGAGTTGATGCCTTATTTGTACACCTACTGAAATGTCTCCAATCACTTGAGATCTGGGGTGATCTCTAAGTGTGACAAGATCAGTTGGTAGAGTTTGTTGAGCAACAACTTCTGTAATTAATTCCTCTTGAGGAATGGTACTAGCTGTTGAGGGAAGTTCAGCCACTTCCACTTGAAGTTCTTCTTTACTATCTTCTGCAACCTGTGGAGTAGGATAGGTTGATACCTCTTGGGTAAGGTTTAGTCCATCCATAGACTCACACAGTTGTGGAACCTGCAAAAAGCTATTGGTAGAAATCTCTTTCTCCTTATAAGACATGTTAGCTTCATCAAAAGATACATGAACAGACTCTTCAATTTTAAGGGTGGATTTATTAAAAACCCTATAGGCCTTGCTTACTTGGGAGTATCCTAGAAAAATCCCTTCTTCAGCCTTAGCCTCAAACTTTCTAATGTATCTCTTGTTATTTATGTGAATGTAACATATACAATCAAAAAATTTAAAGTATGTGATTTTAGGTTTCTTCCCTTTAAGTAATTCATAGGGGGTGTTATTTTTTAGCTTATGTATAAGACTTCTATTCAGGACATAGTTAGCAGTATTTACAGCTTCTGCCCAAAAGGATAGAGGCATGTAAGCATCTGCCAATAATGTGCCTGCAGATTTAATGAGTGTCCTATTTTTCCTTTCAGCAACCCCATTTTGTTGGGGAGTTCTAAGAGCTGAGAAGCACTGTCTGATACCTTCCTTCTAACAGAACTCATGCATAAGAAGAGACTCAAACTTTGTGCCATGATCACTTCTGATCAATGCATCATGAGTAGAGAACTCAATCTGTATGGTCCTGAGAAAAACTATAAGAACCTTGAATGTATCTGACTTAGCTATCAGAAAGGCTACCCAACTGAATCTAGATAAGTCATCAACAATCACTAAAGTGTAAGACTTCCCTCCTAGGCTTTGTACTGCAATGGGTCTAAATAGATCCACATGAAGCAAATATAATATCCTAGGTGAATCACTATTATTAATGGATTTAAAACTAGTTTTGGTTTGCTTGCCTAATTGACAAGCCCTGCATAGGCTTTCCTTTTTGTAGGGGCCAGAAGGTAAACCTCTAACAAGGTTGTCTTTAGATAACCTAGATATATTCTTAAGGTTTACATGTCCTAATCTTTTATGTCATAACTCATTTTGGTTACTAGTGATATTGAGTAAACAAACATCAGTTTTGGCAGAAATAAAATCTACTAGATATATGTTGTCTTGTCTAAGTCCAATTAAAATAGTTTGGTTTTCATTATTAATAATAGAGCAAGAGGTAGAGTTAAAGTGTACCTGATAACCTTCATCACATAATTGACTTATGGATATTAGGTTATGTTTAAGTCCTCGTATATATGTTACTTTCTTAAAAGTAACTGATCCAATCTTGACTGCTTCATATCCTTCTGACTGGCCACTATTTGAATCTCCAAAAATCATCTTTGGTCCTAGCTTGGACTTGTAGTTGGATAAATTTGCCTTGTTGCCTGTCATATGCTTGGAGCAACCACTGTCCAAGTATCAGGTCTGACTTACCCTTGGACAGCTCTTCACCTGTACCTGTAATGAAACAAAGCTCAATTGTTCTTGACCCAGGTTACCTTGGGTCCTTTATTTGGTTGAAAAGAGAAACTGGATATAACTGATAATGCAGGTTGAGATTTATAACCTAAGGGGTGATATCTCCTAGGTGGAATAACCCAATCAGCTACTGGATTGAATGTCTTATTAGTTGGCTTAAAATTTCTGTAAGAGAAATGATTTCTGTTTGGTCCTTCTGGGTTCGACGAATTGTTGTAAGTTCGTCGACCAGAGTTCGATGAATAGGGCTAAGATCGTCGATCTCTGCTCAGAGAATGACAGTAGTCATTATGTGCGCCCCAAGTTCGTCGACCTCTGCCCGACGACACATACACAGTTCGGCAATCGCAGTTAGACAAATTGTTATAACTAAAGTTTGCGTTCAGCGTTCGTCGATTTGGGTTCGACGAACTGGCCACATTTCGTCGATCTGAGTTCGACGAATGCTGCTGAACCTTATTTTTATTAACTATTTTCTGATTTCTGTTTCTCTTGTCTATAGTTTTGGATTGTTCTCAGACATTGGTTTGTCTATTAACTTTTCTTTTCCCTTAGCAGAAATAAACTTGATGGGGGTTGTAAGAATATTTTTCTTAATTATGGGTGGCAAACTTGATGAAGCACCCAAGCCCAGCTTGCCATTTAATCTGGCATTCACTGTGCTTGTAATGTCCTTCAGCTTGAGACTTCTCCCATTGAGAGATTGCTCAAGTTGTTTGGCCTCACATAAGTCAGATTTTAATTTAATTATTTGTTCAATAGCTAAGGTTAGTTGATCTTGTAGTTTAATGTTTTCTAAGTTAACAGATTCAAGACTTCCTAGTCTTTATCTAAGAGTTTTTATTTCTTTTTATGAATTGATTAAGTCTAAGCAAATAGTTTTGAATTCAGTTTTAAATAAATCAGAATTAAAATCAAAACTAGAAAGAACATGATCTGCCTCTGAGTCTGAGGCTGCTTCATCTTCAGATTCTCCTTCTGATCCAGAATTTCTCCTGGAGGCATCAATTGCCATAAGGCAAACCTCATTGGATCTTGCTTCTTCCTCTTCTTCACTTGAGCTAGAAGAGGATGATTCTTCCTCTGTATCACTCCATGTTTCAGCAACAAAGCCCTTGTCTTTCTTTTTATACTTGCTGGAAGAGGGTCTGCTGCTGTGTTTTCTCCTGGAGTCCTTTTCTCTGCTCTTGTCCTTCTTCTAGTTTTCTGGACATTCTGAGATGTAATGTCCAGGATTTCTACAACCAAAGCACACAACCTACTTGGTTGGTGTCTTGTCAAATCTGTGCTTATCATCCTACCTTGATGATTTCTTTCTGAAATCCTTTCTAGCCATCTTGCAGAATCTTTTTGCAAAGAGGCTCATCAATTCTTCATTTGATATTGAGGTCTCACTTTCCTCAGAGGCTTTGAAGGCTATGCTATGATCCTTTCTCACTGGAGTTGTTGCCTTCTGTTCTACTGCCTCTCTTGATTTGATCAGCTGCTCATAGGATTTTAATTTGCCTAGCAGAGACTCAGTTGATATCTCATTGAGGCTTCTGGCTTCTTTGATTGGCCAGATTCTGGAGTTCCAAGAGCTAGGGAAGCACATCAATATCTTATCATTCACCTCTGTCAGGGTGATGTCCTTATCCAAGGTTTTGATCTCATTGATGATTGAACTCAACCTATTATACATTTCTGCAACTGATTCAGACTCATCCTTCTTGAAATTCTCATACAAGGATATGAGATTGGATCTCCTGACTTTTCTTTCATCTGATGAGCTAGCTACCATTTGGTTGAGGGAATCCCAAATGACCTTGGGTGATGTGCACTCAGACCCCTTTTGAAATATGTCATCTGACATAGTTTGAGCCAAGATGTTCATTGCTTTAGCATCTGCCATTTTGGCTTTCTTGTAAGCTTCATTGTTCTCTAGAGGAGGCACTGCAGTCATGTTGGTAGAGGTACTTGTAGAAGCTGCAGGTGCTGGAGGTACTCCTGTCAAGATAACAGAAAAAATATCCTCATCAATAGAATTCATGTATAATCTGATTATTGTTTTCTAGATAGCAAACTTGTTAAGATTGCATACTAGAGGTCTGATGCTTGCATAATCTTTGTTTTGGGTCATTTTTGTGAAGAAATAAGTCTAATAACAAGAACAAACAGACAGATCTAACAAGAGGGATCTTTATGGTTCAGGTGTTAGCCTGTACAACCAACTGACCTCTAAAGGTGTGGTATTTTAACCAACCTCCCTCTGATATCAATTGAAAGTGCAGGTTAGATCTGAAATACTCTAGAGGGGGGGGTGAATAGAGTATTGTGCTTACTTCAAACTTTTTACAACTTTTATTGTAAGCCTAGGTGAACAAGTCAGCAAATAGGGAAAACAAACACAACAACCTAAACAATCACAGATCACAGCCAAAACAAAAGAAAAGGGCAACCAGACGACACAAGAAATTTTTATAGTGGTTCCCCAACCTGGGTACATCCACTCTTCTACCACCCTGGTAGGAATCTACTCAGGTTTTTGATCAGGTGCCTGACACCAATGAGCTTTTGTTCAGGTGCTCAAAAGCCAAAAACTCAAGTCTTTTGGAAGGAGACTTGCAACAAGAATAATTTTGAAGGGAATTAAAACCCTGTACAGGAATTGGAAAAGGGGTGATGGTGTCTTCTCTTTCTCAATAACAACTGAGAAGACTTATGGATTGATTTCAGCAGATTTGCTTCCCTGATATCTTGAATGTATCAGGAAAACTGAAACACTGCTTCAGGGTGGTAGGTCTTCAAAGACCTAGAATGCCTGGACCAGAAATTGCTTCAGGAACTTCTTTTGACAGATAGATTAATTTGTTGTCCTTTGAAGTTGTCCTGTAGAGTTGAAGGAAGAAGACTCTTGATAGTATTTGAATGTTCTTCTTCTTCTTCTTCTTGATGAAGTTGTTCTTTGTTTATGGCTGATTGCAGTAGAACTTTAGATTTTTGTGTATGATTGTTCTTCTGTGCAATCTGAGTGTGTCTGTCTGATTGTATGTATTGCTTCTAGTATCTCTTACTAATTAAGTCTTTTCTTTTATGTCTATTGACTGACTGAGAACATTCGAAATTTGAATGTTTGAGCAGTAATTGTAGTCGGCCTGGGAAGGAAGTGACAATCAATGATTTACCTAACTGTCCCATGGAAAAATGACATGTAATAGTCCATGATTAATGCGCATTCCAACGGTAACATTCCGAGAAGATCTGACATTAATTATTCAGGAATCATCGCAAAGAAACGGGACGGGAAACTGAATAAGACCTAATGTGGAATCGTCGAACGAAGAACACAATTCGTCGAGCTGAGTTTGAGTTCGTCGAGCTGAGTTTGAGTTCGTTGAGCTGAGCTTGAATTCGTCGAGCTGAGCTTGAGAGAGTTCGTCGACCAGACAATCTTGATTTGTCGAACAAACAGTCTTCATTCGTCGAGCTGAGAACCAAAATCGTCGAGCAGATAACTATCACTGTCGGACGGTATTCGTCGAGCTGAGATCAGTTCTGGACTTAGTCAAAATATTATGTGTAACTGATATTCTGTGTCGACATAAGTTGGTGTCGAATGATTGATCTTGGTGTCGACTCAAATCTTCTATTGTCGACATGAGCTGGTGTTGACTGATATCCTGTGTGTCGACATAAGTTGTCTGGTGTCGACACATGGCCTAAGTGTCGACATAAATACTCTGAGTTCAAAATTCATCGAGTAGAGTACTGCATTCGTCGACCTGAGAAGCTGACTTCGTCGACCTGAGAAGCTGTGAACTTGAGGTCCCAGTTCGTCGAGCTCAGAATCTAGTTCGTCGACCAAAGTTTGAAGTTGTACTTAGAAAAATTCTGAAGTTGTCCTGACTTTGGCTTGATGTAGAAACTCAGTCTTCGTCGAACAGAGAACAAGGATCGTCGAGCTTAGCATAAAGAATTGTCTCACGATCGTCGAGCGCAGAACGCCTTTCGTCGAGCTGAGTTAGATGAATGTCGAACTCACTTTACTTAGTCTTGAAAACTTCTAAGTCTGGATTCTCTGATGGTCTTGTTGAAAGCTGGTCCATCTGAAGTTGAACCTAAGGACATGACCTAGACTCTAGGACACAAAATTGACCCTGGCTATACATGATGGGTCACATCCTAAGCTAGTGAACCTAGCCTAAATCAACTAGGGATCCAACAGAGTTGCAATGCACTCGTATTGATTATACGAGACCACGAGAACTGACAAAACTTAAATCAAATTTTTCTAGCTCCATATCCTCGTCTAGGGTTACCTCCTACCTTGGTATGCGCCACGGGTAGAGTTTCGGGTGACTTTTATTGGGCTCACTAGGGTTCTGGTGGTTTAATAAAAGTCGGGATGTTACACTATGTCTTTGAATTCTAAAATGATAAGTGTTTGATCAAAAAGTCTGTTGACTTGGAGACTATTCTCTCAAGCACTATGAGTGAGAATGTTTATTGTTTAGATTTTTTACAATAATTCTTCAACTCCAGTTTGTCTAGTAGATAATGATAAAGAATCTCTTTATGTATAGTGGCACAAGAGATTTGCTCACATTAATTACAAGTCAATTAGCAAACTATTTTTTGAGAATTTAGTTTGAGATAGTCAAACTCTAAAATGTGTTAAAGAGAGTCCTTGTCATGCATGCCAGATGGGCAAGCAAACAAGGACCGCCTTTAAGGGCATTGGCTCCAAAGACACTATAAGATGTCTTTATCTGTTCCATATGAATCTATTTGATCCTATGCTCATTCCGAGTTTAGGAGGGAAGTTATATTTCTTGGTGATTATATATGATCACTCAAGGTTTACATGTGTATTCTTCCTTAAGAAGAAATCACATAACCTGGATGTATTTATGACTTTTTTCAAGACCATTCAGAATGAGATGGAATGTTCTGTGGCCAAAGTAAGAAGTGACCATGTTTCATAGTTTTAATCTGGGGCCATTACAAGGTTCTGTCAAGAGCAAGGTATCTCCCAAGAGGTCTCTTCTCCCAGAACTCCACAACAAAATGGAGTGGCTAAGAGAAAGAGCATGACTTTAATAGAGGCTGACATAATATTATTAGTGATTCCTCTCTTCCAGAATATTTCTGAGCTGAGGCAATCAATACATCATGCCATGTTATGAATAAGGCCTCTACTAACAAGACTCGTGAGAAAACTCTATATGAACTTCTGAAGGGAAGAAAGCAAACTATTTCTTATTTTAGAATCTTTGCTTGCAAATACTACATTTTAAACAATGAAAAGTCTCAGTTAACTAAGTTTCTTGAGAAATGTAGTGTGGGTACACTTGTTGGATATAACTCCCATAATAGTGCATATAGAGCATTTAACAGGAAGACCCGTGTAGTTGAAGAATCCATGCACATAATTTTTAATGAGACCAACATGTTATATAAGGGCTGGTCTAGTGTTCCTAACATTGCAGGTTCTGAGCCGAACATGCAAGAACTGTCTATTCAAGACATGCCAAGCTCAAGCAAGATTTCTTCTCCAATTGAAGTACTCAGTGAAGATGTTAAGCCGACTAATGAAAATGAGGATACTCTTGAAGAGGATCAGCTAGTTGGAAACATTCCAGGAGGTCAGCCTACTACTGATAGAATGTCTATAGCAATCGAGCACCTGGGAGGTCATCCCAACACTCTCGTAATTGGAGATACCATCCAAAAAGGCACCACCAGGAGAAGAAATACACAGGGTAGAGGTTCAGGTTACTTTTATTGGGCCCACTAAGATTCTGGTGGCCCAATAAAATTCAAGATGTTACAGGGTGGGGTTGTCTATTGGGTCCGACGTTCCTTCACTTAACCCGTGGCGCTCTACTACTTATTTAAAAAATTAAGTAGCACCCTTTCCAACAGTCAGGGCTTTTGGAACAGTTGGGTATGCGCTTGATACTACATTTGGTATCAGAGCAGGTCACGGCTTCAAGACTGAGGGGGCGCTATTAATTCCTGATTTTTCCCTTCTACCTATGTGGGTCCGGTGGGTCAGGAAACCGTGGACATGTCGTAACCCCACCTCTGAGGCGTGCAACCGTGGACATGTGGTAACCCCACCTCTAAGCCATGTGGACCATGTGGTAACCCCACCTCTGAGCCGTGTGGGCCATATGGTAACTCCACCTCTGAGCCGACGGGTTGTGCTGGACGCCGGGGGGGGATTGTTGGGTCCGGCGTTCCTTCACTTGACCCGTGGCGCTCTACTGCATATTTAAAAAATTAAGTAGCACCCTTTCCAACAGTCCGGGATTTTGGAACAGTTGAGTATGTGCTTGATCCTACATTTGGTATCAGAGCACCACCAGGAGAAGAAATACACAGGGTAGAGATTCATGTTACTTTTATTGGGCACACTAAGATTCTGGTGCTCCGATAAAATTCGGGATGTTACAGGGTGGGGTTGTCTTTTCCCTAAAAGTGGCAATCCTTGTGCCCTGATTTGAGCATTTTTATTGGTCCGTCTGATAGTTACTGCGCAAAATTACCTGTCCACCCCCATAAAAGTCTATAAATAGACCCGTTCTCCACTTCGATCTTTTCTCCAGTTCACTAACTTCAATGGTTTTCTTTTTTCTCTCTCTCTAGGTTGTCCGCTCGCAAGTAACTCGGACGTTCATCGCTTAGGCGAACAAAGTTTGCCTGAACCAAGACAAGATTTTAGAAGTGAATAGTTTCCCTACTATTGACGAAGTCTTCGATCGTGTGCAGGAGGACGTCAAAGCAAGCGACAAGTTCTCAAGTGTCCACCAGGAAGGATTCCAGGAGGAGCGCAGAGAGCCTGAAAGTGTGAAAAGAGCCCATGATGCTCATAACTCTCCACAACTCTTTCATCTGTCAAAGTGTAACTGGGAGCAACATGTCGCCCTCGCCTTCACCTGAACATTTGTGTAACGAACTCTGACTATTTGCACCCGGATTGTGGATTTTCCACGTAATGAAATCTCTATCGCACTTATTTAAGAACTTTTGACTATTTGCACGCTCGGGCGCTAAGCGGGCTAGGACGGTTCAAAAGCCCTGGTCTTCCAGAAGCTCAGAGCAGACATCAACTGTTGTTTTAAACGCAAATGGGTTCATCATGGAAGTTCAACAGGATTTTCAAAAGTAGTGGAGAATGTAACCCTCAATGAAGATTTGGAGTTCACCGAAGAGGAAGTTGTAAACTATTTTTTTCTCTTTATCTTCTTCGATGCTTTCGGCTTCTCGGTAAGTAAGTCGTAATTTCCAGCTGGTGTTGACTGTTCTCTTCTCTGTCGCTCAAAATCTATCATTTGGCAATGCAATAATTTGGAACTAGCTATTTACTTTAGTTATTTTTTAGACTAGTTCAAAAGTTTCGTGGAGTATGGAATCATCACTAATCATGTTACTAAGTGATTTCAAAATTTTTTGCTTTGTAATCTTTGATTATGAAAACGTAGCCAAAGAACAATTATTCAAGGGCAATACGATAGAGATAGCTAATAACATGTTTTGTATCATGTGTCTTCAGGTGTTTAGGTTGCCTAGTCTTTTTTTTGAATGTTGGGGCGGCATAATTCTTGAGTTTATCATAAATATAGTAATTAGAAAAGAAATAATGTAATTTGAATTATAAATTTTAATTCAGAACTATTTTAAATATTTTTGTAATATATATTTTTAATGTGAAATGACATATTAATTAGGCTTCAAGTGCAATGCATCTTTCCTTTTGTACCTCTTTTCTTTTGTGTCATTCTAATTGCTGTATTTTATTGCTTTTTGTGAAGTTTTAGTGACTTATTATTTTTAATGATAAATTTTGGGTTGGTTCAATTTTAGGGGAACCCATTGCTGTTTAATATATATATATACTTGTCTTTGCTGCAACATTTACATTTCCAAAAATATCCTTTCAATTTTTTAAAATAAATTATTTGAGAGAGAAAAGAGAGAAAGGGAGAGAGAGGAGAGAGAGGAGGAGAGAGGGGGAAAGAGAGAGAGGGAGGAATAGGAATAGAGAGGGAAAAAATAAAAATTTTTGATATAAAAATATTTTTTTTTACAAATTAACTGTTGTAATATTGATTTAGATTTTTTTACGATCATTTTGAGTACTCATATGTATATATTGCGGGCGCAGTCCACAGGCCCGTCGGGGGCGGGCGAAGCACGCCGTCGCCGGCCGGGTATTGTGGCGAGTGGCAATCGGGCCGGAGGCCCGTTCCTGTCACTCGTATATATACACGAGTGACTGGCACGGGCCTCCGGCCCTATGGCTACGCGCCACAATGCCCGCCCCCCGGCGGGCTTCGCCCGCCCCGGCGGCGGGCTTTTATAAGCATATAATATATATATATATATATATATATATATATATATATATATATATATATATATATATATATATATAATATTACTTATATACATATATAATATTAATTATATATTTCTAATATTAAATATAAAATATTACATACAGGCGGGTGAACAGTTGCAGGCGAACTGTTCACCCGTCTGTTTTTTATAAAAATATTATTATATTTATAATATTATAATATTATAATATATATGTTCACCCGCAAATAATATATATATATAATATTACATATTATTCAAGAGCAATAAGATAGAGATAGCTAATAACATGTTTTGTATCATGTGTCTTCAGGTGTTTTGGTTGCCTAGTCTTTTTTTTTTGAATGTTGGGGTGGCATAATTTTTGAGTTTATCATAAAAATAGTAATTAGAAAAGAAATAATGTAATTCGAATTATAAATTTTAATTCAGAACTATTTTAAATATTTTCGTAATATTTTTTTAATGTGAAATGACATATTAATTAGGCTTCAAGTGCAATGCATCTTTCCTTTTGTACCTTTTTTCTTTTGTGCCATTCAAATTGCTGTATTTTATTGCTTTTTGTGAAGTTTTAGTGGCTTATTATTTTTAATGATAAATTTTGGGTTGGTTCAATTTTATGGGAACCCATTGCTGTTTAATATATATATATATGTATACATATATATATATATATATATATATATATATATATATATATATATATATATATATAATATATATATATATATATATATATATATACGTATATATATCTTTATTATATAATACAATAGTCATATTTGGATCACACCATGAAAAGCATCTGGACCGTCCGATCTCCAGGAAATGGATTCTGACCGTTGGATCAAAACAAGATGGCCTGCATTTATCCAAACCAAACAAACTGTTACTGTTCATTTCCATGAAAACCCGATAGCTGCCCCCTCCCGCTGTCCCGCATCCCGTTCCCCCGGCCTCACCGCGCCGCCGGCGGCGGAGCCGCCGGCGGCCTGCCCGCCGCCCACCGGCGGGTTCGCCGCCCTCCGGCGAACCCGCCGGGGGTTGTCCGGCGGCGAGCGGGCAGGGCCACCGCCGGCGGTGGCCCTGCCCGCTCGCCGCCGGACAACCCCCGGCGGGTTCGCCGGAGGGCGGCGAACCCGCCGGTGGGCGGCGGGCAGGCCGCCGGCGGCTCCGCCGCCGGCGGCGCGGTGAGGCCGGGGGGAACGGGATGCGGGACAGCGGGAGGGGTTTTTTTTTTTCTTTTTTTTTAATTTAATAATTACTTTATTAATTATTATATTTTTATAATTAATAAAAGTATACTTTTAATTTAATAATTATTATATTTTTAAGCCCGCGGGGGGCGGGCGAAGCCCGCCGGTGGGGCGAAGCCCGCCGGGGGGCGGGCGAAGCCCGCCGGGGGGCGGGCGAAGCCCGCCGGGGGTCAAGCGGGCGAAGCCTGCTTGATTGCGGGCGAAGCCCGCAGCGACGCATCGAGAACGGGCGGAGCCCGTTCGAAGATGCTAGTATATATATATATATATATATATATATATATATATATATATATATATATATATATATATATATATATATATATATATATATATATATATATATACATATATAACAAGTAGAAAAATCAGCTGCTCAAAAGTTAGATGTATGAGAAGCTCATGTGAAGACAATTCATGATGATGTGCTAGCCCAAATACAGAGTGTCAAATTCCATACCTATGTATACATGTATATATGTATACATAGATATATATATATATGTATGTATACATAGATATATATATGTATGTATACATAGATATATATATGTATGTATACACATATATATATATATATGTATTGTATATATATATATATATATATATGTATTGTATATATATATATATATATATATATATATATATATATATATATATATATATATATATATATATATATATATATATATATATATATATATATATATATATATATACACACACACGAGTGTCAGGCACGGGCCTCCGGCCCGATGGCTACGCGCCACAATACCCGACCGGTGACGGCGGGCTTCGCCCGCACCCCGGCTGTTTTTTATAAGCAAATAATATATATATAATATTACTTATATATATATATAATATTAATTATATATTTATAATATTAAATATAAAATATTACATACAGGCAGGTGAACAGTTGCGGGCGAACGGTTCACCAGCCTGTTTTTTTATAAAAATATTATTATATTTATAATATTACAATATTATTATAATATTAATTATATATTTATAATATTAAATATAAAATATTACATACAGGCGGGTGAACAGTTGTGGGCGAACTGTTCACCCGCCTGTTTTTTATAAAAATATTATTATATTTATAATATTATAATATTATTTATAAGAAAATTATAAACAGGCGGGTGAACAGAGGCGGAGCACTGTTCATCCGCCTGTTTAGTCTCACACTGCCTGTATAAATTTGATTTTCGGGTTTAAATATAGTTCTGTGCAGCATGTTGTTAAAGTAATTGTTTTTAGCGGCCTGGCGGGCGTGCATGCTTTCGTGGGCTTGTGGGCTGGCCGGCCTGTTGGTGTATTTTGCTAAATTAACCCAATTTTGAAATTATTTCATGTAGGTTTAGGACTGTCTAGAGTAGGTTTAGAAGGCATATAAAAAGTCAGGAGAGATTGTGCAATTTGATCTTACGGCTGATATAATATCATGCCATATTGGACGGCCGAAATCGCTCCAATGAGTTTAAAATTCATGCATCTCATATTTCTATTATAGTGATAAAGATATATATATATATATATATATATATATATATATATATATATATATATATATATATATATATATATATATATATATATATATATATATATATAAGTCTTAATATAAGCATATTTTTTTTTAAAGATTACTATAAAAAAGTGAGCATTAAATATTTATTTTTATTTAGAAAGTTAGGTTTATTTATATTCACGTTTTACTTTTATAATAATTGAAAATAAGTAAATATAGAGGCCATGTACATTGGCGTGATCTTTCTTTATATCCGAGATCCGATCGGGACGGGATCGGAGCACGCCCACATTGTTCCCCGTTTCCCGCCGGTTCGCAACGTGGTCCGGCGGCGGAAGTAAATACTTTGGAAAAGGAAATAAGTGGAGTGGTAAAAGCCTTTAAAAGGAAAAAAACAAATAAAAAAATGACAGCAATAAATTAATATATTAACCAACAGAAGCAGAAAAATTCCGCGAAATCGAAACGAAGGGTAAAGAGTGAAACGGTGAAAGGGATTTCAGCCCAGAAGCTGCCTCTTCCATTGATAATCCTCCTCCTCCTCCTCCTCCACCCCCCCACTGGAGAGAACCTCCATTGATTTTTCCTTAAAACGAAGAACAAATTCCAGGCGAAAAGATCGGAGCTCAAGAATTTGTTTGTGATGGATTCTGCGCCGGGTTCTCCGCCTATGGAGAACACGTCGCCGTCCTCCTCGAAGCCCGATCAGTATTTGACGCCGGGGAATTCTAGATTACTGTTCTATACGCCGCCGAGGCACAGCCAGCTCTCTTCTTCCCCAGTATCCCCCTCTCCCCGTGTTATTTATAGTGACCGATTCATCCCCAGCCGCCTCGGCTCCAATTTCTCCCTCTTCAATGTCGCCTCCCCGCTGGTATCTGGCGGTAAGGAGGAAAGCTGCAGCCCCTACACGGCGATTCTGCGGAGCGTCATGTTCGGCCCGGATCACGGAGTCGTACCGCCGGCGACTCCTGATAGATCGTGGTCCGGGAAGATCGGATATTCGTCTTCCCCTTCATCCGTTCCGTCTAGTCCGAGCAAGAATATCTTCCGGTTCAAGGCCGAGGTGCCTAGATACTCCATTTTTTCTCCAGGGTTCGATGATCCCCTTCCTGGCGTCTCTCCGAGCCAGCCCAAGGCGCCCAGGAAGGTCTCTAGATCTCCATCTAAGGTAAGTTATGTTACAAGTTATGGATTGAATCTGAAATTCTTCCATTCTGAGGGGATTATTCGGTGTATTTTGGGGTTTAGGTGCTGGACGCGCCTGCCTTGCAGGATGATTTCTATCTTAACCTAGTTGATTGGTCGTCCAAAAACATGCTAGCGGTAGGGCTGGGGAATTGTGTGTATCTTTGGAATGCTTGCAGCAGCAAGGTTGGATCTTTGTCTGTTTTCTTTGTAAATTGAATAGTTTTTTTCATAAAAGCAACGCGATTTGATCCATATGTTTGTAATTCTCGAGTTCTGCTGGTTATTGATAGGTGACAAAACTCTGTGATCTGGGGGTGGAAGATGGTGTTTGTTCTGTAGGATGGGCACGACAAGGAACACACTTGGCCATTGGAACTAGCCAGGGAAAAATGCAGGTTTGTTCTTACAGTTTAACCTGGATCTAATAACATACATGATGATAATCAACTAAACATATCAATTTGATGCATTAGTGTTATGTCTTTTCATAATTGGAATTATGAAATTGAACAAAGATGATGATTGTGTCTAGATATGGGATGCATCACGTTGTAAAAGGATAAGGATCATGGAAGGCCATCGAATGAGGGTTGGAGCTCTAGCATGGAGTTCATCTTGCTTATCTTCGGGAAGTCGGGATAAGAGCATTCTTCAGCGCGATATTCGTGTTCAAGAAGATTATGTTAGCAAACTTACAGGACATAAATCAGAGGTTATTGCTGCGACCTGAATATATTTTGTATATTCATGTATCTTTTCACTATGACAATATATTCAATGTGCTTTAGTTTCTTCGAAACTTACTGATGTTTTATTGGTATGTTCTATTTTTGTTGGTTCATTTGAATAGGTTTGTGGGCTAAAGTGGTCGTATGATAATCGACAACTTGCATCTGGTGGGAATGATAATAGAGTGAGTCCCATTACTTTACTTTTGTTTGGTGAAGTCCATATACTCATTATTCATTAAATTGATATAACAAGTAGATGTTTGGTTGACTTGTCTGTCATTCAAAAAGCTTAATTTATGTTTTCAGCTTTTTGTTTGGAATGAGAATTCAACTCAGCCTGTACATAAATACTGTGAGCACACTGCTGCGGTCAAAGCCATTGCGTGGTCTCCGCATGTTCATGGGCTTCTAGCATCTGGTGGAGGAACCACAGATAGATGCATCAGGTTTTGGAACACCAGAACCAACTCTCACCTGAGCTGCATGGATACAGGAAGCCAGGTAGTTTGATCATGATCGTTGTCTTTACTATTGCTATGATTTATCTTTTTGTTGCATAATGTACAGTCTTAACAGTTTCCTTTTCTAAATGCTTATCTTGTTTGAACAAGAAAATGTTAAATTAAGGGGGAAACATCTCAAAACAGTTGACTAAAGGCTCCATTTGGGAGAGCGGTGCCGGTGGCCCCGGTGTCAAATGGGGCTCCAGTGTAAAATAGTGCTCCGGTGAGAAATTAAGCTCCACAACGAGGTTTATCAAAACACAAATGTCTTCAGTGATATTTTTATCCTGCTGAAATGAAGTTATGCGCCAAATAAATGGAGCCTTAAAATTTATAGTGTTTGAGAACTTTTTGTCCTAATCAGCTTGATGATCTGACTCAAACACATCTGGTGTATTTAAGATTAATGTGTAGTAAAAGTTGGAAGAATAGAGGAGATGATTCTATTAGAAGGAAGTTGGAAATAACACATTGAATTTTACAAAGTGAAAGTAGACTTGAAGATGTGTTCAATGGAGGGTGGTACACACCTTTAGAGTGGCTAGATTGAATAAGTTTGGAAGTATAAGAATGATGAAAACCAGGAGTGAAATAAAGTTAAGATGCCTAGAAGCTGTTGATAAATACTTGCTTCCAATAGAGTTAACATATAATACAGCTAGCCAGGAATGAATGGAGGTTGAGGATGCATAAATCTCCCCCAAATAATTTGAATATTGCATCCTCTTATTATGATAATGGTCTGTCCATAGAGCAAAATTCTGGGCAATTAACCCTAGTTTCATATTGATTATCATACTCTTGGTTGAAACATGGAACTATATCTTACCTATGTTAACTAAAGTAAGTACACTGAAGCCATGAAATATTTGACATATTTCCCTCCTGTGCTTCTTTCCATTGTACTTCTCAACCAATTTTTGTTTTTGTATTCATATTCTTGCATGAAATATTCCAGAGCATTGTTGCTTCATCGTCTTGCTCCCATTTAGTTATACTATCTTTTTGTTGCCTGAAATAATCTGCGAATACTTTTTATCCTTAGTTTCAGTGAACAGAGAAACTAAGGCTTCGTTTGGCACGGTGGCGGCTGTCATGAACACGGTGGTTGTGAATCGTCGTTCGTGACCGTCCGACCTCACCTAAGGAACTTCATCCACTTTTAATTTTTTATGTCCAAAACTAGTTTTATGTTCGTGACCGTCCGACTTCACCTAAGGAACTTCATCCACTTTTAATCTTTTATGTCCAAAACTAGTTTTATTTTCTTGGTGGTGGTTGTAACGGTTGTCATGCCAAACATACATTCTATGGTGGTGTCGTTTTTGTCCAAACTTATCGGAGCAAAAACACCACACTGAACGGAGCCTAAGGCTCCGTTTGGGAGGACTTATTTTCACCGGTCAAGCGGTTACGACCGCATGAATCGGACCTTAATTATGATCCGATTCATGCGGTCGTAACCGCTTGACCGGTGAAAATAAGTTCTCTCAAACAGAGCCTAAATCTGATGGTGAAATTTGGTTGCAACAAGATAAATTATTAGTAATTAATTTCTGACCACTTCTAGTCGTCTCATTCTTTGTTTATCATCTGTTATAACTTGAATAGTGAATTGGTAAAATCCTATATATAGATGAAGATAACTTCAAGACTTGTATGATTTTATATCCTTTGTTGGGCCTCCTCATCTTTGATGTTTTTTATTTTTGGGGTAAAACAAATTTGGTGAATGAACCTCCATTTTGTTACATCACATCAAATTTATATTGGTTAATTATTATTATTATTTAAATTATGCAGGTTTGCAATCTTGTATGGTCAAAGAATGTTAATGAACTTGTTAGCACTCACGGTTATTCGCAAAATCAAATAATTGTGTGGCGATATCCATCGATGTCAAAGGCAAGTGAAGTCTGATTCTATCATGTGAATCACAAATATGAACATTGTTTTTTTATTTCCTTTTTATTTTCGTATTCGGGCAGGTCGCTACACTTACAGGTCATACATTTCGAGTTTTATATTTGGCTATCTCTCCTGATGGACAGGTTATAATCTTTTTGCCTTCATTTACTGTTCTATAGCAACTATTTTTCTTTTTTGGGTTCATTGCTTGAGATTCGTACCTCTTGCAGACAATTGTCACGGGAGCAGGCGACGAGACACTCAGATTCTGGAACGTTTTCCCTTCTCTCAAGTATCAGGTTAGTGATATCCTGTACCCAATGAAATCTTCTTGTTGTTTAAATGTATGCTTGAGTGATTTTTTTGGGTCTGTTGTTAATCAAAATATCATATTTATGTGAGAGTTTCACAGGAAATTCATGAGTTTTGGATGAAGCTAAAGAATTTTGGGATGAAATTGGCATTATTTCACCCCTTTCATTGTTTCATAGTCAACATATTAATTTTTGAATATTTAATAATATGAAGGTAATATAAATTGAACTTGGATTCAAAATTTGGAAAAGTATTGAAATTGCAACTTTTGGACGTGACCAAAATTGGCTTTTTAAACCTCCAAAATTCTCACTCTGAGTAATCTCAACATTTTGAGGAAATTTTATTTTGTTATGGAAACAAAAAAGTTTTTTTTTTTTGAAATGGATAAGACCTATCTACCTAATTTATTTCTATACAATTATATCATTATTAGAGAGAAAACTCTTGCATGAAAATTTTCAAATCTACAAACAATGAGAGAGCTCTATTTCAAAATGATTGTCTTAAGTTCTGTTAGCAAATAAAAGGGCAAATCACATCCTTCCATTCTACATATATGTACTTTAATTACTGTATATTCTCTCATTGTAATTGAAGTATTACATATCTTCTAATATTAGAGAATTTAATTACTTTAAATCTTTGAATATATAATTGACTAAGAATGAGTCTCTCTCTCTATATAGATATCGTTAAATTCTCAAATTTCTCATGTGAGTTTACATAATTATAGGTTGCACCATTCTATCTTTTGCAATTACTGAAATCTTCCCTCTAAGTTTACATTTCATTACATGCTTGTACAAAAAAAAATTACCCCATTGAAATGTAAACTTAGAAGGAAGTTTTTTTGTAATTTCAAAAGAGAGAGGGGTGCAACCTGTAATTTTGCAAACTTACATGGGAGGTCCTGATAAACGACCAGACACACACACACACACTATCCTAATGAAGATTTTTATCAGTAGTTGTTTGTTATGTTGTTGCAGAGCAGTGATAGCAAGATCGGCGCTTTCTCACTAGGTCGAACAGAGATTAGATGACAAACGGCAGCAGTTAATTTGTGAAATTTACTAGGATGGCTAGTGGTTAACCGCGATGATTCACCCGAAGCAATTTTTGCAGAAAAGGTTAAAGCTAGATTGTTTCAGATCTTAGATTATGTGTTTTGGCATGCTTGTTGATAGTGTCCCTTGCTGGGAGTATGGTTGGTAGGCAGTCACAGTCCTCCATCATCACAAATTTAATTATGCCTCTATATTCCACCTAATTTCTCATGCATCTCAATATATATATATATGTACTCCAGGCTGTTTCTTTTGGTTCTTATATATATATATATATATATATATATATATATATATATATATATATATATATATATATATATATATATATATATAGGAATCAAACATTTAGATTTTAGAATAATGGGTGGATCTGATGTGGTATAATGTATTAATGTGTATGATTAAGAGGAGATTTGACTTCCAGGAATATTATTGGACATGTGGTTGCTTCATTGTTGTATTAATTTAGCTTAGATCTGTTTTTTAGGGACTGTCTACAGAGTGCTTGGATTTATATTAACTGGCATAATGAAGCAAAGTTGACCACGTGCCTTCAGGATGTCTTATTCAGCATTGATATGCTTGTGTGGATCCTATTTTCCAATTATTTCATAGATATAAAAAAATATCATTTTAATTTTTATTTAGAACTTTACTCTTTTGTCTGCGCCAATTGTGACTGGTAGCTCTGTTTTCAAGTCTCCTGTGAAGAAATGTAAAACTCTCAAGTAACCTTTTTTGACCTTTTCAATTGTGGCCACGTGTCTTCTTTGCGCGGTGTGTAACGGCGGCCGTAGTGTCTGGCCTTTTCTTGATGTCCTTGGCAAAAAAAAAAAATTAGCGCACAAATTATTATAGATATTGGATATCGGTGGAGCAATGTCGTTAGGGGTGCAAGTTGTGTTGAGCTGCCTTGAAAGCTTAATGAGGCGACTCAAAAAAAGGTCGATTCGAGCTCGAGCTTATGGAGGTCGAGTTCGATTACGAGTCGAGCTTGAGCTCGGATATTATTGTCCATGAGCTTGCGAGCCGGCTTACGTGTTTTTTATTTCTACATTTAATTTTTTTTAAAAAAATAATAAAGAAAATAAGATTCATGAGCTAAAAAAAATTCTTCAGCAACTCAAAGTTCGACTCAAGCATGCGAGCTCGAAACTTGAGCTCAAGCTCAAAAGTTGGAATTGAGCTCGAGCGAGGATAAATCGTGTTCATCGAGCTCAAGATCGAAATAATTAGCTTGAGCTCGAGCTTGAAAATTTTTCCAAGCTCGACTCGTTGGCACTCCTAAATATCTCCACTCCATATTGTCATAGGGAATTTGTGCATGAGTACTAGTTTATAATATAAAATAAATTAGGTAAAATTATCAAATTGGTCCCTAAATTTTTGGATCTTTTTCAAATCAGGCCCTAAACTTTCAAATGATTCAAATAGGTCATTAAACTATTAAAATCACTTCAAAGTAATCACAATGTGGGACATTTTAAAGATCCAGTAGCAAGCAGGTTATGATTTTTTTTAGGAGAAGCTATAAGGAGCATACTATTTTTTTTTGGGATAAGCTTACTTATTTTGGGAATATTATGATTAATTTTTTAGGATAAGCTGTCTGTAAATGAATGTTATTGGTTTTGTGGCAGCTGCTTTGTTTGAAGGTTTTGATTTTAGATTTTTATTTTATTGAATATGATTCTCTTATTTATGTGATGATAATGTTTGTTTGATTGGTGCGCTTACAAGGCATTTTTCGCTATAAAACAGATGCAATTAATCTAAAAATTATTTTGTGGCAGCTTATATTGGGTTGTTTGAGTAAATTAAAATGCTTTATTTTTATAATTTTATAATCATTTTTTTGAATTATTTAGTATTAGTAATATTGTAGTGAAATGAAAATTTAATTAAATAAGAAAAAAAAACGGAAAATCACTTTGGGATTACTTTGAAGTGATTTTAATAGTTTAGGGACATATTTGAATCATTTGAAAGTTTAGAGACTGTTTTAAAAAACGTCCCAAAGAATAGAGACCAATTTGATAATTTTGCCTCTAAATTATATTAGTTTAATTATCAAAATTATTTGATATAATAAACTTAAAATATATCTAATATTTAATTATGCTTTTATAGTATTTATATGATTGTATTTATCCAGTATATATGTATTATAATATTACATTGTAGATAAAAGTGGTGAATAAAATGAGGAAATGAATGGGATGAAACGGAAGATAAAAAGTAGTTCGAAGTTAGGCTGATGAACCCTTGCATGGTTCCGTTGTTCATCCGTATATATAGAGTGAACGTGCATGGGGCCTGTGCATCCACGGCAATAGTCCAACGCGATGTCACTCCCCGTGTCTTGTGTAGTCATGATAGTCAATCGAGTATAATGATTATCTGATACTGTGAACTCTTATGTTTATTGATCCAAAACCACAGCTACAAAAAAAGCTAACAATCACCAAGAATTGGAATTGATTGGGTATTGATAGGACCATGGAGGACCAAGGGGTCTCCCAAGAATGAGCGCGCGAAACCACCCGACCGGGCAAGCCTCGCTCCCCTCGCAGACTCAGAAGCACCCGAGAAGATCGAGGGCAAAGTCAAGCACGCCCCTGCACAGACGGAACACGTGCCCGGGAGGTGCACCAGCGCGCGTGCGGCCAGCCCCCGCACCGCGCGCAGCCAGCCCACTTGTGTGGCCTGCGTGCGCGGCTTGTGTGCGCGCGGACGGCGCGGGCACGACCAGCCTACACGCCCGGCCAGCGCGCGCCGCTAGTGTGCGCCCCTTGCGCGCCTGCCGGCGGCCACCACAGCCTTCGGCCGCACGCGCAGCCTCCGACCGCCGCCGTTGGGCCTGGACCGCACGGGAGGAACTTTTGTTGTTTCGCTAAAATTGGTGATCCAGGTGACTGAAATGGAGCAACGTCATTCGCCAGCACGAATTCCGCCCCGACGCAATTACCGGCATATCCCTCCATAAAACTATAAATAGGCCCATGAGCCTTTATTTAAAGAGAAGCAACTTCAGAGACTAGAGAGAGCTCTGAAAATTTTCGGCAAGAACATGGGACTTTGATCGTTCATCCACTCAGAATTCACCCCACTTCCTCTCTAACAGGAAGACATCTCGAGACTCCAAGAACTCGATCTTTTCCTTATCCAAACGAGCGCTACCATCAAGGCTCAAGCTCGACAGGAATGCTTCCTTCGAGACTCTGAGGACATAGAGATTTTCACCACCGAAGCGCTTCCATCGACTCTCCAAGGACTTTGTTTTTTCTTCATTATTTACATATATTGCACTTGTAACGAAGAGGTGGTCTGTCACCCTCCGTGAAATTGTCTCAACTCCTGTAATATCAACAGAAATAGTGGATTTTAGCCCGGCACAGATCCGACCACATAGGTTTTCACCATTTCCAGATTTTCCACGTCAAAAAACTTTTTGTCATATGTTGCTGTTTTTGATTGACTGTTTACGCGCCCGATCCAACTCCGAGCTAAGGCGGTCCGATTCTCCGGACCGGGGAAAACCGGGTGACCCGCAATAGTTTGGCGTTGTTAGTGAGAAAGTGTTCCCAAAAGCACTGATAAATTTTCAAATCACAACATCAGTTGCAATGATGAAAGGAAGCGTGCAAACCGTTTGCCCACCGGATTGCAAAGAGCCTAGAGATCAAGAATCCAGTGACTCGCTCATTAACCCCACACTGCGGCTCGAGGGGGTAATCACTGCACTAGCATATTTGGTGGAAGAGAGAATGCACCAGATGGAGGAGCGCTAGGCTCAAGCGCTCAATCTGCTAATGGAGTTAGGAGCCTCTCAGACCTCAGGTGCGTACCTCGTAGAAGGCAGTCAGACAATATTTCCCTAAAGCCACCGATTGCTTAGTGGAGTAGTACGCGCCACGCGCCATGCAGGGGCTCGGGAGGCACCGGTCATAGGAGGTGTCACTCCCGGCAAGGCACCCCACCATCAAGATCAAGGCAATCAAGGAAAGAGGAAGGAAAACAATGCAAGCTCGACACTCAGGGACTATAAGGGCACCCCAGCAGAACCTCACGAGCCAGGGGAAGCAGCACTTCGCCCAGCTCAATGCCTCTCTTACAGAGATCATGCATGCCCACAAAAATCACCCTCAACTTCGGAGGCCCAAGACGCTCCCCTAGGGTAGCGGGACCAATCCTAGTATTGTCACTTTCACCAAGGTAGCAGGCACAACACAGAGGAGTGCATACGCATGAAGGAGGAAGTTGAGCGGCTCGCGCACCATGACTTTATTGAGGAATTTTGTGAAAGGAGGGTAGCTACGCCACCAGCCCCGAGCAAGACCATCGATGGGCAACACCATGAAGAAGCACCTCCCGGGAAGCAACAAGAACCGGTCCAGCCTACCGTCCCCGGCATAACAGGACCCTCATCGAATCCACAACACATTCAGGCGGCCCTCGGGAGCCCACCAGTTACATTTAATAGGATAGTGATTCACCAAAGTACTGTTCTTGTCAACTCTACTCCAGCTAGGAATTTTGGGGAGAGACGTCCAACTTGGCTAAGGAGGCACCCACATCACATGACACCCAATGATCCTCATCTTGGGAAGCATAATCCTACTAGTGACTCTAAGAGTTATCCCGGTGCTAGCCACATATGACGTTTAGTTTATCATCATATATGTCACCTCTACATGCGAAGCCATCCTCCGAGGGCCAATGCTGAGGGCGCTCTGCGCCGACACCCTAGCTCAAGGCACAATGTTTAATATCCATTTGTAGGATGCCCCTTCCGGGAACCCCACCAGAACTTGACGTGCAAAGTACGCCAAAGGAACTACACCGCCGCCCACGGTTTATCCTCTATCATTATTGTTAATATTAAATTATCCTGCAGGTCACGCGTATGTGGGTCCGTGTTTGGTTTCCCCACCACGTTCCAGGTCTGGGTGTTGACCCTGGTGTGTCCCTCTGGTGGAATATCCCTGTGGGCCTGTGGTTGGGGTTAATCCCACACCGCCTGCAGCTTTATCCCCTCCGTGTTCATGTACCCCACCACCCTTCATCTCAATACCTGGTTTTTGAGATGAACTGTTGGGTTGGAGGGTTCTTTCATGGTATCATAGGAGGTTGTCCTGCTACGGGGTTGTGTTTAGATTAAATTTTCCAGCAGGTCACGTGTATGTGGGACCGTGTTTGGCTTCCCCACCACATTCCAGGTCTGGGTGTTGAGCCCGGTAGGACCCTCTGGCGGAATATCCCTGCGGGCCTATGGTTGGGGTTAATTCCACAAAGCCTGCAGCTTTCTCCCCTCTGTGTTCATGCACCCCTCCATCCTTCATCTCAATATCTGGGTTTTTAGATGAACTGTTGGGTTGGTAGGTTCTTTCAATTGTGTAACGTCCCGTTTCACGCTAGTCCCATCGCGTGCGTTCTGAGTCAAGAGACTTGACTCAGGCTTGGGGTGCAATGACAAAAGTGTCGAGTGCGTTGGATGAAGGGTTGGGTAGAGTGTTACCCAACGAATCAAAGGGAATGGTATAGAGAGAACGACCAAGGAAAATTCGTCGGATATCGTCAGGGATATCCGACGAATTCGTCGAGTATGGTTGTTATTCGTCGAGTATCGCCATCTGATACTCAACGCACTCGATGCCAGAAACTAGGAAATTATTTGAGGAAAATTGGTCAAATATCGCTAGGATATTCGACGAATTCAACGATTATCGCTTGTTGTAGCATGGAGACTGGGCGGTCTGACGTTTTGTCTAGCGGTCTGGCGGCTTCTCCCAGCAGCTTGGTAGCCTGGCTATTGCTGGTTGGTGTCTGGCGGTCTGGCGGCTTACCACATCAGCTTGATAGCCGGGCTATTATTAGTTGGTGTCTGGCGGTCTGGCAGCTTATCCCAGCGGTTTGGTAGTCGGGCTGCTGCTGATTGGTGTTTGGTGGTCTGGCGGCTTGTCTATGGCGACTTGTAGATATTATCGGGTTGTCTTCTGCACATTATAGTTGTCGTGCAGGTAGTCTAACCGCGCGTCTTATGCAACTTGTATAGGTGCTTATTCCTGTAAGTATTAGTCCCACATTGCTTATTTATAATCTCTCTTCTCTCCTCCATTCTATAAAAGGGAGGTCATACCTTTGTAATAGATATTTTTTTGGATAATAAAAATTTTGTTACTCCAAATCTTCGGTCTACTTGTTTTCTGTTCGCACATGGTATCAGAGGACTCGATCTTTTCCCCCTGATTCTATGAGCTCTCTTTGTCTGCATGACCTGTCCGCGCGGCTTGATCCTTCTTCTTGCGACTTGTCTTCGCGACTTGTTTCTTCCACCGGTTTGCGCCCTGTTCGCGCGACTTCTTTCTAGCCTTGTCGTTGCTCTTTTGTGTGCGCGACCTCTCTGATTCCCCTTTCTTCTCGCCACGACCTGTTCTTATTGCTGCGACCTTTGCTTAGTCGCCGCGACCTCCTCTTCTTTCCGCACCCTGTGCTTAGTCTCCGCACGCTCCTTTACAACCCGCGACTTGTTCTTCTCTCTGCTCTCTTCTATGGCAATCTCTTCTTCGAAGCCGTCCGCCTCCATGGTCATGTTTTCAGGTAGTTCCCACGTCGCTACTCAACGTAAATGGCTGATCAACTCTGGTGCTACTAATCATATGACCGGTAATCCGCAATATTTTTCTCTCCTAGAACAGCATGATCGGTTGCCCCCGGTCCTTATTGCAGATGGCTCTCCCTCACTGGTCAATGAAACAGGAGTGGTTCAAATCACTCCATCTCTTTGCTTGGCAGACACCCTCTACGTGCCCACTTTCCCTTGTAACTTGTTATCTGTTACTTCTCTTTGTAAGCAACTATAGCGCTCCATCACATTCACTTCTACTACTTGTTCTTTTCAGGATCTGGGCTCCAAACAGACGATTGTTACTGGGACTGAGAGCGGCGGCCTCTACTTCCTCGACAACATTTTCGCACTGTCCGCCTTCTCCTCCTCTTCTACTGATCTTCTCCAATGATAACTTCATCTTGGTCATGCCCCTCCAAGACTTCTTCGTCAGCTTATGCCCCACCTTCCTTCGCATAGTCCTCCTCGCAACTGTGACGCATGTCAGCTTGGCATGCATCACTGCTCCTCCTTCCCACCGAAGCAAGGTTGTGGATCATCCCGATTGTTTGATCTAGTGCACTCTGACATCGGGGGTCCTGCTCCTACCCTCACCATAGGTCGGGGTAGTTCATATTTTGTAACCTTTATTGATGATTTCTCTCGATGTACGTGGGTGTATCTTTTAAAGAATCGCTCCGAACTATTTTCTGTATGGACATCGTTCTATAATATAATTAAGAATCAGTTTGATAAATCCATTAAAATCTTTCGCTCTGACAATCCTAAGAAATATCTTAGTAATGATTTCTCTTCTTTCTGTATGCAACATGATATTTTTCATCAAACTTGTTGTGTCTATACCTCACAGCAAAATGGGATAGCGGAACGTAAAAACCATCACTTCCTCGATGTCACTCGCACTCTAATGACACAGATGTAGGTTCCTCGCTCCTATTGGGGCCACGCCGTCCTCATATCCTACTATCTCATTAATCGAATTCCTTCCACGGTTCTCCATGGTCAAACTCCATTCTCCATTCTCTATCCGGGCAAGGATCCATTTCATCTCACTCTGCATATCTTTGGGTGCACGCTCCATCCGCCACTCATGACAAACTCGCCTCACGTGCAACTAGGTGTGTCTTTTTGGGTTACTCTACCATTCAGAAAGGCTGTTGTTTCTTTGACCCCGTTCTTCGTAAAAAATACTTATTCGCAGATATGACCTTCTTCGAGAATGCGTCCTATTTATCTTCTGATTCCTCTCCATCTCCAGATATTTCGGCTCCTCCTATCGTCTCCACCGCCACATCTATTCTCATCGAGATTTCGCTACCATCATCTCCACCGTCTCCTCCTTCTCTCTCTCTCCCTCTCCACCACTACTCTCTCCCTCCTCTCTGCATCCATCTCTCTCCTCTCCCGGGACAGCTCTATCCGCCACAGATGCTCTGGTTATTGAGGAACACACCAACTTGGATCTTCCCATTACTCTTCTCTAAGGGGTGCGATCGTGTACCCAGTACCCTCTGGCTACTGTTGTTTCCTATGATCATTTTACTCCTTCTCGCAGGGCGTTTGCATTGGCTATCTCTGCAACTGCCACTCCCCGCACCTAGCAGGAAGCTCTTGCTGTTCCTCATTGGAAGGCTGCCATGAATGAGGAAATTGCTACCCTCACTGAAAGGGGTACCTAGACCCTTGTTCCTCCCCTTTGGGCACTGATGTAGCTTGCTGTCGCTGGGTCTTTGTTGTAAAGTTCCATCCAGACGGCAGCATGGATCGATACAAGGCCCGCCTGGTCTCCAAAGGTTTCACTCAGACTTATGGTGTTGATTACTTTGACACATTCTCTCCCATTGCTCGTCTCAGCACCCTTCAGGTCCTTCTCTCTCTGGCTGTCAACAGGGATTAGCCCATTTCACAGCTAGATGTCAAGAATGCCTTTCTATATGGTGATCTTCAGGAAGATGTACATATGGAGCAACCTCCTAGGTGTGTTGCTCAGGGGGAGACACGAGTATGTCGGCTGAAGAAGGCCATCTATGGCCTAAAGCAAAGCCCTCGGGCTTGGTTTGACAAGTTTAACGACATTGTTACGGCCATTGGTTTTGCAAGAAGTTCTGCAGATCACTCCATGTTCATTCACAAAACCTCCTCGGGTCTAGTGGTTCTTGCTGTATATGTGGATGACATTCTACTTACTGGCGATGATTGGGCTGGGGTTGCTTTGACAAAGAAACACCTCCTTCAACACCTGATCATGAAGGATATGGGCTCCGCCAAATACTTTCTAGGGATTGAAATCTCTCGGAAGCCCAACTCTTTGGTCCTCTCCCAATGGAAGTACGCTCTTGATTTACTAAAAGAGGCAGGGTTGACTGGTGCTAAAGTTGCCCGATGTCACATGGCTACTAGAGAAGACAAAACTTGGACAAATGACTTGCCTCCTCTATCTAATACTACGAGATACAGAAATCTGGTGGGCAAACTCATTTATCTCACGGTGACCAGACCCGACATATCCTATGTTGTAGGCAAGGTTCGCCAATTCATGCAAGCTCCTAGGGAGTGCCATCTACAGTCTACCCTGAGGATATTGGATATGTCAAAGCAGCACTAGGTAAAGGATTGCTTTTTTAGAAGAATGGTCACTTGAGGGTTGAAGGTTACTCAGATTCGAGCTATACTGATGATAAAGGAGACTGTAAGTCAACATCGGGCTTTTGCACATTTGTTGGAGGAAATCTTATGAGCTGGAAGAGTAAGAAACAATCTGTTGTCTCCCGGTCTAGTGCAGAAGCAGAATATCGTAGTATGGCGTCGACCACATGTGAGTTAAAGTGGTGACGATCTCTCATGCTTGACTTAGGAGAGGTCTACAACTATCCTCTTCCTATGTTCTGCGACAACAAGGCCGCGATATACATCTCCAAAAATCCGGCCTTTCATGAGAGAACAAAACACATAGAAGTCAACTGTCTTTTATTTGAGAAGAGATTTTGAAGAAACAGATTTGTACTCTGTTTGTCACTTCTGACAACAAATTGGCAGATATCTTCACCAAGCCGGTGACCGCTTCCTTGTTTCACATTTACGACATGCTAGGCATGATTGATATCTTTGCTCCAGCTTGAGGGGGAGTGCTACAACATGGAGACCGGGCCGTCTGAAGGTTGGTCTACCAGTCTGGCAGCTTCTCCCGGAGGCTTGGTAGCCAGGCTGTTGCTGGTTGGTGTCTGGCGGTCTAGCGGCTTATCACAATATCTTGATAGCCAGGCTTTTGTTGGTTGGTGTTTAGCGGTCTGACGACTTATCCTAGTGGCTTGGTAGCCGATCTGTTGCTGATTGGTGTCTGGCAGTCTGGCGGCTTGTCTATGGCGACTTATAGATATTGTCGGGTTGTCTTTTGCACATTGTAGTTATCGTGCTGGTAGTCTAACCGCGGGCTTATGCGGCTTGTATAAGTGCTTGTTCATGTAATTATTAGTCCCACATTGCTTATTTATAATCTCTCTTCTCTCCTCCATTCTATAAAAGAGAGGTCATACCTTTATAATAAATACCTTTTTGGATAATAAAAATTTTGTTACTCCAAATATTCGGTCTACTTGTTTTCTGTTCGCACATCTCTTAGTCGGTTCGACGAGATTGAAGGTAAATTCGTCGAACGTTAAATTCGTCGAACACCATTCATCGAACTGAGGTAAATTCATCGAACGCCAAATTCGTCGAACGCTAAATTTGTCGAACACGAATTCATCGAGTATGGTCTCAATTCGTCGAATATTGATGGGATTGAAATTGGAATTCCGGCCAAGGTGAATTCGCCGAATATCACTAGTGATATTCGATGAATTCAGAGAATATCGCTAAGCCGATTTGGAGGGACTGAAGGAGGATTCGTCCAATATGCCCGACTATACTCGCCGATTCATCGAGTATGGAAGTGGATGCTCGCCGAATTTGACTTGTGTGATTTTCGGTTCAGGCAGAATCCGTAGTCCTGTGTAGGCGGGTTGAACTGGATATTGGGATGAGTGCAGCTTGGTTTTCTTGGACCGATTGATGATTTGTTTGCTTAACAAGTAATAACTTGATGCAGATTCATTCTACACTCTAGTATAAACTATATAGATGGGCATAAGCTAGACTGATTTAATTTTCAAGCAAGTGCACCTATCAATTATAGTATAGCAGAAATCTACATCTCGCGTCGTATTCCTCAGGGTCATTTCAAGTACTCGTACTCACCCTCACTCTATTATCATACATATAATTAAAATTGATTTCTAATCTAAATTAACCTAACTATGACTATTTGGATGAATAAACATTAGAGGATTAAAGATGATAAAAAGCCAAAAGCTTATGAGGAATCACATGAACATACTCAATCATTAACTCAATTCTATGTAATCATGAAATAATAAGACTATCAAATTTGTTGTATTGTAAAGGGTAAACATCTATCGAATTCTCTCTCGAGCAATTCAAAATCTAAACCTAAGTTAGTAAATTTTCTCTCGAACAATTTACAACACTCAAATTTGCATTAATGGAAGAACCCTATCTACTATATAAATTCATGAAATCCTATCTCTAAAATACTATGAATCCATTTATTCGTATTCCAATTATCCAAACAACATATCTCTCGATCATGAAATTTGAATTATAAAGAGATCTAACACCAAAATGTGAACATGTAAATATCATCACAAACATCCAATTTCTCAATCTAGAGATTTGCAATTCATGTAAAACAAATAAGCAATTCATAATTAGGATAAAACTCTTTGTTTGTAAGCCTACATATGAATAAGATACCATAAATTCGATGAAAACAATACGATACATGATTAACAAATTGTTCAAATTAGAGCTCATGCAAACTAAAAGATAATTAAAGTTGAATCACCAAGAGATAAGGAAGATTAAAAGGGATTAATGAAAGATTAAATGCATACAAAAATACCCTTCAAATCCTCCTCTTGGATGCTCCACCCTCGTGCTCCAGAAGTTCTCCAATGAAAATGATCCAAAAGTCCCTTCTAAAGTTTTCTACAGGTATTTTATAGTCCCCTTGCAAACAGGGTCGGACACGGGTTCCAACATGGCCGTGTGTCAGGCCGTGTGGACGGTTCATGGGAGGTTCCACACGAGTAGTCGTGTCTGGTCGTGGGCCGTGTTAGATGATACGGGTACTGACACGACCGTGTTGTTCTTCATTTTCTTCAGATACGGGTCGGTAGCAGGCGAAGTCGAATTTATCTAGTAAAGGACACGGGTTGGCACACGGGCGTATGCCTACCCGTGTGGTTCTTTGACTCATTCTTCAAGTTTATTCAATTCCAGCCAACATAGGACACGGGTAGGGACACGAGCATGTGCCTACCCGTGTACGCCCAATTCTTGTCTTGTCATCAGCCATGTTGACTCCGTGAACTCCTCTGTTTGCTCCAAGACTTTTAGTTCCATTGGTTGGCATTACCTGCATTAGAAAATGTAAGAATAAATAAATAGCTTAATACAAGGAATAACAAAAAATCCTAACTGTGCTCTCCTATTCATGATAAGACAATTTCTTAACTAATCTCGCAAAATTACTACAAAGGGAGGTAGAAAATAGTAGACATGATTACAATTATGATAGTAAAAAGCCTATCATAATTGTACTAATCAGACTTAGATATTTGCTTGTCCCTAAGCAAACTAATTCAAACATTTGGTTTACCAATAAATAATTTTGCCTGCGCACACTGGTTGCTATGAATTTAAAGAGAACTTTGATGATGTAATCGTATATGAAATAGTATAGCAGACCTTTCTAAGTATAGATTTATCTTAAAATTTCTCCAACATATCTTTTAACTATCTTTCACTTTTCTAAGAAATAGAAGTATAGTCATCTATGACAAATGTGAGGAGAAAATAACAATCTCAATAAGATACGTATTAGTATTTCAAAACTTATAAGTACCCATATTGATAGTCATGAGCTTACCCGTTTCACACCCTCTCCACGATACTAGTTAGAATTAGTAAGGTCGGATCCTTAGGACTTGTATTATAGTGTAACCTTTTTGGCTTAGGATAGAAGATTATAGGTGGGGTAATCAAAGATAAATTCGATGGTTTTTAATATATATCACACCTAAATCTCGATTGAGCCTTTTGTTCTGTAAAACCTTAACATACATCAGTGTTATAAAAGCACCCCCAGGCTTTGCAATTAGTATACTTCCCACATTTTTGAAAGATACTCCAACTTTTTATTTTTTAGCCAAGGGGCCATAGTAGGGATCATTCCGAGTGGGTGCAAGTATACACGCACTCAGGCCACATATCACCATGTCTTTTGTTTTTGGGGTTCATAGTACGGATCATTCCAAGTGGGTGCAAGTATACACGCACTCAGGCCACATATCACTATGAACAAACTCATTCTAAGAAGGTCTCAATGATAGGTGTCCTAATAGGTAAGGATTTGGCCTTGGTGAATTTTAGTGGTAGAGTATCAAAAGGATAGGGATTAGGTCCAACTTGGGTGTGCAAGGGTATAATGTTTAAGGTTTTGGGTTTGCAAGGCTCAAGCTATCCAAAAGTAGGCCTAAGTCATTTCTGTCCTTACAAATTAACCTATGCAAAAGTTTTGAGGATCGCTAGAGGGGAAGTTCTAGATATCAATATAGAGTATTTGTTTTTATTTTGATTCCCTAATACATGCTTATAAAAATGTTACACTCATCGACTCACTTTATTATAGATAATTATATTTTCTACAGCAGAGTGATTGATAGTTAATGATATAAAGGATTAATCTTAAAAATAAATTATATAGAGAAAATTAAGCTAATGAATTTCTATACTTGATTACAAATCAACAAAGTTGAACACTTAATGATTCTACATCAATTTAGTTTAATCAGTGTGCGAAGTTAAATTAGATAGTTATAATCCCAAATGAATGAATACATGAGAGCTTAAAGGAGTAACAAAGATCATTTCACTTCTTTGTTTTTTTTTGAGGGGGGGGGGGGGGGGGGTATAACAAATTTGAGTATTATGATAGCAAAATTAGAATCAATTGTGACCATGTCTATCACAGCAATTATAAAATTGGAGAACATCCACCCCCAGACTTACAATTTGCAATGTCCTTATTGCAAGGTAAAGAATAGATAAAGTAATTTCACCAAAAAAAAACTGCTATCATGAAAGTAGAAGATCACATGAATGAAACAGGAGCTGACATGATATCATATATAATATTTGAATTACACTGATATAAAGAATTACTACAATACACAAATACAAAGGAATACTACATGACACATATACAGGTCAAAAGTAGGACGGATGGTCGGTCTGGTCGTTGGGGATGTGTGGCTGGCCAGGAGCTGCCGGCTCTCTTGGAGCGATCCCCAAGTGGTCCCTGATCTGAACGAGGATATCCTCGACCCACGTCTGCGCGTCCTCGATATGTTGTAAGCGCGGCGAGAGCTCGGTGTCGAAGAAGTGCCGGAACTCCCGCGAATACCGCGAACGAGCTGGAGGGGGAGAAGTAGAAGACTCTCCCTGATCATAAGTAGAACGGGACGGAGGCACCAGCGGCTCATTTAGTTCCGGATCCACCTCGTCGTCATCGTCATCCTGTACGTGTCGTCCACGCCTCACAAGAGAATAAATAATGCCTCCCCGGCCCTGATGGGCGGTGACTAGGCGGAGGGATCGAAGACTGGCCATCATAATCAGCACGGTCTTCGCGACCACCGTCATCGGGGGGAGGGAGGAGAAGAAGCTCATGCTCTTCAGCAGCCATGTAATATAGGGTGCCACGCAAATAGACCCTATTTGGGAGTTGTCGGCTTGGTGAAGGATGTACTGGGCGAGCATGAAACTGAGGTGGAGTGGATAACGAGACGACATGCTATAAAGGTATATCACGTCCTGCCGACTAACAACGCCAGAGCTTTCGCCCCGGCCGCTCAAGATATGGCTCAGTAAATGATGAATGTAGTGGAGGGCGGGAGAATCCAACTTGGAGGCCTTAGATCCTCGACAACGACGCCAAAAACTTGATGATTTGTTTGCTTAACAAGTAATAACATGATGCAGATTCATTCTACACTTTAGTATAAACTATGTAGATGGGCATAAGCTAGACTGATTTAATTTTCAGGTAAGTGGACCTATCAATCATAGTATAGGAGAAATCTACATCTCGTGTCGTATTCCTCAGGGTCCTTTCAAGTACTCGTACTCACCCTCACTCTATTATCATACCTATAATTAAAATTGATTTCTAATCTAAATTAACCTAACTATGACTATTTGGATGAATAAACATTAGAGGATTAAAGATGATAAAAAGTCGAAATCTTATGAGCAATCACATGAACATACTCAATCATTAACTCAATTCTATGTAATCATGAAATAATAAGACTATCAAATTTGTTGTATTGTAAAGGGTAAACATCTATCGAATTCTCTCTCGAGCAATTCAAAATCTAAACCTAAGTTAGTAAATTTTCTCTCGAACAACTTACAACACTCAAATTTACATTAATGGAAGCACCCTATCGACTACATAAATTCTTGAAATCCTATCTCTAAAATACCATGAATCCATTTATTCGTATTCCAATTATCCAAACAACGTATCTCTCGATCATGAAATTTGAATTACAAAGAGATCTAACACCAAAATGTGAACATGTAAATATCATCACAAACATCCAATTTCTCAATCTAGAGATTTGCAATTCATGTAAAACAAATAAGCAATTCATAATTAGGATAAAACTCTTTGTTTGTAAGCCTACATACGAATAAAATATCACAAATTCGATGAAAACAATACGATACATGATTAACAAATTGTTCAAATTAGAGTTCATGCAAACTAAAAGATAATTAAAGTTGAATCACCAAGAGATAGGGAAGATTAAAAGGGATTAATGGAAGATTAAATGCATACAAAAATACCCTCCAAATCCTCCTTCTCTTGGATGCTCCACCCACGTGCTCCAGAAGTTCTCTAATGAAAATGATCCAAAAGTCCTTTCTAAAGTTTTCTACAGGTATTTTATAGTCCCCTTGCAAACATGGTCAGACACGGGTTCCAACACGGCCGTGTGTCAGGCCATGTTGACGGTTCATGGGTGGTTCCACACGACTATTCGTGTCTGGTGGTGGGCCGTGTCAGATGACACGGGTACTGACACGGTCGTGTTGTTCTTCATGTTCTTCAGACACGGGTTGGTAGCAAGCGAAGTCGAATTTATCTTGTAAAGGACACGGGTTGGCACAAGGGCGCGTGCCTACCCGTGTGGTTCTCTGACTCATTCTTCCAGTTTCTTCAAATCCAGCCCACATAGGACATGGGTAGAGACACGAGCGTGTGCCTACCCGTGTACGCCCAATTCTTGTCCTGTCATCAGCCATGTTGACTCCGTGAACTCCTCTGTTTGCTCCAAGACTTTTAGTTTAATTGGTTGGCATTACCTGCATTAGAAAAATGAAAGAATAAATAGATAGCTTAATATAAGGAATAACAAAAAATCCTAACTGTGCTCTCCTATTCACGATAAGACAATTTCTTAACTATTCTCGCGAAATTACTACAAAGGGAGGTAGAAAATAGTATACATGATTACAATTATGATAGTAAAAAGCCTATCATAATCGTACTCATCACCGGTCACTTCAAATAAGACTTAGTACGGGTAATAATGGACGGTCCACTCATACGACGACACGTGGCAAGTTTGTTAAACCTAATATATGATTATAAAAAGGGATGAACCAAACCCTAGCCGTCACTTTGGTTATTGCCAATTTGATAACCTACGAAATCAACGAAGGCGGAGGAGAAAAACATCGCGGGCTGCCGGAGTCAGAGATTTTTGGAGCAAAAGCTTCGTCGTTCCCGTGGAAAAACGTCGCCAATGAAGAGAAGAAGGATGCCGCCGAGGTGGATGACTAGATCTATGGCCGGAAACCTCGAAACTGCCAAAAATGAAGTGAGCTTCCTACCCTCTTCCTTGGTGCTAGATCTCTAGTTATTCCTAGGAGAGATATCGACTCAAAGGAGCCTTGATTCGTGAGAAGAATTTTCCTAGGAGAAGGCTGTAACGTCCCCGCGCCCCAGCATATACTCTAATTTCCACCTGGTCCGGTTTCGGTTACCGGGCTGCAGCCCAAGCACCCCAACCTCTCTCCCTCCACAGGCGGGTTGTTGGTGGCCACAACCTCCCTTTGATGAGTGAAATTCTCCTGTTAAGCGGACAACACGGGGACTTCCCAGGAGGTCACCCATCCCAGGACTTCTCCAGCCCGAGCACGCTTAACTATGGAGTTCTTTCAACTCTCATCACCAATTGAGCTTCAGATCAATTGGTGATGAGACGTGAAGGAACTCCATAGTTAAGCATGCTTGAGTGAGAGTAGTACTGGGATGGGTGATCTCCTGGGAAGTCCCCGTACGACCCAGCTTAACTGTCGAGTTCGCTCATCAAAGGGAGGTTGTGGCCACCAACAACCCACCTGTGAAGGGAGAGGGGTTGGGGTGCTTGGGCTGCAGCCCGGTAGCATCGCCTAGAGCGAAGCCGTGATGCCATCATGTTGGATCGGCTAGGGTCGTTACAAAGGTCATGCTAGGTCTTGTGTCCTAGAGATAAGATGTCTTCGACCACTCCGTCCTTCCATGTGAATATAGGGACTTGGTTTCGTGAAGAAAGTTGGCATTTTGAGGGTGAATAAGGGAGGAAGAATTCTGGATGTGATTTGGAAATTTTGGTTGGAGGAAGAAGATGAACCGATGACGTTCGTTCCACTTTAAGATACGTGCAGAAATCTGTTTTCTGCGCGCAGCGATCTTCAAGGCCATTTTTGGACATGGTGTAGTCAGATCTGGGTTTTCGGCTAAACACGAAATTCGTAGCCCTTAGAAATGCCTTTCCAACAAGTGATTGCACGTATTCATGCGAGGTATATATCCACAGGAAAGTCTGATCGAACTTGCTATCTGTAAACGTACAAAAAACTGTTTTCTAAATACATCAGACTTTGAGGCTGATTTAAAGTGTGTTAGGTTCTGAATTGGGTTACGGGCCGAATACAAAAGTTATAGTCCTTGTAAATACCTTTCCAACAGATGTTACATGCCTTCATACAAGTTCCGTAGACTAGGGAATGGCCGAATGAAGTGGATGTACAGCCAAGTCCTTGTATTTGTTACTCTCGGGTTAATATAGTATTGAGCTTGGTTCGAGTAATGAAATAGAAGATTAATTGTTGGGGTTTGAGCGAATTTGGCCCTATGAGAATGTGATAAACAAATGGTTGGGAAACATTATTGGGCTTGACTGTAACTTGTGTAATGGAACGGGTTTGGAAGAAGAAGTGACGATTGTAAAAGAACTATCTTTATGTATGTAATTACCATGACGAAAGCATAATGGTTGGTGGATGCTTGATTCCCTGAAAGAAATCAGAAGAGGTTGATGCATGTCATGAGGCTTGTCAAATAAGGAAGTGTAAGATGGTCCACTGTTGTGAGGTGTGTTTCCTTACGGTAAGCAATATGGATTGTATGTTGTATGAGGTGGTTCTCCACCTGTATTGATGATGAACCCTTAAATGCCTTGGGGCACGAGATTGTGAAAGGGTGTAAGTGCGGGTGTTTGACTACACTGGATTGGTAATGATGAAAAAGACATAAGTGGATGGTTAGACATGGTCCTTTGGTGATTTGTTTATAGTGGCACTTTCCATGCCACGATGATGCGAAACTGCATGCGGTATGTGTCGACACATGGTGTAGTAATCCTGGGTTAAGGATATTGTGGCAGGTCTACGGGCTCGCCAGTCATCACACCGATGGGAGTTGACAGATAAACTTGCGTGGTTGGGCCTTGGTCCTCGGTGCTTACTTCCCGAGGCACCCTCCGTGCTAGTGGACGGTTGGCCTTGGTACTTTGGTGATTTGTTCACAGAGGCACCTTCTGTGCCTAGTAGTGGATAAGCCCACTCGACTGTCACCACCTGGCCACGATGGTTGACGCCTAAGAGGTTAGCTACCTGCTCGAAAAGTGGGAACTACAAGTCTGTGTCGACACAGCAGTTGCATGTGCGTGATCATGGGCGAGTCATTGCATTACATTCATGTGAAAGTCCACCTAGTGTCAACTACCTTCACCTATGGGGGGGGGGGAATAGGTGACGTGCAACGTTTTTGCGGAATTAAAATTGTACCTGCACAAGAAAATAAAACAGCACAGCACAGAAAAGGACACAAGCAAATTATAGTGGTTCCCCGATTTGGGTACATCCACTTTCCCCCTTCGACCTATCTCCCAACCAGGGACGACTCGGTCACTTCACCAACAGGATTGAAATCCAATCCTTGCACTAACGGAAGGAACCCTTCCACACGTAGGAGACAACCCTCCCACAACACGGGTTGCACCCAACCCTTACAACTAGGAACCAACGTTCCTTTACAACAAAAATGAAAATAGAATGTACAAGAAATACAAACAACTTTTGGAGACTAAGGTGTCCCTCTTCGTTCGATGACGTGTTCTTGAAGTCAACGAATAGTCCACAACCCTAGATCTCTCTTGGAGAGAATCTCCCTGAAACCGGCGGCAGTAAGAAGTGCGGCGGCTTGGTTCTCGGGATCGGCGGCGACAACGGTGTGCGGCTGCTGTACTTTGGAGATTCAATCTTCGTAGCAAAGCTAGAAAGGTCTTCCAACGGTCACATTAGGATCGATCGTCTCGATCGATTAGGAAGGGGAAGGTTTTCCCGATCAACGAATCAAGAGACAAGGGATCTCTAGTTAGACGCGTGAGACGCTGTGCTTGGCTGAGCTTCTGTCGCCAGGAGATCTGGAAGCAACCACGATCAAAGCCGGCGATCTACTGGCACGAGCGGCGACGGCGGCGAAGCAGATTTCGCGATCTAGGTCACTTCGGCAGCTTGGCTTTTTTTTGTGTGTGTGTCTTTACTGTTCAAAAATACACGTGTATTTATATAGTAGAATACCTCTTTATGACTGTTGTGGGTCCCACCAGAAGAAACCCTAATACGGGTTCAAAACAGAGCCTTAACAATTGATCCGGTCCAGCGGGATCCAGAAAATCGCGCAAGTCAAATTCGGTGAGAATCGAAGGTGATTCTCGACGAGTCGGCGAGAATCAGCGAGTGATTCTCGACGATTCGGCGAGAATCACTAGTGATTCTCGCCGAATCACTTGATGATTCTCGACGATTATGACTTAGCGCCAGATTTGCACGCTTTGATGTAGCCGGATAGAGACGGCGAGAATCAGCCAGTGATTCTCGAAGAATCGACGAGAATCACCTAGTGATTCTCGCCGAATCGGAGAGAATCACTTGGTGATTCTCGTCGATTGTTACTTAGACGATTTTTCGTCTTTCCACCCATAAGCTGCTCTTTGACCCGTCCTTGCTCCTTGTCTGCTTTTGCATTGTCACGGCCCTGTACTTGAAGATAAGTACACTCCAATAGAGAGAGTACACGTAGGCCAACACATTGATCTGCTCAACGAGGGATTACGTCGCGCAGACCCGTGTATATTGACCTACTGCACCCTGACATTGGTGTGTACTTAGCATGGAATAACTGCAAGCACAACTTGAAAGATTTTATCAAATACATTGTGAATTCATCTTAGCTTGACAGGTGGCTTCCTCAAATCCAGGTAATTGTGGATACATTACCCAACAATCTCCCCCTATTTGACGAAGCCAAAATCGTACTAGCTAAGATGAATACCACCATCCAGATAATATATACAGTATATAGAATTTAAAGATACGGCACAAGGAAATAGAGGCAAACAGATCAAAGCTTGAGTCAATCACAAATTCATATATATATATATATATTCCCAAGATTGTTCATATAACAATAAGAAAAGATAAATGTGTTCATGAGAAAATGACAAGCTATAAATTTCTGTCTATTTCTCTTTGGCTAGGTCATCCTTGTGTTTTTGAGCCAAAAACTTCTTTCTTTGCCTCTCAACGTACTCCTTGGGCTTTAGATAGTATCTGGGAGGAGGAGCTTTATCTGCCGCAGTGTTGGTCCTGAAGAAGATGTTCTGTTTAGCTTCATATGTCTTGTGCAGCTCCCACTCGTGCTGGCTGTATACGTCGTTCCGATTGATTTCCCCTTTTTCTTGTAGCCAGAACGTGTCCAAGATAATACTCTTTGATACCGGACTCCACCTTTCGTTCCTCACTTCATCCTCCTTCAATCTGATTCTCTTTTCAGCTTGCGTTTCCTTAGATGTCCCTTCTTGAGATTTTCTCTTGTCCCTAGCTTTTGCTAGGGCTCCTTGGTCAAACATGGCCATCAGTTTTGCTTTGGAGGTGGCCCTAGCAGCCCTTTGAGCATCAGCTTCACTTAAAGGAACTTCTTCAGCACTTGCTCCCTCATCAGCCACAATATTATTTTCAGGAGCAGGATTACCCTCAGGATTTTCAGGGATATTGGCGCCTAACACTTGGTTGAGCATCCACCAACAACTGTCATAAACATATATGTTTGACTGTTCAAAATTTTTGATTATGATTTCCTGAAGCTCGGCCATCTTAGATGTATATTCTTTCTCCCCCTTTTTGGCTTCGACGACAATGGAGTTTGCATAAGAATGCAGTGACTCATCAATGTGCTTTGTAGTCTTGGAGAACTCAGTAATCAAGGCTTGTTGATTGCTGTTAAGAGTCACCATGTTGGCATCAAATTTTTGGATGTTATTTGCCACGACATGAGCATTCTGATTAACGACGGCGAGTGTATCTGTGTTCTTTTTCAATCCGTCCATAAGAAGAGTTACAGCTTTGCCGGCTGCTGTATACTTGTCTTCAAACTTCTTTTCCATCAAATCCAGTTTGTGATTGATTTCCACAACGTTCTTGAGCATTAGATTCTCAGATTTCTTAATTCTTTTTAACATTTTATTTTGAGCTTGCTCAAAAGACGCTTTGAGCTCATCCACGATACCTTGAATAACATTCACCGTGTGATTAGCTAGATCAGCTCGTAGTGGATGATCTTGAGGTATTCCTTGGCCTTGCTCTTCAGCAGATTCACTTGTAGAGCTGGACACTAGCACAGTCTCTAGAGGGGGAATACTTGCAGCCTCAGTAGATTTTTCGGAAGTACTTAGCAGCCTCTGCTAAGAGGAATCCCCCTCCACTGTTGCACTAATTTTCTCAGGAACTATCTCAGGAGCTTGCTTTTCAGATGGAACTTCAGTGTTGTCCTGAGGCTCCATTACTTCCTGTCTCTCATTTCCTTCTTCCTCATCCTCATCATCAATGAAATCATCCTCAGCTGCATCATCTTCCAAACCTCCCTCATCATTCTCCTCTACATTAACTCCGGCTCCTAGATCATTCACGTTCAGGGCCGCCTCATTTTCCATGATATCTTCACTTTCTTCTTGCAGATTCGCAACTGCATCTCTAGCTATCTGAGAGATGCCAGATATGATATTAGCAGAAGCAGGTAGAGGCTCCCCCTCAATTCCTGGAGTCAGTGCATCAGGAATTTCACTGGGAATATCCACGGAATCTGCTACGGTTCTGTCCTCGGCAGGAGATTCTTCTTGTTGTACTACCACGGCAGCCTGCCCGATGCGTCGCTCCCATCTGTCAAATACGCTGGAGTCCATTTTCTTCAAATAATGCAATGGAACTCCTTTACTCATGTCGAACCTATCTCCGTTGAGCTGATTGAGATATAGGCTGATGATTCTGCCAAAACTTGGAGATCTGAGAGTGTCCTTAATCTTCTCAAAAAGCATAGCTCCCCAGTTGAATCTCTTTCTGCAGACAATCGCCACAAGGATCTTGAACATGTCAGCTGAGATGTGGTCATGTGAGCCTGGTTTGCATATCAGGACTTTCCCAATGATGTCGGACAAAAGTTTCCCCTCCTCATTCATTTCCTTTCGCTTTATCGATCTGGTTCCTCTAGCTAGTCCACAGAATAATAATGCCCTGGCTTTATCATGTTCCTCCAGATAATCCTCGTGCTCAGAACTAGTGAGCTGCAAGTATTGGGTCAGTTTGCTTGCAGACATCTTGATCCTGGCACCTGCAACCTTACTCTTGATGATAGAGTCTTCATTCCGAAGTTTGGAGGTTGCGAAGAACTCCATTACTTCCTTGTCCAAAATTTTGCAGGGGTGCTCCAGTATAAAAGAGAGGCCAGCCTCTTCAAGCATGATGATGATGTTTCTGAACTCATCCGAGGCATGTGAGAACCCGGTTCGAACCAACTCACATCCAGTGACCAGGCCGGCGGTTGTCCTTGGAGCCATTGTAAAGATGGAATCCCAAGACTACGCCTAATCAGAAATCAAGAGGGAAGCTACACTAACAGTAAGTCACTGTAAGGGTGAGGATGTGGTTACCCAAAAGCGTAAAAGGTGAGAATCGACAGAGGCGATGGAAAACCGGGAGGCGCTCGCGACTTTGGTTGATCGAAAACGCGGAGAAATCCCTGGACGAGCACCCTGGACGCGAGAGGAGTGATCTACGGAAGGAAGAATCGGCGAGTTTCCTGCGGGATATCGACGGAAGAAGCGGCGGGATTCCTGCGGGATATCGACGGAAGAGGAACTTCGACTGAAATGAGGAATATGAAGGGTCGGCGGGATTCCTGCGCGATATCGACGGGTTTTAACGGGGTTTTAACGGGGTTTCCGTGCGAAAAGCGAAATACTAGGGATCGGCGGGAGTTTGTCTAAGTCGAAATCGAAGGGATTCTTCAATAGGAATCTATGGGTTAAGAGGCATGCCGGATTCTCAAAAGTCACTTGTAAGTCCACCTAGTGATTCTCGAAATCTTCTGATGTTAAGACGGTTTAAAAATCTTCTAAATATATATATTTCTTAATACCAATCTATTTAGGGTTTGAACGGGGTTTTTCCATGCATTTCTTGATGTCAATTGTAAGTTTTAGTGATTTCCAATGACGTATCTTCTTTAATTTTCAGTGAACTGATTTACGCCTGTAGATGTTTGTTCTCGAATCTACCAGTGAATTTACAGATTAAATCTTTATTAATGTATCTAAGGTTTATTTTTACAGTGTTAACCTTTCCTTAGGTGTACACACATATATGTGTATATATATATATATATATATATATATATATATATATATATATATATATATATATATATATATATATATATATATATATATGTCGATACAATATGACTCAAGTATTTGAGCTGATCAAAAATACCTGGGATTATGAGATTTATCATTTATCCCCTCTAGTTAAAGCATACCAGGTGTTCAATGTGAGTATACCATTGTAGATAGTACTTCTGTTATTCCAGATATTTATTCCAATTCAGTATTGAAACATCTTCTGTCTAGTTCCCATCATATTTACGGGAACCTAGACTACCCTGCAAAAAAAAGTTACCTTACCTTAGGAACCCAATACGTATTGGGTCCTAGGTTCTTGTTAGCATAAAAACTCGAATGCCTTCCCTCAGAAATCCTGTCAGGAAGACTAGCTCTGCCCAGAAGATGTGGATAGGCCCTTGCCCTTGACACAGAGGGGTTGTGCCAACAGTCTATGGCAAAGTGTCCCACCTTGCCACAGCACCAACACGTGTGAATGTTGTACCTCTGTTTCTGACCTGATCCAGTGACTGAGGTAGTCATGGTCCTAGGTCCAAACGGGATAGATCCGGATCCGCTCCCAAAATTGCCTCTTCCACCGTGACACTTGGAAGGGTGGAAGGAATGCATGTAGCGAGCGTCATGAGGCCTGGGAGGTGGTGCCTTCCTTTCAGTCAGCACCCTTCCAGAGGCCCCATGAGAACTTACTGCATGTCTTCTAACCTCCCTTTCCTGTGTCCTCGGGTGGTGAGAAGCATTCTGAGAGCTGATACCAGCAGATTCATGCCGAGTTGGGGCAGTGGCCGAGAATATAAAGGGCTCAGAATGAGCCTAAGGTATTCTCACATGGGTGACCATGACAACCCTTGCACTATGGGTGTCTCCACATGAGGACAGATCACCCTTGCAGTGACCATGATTGTTCCTGTGATCATACCTGAAGGCATGATGAGTACCCTTCCTGCCTGGAGTGGGGGGGTCTGAATACCGTTTCCCCATTTCTCCATGAATTGATAATTCGGGAGATCCACCCATTTTCTTCCTTTCTCTTCATAGCATCAACCTTGGAAAAGTTGGATACTATCCTTTTCTCATTCTCTAGACTACTCTCTAGATCTGAGATTTTAGAGTCCTTGACCTTGTTGGATGCCAATTGGAGAACCAAAAAGATCTTCAGCCGAGCAATCTCCTAAGCTTTCTCCTCAACAAGTAAGTTGCTTTTCTGACGGGCTCTCTTCAGGGAATCAGGATTTTCTGAAGGGTGACAATTCCTGTCTTCAGGAACTTCAAGAGAGAAGGGGCAAGGTGAAGAAGTTACCAGCTCTTCAGAGTTATTGTCACTAGCACCAGAGACCGTTGTGTCAACCTCATCAGAACTGCTTTCCTCAATTTCTTCTTCAGTCTCTGACAAGGACACCGGAGCCCTGATGCTGTCCGATTGATCCTTACCTTCATCTTCAGAGGCGAGGACCCCCACATAGGCTTCATCCTCTTGCTGACAGCAGATCCCTGCTTTCTTTGATCCCCCCATGAGATCTGAGATGGTTACCCACATAGATTTGGCCGTCCCACATTTTTCCAATCTAGATCGAGAAGGTCCAGACTAGACATCCATGATGATCTGACGAATCATCTTGTCCAGATTAAATAATGAGAGTTCAGTCTCCGACATCTCAGTAATACACTTGGGGATTTGGATATTCTTTCTAGAGCCGGAGGTCTTCATAGGAATGAATGGACCCTCTTCTAAGATGAGAGATGCTCGGGGATCAATAGACTCCAGGTGATAGGACACTCATCTTCCAGATGGGATAATACTCCTTAGTGCACGTGGGAAGTCTTAGTGGAGAGATCCCATGATCCAGCTCCATGCTTTTGACACTGGTGGCAGGATTCTACTCAAGGTGTTAACCTATTTGATGAGTAACCTCCCTCTGATACCACTTGAAAGTCCACCTAGTGTCAACTACCTTCACCTATAGGGGGGGGGGGGATAGGTGACGTGCAGCGTTTTTGCGGAATTAAAATTGTACCTGCACAAGAAAATAAAACAGCACAACACAGAAAAGGACACAAGCAAATTATAGTGGTTCCCCGATTTGGGTACATCCACTTTCCCCCTTCGACCTATCTCCCAACCAGGGACGACTCGGTCACTTCACCAACAGGATTGAAATCTAATCCTTGCACTAACGGAAGGAACCCTTCCACACGTAGGAGACAACCCTCCCACAATACGGGTTGCACCCAACCCTTACAACTAGGAACCAACGTTCCTTTACAACAAAAATGAAAATAGAATGTACAAGAAATACAAAAAACTTTTGGAGACTAAGGTGTCCCTCTTCGTTCGATGACGTGTTCTTGAAGTCAACGAAGAGTCCACAACCCTAGATCTCTCTTGGAGAGAATCTCCCTGAAACCGGCGGCGGTAAGAAGTGCGGCGGCTTGGTTCTCGGGATCGGCGGCGACAACGGTGTGCGGCTGCTGTACTTTGGAGATTCAATCTTCGTAGCAAAGCTAGCAAGGTCTTCCAACGGTCACACTAGGATCGATCGTCTCGATCGATTCGGAAGGGGAAGGTTTTCCCGATCAACGAATCAAGAGACAAGATATCTCTGGTTAGACGCGTGAGACGCTGTGCTTGGCTGAGCTTCTGTCGTCGGGATATCTGGAAGCAACCACGATCAAAGCCGGTGATCTACTAGCACGAGCGGCGACGGCAGCGGAGCAGATTTCGCGATCTAGGTCACGTCGGCGGCTTGGCTTTTTTTTGTGTGTGTCTTTACTCTTCAAAAATACACGTGTATTTATATAGTAGAATACCTCTTTATGACCGTTGTGGGTCCCACCAGAAGAAACCCTAATACGGGTTCAAAACAGAGCCTTAACATTTGATCCGGTCCATCAGGATCCAGAAAATCGCCCAAGTCAAATTCGGTGAGAATCGAAGGTGATTCTCGACGAGTCGGCGAGAATCAGCCAGTGATTCTCGACGATTCGGCGAGAATCACTAGTGATTCTCGCCGAATCACTTGATGATTCTCGACGATTATGACTTAGCGCTAGATTTGCATGCTTTGATGTAGCCGGATAGAGACTGCGAGAATCAGCCAGTGATTCTCGACGAATCGACGAGAATCACCTAGTGATTCTCGCCGAATCGGCGAGAATCACTTGGTGATTCTCGTCGATTGTTACTTAGACGATTTTTCGTCTTTCCACCCATGAGCTGCTCTTTGACCCGTCCTTGCTCCTTGTCTGCTTTTGCATTGTCACGGCCCTGTACTTGAAGATAAGTACACTCCAATAGAGAGAGTACATATAGGCCAACACATTGATCTGCTCAACGAGGGATTACGTCGCGCAGACCCGTGTATATTGACCTACTGCACCCTGACATTGGTGTGTACTTAGCGTGGAATAACTGCAAGCACAACTTGAAAGATTTTATCAAATACATTGTGAATTCATCTTAGCTTGACAGGTGGCTTCCTCAAATCCAGATAATTGTGGATACATTACCCAACATAATGTCATTACATTACATTCTATACACATGATCCTTATCGTATAAGATTGTATGAGCACTCTTATACGATGAGTTACTTTATTGTTGAGCCGATCCTCAACTTATATGTCTGTATGGGCATTCATATAAGTTGAGTTATTTTCTGTTGTAGTTTTATATTTTATACTGTTGTAGATGGTAGTACTGTTAGAGTAGTTTGTTTACTCACTTGTTGTTTTACTGACATGCTCTGATAATGTTCTCTCTTATACCACCTGTTTGTACTCCTGCACTTATATATAAAAGAGTCGTTGGGTTACAATAAATAAAAGGAAATGCTCTTTTCCGAAGGAGTCAACTGTTACAGTAGTTCTTCACAATCACCATTGTTGTCGGTGTGGCTGAAGAACAGAGAGCCCAAGACAAGCAAGTCTAGAGGCAGATCAAGTTAGCTATTGAGATCAACATCTTCAACAGCAAGATTGCTGGTGCCATCTTCATCTGTACCAGCTAGCAAGCGCAGGGTGATTCACCTGAGAAAGAGATAGTAGATAGGGCCGACCCTTGCTGCAGGTGCTTCATAGATCCAGCCAACAATTTTTAAAGAACATTCTCTTGGGGAGCTGTGAAGAAGAAGATAGAGCAGAGCAGTTGGCTCAATTCAGAAAAGTGCAGAGAAGCTGATCTACAAGTTGCGTCCAGCATAAGCCAAAACTTCTACATCATTGTTGTTGTGAAGAAGAGAGAGCTGAACCTTTGGTTCAGTTCAAAAAGCGGTAGAATAGTATTCTACAAGTCACTTCTAGCTCAAGTGGATATACTTGTTACTATGAAGTAGTTGGGGCTAAGGTGTACTTAGTCTAGTAAAGTAGACACATGAAAACATTCATGGTGTCAAAGCGGGGTTGTGTCTAACTCACCAAAGGTTGATTATCACAGAGGAATTCCTCTTGTGTCCAATCAAGAACCTCAACAACACACTTCCATCTTGTAGGATCCTTTGTGGATCTGAGAGGTAGGAGCAAACATGCTTTGAGGTAGGTGATCAGTTGATCACTGAGTGGTAGGTCACTTGTGCCTGAGCTGTATGAGAGTGTATCTCTCTGAGTTGTAGGAGAAAGTTTGCTCTGAGGTAGGGCTATCCTCTATAGCCTGAGTGGTAGGACTTAATTGACTGAGGTAGGTGATACTTGTATCACTGAGTGTAGGCCCTTGTGGCTGAGGTGTAAGTCTTGGAGGAGATTGAGAGATCCTGAGGTATCTAAGGTGTAAGCTCCATAGAAAATTGATTTGGATAAGAGCCTTGACCAATAGGAAGTTGGCAAGGTGGGAGGAGAGTGGATGTACCCAAAGATTGGGGAACCATTATAAATCTTTGTGTACTCTATTGTGTTGGTTTTCTTTGTGCAGGTAGCTCATCTTGAAAGTAGAAATTAACCAACCACTAAAGCAACAAACTAAAAGAAAATAAAAGATAGTCACTAAGGACTAAGAAACCTATTCACCCCCCTCTAGTTGATTTAGATGTCCTTGAAATAAAGATTTTCAAGTAGTATTAGATGGAGGTTACTCAAAAAGGACCTAACAGTCCGAGTTGACCTCCCAGTATAGCTAAAAGGTTAAACTAATGTGTTCAAAGATGAACCATAAGGTTTGGAACTCTATGGAGCATCAAATTTGCAAAGAGGACAAGAACAGTATTGGGCTATTGGCTTCTGTTGGTGAAGACAAAGTCCATCCAGTTGCAAGAGCAAGGATTAGAGCCCCTCTGCCACATTCAGAGAGTGACATAGAGGTGGATGAAGCTGAAGAAGGTGGATGAAGATGCTATGGACCGATAGCTACACCAGAAGAAGAATCTTGCCAGGATCAGCCTGGTCAAAATAAGGTATATTCACCATCTAGCTCATCCTCAGAGTCTAGATACAAATCCTGTACAGACTCTGATGTATTCTTATCAAGTAATGATGAGGGTCCTTTGATAGATGATGATATTAATCAATTGATTGACAATCATGTTGCCCTTCTAAAAGCTTTCAAGGAAAGCAAGCTTCTGTCAAGAAACAAGTAGAGGAAATAACCTCCCTACACTAGACTATTTCCCAGCAAGATGAAGCTTCATCCTTGCTATATTTAAAAGAGAGGGAAGCAACCCATCTAAAGATCATAGTAGATATCCATGTTGAGTCCTTAAAATATAAGGACTCTATTATTAAGAATATTGAAGATAAACTTGATAGGGAGAGAAGAATTGTGGCGAACTTCTCTAAGATAGATTCTATCAAGAGAAGAATTGAATCTGAGTGGATTTCTAAAGTGATCCAATCTCAGAAAAGAAGCCAAGTTCCTGTCAAGCCTCAGTCTACCTTTCACAACTTAATTCTTCCTTCCAACAGGTATGGCCAAGACCATAGGGATGGTCACTAGAGGAATGAGAATCTTCCTTGTAAGACTACATATGTCTCTTACAATGGAAGAAGAAAGGACATGAGAATGAGTGCTCAGAAGGCTCCCCATGAAGAAGTGCAAAAGCCCCATCCTAGACCCTTTATATTAATGCACCAGCTCCATCACTCATTAGCAAGGTAGGGCCTTTTATCAAAATCTCCCTACACACACTCTGACCAAGGGTAAATCTTCCAGGAAGTAAGACTTGGAATCTTTAAAGGGCACCAACAACATGTCCTCTGCAAAGAGAACTGCTACTAATAAACCTTGTGAAAAATCAAGCTCTTCTCATGACAGACGTACTCTCAGTCAGACTGTGACTAAGAAATATTGGAAAAAGGAAGCTGCTCTTCCTTCTGTTCAGTTTACAGTCAACCATGCGGCCAGACCTGCTCAGAAGAGAAGATACAATATTCATGAGTGCTGGTGCAGTGGAAAAGTTGGCTACTTTGACATAGATTGTTGGGACAATCCTAGTGTGCCAAGGGTAAGAGAAAATCTTCCTATAAGGGCTCCTGTAGGTTGATATTTGCATTTTCAAACTAACAAGAACCTAGGACCCAAGTCATCTTTGGTTCCTAAGGTAAGGTAATTCTGTCTTACATCATAGTCCAAGTGGACATAATCATTTATGGTCCTTGGACAGAAATGTACCAGACCCAAGTCTGGGTACAAGGGATGATTCAATTTATCATCATGCACAAGATGTCAAAGACAAGTGTAATTATTAAGGGGGAGCTTGCAAAGAAAAGCCAGATGAATATCAAAGGCTAAAGATCAGAAGCAAGGTTGCTGGTATGCTCAGAGACTATGAATCCAACATGGGCTTCAAGTCTACAGCGCAGAGATAAGTGGAATTCACCTATCTTTAATTTTTTTTTAATTGAAAAATTGATTACACAGGTTAGAGATAGAGTAATTGAAACAAATGACTGAGAAGATGTAAAAACATTAGTCTAAACAACTCTTCTCAATAAATATGTTAGTGGATCACATGTTCACCATGCCACAAGAAGTAACTAGTCTCAATATACCCAAAGACATATTACATATGGAATACTAGGTTAGATAAGTATCAAAATTTGGTTTAGTCAATTAAGGTTGAGGGCTAATACACTCTCAGTTGAAGTTAATGTAAAGATATTGAAATTATGTCTAATTTCACCCCAATAGAACACATTTTAGAATGTGTACTGCATGACTATATTACCCATGCATGTTAGGCCAACACAGTTAGGGGCTAGTTGAAAATTTAATTACTAAAGAAAATAGATGTTTAGCAAAATAAGCTTACTCAACAAAAAATGTAGAAAAGACAACCTGTAGATATGTGTCGGGTTTCAATCCTAGCCATTGATAAAGATTAATCAATAAAATAGATTAATGACTTTCCGCCTTCTTTTTAGGAATACCTATAAATAGAAGTGCTCGTGCAATAAGCCAAGTCACTGTTCCTTACCCTCTCTCACCCGTATTTGCCGAATCGACGGAAAGCCATTTTCGCTAGCCTTCTCAAATTCTCCGGCGAAATGGCGCCCCAGGGACCAGATTTCCTCTTCGAAGGAGCAGAGGTGGTTCACAATGGATTCGTTGATGCTCCGTAAGAAGTTCAGCAGATGCTTAATCTTTTACATAAATCTGACCTAGCCTTCGTCCTGACGAAACCCTGTCTTCTGTGGAAGAGGGAAGTGCTATAGTTGTTCGCAAATGCCAAAGCAGATTCTTCGACAGGTAAAGTTAAGACCATAGTAAGCAGGAAGGAGATCAATATTACTCCTAGAAGGCTCAGCAAGGCTGCAATTGCCAAAGCTCTATGCAATTGAGGACGAAGAAGAGCTGTTGCTGGATAATGTAAAATCGACAATGAAATGGTGTGAACTTTCCAAGCACAACACCGAATCAATTATAAGGAAAGAACTTAACCTGAGAGGTAAGTTTCTAACTGATGTCATCGGGAAAGCTCTGTTATACAAAACAGGCTCCCATGACAAAGTTTCAAATAGGATGTTTGAACTAATGGCTAGGGTCATACTGTCCAAGAGAACTGATTGGGGAAGAGTGGTGTTTGAAAGAATAGTGGAATACATGGTTGAACCAAATTTGGGGAGAATCCTTTAACTATATCTGCGAGAAACAGTCCCAGAAATTCTAAATCTGAAGCTCGGTGCAATAATACACCACATGAGAAGAATGGATATCATAATGCTTGAGAGATGGGATAGGGTCCTTCTGTAACACCCCCATCCATCACATAGAATATAACAGAAGGTCCGGCCGGGGCCCCACGCCATATTCCACAGATAGTTAGTGGAATTACATAAGAATACCAAATTAACAACATAGGAATACACATCCTAACTCAGAGCATTCTAGCAGAAGCTTTTAAAACAGTTATAAGAACCCAAATACCAAAGCATGAATGTCCATAAAACCAAAAGTAAGAAAGATAACAAAATAAACCAAAATCTCGCCCTTAGGGCCTTACAAGTATTTACTTAAACAATACATGTTTTCCATACTTCGCCACGCAGGCCGGCCACACATGAACATAGTAAAGTAAACATTTCTCTTTGGCCTTCAAGGTCCAGCACAGCATCAAGGGCTTCAGCCCGCTACTTGACACTAAGCTCACCTGTTCCTGTATACAAACAATCCACCGAATGGTGGTAAAACAAGGCAACGGTCAGCTAAAGCTAACCAAATTATAACGACCCCAACCCTTAATCGGGGCGGCAGTGCTCCTTCCCTACATTTCATTAGTATATTCAAACATGATAGTGAAAGTACAATTTAAGCACACTTCACCACAGGCGTAGGCATGCACGACCACACACCCCGTGTACTCAGGGCACATTCTCTGTTAATCTTGTCCATTCCGAGGCTTCACCACAGCCCCCAGGACGACAAACATCATGAGCATTTTAGTCTTTCCGACCGAAGCCTAAGACCCGCCCTCTATGCCATCGGTAAGTGCCATGTACATTAGGTCTCTTTAACCGAACCACATATAGCGGGTACGGTTCCACTCAACCCGTTGCTCACATCACCATGTCAATTTAAGTCATCAACGCGAGTCAAGCTTCCCCGAATCCCGAAGTATCGATCATATAATAGTACATAACCCAGTTATGCACAAGGTTGGCTCGCAGACTAAACAAACTATGCTCCTGGAGCACACAGCCTCACAACACTGGCCCCTAGGTCTCAAAGAGACAAGCCTTTCAATAACAGAGCTACCACCGATGGTATTACTAACGATGCGCGATACTTGGCAGAAATACGTTTTTGTCCAGTTTTCCGGGTGCTCCTTGGGATTAGTCCCCAAGGCTCCCTGCTGCAATCTACCGCGTAGAAACCCGAAAAACAAAACGGCACAGAGTCTTATCCGGCAATACATGCATAATGAAAACATAACCGATCCAGACCAATATGTCTAGATTGGCTTCACACACCATTCCTATGGCCGTACTTTGATTCTAGACTCTATCTGCAAGATTAAGGGGATAAACTACATCTACCCAAAGGAATATCTCACGCTCACCGCCCACTCGCGGGAGAGAGTTTCATATGCAAAAGGAAGAGGACTTCACATGTACAAGTAGAGAATCGTTACCCTAGAGGTTCTCTTCGACGCCATGTAAAACTAGCCGGATGAAAACCACTGCAACAGACTCGCCTCCGCGGATCTTGGTTCGGCTTACGATTCGGAGCTCCGAAGCTCCAACAATGGCGGTGTTGAAACCGGAATCCGGTATCCTGTGGAGTTCGACCCTTGGGGAAGGGGTGGTCTCGTGCCTACTTCGCTCTTGCAAGAAAAACAACAAAGAAGGCAAGGAGAAACAGAACCAAGGGCTCGGCAGGGAGGTCCCACTACAAACCCGGAAGATCTCAGAGCGCTTCCACTCCATTGCCAGAAGCCGAGCTAAGGTACCCTCAGAAAGTACTTGAAGATTGGGGCAGGAGAGCACAGGGAAGAACCTGCCTTCCGGGGTACCCCTTGGGTCCTATTTATAGCTTTTGAAATCCGGACTGCCAATAACCAAAAGAACCGACCTGAAATTACCAGAAAACCCTTGGTTGGGTTTGCCAACAGCCAAACTCCGCTGTTTTGAAGGGCTATGGGCAGACCAGCCGGGGCAAAACAGTAAAAAGTACCTCATACATCCAGGCGAGCTGGGGAGCTTTGGCCACCTCGGCATATTCTGCTCGCCTACTGCTGCCGAGCTCCACTGCGAGGACGCGAGTTGTGTCTCGCTCGGCATATGCCGAACTCGGGGTCGCCGATCATCGATCTCTGGTCGACGGATGCCGAGCTCAGGCTCGCCCCCTTTACTGTCGAGCTCGCCTACTGTCCTCAGCCCGATTTGCCTAGACCCTTGTGACCTTGCTCGCCGGACACGGGGTTGTACATAATCCCTGCTCTTTTCGAGCTTGTCAAAGCTCGGAAACAAACATCCAACCCCAAGTGTGCGGCGAGCGCTGGTTGGCGAGTTGGAGAGAATCTTCTGGTGGAGGCCACCTACGGCTATATATATGTGCACCTGCCCACCTGCCTGACTCTTGTCATTCCCTCTGCTGCCTTGCCAAGATGCCTCTTCCTAAGGAGATCCAAGAGCGCATAGACCGAGCCCGCCAGGCCTCCGCGGCTCGTGTTGCCGCTCTAACGGAGGTCCCCGCGAAAGCTCCCCAAACCGATTCTGCCGAGCCCAGTTCCAAGAAGTCAAATCCATTCCCTGAGGCGGCTGAGCCCATTTTCAACGACCTGAGGGCCACCCTGGCTTGCGAGACTCGCTCTTCTACCCGAACTATTCTTGAGAAGGATAGAGAGGTGGTCGTAGTTGGCGACGACCTGGACGGTCAACCAGATGGCGAGGGCGTCGCGCCGCGAGAGCCCACACCGCGGGGCGAGACCACGCTCGCCAACTCGCGAATCCCGGCACCGGACAGCCATCCCCGGGACTCGCCTCTTCTCTTTGGGATCTTGCCTGTGAGCTCGCAGAGGCCGAATTCGCCAGTGTGCACCTCCCCTCCTCGCCAAGCTGACGTGGTCGCTGGGGCGGGTCTGGGGACCATTCCCACCCCGGGATTCGAGCTCATCTCGCCAGGGGCTCGCAGCCCAGGTCGCGGGAAGGATCTGAGGTTCATAGCTCCCCGTGCTTCCCTCGATCTGCCGAGCTCGTCTGGTTAGTCTTGCTTGACTTCTCGCTCCATGAGTTTTTGCTCTTTTTGCTAATACCTGTCTTCACAGCTCTTCCCAGTCAATCGGCTGCCGAGGAATCCTCGCGGGCAGCCCACTATTCTCCCCTCCATTCCCCAAGCTCGCTGGACTCTTACCTGGGTCCTGAGGTGGATCAAGGCGAGTTGACGAGGAGGGAGGTCAAGCTCCTCAAAAAGTTGGTGTGCGGGCTGCGCGAGGTACAGGTGGTCAACGAGACGCTGCAGCGCGACTACGCGCGTCTTGCTGACGAGGTGCGCCGTGGCCAAGCTGGCGAGCTGATGTCCCCCTCCCGGCTCCTGGACGAGATAGACGACGGTCTCTCGGTTGCGCAGAGGAATTCCGGAAGGATTCGGGAGCTGCTCCGCGTGCGGCAGCCTGGGGGGCGGGGGTCGCGAGGCCGGGGTAGGTAAGTGAGCGGCTCCTTTGCCGAGCCGACCGACACTCGCATCCTGATACCCTCCCTGCTTGCGCGCCCTGCTTTTTAAATCCTGAACTTTATTTCTATAATAAATAACTCTTAGAATATTCTTGATCATGTTACTTAAATAAAATGCTGCAATGTTCGACTTAGCCTTGGTTGGCATGCGCCAGAAGTCGGCGAGCTGGGGTGGTGAGCTGGGGTGGCGAGCTGGGGCAGCGAGCTACGCTGATTGGATAGCCTGCCTCAGGTTTCTTTTCCTATAAATAGCCCCCCTCACCTACCCCCGTACTGTGCCTTTATTACTTTTTTTCCCTTTTCCATGTGCTTTTCCGTTTCCTGCTCGCGCTCTACCTCTGCCTCCGCGAATCATGGGCAAGGCGAATCCAGATGCCGACGGCCGCTCCAAGTGCGCTCAGCACTTCACAGACTATTACTTCTTCGAGGGGCACACTAGCGAGGAGGAGCTCGCTGAGTTTGTGGCGGAGCGCGTTCCGCCGGGCTTTGAGGCTCGCATGCCAATATAGGGGGAGGCCATCAATACCTTTTACGAGGATGAGCTCGCCTTCCCCCTTTCTCATTTTGAGGTGGGGTTATGCCTTCCCCTATGGCCGGAGATCCGGCAGATCTTAAAATACTACGGAGCCGTGCCCGCGCAGCTGAATTCCAATGCCATCGCGATTATGGTGGCGTTCGCGAGTTACCTCCGGCGGGAGAGGATCGAGTTCAACCTGACGGTGTTCAAGAAGCTCTTCTCCTACAAGGAGACGCCGGACGGGGTCGCCTACTTCGGCGGCTCGCTAATCAAATTTCGCGAGATCGCGAACAAGCACCACACCTGGATGACCAAGATCGCCCTCATCAAGGGCGATCGCGACAACATCCCTTACTCGCCTCAGCAGAAGGGCAAGGAGGTGTACCACCCGCCGGCCGTGTACGACAATGATGCCGAACTCCACAAATACTTCCTCCACAAAGATTTCGAGGTCGCCTTCCTGCGGAGGGGCCTCGACGCGCTCCCCCCCCCCCCCCCCCCCCGTTCTGCCCGGCGAAGGTATGCTTCCCTCCTCGTCTTGCCGAGTTCGCCTGACCGCCGAACTCGCCATATCATTGCTGAATTCCTAACTTTTCGAAGTGTTTTCCTGCAGGGGAGCGAATAATCCCCGTGAACCCGCCATTCGCGGATCCGGGGCTCCATACCGACCCTCTTGCTCGCGAGAGGGCGGCGGCGGCTGCCTGCCGAGATGAGGCGGCCCTCTCGCAACCCTCTTCCAGCAAGAGGCGACCTGAGGACGCGGGGTCAAACCCGCCATTCGGCCATCGACAAATGAAGAAGATGCGGAGAGCCCTGCTGGCTCCGCGGGGGCAACAACAACAACATCCCAGCCCCAAGTACATCAGCTCGTCGGCGACCCCTCCCGACGCGTCGCCAGAGAGCCCGCTGAAGGAGAAAACCAGCAAGGGGCGGAAAGGTGGCGAGGGCCCCTCTTCCACGGCGGCGATCTCCTCTCCTCCATCGGCGAAGAGGGCTGCCCGCGAGCGCGCACCGCCGAAGCAACACCCCCTCTTCAACTTCGGCGCGCGCTGGAAGGATTCGGCGGGCGAGCCCATGCTGCAGTGGGACGAGCTCGCTCATCGAGTCTCCGTCTCCACTATGCACCCCTCCTGGCACGACCGCGAGCCTGCCACCAGTCACGCCTACGCCCTCGGCTTCGGCCTATATGGCCGGGAGGATGCCGAGGCCTACAAGAAGATGACCCTTCTGCAGCTCGACCATGAGGGCCTGCAGTCCCACCTGCGGACCCTGGAGCTGCATCACATGCTGACACGCCACAGCTTTGCCCTCAGCCACCAACTCGAAAAGGCTGAGCAGGCTCGCGACCTCGCCAAGGATAAGGTCACCGATCAGGCGAGGCGGCTCGGCATAGCGGAGGGTCTACTCGCCCAAGCCGCCGGCGGGTTGGTAAGTTTCAAGCGCTGTTCTTCTTTTTCACTTAGAATATTTTGTGCTGCTGCTAAATGGACTCTTTTCCAGGATGCCAAGGCGGTGGGCGAGCTTCAGGCTCGCAACACCGAGCTGGGGGAGGAGGTCAGCCAGCTGCGCGCACTACTGGCCGCGGATGCCGAGGCTGCAGGGGAGCTCCAGGCTTGCAATACTGAGCAGGGGGAGGAGATCGGCCAGCTTGCGCGCATGCCTTGCTGAGCTGGAGGGCGCAAATATGAAGCTAAAGGGGGAGAATCAGCACCTCCTCGGCGAGGTGCGTCGCCAGGCGGAGATCTTCTTCCCGCCTCACGACATCGACCCTACCCTCCCCTACAAAAGCCCGCGGATCTTTGGCGAGGCCGACCTCGTTGAGAGATTGCGGATCAACTCCATCCAAGCCACCGAGTGCACCCTCCAGATGATGAAGGATTCTGGGGTGCTGGTGGAGGGGTGCGAGGGGATCTCGGCTCGGGACCTGATGCCGAGCCTATTCCCGGCAACGCCGCCCAACGAGAAGGAGGACAGCCTGGACGCGATGTTCGGGAAGAGCTTTCAGGATCCTTCGGGCGACGGCGAGGACCAGTCCGGCGGAGGGGGCGAGGCCCGAGGGTAGCCTGTATTTTTTTTCCTTTTCCTTTTTTGTTCACTCGCCGAGGCGAGCCCCCCTGTAATTACTTTTTGTAAACAATTAATGAAAGTTTTTGACCATACTCGTACCGCTTTTCTTCTCTTTACTCTATTTGTTGTGCTATGAATATATGCGAGCGCTTCCCTACGCGACCTCGCCGAGACAGGTTCCGCGAGTAGAGTAGTTATGAGAGCGCGCCCGCGAGTGGATGCGCTTCCCTTCGCGGCCATAACTCGCACGCGAGCCATCCAGGTTGAGCCCCAAAAAAGGAAAAGTTTCCAAGTCAAACGGGCAAAGGGGTGAGGTCCCCCGGCCTGGCTCGCCCTCCTTTGGCAAGGCCCGGGTCCGCGACCTACTTGCCAATGCCGAGCCGGGAATGACGAGTCCATACTCGCTCATGCGGAGTCCTCCAGCCTGGCTTGCCTTTTTGATCATGTCGAGCTGGATTTGCCGAGTCTGAGCTCGCCCTGACAGAACCTTTTCCCCTTTGCTTCTTGGCACTGTGACTTTGATCTTTATCTGACGATTTCAAGGCCGACACCATCGAGTGACCTCCGGCCCTGTCAGCTAGGTGAGCCTGACAGCGGGATCTGCTCGAGGCTAAGGATGACACCGAGTGACTTCCAGCCCTGCCAGCTAGGTGAGCCTGACAGCGGGATCTGCTTGGGGTCCGCTACTAACACCATCGAGTGACATCCAGCCCTGCCAGCTAGGTGAGAGCCTGATAACGGGATCTGCTCGAGGCCAAGGATGACACCGAGTGACTTCTAGCCCTGCCAGCTAGGTGAGAGCCTGACAGCGGGATCTGCTCGGGGTCCACTACTAACACCATCGAGTGACTTCCAGCCCTGCCAGCTAGGTGAGAGCCTAACAACAGGATCTGCTCGAGGCCAAGGATGACACCGAGTGACTTCCAGCCCTGCCAGCTAGGTGAGAGCCTGACAGCGGGATCTGCTCGGGGTCCACTACTAACACCATCGAGTGACTTCCAACCCTGCCAGCTAGGTGAGAGCCTGACAGCGGGATCTGCTCGAGGCCAAGGATGACACCGAGTGACTTCCAGCCCTGCCAACTAGGTGAGAGCCTGACAGCGGGATCTGCTCGGGGTCCACTACTAACACCATCGAGTGACTTCCAGCCCTGCCAGCTAGGTGAGAGCCTGACAGCGGTATCTGCTCGAGGCCAAGGATGACACTGAGTGACTTCCAGCCCTGCCAGCTAGGTGAGAGCCTGGCAGCGGGATCTGCTCGGGGTCCACTACTAACACCATCGAATGACTTCCAGCCCTTCCAGCTAGGTGAGAGCCTGACAGCGGGATCTGCTCGAGGCCAAGGATGACACCGAGTGACTTCCAGCCCTGCCAGCTAGGTGTGAGCCTGGTAGCGGGATCTTCTCGGGGTCCAAAATACATTACATTCCTCTATGCAGGCTAGCTATGATAATATTAAAGAGTTGAAGGAATTTATTATAATCAAGTGTTGCTTACACGCTTCAGGGGAAAAATCGTTTTAGGTCGTCACCACTCCAGGTGAGACTCAGGGTCTCGCCCTCTACATTTTGGAGTCGATATCCCCCTGACCTCAAGGCTTCCTTTACAATGAATGGTCCATCCCAGCTGGGATTGGGCTTCCCTACGGATGCTGACCTCCCTGCCGCATCCACCTTCTTCAGCACCAAGTCCCCTTCCACGAACTGCTTGACCCTGACATGCTTATCAAAGTACTTGGCCATTCTTCTTTTCACCTCCTCCTGCCAGATAGCGGAAAGGTCCCTCACCTCTTCCACCATGTCAAGGGAGAGCCTCAGTTCCTCCTCATTCTCCACTCGCCATTCCTCACGGCCTTCTTTTGCCGCAACAACTCGCGGTGTTTGTACTTCGAATTCTACGGGGAGCACTGCCTCGCATCCTTGGGAGAGTTTGAAGGGGGTCTCTCCCGTAGCCGTGTTGGGGGTGGTCCTTAGGGCCCAAAGAACTGTGGGAAGCTGCTCCACCCAGCTCCCCTTCAAATTCTCCACCTTCTTCTTGAGGAGGTTGACGATGATCTTGTTTGCGGCCTCCACCTGCCCGTTGCTCCTGGGGTGATGGACCGAGGCGAACCTGAGGTCGATTCCAAGCTGCTCGCAGAAGCTGGTGAATTCGGCACTGGCAAACTGGGGCCCATTGTCTGTGACGATGGCCTGGGGCAGCCCATGGCGACAGATGATCTCCCCCCAAACAAAGTTCCTGATCACCTGGGAGATCACCTTGGCCAACGCCTTCACCTCCATCCACTTTGAGAAGTAGTCAATCATTACTAGGAGAAACCTTCTCTGACCGCTGGCATGGGGGAATGGTCCAACCAAATCCATTTCCCAAATTGCAAAGGGCCATGGGGCCGTAATACTTCTGAGTCGCTGGGCCGGCTGTAGCTGGAGAGGGGCAAACAACTGGCATTTATGACATCTTCTTACGAACTCTGCGGCGTCTCGGCCCAGGGTGGGCCAGAAATACCCTTGCCTGAACTATCCTCCCTTCCAGGGTCCGACTCTCGGAGTGACTCCGACATTCCCCGGAGTGGACTTCCTCCAAGATCCTTCGCACTTATCCCTCGGTCACGCAGCGGGCTAGCATCCCTGAGAGGGTCTTTGAAAGTGCAGCTAGATCTGATATACTCTAGAGGGGGGGGGGGGGGGTGAATAGAGTATATGGTGCTTTGAAACTTTTTACAACAGTTGTTGTAATAAGTGTGAGCAGGGAAGCAGAATAAAACTAATCACAGCACTAAGTTAAACAAAAGCTAATCACAGAGTAATCAAGGCCAGAAACAAACATAAACGCAAGCAAAACCAGAAGACACAAGGAAATATAGTGGTTCCCCTAAACTTGGGTACATCCACTCTTCTACCACCCTAGGTAGGAATCCACTGCAGGATGAGTTGATCAGGTATCCTGGGCACCAATGAGCTTTTGATAAGGTGCTCAAAAACCAAATCAGATTTTTTGATGAGGTGTCTTGCCACCAATGAGCTTTTGACAAGGTGCTCAAAAACCAAGTTCAAACTTTTGAAGGGAGCTTGAGAAACCCTTTACAGAGAGGGGGTGAGAGAGTGATGGAAGTCTTCTCTTTCTCAAACAATTGAGAAGAATATGCGGATTGTTGATGTCAAAGCTCCCCTAGAATCTTTGAGATCTTCAGGAAGTGTAACATCCCATTTCCAACTAGACCCCTAAGAATGGTTTTGGCCATGACTAGGTCATGACAAACCCTAGGAAGCCAGAAATAGGCTGGGAGATAGGGGACAAAAGGTGGGAGATCATCATGGTCTGCAAATAGTAAAACTCTAAACAATGGTTTAGGATGACCATGGGCTACACCTTAACCCCAAGACCCTACCACAATACCCCTAATACTTTGGGAGGCCCATTAGAGCCAAAAGGACCCATTAGGGTCAATCCAAGAGGCTCAGTTGATCAAGGTCAACCCTAGCCCTAAATGGGTCAAACTAGCCTACTTAGGGTCAATTGACCTACTCCTAGCCTAGAGGACCCCACCTATGCCCTCCTAACCCTAAAGTGAGGTCAATGGGTCACTAAGGACACATTGGGGTCAGCCCTAGAAGCCAGGTTGACCCAAGTCAACTCAAGCCCTAACCTGGTCAAAGTACCCTTACTAAGGGTATGTGACCTCCAAAGTACAGGGTAACCCTACATAACCCTACCTAGACCCTAAGGGAAGCCAATGGGTCACCCAGGACCCAATGGGGTCAACCTAGATGGTCAAATTGACCAGGTCAACCCTCATTTGGGTCAAGTCAAACTTAGCACAAAAAGGGCTAACCCAAGCTCAAGCCACTTCTCCCTTAGGCTAAACCCATTCCCATGACCATCATAATCAAGTGGGCTGCTTTTAGCTTGTGAGGTTGACTAGTCAACCAGAGGTGACTAGGAGAGAGAAAGGAGCTCCTCTCCATGATAATGGAGGAGAGAGAAAATGAGGAAGAGGAAGGGGAAGAGAGAGGCCGGCCAAGGAAGGCTAACAACCACCAATTATGGCTATAATCAACTCCTCTAGGGGAGAGGAGTTGATTCCAGCCATTTCCCGGCCACCAAGGGGTGGGTTCAGCCCCCCTCCACACAACCCGAGCCACACCTTTAATGGTGTTAATGGCCATTGAAGAACCAGCCTTCCCCTCCCCCGTTTGCCATTTAAACACCTTCAGGGAGCCAGGGGGATCATTTTAGAGCTTTTACCTGGAGGAGACGAGCCATTCCACTGTGCAGTTGCAGAAGCCGAGCGCCGCCGCCGTCGTCAATGGCATTCCGCCGCTCCTCACGCATTCAGGCCGCCAGGAAGGTCCTCCTCCTCTCCTTGACTCGCGGGTAGATCTTAGGACTCTTAAGATTTTAGTTTCGGGCTCAATTGAGCCCGATCGAATCCAGGATTTCTCCATGTTTCGGCAAGAAATCTTCTTGCTACAACCGCCGGAAAACGCCTCTCCGGCGGCAGAGCCGCCGCCTGGCGGTAGCCACCACTTCAACGGAGGTGTTGGTGGCGGTGGCCGGCCGGGGAAGGGGCTGGATTGCCGGCGGCAGGGCTTGGAAGTGGCTCCAGGCGGGATGAATCCTGGCCGTCGGCTCAAGGAAGAAGATGAAGGGATTCCGTCCCTTTTGCTTCAAGATTCGTGCGGGCCTGATATTAAACTATAGGAAATAATTTATATTAATGCAATTCTGTCACAGTTTTTGATATTAATGGTTTTAAACTTTAAAAATACTTAGGTTCTTCTGGTGGACAATACTTCAACATAAAGTTGTAGTCCCTTGAGTCTACGTTATTTTAAAATTAGTTTGAACCCATTTGGGTGTAAGGTCTGACCAGGGCACCCATTTTGGTGGGACATACCCTTAGGGCTTGGCAGTCATTAAATTGAGTGCCCACTCTTCACCCCTAGCCCAAATTAGCTGAAATTTTGGCAGAGAGTCTATCCTAGACATACCTAGGGCCTGCCCAAAAATGGGAATTTTTGGAGAAAATATTTCTATAGTTTTTGTAAATATTTAATAATTATTAGATAAATTAAATAGGTGCCCTAAACACCTCTAAACCCTCCCAAATTTTGGTGAGTGGTCCCTGGGTTCAAATTAGGTATCTGTATAAAATTTCATTTAATTTGGATGTGTTTTGAATAGGTTTTGACCCAACCCTAACTATACCTTTATAAGGGCTTTTTGGTCAAAAGGTGCACTTTTGGTTTTGAGTGACCAAATCACCTCAACAGAGGCTGAAATTTGGGCCATTGGCTTGTTATAGCACTTATCACCTCCCCATGGGATATGGGGTAGGGAGGAATAGATTTGCCCTAAGTTCCTAGGTCAAACCCTAAGGAGGGACCTTTTGGCCTTGTGAAGGGTATGAGTCCTAAACACCTTGGATGAACTCCAAATTTTGCAAGGAGGTTCCTAGGATATATAGAACCCACTGTTAAAAATATTAGCTAGTTTTGAAAAGGATAGGGGCCCAAAAACCCTAACCCTAGCCTAGGACCTAAAACTTGTAGTGTAAGTTTAGGTTAGCTAAACATCTTGAAACTTAACCAAATTTGGGTAGAGAGGGGATTAGGGTATGTTGAGCCTCTGATAATTTACTTGAGGAATTTTGGACAATGTTTATAGCACTTCATTTGTAATCAATAGTAATGCCCTAATTAATATTTTGGCTATTGTGGTCTCACTGCCCATAGAGAGGGTATGAAACATGGGCAGAGTTAGTTTTAGGTTATAATAATCTTGTATGAATTTTGTTAGAATTTTTGGATATCTATTTAGGGCATCTACTTCACAAGTGCTTTATTTTGATTACATATTAAATAATTCTTGTCAGAGGCCATTACTTACTGAAAAATCATGAAACTTGCTGCATAGTGTTTTTAGCTCAATGTTATCATATGGAATTTTTGTGGAAATATTTGATGACTGATTAGCATACTTTGTTCATTAACCCTTAAATTAGAAAGTTCATAAGAAAATCAAATATAGTCTTATTTCCAAATGATAAATTATGAAACTTTTTCTAGGGTACTTGTAGTCCATCACAATCATCCCTGAATTTTCTCTGAATTTTTGGAGGTATATTTTCTCTAGAATCTTTTAAAATGACTTATTATGGGGCATCTTTGAAATTAAATTTAAAGGCCGAAACTTTGCTGAAAATTGGAAGACTTAGGATTTAGAGTTGATTAGGCATTTTGTAATTATCATAAATTTAGTGGATTATTACCTTGTCTGAAAATGGTATTTCATGTTCAAACCTGGGCCTTTGGGGACACTAGAATAAATAAATTAATTATCAGACAAATTAGGAAAATTATGGATTTCTGGATTTATGTTTCAAATGTCTTTTTATCCCTCTAATAATTGTCATAAGGGTACTGAATGAGTATTTCATGTACTTCCCTTTTTACGGGCCATATAGCTTAAGTGGGCTGCATTTAGTAAAACTGCAAAAAATCAGTTGGGTCATGAATTAGGGCACATGTGATGAGTCTTGATTGGTTTGCTGGAAGGGTAAATAGATTTGGGTACATCTTGGAAGATAAGTGAGTAGGGTGATATTTTGTCTAGGGTTTAAAGGCGCTCTGGTCCGGCGAAAGATCGTCCTCCCGAGGTGAGTGGAGTCAAATCACCCTAGGATTAGCTTATCGGAACATGAGAAAATAATGGGTAAGGGAATCAACCAATAATAAATAAGTACCTTGCGAAAGGAACGCTGGGCGTAATCCCAACACAGTTCCTAGTGCCCCTTGAGAGCCCTTCACAGGGAATACCAGGGGCAGTCCTGGGTTAACGTAAACTGTTTTAACAAGCTGAAAAGAGTAACTTAGTAATTAGGGTTGCACATTTCACAATCACTGAACCGGAGTAAGCTTATGGTTAAAAGATTACGGCTCGAAGTTGTTGGTCAGCTTCGTCGCTCTTGATTACGCTAATTTGCATGTGCATAACAGGAAATTAAGGTGGTGGGTCTTCGGTATTGGAGGGTCGATGCACCGACGCCAATACGTTGACTCGGCAAGTGTGGTTAGCACTTCGCCAACAGAAGTCCGGTGCGCCAGCCGGCAAGAGTACGCAGGAGTCCGCTTCGTGCACCAAGCGTTGAGGCGTACGATAGGTCTGACCGGTAGTGCTTTACTGGTTTAGAGGTGGGCGAGGCCCAACCCACCGCTTCCGTCTGCCACTACGGAGGTATCCTGGGAGGTTACGGCTCCAAAAAGGGGGAACTAAAGGTCTGTGTGCACAGAGTCGGGTGTGTGTGTTGCACTTGCATGTCCATCATACCCACTTGCATGTCATAGCATAATCGTTACCCTTAACCTTGACACCTAAAGTATAAGTGGAATGGGACGCTTATACTTTAGGACCTGCAAAACGACCCCTTGGTCTATAAGCTTGTGTGGGCAAGTTTATAAATTAAGGTTAATTTTTGATATATATATCCACTGTTATTGATAACCGACACCCCAACGTATAAATTGGTATGGGACTTTTTATACGATGGGAGCCTTGCAGAAGACCCCTTGGCTTATGTGTTTTCACATAAGTAAAGGTTACTTTTCATATATCAGCTTATTGTCTTATTATGCTATAGAATTTGCTAGTATAGGTCCACTGCCATCTGCTTTTGATATTCTCCACATTCAAGTCCTCCCCTTTCTTCCTCTCCGCTCGGTGCCTAGGAGCCGTGAGGGAAGGGGCGGGGGATGATAGGACTTAGTCTTTTAGACTAACGGTTTTCGAACCGCATCATTTAGGGGATCGTGGAGACCAGCATGGAGGAGCAGCCCTAGAGACCGGTGCGCTTGGAGGTGGGGCAGTCTAGCTCCGGAGTTCATGCAGCCGGGACCGTGAGTCTCGACCTTGAGTAGTTTTCTACTTTTGTTTCTGCATGAGAGATCTTGTAGTGAGGTTATGATGTACCGGGCATAAGCCCGTTTTTGGCTACTCTGATGTTATTTTCTGTGGACACTCCCTTCGTGGAGTTATTTTTATTATGTCATGTGATTCTCTGTGGACAGATAGTTTCCATTTTACTTCATTATGCTACTTTTCTGTGATCGAATTGGCCGACAGAATCGGCGCTTTGTGGTGATGACCCTTCAGGGCGTGAAGGAGTCACCGCAAAACGGCGGTTCTGGGCCTAAGACCCCGGTGTCGAAAAAGAAAAAAAAGGGGGGGTCTTACAAGTGGTATCAGAGGCAGAGCCAGATCGAAAAGTAGCAGTCCACAACCCTGGGTCACCCCCGCGCGGGTTTAGTTTGGGGACAAACTAAGCAGCGGAAGCAGTGGTGTGCCCATATGGGGGGAATCACATGTAAATTGTCCACTTTCATTAGGCATTGAGTCGATTACCTACTAATGTAGCTCGTTTTGCAGCCCCCAGCTCAGCCCACCCCACAAGGTGGAGCTCAGTAGACCCCAGATATTGCACCACCTCCCATGGTCCCCACACCTTTCCTCCAGTCGGACATGGGGCAGACCCTTACAGCTATCCTTGAGGCCTTCCGGGCTCAGCAGGCTCCAGCCCAGCAGCCAAACCCAGGGGCCAACTGGATGAGCACATTCCGAGGACTCTCTCCCCCATCATACTTAGGGACAGAGTCGGCAGTACGGACAGAGGAGTGGCTGGATGTTATGTACGAGATGTTGACTGGGATACGATGCCCTTGGGAGAAGAGGGTGGCCCTGGTGGTATCTTGCTTGGAGTCCCATGCTAAGAGGTGGTGGAAGACGTTGTTGGACACGACTTTTGCTGATAGGGAGATTGCAGAGATCACTTGGGAAGAATTCAGGGCCACGCTGCTGGAGCACTTTGTTCCTCAGTCGGCCAGGGACGAGTTGGAGGAGCGGTTCTTGCAGCTGAGGCAGGGCACCAGGACGGTGGTGGAGTACCACCGAGAGTTCGATCATTTGGCCCGATATGCGGGCTCCTACCAGCTGGACGAAGCAGGATACGTCAAGAGGTTTTATAAGGGTCTAAAAGAAGAGTTGAGGGAGGCCTTGCTTTTTGTCTCTGACGGGCCCATCTCCCGGATTTTGGAGATGGCGAAGAGGATTGAGGCCGACTGGCACACCACTCGGGGCCGGAAACGGCAAGCAGAGGACCAGGTCCGGAGGGCCCGAAATGATCAGCGGCGAGGCACCATACCAGATGGGAGGAGGACAGAGGAGCAGCCTCGTCAGGAGGTGAGGCAGGAGCCGAGAGAACAGGTGGTTTTGGCCCCTCAACCTCTCCGGATCCAGGAGATGCAGAGACCCCGGGGTATGGCGTATCCCCCGCCGGAGTGCTTCCATTGTCACCAGGTGGGACATCTCCGGAGAGACTGCCCTATGAGGGGGGCACCACCTCCAGCACCACGGGGTGGCCCACCGGCCCAGCATTTCGGAGGCCGAGGACGCGGCCGAGGACGTGGTTACCAGGGAGGCGACCGCAGGCAGAATGGGGAGCAGATTTACTCTTTGGACTTAGCACAGCCCCGGAACCCGGACAGGGTTATTGCAGGTATGAGAGTAATCTTAATTTTGGATTTATTCTTTACTCATATTAAGTGTTGATAGAACTACTACACGACCTAGGTTAGAAAACCTTACACCAAAGTTTCTTTTTAAAACTGATTTAGGAATGGTGATGGTGTGCGGCAAGCCTGCCCATACCCTGTTCGACACGGGGGCATCGCACAACTTTGTGTCAGAGGATTTCATCAAGGACCTGGATCAGATTCGATGTTATACGAGACTACCCAGGAGGGTGCGCCTCCCTAATGGGATGGAGATCCAGTCCACAGAAAAGTGCCTCCTGGAGGTTACCATAGACGGGTTGACACTCGAGGCCCCGACGACGATCCTGAGGATGCCGGACTTCGACCTCGTCTTGGGCATGACATGGCTTGTCTGGAACCATGCCCAGATTGATTGCCCGGCAAGGAGGGTCGTGCTGAGCCACGACGATACTTATGCGACATTCGAAGGTACTACACCGGTCTCCCGTCGCCTGCTTTCATCTATTCAGGCCGTTAAGGCTCACATGCAAGGAGACGAGGTATATCCGGTATTATTCGAGATGACTGAGGAGGAGGACCTGATTGCTAGTATTCCGGTGGTTCGTGACTACGCCGATATTTTTCCGGATAAGCTGCCAGGACTGCCTCCGCATAGGGAAAAGGACTTCCAGATTCAGTTGGTAAAGGGGCTAAGCCGGTATCCAAGGCCCCTTATCGGATGGCCCCGAAGGAGTTGGCGGAGTTTCGGACACAGTTGTAGGAGCTGGTGGAGGCAGGATTTGTTAGGCCGAGCTCCTCATCATGGGGAGCTCCTGTCCTATTCGTGAAGAAGAAGGATGGCACTCTTCGCCTGTGCATTGACTATCGAGCACTAAACAGGCTGACCGTCCGAAATACCTATCCGCTCCCCAGGATAGACGAGTTGTTCGATCAGCTGGAGGGAGCCCATTATTTTTCAAAGCTGGACTTGAGGTCAGGCTACTACCAGCTGCGGATCCAGGAGGAGGATATTCCGAAGACGGCCTTTAGTAGCCGATATGGATTGTATGAGTTCATCGTGATGCCCTTCGGGCTCACGAATGCTCCGTCGGTGTTTATGAGCCTCATGAACCGGGTCTTCGAGGCCTATTTGGATGTGTTCGTCATAGTATTCATAGATGACATCCTTATCTATTCTAAGACGGAGGAGGAGCACACTCGACATCTGACACTGACCTTGGAGAGACTGCGGGAGCATCGTCTTTATGCGAAGTTCAGCAAGTGTCAGTTCTGGCTGAAGGAGGTGGCTTTCTTAGGCCACATTATCAGCGGAGCCGGACTGGCGGTGGACCCGGCAAAGATTCAAGCAGTCAGGGATTGGCCGCCGCTGAAGACGGCCATGGACGTGCGGAGTTTCCTGGGACTTGCCGGTTATTACCGAAAGTTCGTAGAGGGATTCTCTCGAATCGCCCTCCCGCTCACATACTTGACGAAGAAGGAGGTACCGTTCGTATGGACCCCGCAGTGCCAGACAGCTTTCCAGGAGCTGAAGGATCGGCTAACCTCGGCTCCCATTCTTACACTCCCCTCGGGGAGGGAGGGATTTCAGGTCTACACCGACGCATCATATCAGGGGATGGGAGCGGTGCTGATGCAGAACGGACACGTCATAGCTTATGCCTCCCGCCAGCTGAAGACCCATGAGAAGAACTACCCAGTGCATGACCTTGAGATGGGAGCAGTTATATTCGCACTGAAAATATGGCGGCACTACCTTTATGGAGTCCACTGTGATATATACTCCGATCATAAGAACCTTAAGTACGTGGACACGCAGAAGGAACTGAACATCAGGCAGAGGCGGTGGGTGGAGTTTCTATCTGACTATCAGTATGAGATGCACTATCACCCGGGGAAGGCGAACGTGGTAGCAGATGCACTGAGTCGGAGAGCCGCCACAGCAGGAGCAGAGCCCCAGTTGATGTCTATGGAGCTGCTGCAGAGATTAGAGGACATGCACATTACTCTGGTGTCGTCTGATGATCCTGAGCTCTATGAGGAGTACTTGGCCGCGATGGGCGTTACCGATGACATCAGAGACCGAGTCAGAGAAGGGCAGAGGCAGGATGCCAAGTTAGAGCTCATCTTCCAAGCTCTGAAGGCAGGCACTGCAGGAGATTACACACTGAGGGACGACCTGGTGTGCTTCAGAGGACGGGTGTATATACCGGAGGGAGGCCAGATCCGGGAGGATATTATGACGGAGGCGCACTGTAGCCGGTATTCTGTACACCCGGGGATCACAAAGATGACGGCTGATTTGAAGAAGACAATGTTCTGGCCGGGCATGAAGAAGGATGTCTCTTACTTCGTGACCCATTGTGAGGCATGTCAGCTAGTGAAGGCGGAGTGCAGGAACCCCGCAGGATTATTGCAGCCACTCCCGGTGCCGGAGTGGAAGTTCGATGACATAGCCATGGACTTCATACATGGGCTTCCCCAGTCTCGGACAGGGAATGACTCGATCTGGGTAATCGTTGATCGGTTGACCAAGGTGGCTCGATTTATACCGATCAGGAAGGACGATTCAGTAGGAGTACTGGTGCGGAAGTTTGTGGAGCAATTCATTCGTTATCATGGCGTGCCCAGGACGATAGTATCGGATCGGGATGGCCGGTTCACCTCCAGGGAGTGGAGATCCGTGCAAGCTTACTTAGGCACGCGATTGACCTTCAGCACTGCATTTCATCCCCAGACAGACGGGCAGACAGAACGCACCAACCGGACGCTGGAGGACCTTTTGAGGCTATGCATCTTGGACCGTGGGGAACCGTGGGAGAAACTCTTACCCCTGGTCGAGTTCTCCTATAATAACAGCCACCAGTCCAGCATCAGGATGGCGCCTTACGAAGCCTTGTACGGGAGGAGATGTCGGACCCCGCTTTCTTGGGTTCAGAACGAAGATCCGAAGGTGTTGGGGTCAGAGTTTGTTGAAGACACCGAGCACAGGTGAGGCTGATCAGAGACAGGATGCTAGAGGCGCAGAGCAGACATGCTAAGTACTATGACGCCCGGCATCGACAAGTGGAGTTCCAGGTGGGAGACCGGGTGTTTCTGAAGATCCGACCCATGCATGGAGTCTCGCGGGTGCGTGGTCGGAGGAAGAAGCTCAGCCCTAGGTACATGGGCCCTTACAGGATCCTGGAGCGGATCGGACCCCTGGCCTACCGGCTGGAGTTACCACCAGAGCTGGAAGCGCTGCACGACGTCTTCCATATTTCTTCATTGAGGAGGGCTTTGCTACGCCCGGACCAGCAGATCTTGACCGCCGAAGGGCCGGTAGCTTCAGACCGGTCGGTTCGTTTGGAGCCAGTGAGGATCGACGACCGAGGAATACGGGTCTTGCGACGTAAGAAGGCCCCACTAGTTAAGGTCCTGTGGAGGAACCACGGCCAGGAGGAGCACACCTGGGAGCCGCAGGACCTGATGCGACAAAGATACCCCGAGCTATTCAGTCAGGTATACCTCTCAGACCCCTCAAGATGTTAATTTATTCTCCTGCTTTAATTTACTAAGGGCTGCTCTAGGCAGATAGAGGCTTATCTTTTGTTTATTGGGGGCTTATCCTTGTTTATTGGGATCTTGGTTTGCCGATTGGGCGTAATGGTCAAAGATCTAAGCTTTCCCGTAAAACCTAATTTAACAAACTAGGCGTCATGATGGGATGTTACAAGGCTCTTTCCTTCGGTAGTAAGTCCCGTAGGCCCAACCTTGATTTCGGGGACGAAATCTTTGTTTTGTTTATTGGGAATTGTAACATCCCATTTCCAACTAGACCCCTAAGAATGGTTTTGGCCATGACTAGGTCATGACAAACCCTAGGAAGCCAGAAATAGGCTGGGAGATAGGGGACAAAAGGTGGGAGATCATCATGGTCTGCAAATAGTAAAACTCTAAACAATGGTTTAGGATGACCATGGGCTACACCTTAACCCCAAGACCCTACCACAACACCCCTAATACTTTGGGAGGCCCATTAGAGCCAAAAGGACCCATTAGGGTCAACCCAAGAGGCTCAGTTGACCAAGGTCAACCCTAGCCCTAAATGGGTCAAACTAGCCTACTTAGGGTCAATTGACCTACTCCTAGCCTAGAGGACCCCACCTATGCCCTCCTAACCCTAAAGTGAGGTCAATGGGTCACTAAGGACACATTGGGGTCAGCCCTAGAGGCCAGGTTGACCCAAGTCAACTCAAGCCCTAACCTGGTCAAAGTACCCTTACTAAGGGTATGTGACCTCCAAAGTACAGGGTAACCCTACATAACCCTACCTAGACCCTAAGGGAAGCCAATGGGTCACCCAGGACCCAATGGGGTCAACCTAGATGGTCAAATTGACCAGGTCAACCCTCATTTGGGTCAAGTCAAACTTAGCCCAAAAAGGGCTAACCCAAGCTCAAGCCACTTCTCCCTTAGGCTAAACCCATTCCCATGACCATCATAATCAAGTGGGCTGCTTTTAGCTTGTGAGGTTGACTAGTCAACCAGAGGTGACTAGGAGAGAGAAAGGAGCTCCTCTCCATGATAATGGAGGAGAGAGAAAATGAGGAAGAGGAAGGGGAAGAGAGAGGCCGGCCAAGGAAGGCTAACAGCCACCAATTATGGCTGTAATCAACTCCTCTAGGGGAGAGGAGTTGATTCCAGCCGTTTCCCGGCCACCAAGGGGTGGGTTCAGCCCCCCTCCACACAACCCGAGCCACACCTTTAATGGTGTTAATGGCCATTGAAGAACCAGCCTTCCCCCTCCCCCGTTTGCCATTTAAACACCTTCAGGGAGCCAGGGGGATCATTTTAGAGCTTTTACCTGGAGGAGACGAGCCATTCCACTGTGCAGTTGCAGAAGCCGAGCGCCGCCGCCGTCGTCAATGGCATTCCGCCGCTCCTCACGCATTCAGGCCGCCAGGAAGGTCCTCCTCCTCTCCTTGACTCGCGGGTAGATCTTAGGACTCTTAAGATTTTAGTTTCGGGCTCAATTGAGCCCGATCGAATCCAGGATTTCTCCATGTTTCGGTAAGAAATCTTCTTGCTACAACCACCAGAAAACGCCTCTCCGGCGGCAGAGCCGCCGCCTGGCGGTAGCCACCACTTCAACGGAGGTGTTGGTGGCGGTGGCCGGCCGGGGAAGGGGCTGGATCGCCGGCGGCAGGGCTTGGAAGTGGCTCCAGGCGGGATGAATCCTGGCCGTCGGCTCAAGGAAGAAGATGAAGGGATTCCGTCCCTTTTGCTTCAAGATTCGTGCGGGCCTGATATTAAACTATAGGAAATAATTTATATTAATGCAATTCTGTCACAGTTTTTGATATTAATGGTTTTAAACTTTAAAAATACTTAGGATCTTCTGGTGGAAAATACTTCAACATGAAAGTTGTAGTCCCTTGAGTCTACTTTATTTTAAAATTAGTTTGAACCCATTTGGGTGTAAGGTCTGACCAGGGCACCCATTTTGGTGGGACATACCCTTAGGGCTAGGCAGTCATTAAATTGAGTGCCCACTCTTCACCCCTAGCCCAAATTAGCTGAAAGTTTGGCAGAGAGTCTATCCTAGACATACCTAGGGCCTGCCCAAAAATGGGAATTTTTGGAGAAAATATTTCTATAGTTTTTGTAAATATTTAATAATTATTAGATAAATTAAATAGGTGCCCTAAACACCTCCAAACCCTCCCAAATTTTGGTGAGTGGTCCCTGGGTTCAAATTAGGTATCTGTATAAAATTTCATTTAATTTGGATGTGTTTTGAATAGGTTTTGACCCAACCCTAACTATACCTTTATAAGGGCTTTTTGGTCAAAAGGTGCACTTTTGGTTTTGAGTGACCAAATCACCTCAACAGAGGCTGAAATTTGGGCCATTGGCTTGTTATAGCACTTATCACCTCCCCATGGGATATGGGGTAGGGAGGAATAGATTTGCCCTAAGTTCCTAGGTCAAACCCTAAGGAGGGACCTTTTGGCCTTGTGAAGGGTATGAGTCCTAAACACCTTGGATGAACTCCAAATTTTGCAAGGAGGTTCCTAGGATATATAGAACCCACTGTTAAAAATATTAGCTAGTTTGAAAAGGATAGGGGCCCAAAAACCCTAACCCTAGCCTAGGACCTAAAACTTGTAGTGTAAGTTTAGGTTAGCTAAACATCTTGAAACTTAACCAAATTTGGGTAGAGAGGGGATTAGGGTATGTTGAGCCTCTGATAATTTACTTGAGGAATTTTGGACAATGTTTATAGCACTTCATTTGTAATCAATAGTAATGCCCTAATTAATATTTTGGCTATTGTGGTCTCACTGCCCATAGAGAGGGTATGAAACATGGGCAGAGTTAGTTTTAGGTTATAATAATCTTGTATGAATTTTGTTAGAATTTTTGGATATCTATTTAGGGCATCTACTTCACAAGTGCTTTATTTTGATTACATATTAAATAATTCTTGTCAGAGGCCATTACTTACTGAAAAATCATGAAACTTGCTGCATAGTGTTTTTAGCTCAATGTTATCATATGGGAATTTTTGTGGAAATATTTGATGACTGATTAGCATACTTTGTTCATTAACCCTTAAATTAGAAAGTTCATAAGAAAATCAAATATAGTCTTATTTCCAAATGATAAATTATGAAACTTTTTCTAGGGTACTTGTAGTCCATCACAATCATCCCTGAATTTTCTCTGAATTTTTGGAGGTATATTTTCTCTAGAATCTTTTAAAATGACTTATTATGGGGCATCTTTGAAATTAAATTTAAAGGCCGAAACTTTGCTGAAAAATTGGAAGACTTAGGATTTAGAGTTGATTAGGCATTTTGTAATTATCATAAATTTAGTGGATTATTACCTTGTCTGAAAATGGTATTTCATGTTCAAACCTGGGCCTTTGGGGACACTAGAATAAATAAATTAATTATCAGACAAATTAGGAAAATTATGGATTTCTGGATTTATGTTTCAAATGTCTTTTTATCCCTCTAATAATTGTCATAAGGGTACTGAATGAGTATTTCATGTACTTCCCTTTTTACGGGCCATATAGCTTAAGTGGGCTGCATTTAGTAAAACTGCAGAAAATCAGTTGGGTCATGAATTAGGGCACATGTGATGAGTCTTGATTGGTTTGCTGGAAGGGTAAATAGATTTGGGTACATCTTGGAAGATAAGTGAGTAGGGTGATATTTTGTCTAGGGTTTAAAGGCGCTCGGGTCCGGCGAAAGATCGTCCTCCCCGAGGTGAGTGGAGTCAAATCACCCTAGGATTAGCTTATCGGAACATGAGAAAATAATGGGTAAGGGAATCAACCAATAATAAATAAGTACCTTGCGAAAGGGAACGCTGGGCGTAATCCCAACACAGTTCCTAGTGCCCCTTGAGAGCCCTTCACAGGGAATACCGGGGGCAGTCCTGGGTTAACGTAAACTGTTTTAACAAGCTGAAAAGAGTAACTTAGTAATTAGGGTTGCACATTTCACAAACACTGAGGGCACCGGATGTTGGTTAGGAGCTTCGGCTCGGATGGTTAAAAGGCGGACTTTGGGTCCGGGGAGCTTCGGCTCGATTGTTTGAGTCGGACGTGTTGGTCCGGGGAGCTTCGGCTCGACTCTTGATTACGCTAATTTGCATGTGCATAACAGGAAAGGAAATTAAGGTGGTGGGTCTTCGGTATTGGAGGGTCGATGCACCGACGCCAATACGTTGACTCGGCAAGTGTGGTTAGCACTTCGCCAACAGAAGTCCGGTGCGCCAGCCGGCAAGAGTACGCAGGAGTCCGCTTCGTGCACCAAGCGTTGAGGCGTACGATAGGTCTGACCGGTAGTGCTTTACTGGTTTAGAGGTGGGCGAGGCCCAACCCACCGCTTCCGTCTGCCACTACGGAGGTATCCTGGGAGGTTACGGCTCCAAAAAGGGGGAACTAAAGGTCTGTGTGCACAGAGTCGGGTGTGTGTGTTGCACTTGCATGTCCATCATACCCACTTGCATGTCATAGCATAATCGTTACCCTTAACCTTGACACCTAAAGTATAAGTGGAATGGGACGCTTATACTTTAGGACCTGCAAAACGACCCCTTGGTCTATAAGCTTGTGTGGGCAAGTTTATAAATTAAGGTTAATTTTTGATATATATATCCACTGTTATTGATAACCGACACCCCAACGTATAAATTGGTATGGGACTTTTTATACGATGGGAGCCTTGCAGAAGACCCCTTGGCTTATGTGTTTTCACATAAGTAAAGGTTACTTTTCATATATCAGCTTATTGTCTTATTATGCTATAGAATTTGCTAGTATAGGTCCACTGCCATCTGCTTTTGATATTCTCCACCTTCAAGTCCTCCCTTTTCTTCCTCTCCGCTCGGTGACTAGGAGCCGTGGGGGAAGGGGCGGGGGATGATAGGACTTAGTCTTTTAGACTAACGGTTTTCGAACCGCATCATTTAGGGGATCGTGGAGACCAGCATGGAGGAGCAGCCCCAGAGACCGGTGCGCTTGGAGGTGGGGCAGTCTAGCTCCGGAGTTCATGCAGCCGGGACCGTGAGTCTCGACCTTGAGTAGTTTTCTACTTTTGTTTCTGCATGAGAGATCTTGTAGTGAGGTTATGATGTACCGGGCATAAGCCCGTTTTTGGCTACTCTGATGTTATTTTCTGTGGACACTCCCTTCGTGGAGTTATGTTTATTATGTCATGTGATTCTCTGTGGACAGATAGTTTCCATTTTACTTCATTATGCTACTTTTCTGTGATCGAATTGGCCGGCAGAATCGGCGCTTTGTGGTGATGACCCTTCAGGGCGTGAAGGAGTCACCGCAAAATGGCGGTTCTGGGCCTAAGACCCCGGTGTCGAAAAAGAAAAAAAAGGGGGGGGTCTTACAAGTGGTATCAGAGGCAGAGCCAGATCGAAAAGTAGCAGTCCACAACCCTGGGTCACCCCCGCGCGGGTTTAGTTTGGGGACAAACTAAGCAGCGGAAGCAGTGGTGTGCCCATATGGGGGGAATCACATGTAAATTGTCCACTTTCATTAGGCATTGAGTCGATTACCTACTAATGTAGCTCGTTTTGCAGCCCCCAGCTCAGCCCACCCCACAAGGTGGAGCTCAGCAGACCCCAGATATTGCACCACCTCCCATGGTCCCCACACCTTTCCTCCAGTCGGACATGGGGCAGACCCTTACAGCTATCCTTGAGGCCTTCCGGGCTCAGCAGGCTCCAGCCCAGCAGCCAAACCCAGGGGCCAACTGGATGAGCACCTTCCGAGGACTCTCTCCCCCATCATACTTAGGGACAGAGTCGGCAGTACGGACAGAGGAGTAGCTGGATGTTATGTACGAGATGTTGACTGGGATACGATGCCCTTGGGAGAAGAGGGTGGCCCTGGTGGTATCTTGCTTGGAGTCCCATGCTAAGAGGTGGTGGAAGACGCTGTTGGACACGACTTTTGCTGATAGGGAGATTGCAGAGATCACTTGGGAAGAATTCAGGGCCACGCTGCTGGAGCACTTTGTTCCTCAGTCGGCCAGGGACGAGTTGGAGGAGCGGTTCTTGCAGCTGAGGCAGGGCACCAGGACGGTGGTGGAGTACCACCGAGAGTTCGATCATTTGGCCCGATATGCGGGCTCCTACCAGCTGGACGAAGCAGGATACGTCAAGAGGTTTTATAAGGGTCTAAAAGAAGAGTTGAGGGAGGCCTTGCTTTTTGTCTCTGACGGGCCCATCTCCCGGATTTTGGAGATGGCGAAGAGGATTGAGGCCGACTGGCACACCACTCGGGGCCGGAAACGGCAAGCGGAGGACCAGGGCCCGAGGGCCTGAAATGATCAGCGGCGAGGCACCATACCAGATGGGAGGAGGACAGAGGAGCAGCCTCGTCAGGAGGTGAGGCAGGAGCCGAGAGAACAGGTGGTTTTGGCCCCTCAACCTCTCCGGATCCAGGAGATGCAGAGACCCCGGGGTATGGCGTATCCCCCGCCGGAGTGCTTCCATTGTCACCAGGTGGGACATCTCCGGAGAGACTGCCCTATGAGGGGGGCACCACCTCCAGCACCACGGGGTGGCCCACCGGCCCAGCATTTCGGAGGCCGAGGACGCGGCCGAGGACGTGGTTACCAGGGAGGCGACCGCAGGCAGAATGGGGAGCAGATTTACGCTTTGGACTTAGCACAGCCCCGGAACCCGGACAGGGTTATTGCAGGTATGAGAGTAATCTTAATTTTGGATTTATTCTTTACTCATATTAAGTGTTGATAGAACTACTACACGACCTAGGTTAGAAAACCTTACACCAAAGTTTCTTTTTAAAACTGATTTAGGAATGGTGATGGTGTGCGGCAAGCCTGCCCATACCCTGTTCGACACGGGGGCATCGCACAACTTTGTGTCAGAGGATTTCGTCAAGGACCTGGATCAGATTCGATGTTATACGGGACTACCCAGGAGGGTGCGCCTCCCTAATGGGATGGAGATCCAGTCCACAGAAAAGTGCCTCCTGGAGGTTACCATAGACGGGTTGACACTCGAGGCCCCGGCGACGATCCTGAGGATGCCGGACTTCGACCTCGTCTTGGGCATGACATGGCTTGTCTGGAACCATGCCCAGATTGATTGCCCGGCAAGGAGGGTCGTGCTGAGCCACGGCGATACTTATGCGACATTCGAAGGTACTACACCGGTCTCCCGTCGCCTGCTTTCATCTATTCAGGCCGTTAAGGCTCACATGCAAGGAGACGAGGTATATCAGGTATTATTCGAGATGACTGAGGAGGAGGACCTGATTGCTAGTATTCCGGTGGTTCGTGACTACGCCGATATTTTTCCGGATAAGCTGCCAGGACTGCCTCCGCATAGGGAAAAGGACTTCCAGATTCAGTTGGTACCAGGGGCTAAGCCGGTATCCAAGGCCCCTTATCGGATGGCCCCGAAGGAGTTGGCGGAGTTTCGGACACAGTTGCAGGAGCTGGTGGAGGCAGGATTTGTTAGGCCGAGCTCCTCATCATGGGGAGCTCCTGTCCTATTCGTGAAGAAGAAGGATGGCACTCTTCGCCTGTGCATTGACTATCGAGCACTAAACAGGCTGACCGTCCGAAATACCTATCCGCTCCCCAGGATAGACGAGTTGTTCGATCAGCTGGAGGGAGCCCATTATTTTTCGAAGCTGGACTTGAGGTCAGGCTACTACCAGCTGCGGATCCAGGAGGAGGATATTCCGAAGACGGCCTTTAGTAGCCGATATGGATTGTATGAGTTCATCGTGATGCCCTTCGGGCTCACGAATGCTCCGTCGGCGTTTATGAGCCTCATGAACCGGGTCTTCGAGGCCTATTTGGATGTGTTCGTCATAGTATTCATAGATGACATCCTTATCTATTCTAAGACGGAGGAGGAGCACACTCGACATCTGACACTGACCTTGGAGAGACTGCGGGAGCATCGTCTTTATGCGAAGTTCAGCAAGTGTCAGTTCTGGCTGAAGGAGGTGGCTTTCTTAGGCCACATTATCAGCGGAGCCGGACTGGCGGTGGACCCGGCAAAGATTCAAGCAGTCAGGGATTGGCCGCCGCTGAAGACGGCCACGGATGTGCGGAGTTTCCTGGGACTTGCCGGTTATTACCGAAAGTTCGTAGAGGGATTCTCTCGAATCGCCCTCCCGCTCACATCCTTGACGAAGAAGGAGGTACCGTTCGTATGGACCCCGCAGTGCCAGACAGCTTTCCAGGAGCTGAAGGATCGGCTAACCTCGGCTCCCATTCTTACACTCCCCTCGGGGAGGGAGGGATTTCAGGTCTACACCGACGCATCATATCAGGGGATGGGAGCGGTGCTGATGCAGAACGGACACGTCATAGCTTATGCCTCCCGCCAGCTGAAGACCCATGAGAAGAACTACCCAGTGCATGACCTTGAGATGGGAGCAGTTATATTCGCACTGAAAATATGGCGGCACTACCTTTATGGAGTCCACTGTGATATATACTCCGATCATAAGAACCTTAAGTACGTGGACACGCAGAAGGAACTGAACATCAGGCAGAGGCGGTGGGTGGAGTTTCTATCTGACTATCAGTATGAGATGCACTATCACCCGGGGAAGGCGAACGTGGTAGCAGATGCACTGAGTCGGAGAGCCGCCACAGCAGGAGCAGAGCCCCAGTTGATGTCTATGGAGCTGCTGCAGAGATTAGAGGACATGCACATTACTCTGGTGTCGTCTGATGATCCTGAGCTCTATGAGGAGTACTTGGCCGCGATGGGCGTTACCGATGACATCAGAGACCGAGTCAGAGAAGGGCAGAGGCAGGATGCCAAGTTAGAGCTCATCTTCCAAGCTCTGAAGGCAGGCACTGCAGGAGATTACACACTGAGGGACGACCTGGTGTGCTTCAGAGGACGGGTGTATATACCGGAGGGAGGCCAGATCCGGGAGGATATTATGACGGAGGCGCACTGTAGCCGGTATTCTGTACACCCGGGGATCACAAAGATGACGGCTGATTTGAAGAAGACAATGTTCTGGCCGGGCATGAAGAAGGATGTCTCTTACTTCGTGACCCATTGTGAGGCATGTCAGCTAGTGAAGGCGGAGTGCAGGAACCCCGCAGGATTATTGCAGCCACTCCCGGTGCCGGAGTGGAAGTTCGATGACATAGCCATGGACTTCATACATGGGCTTCCCCGGTCTCGGACAGGGAATGACTCGATCTGGGTAATCGTTGATCGGTTGACCAAGGTGGCTCGATTTATACCGATCAGGAAGGACGATTCAGTAGGAGTACTGGTGCGGAAGTTTGTGGAGCAATTCATTCGTTATCATGGCGTGCCCAGGACGATAGTATCGGATCGGGATGGCTGGTTCACCTCCAGGGAGTGGAGATCCGTGCAAGCTTACTTAGGCACGCGATTGACCTTCAGCACTGCATTTCATCCCCAGACAGACGGGCAGACAGAACGCACCAACCGGACGCTGGAGGACCTTTTGAGGCTATGCATCTTGGACCGTGGGGAACCGTGGGAGAAACTCTTACCCCTGGTCGAGTTCTCCTATAACAACAGCCACCAGTCCAGCATCAGGATGGCGCCTTACGAAGCCTTGTACGGGAGGAGATGTCGGACCCCGCTTTCTTGGGTTCAGAACGAAGATCCGAAGGTGTTGGGGTCAGAGTTTGTTGAAGACACCGAGGCACAGGTGAGGCTGATCAGAGACAGGATGCTAGAGGCGCAGAGCAGACATGCTAAGTACTATGACGCCCGGCATCGACAAGTGGAGTTCCAGGTGGGAGACCGGGTGTTTCTGAAGATCCGACCCATGCATGGAGTCTCGCGGGTGCGTGGTCGGAGGAAGAAGCTCAGCCCTAGGTACATGGGCCCTTACAGGATCCTGGAGCGGATCGGACCCCTGGCCTACCGGCTGGAGTTACCACCAGAGCTGGAAGCGCTGCACGACGTCTTCCATATTTCTTCATTGAGGAGGGCTTTGCTACGCCCGGACCAGCAGATCTTGACCGCCGAAGGGCCGGTAGCTTCAGACCGGTCGGTTCGTTTGGAGCCAGTGAGGATCGACGACCGAGGAATACGGGTCTTGCGACGCAAGAAGGTCCCACTAGTTAAGGTCCTGTGGAGGAACCACGGCCAGGAGGAGCACACCTGGGAGCCGCAGGACCTGATGCGACAAAGATACCCCGAGCTATTCAGTCAGGTATACCTCTCAGACCCCTCAAGATGTTAATTTATTCTCCTGCTTTAATTTACTAAGGGCTGCTCTAGGCAGATAGAGGCTTATCTTTTGTTTATTGGGGGCTTATCCTTGTTTATTGGGATCTTGGTTTGCCGATTGGGCGTAATGGTCATAGATCTAAGCTTTCCCGTAAAACCTAATTTAACAAACTAGGCGTCATGATGGGATGTTACAAGGCTCTTTCCTTCGGTAGTAAGTCCCGTAGGCCCAACCTTGATTTCGGGGACAAATCTTTGTTTTGTTTATTGGGAATTGTAACATCCCATTTCCAACTAGACCCCTAAGAATGGTTTTGGCCATGACTAGGTCATGACAAACCCTAGGAAGCCAGAAATAGGCTGGGAGATAGGGGACAAAAGGTGGGAGATCATCATGGTCTGCAAATAGTAAAACTCTAAACAATGGTTTAGGATGACCATGGGCTACACCTTAACCCCAAGACCCTACCACAACACCCCTAATACTTTGGGAGGCCCATTAGAGCCAAAAGGACCCATTAGGGTCAACCCAAGAGGCTCAGTTGACCAAGGTCAACCCTAGCCCTAAATGGGTCAAACTAGCCTACTTAGGGTCAATTGACCTACTCCTAGCCTAGAGGACCCCACCTATGCCCTCCTAACCCTAAAGTGAGGTCAATGGGTCACTAAGGACACATTGGGGTCAGCCCTAGAGGCCAGGTTGACCCAAGTCAACTCAAGCCCTAACCTGGTCAAAGTACCCTTACTAAGGGTATGTGACCTCCAAAGTACAGGGTAACCCTACATAACCCTACCTAGACCCTAAGGGAAGCCAATGGGTCACCCAGGACCCAATGGGGTCAACCTAGATGGTCAAATTGACCAGGTCAACCCTCATTTGGGTCAAGTCAAACTTAGCCCAAAAAGGGCTAACCCAAGCTCAAGCCACTTCTCCCTTAGGCTAAACCCATTCCCATGACCATCATAATCAAGTGGGCTGCTTTTAGCTTGTGAGGTTGACTAGTCAACCAGAGGTGACTAGGAGAGAGAAAGGAGCTCCTCTCCATGATAATGGAGGAGAGAGAAAATGAGGAAGAGGAAGGGGAAGAGAGAGGCCGGCCAAGGAAGGCTAACAGCCACCAATTATGGCTGTAATCAACTCCTCTAGGGGAGAGGAGTTGATTCCAGCCGTTTCCCGGCCACCAAGGGGTGGGTTCAGCCCCCCTCCACACAACCCGAGCCACACCTTTAATGGTGTTAATGGCCATTGAAGAACCAGCCTTCCCCCTCCCCCGTTTGCCATTTAAACACCTTCAGGGAGCCAGGGGGATCATTTTAGAGCTTTTACCTGGAGGAGACGAGCCATTCCACTGTGCAGTTGCAGAAGCCGAGCGCCGCCGCCGTCGTCAATGGCATTCCGCCGCTCCTCACGCATTCAGGCCGCCAGGAAGGTCCTCCTCCTCTCCTTGACTCGCGGGTAGATCTTAGGACTCTTAAGATTTTAGTTTCGGGCTCAATTGAGCCCGATCGAATCCAGGATTTCTCCATGTTTCGGCAAGAAATCTTCTTGCTACAACCGCCGGAAAACGCCTCTCCGGCGGCAGAGCCGCCGCCTGGCGGTAGCCACCACTTCAACGGAGGTGTTGGTGGCGGTGGCCGGCCGGGGAAGGGGCTGGATCGCCGGCGGCAGGGCTTGGAAGTGGCTCCAGGCGGGATGAATCCTGGCCGTCGGCTCAAGGAAGAAGATGAAGGGATTCCGTCCCTTTTGCTTCAAGATTCGTGCGGGCCTGATATTAAACTATAGGAAATAATTTATATTAATGCAATTCTGTCACAGTTTTTGATATTAATGGTTTTAAACTTTAAAAATACTTAGGATCTTCTGGTGGAAAATACTTCAACATGAAAGTTGTAGTCCCTTGAGTCTACTTTATTTTAAAATTAGTTTGAACCCATTTGGGTGTAAGGTCTGACCAAGGCACCCATTTTGGTGGGACATACCCTTAGGGCTAGGCAGTCATTAAATTGAGTGCCCACTCTTCACCCCTAGCCCAAATTAGCTGAAAGTTTTGGCAGAGAGTCTATCCTAGACATACCTAGGGCCTGCCCAAAAATGGGAATTTTTGGAGAAAATATTTCTATAGTTTTTGTAAATATTTAATAATTATTAGATAAATTAAATAGGTGCCCTAAACACCTCCAAACCCTCCCAAATTTTGGTGAGTGGTCCCTGGGTTCAAATTAGGTATCTGTATAAAATTTCATTTAATTTGGATGTGTTTTGAATAGGTTTTGACCCAACCCTAACTATACCTTTATAAGGGCTTTTTGGTCAAAAGGTGCACTTTTGGTTTTGAGTGACCAAATCACCTCAACAGAGGCTGAAATTTGGGCCATTGGCTTGTTATAGCACTTATCACCTCCCCATGGGATATGGGGTAGGGAGGAATAGATTTGCCCTAAGTTCCTAGGTCAAACCCTAAGGAGGGACCTTTTGGCCTTGTGAAGGGTATGAGTCCTAAACACCTTGGATGAACTCCAAATTTTGCAAGGAGGTTCCTAGGATATATAGAACCCACTGTTAAAAATATTAGCTAGTTTTGAAAAGGATAGGGGCCCAAAAACCCTAACCCTAGCCTAGGACCTAAAACTTGTAGTGTAAGTTTAGGTTAGCTAAACATCTTGAAACTTAACCAAATTTGGGTAGAGAGGGGATTAGGGTATGTTGAGCCTCTGATAATTTACTTGAGGAATTTTGGACAATGTTTATAGCACTTCATTTGTAATCAATAGTAATGCCCTAATTAATATTTTGGCTATTGTGGTCTCACTGCCCATAGAGAGGGTATGAAACATGGGCAGAGTTAGTTTTAGGTTATAATAATCTTGTATGAATTTTGTTAGAATTTTTGGATATCTATTTAGGGCATCTACTTCACAAGTGCTTTATTTTGATTACATATTAAATAATTCTTGTCAGAGGCCATTACTTACTGAAAAATCATGAAACTTGCTGCATAGTGTTTTTAGCTCAATGTTATCATATGGGAATTTTTGTGGAAATATTTGATGACTGATTAGCATACTTTGTTCATTAACCCTTAAATTAGAAAGTTCATAAGAAAATCAAATATAGTCTTATTTCCAAATGATAAATTATGAAACTTTTTCTAGGGTACTTGTAGTCCATCACAATCATCCCTGAATTTTCTCTGAATTTTTGGAGGTATATTTTCTCTAGAATCTTTTAAAATGACTTATTATGGGGCATCTTTGAAATTAAATTTAAAGGCCGAAACTTTGCTGAAAAATTGGAAGACTTAGGATTTAGAGTTGATTAGGCATTTTGTAATTATCATAAATTTAGTGGATTATTACCTTGTCTGAAAATGGTATTTCATGTTCAAACCTGGGCCTTTGGGGACACTAGAATAAATAAATTAATTATCAGACAAATTAGGAAAATTATGGATTTCTGGATTTATGTTTCAAATGTCTTTTTATCCCTCTAATAATTGTCATAAGGGTACTGAATGAGTATTTCATGTACTTCCCTTTTTACGGGCCATATAGCTTAAGTGGGCTGCATTTAGTAAAACTGCAGAAAATCAGTTGGGTCATGAATTAGGGCACATGTGATGAGTCTTGATTGGTTTGCTGGAAGGGTAAATAGATTTGGGTACATCTTGGAAGATAAGTGAGTAGGGTGATATTTTGTCTAGGGTTTAAAGGCGCTCGGGTCCGGCGAAAGATCGTCCTCCCCGAGGTGAGTGGAGTCAAATCACCCTAGGATTAGCTTATCGGAACATGAGAAAATAATGGGTAAGGGAATCAACCAATAATAAATAAGTACCTTGCGAAAGGGAACGCTGGGCGTAATCCCAACACAGTTCCTAGTGCCCCTTGAGAGCCCTTCACAGGGAATACCGGGGGCAGTCCTGGGTTAACGTAAACTGTTTTAACAAGCTGAAAAGAGTAACTTAGTAATTAGGGTTGCACATTTCACAAACACTGAGGGCACCGGATGTTGGTTAGGAGCTTCGGCTCGGATGGTTAAAAGGCGGACTTTGGGTCCGGGGAGCTTCAGCTCGACTCTTGATTACGCTAATTTGCATGTGCATAACAGGAAAGGAAATTAAGGTGGTGGGTCTTCGGTATTGGAGGGTCGATGCACCGACGCCAATACGTTGACTCGGCAAGTGTGGTTAGCACTTCGCCAACAGAAGTCCGGTGCGCCAGCCGGCAAGAGTACGCAGGAGTCCGCTTCGTGCACCAAGCGTTGAGGCGTACGATAGGTCTGACCGGTAGTGCTTTACTGGTTTAGAGGTGGGCGAGGCCCAACCCACCGCTTCCGTCTGCCACTACGGAGGTATCCTGGGAGGTTACGGCTCCAAAAAGGGGGAACTAAAGGTCTGTGTGCACAGAGTCGGGTGTGTGTGTTGCACTTGCATGTTCATCATACCCACTTGCATGTCATAGCATAATCGTTACCCTTAACCTTGACACCTAAAGTATAAGTGGAATGGGACGCTTATACTTTAGGACCTGCAAAACGACCCCTTGGTCTATAAGCTTGTGTGGGCAAGTTTATAAATTAAGGTTAATTTTTGATATATATATCCACTGTTATTGATAACCGACACCCCAACGTATAAATTGGTATGTGACTTTTTATACGATGGGAGCCTTGCAGAAGACCCCTTGGCTTATGTGTTTTCACATAAGTAAAGGTTACTTTTCATATATCAGCTTATTGTCTTATTATGCTATAGAATTTGCTAGTATAGGTCCACTGCCATCTGCTTTTGATATTCTCCACCTTCAAGTCCTCCCTTTTCTTCCTCTCCGCTCGGTGCCTAGGAGCCGTGGGGGAAGGGGCGGGGGATGATAGGACTTAGTCTTTTAGACTAACGGTTTTCGAACCGCATCATTTAGGGGATCGTGGAGACCAGCATGGAGGAGCAGCCCCAGAGACCGGTGCGCTTGGAGGTGGGGCAGTCTAGCTCCGGAGTTCATGCAGCCGGGACCGTGAGTCTCGACCTTGAGTAGTTTTCTACTTTTGTTTCTGCATGAGAGATCTTGTAGTGAGGTTATGATGTACCGGGCATAAGCCCGTTTTTGGCTACTCTGATGTTATTTTCTGTGGACACTCCCTTCGTGGAGTTATGTTTATTATGTCATGTGATTCTCTGTGGACAGATAGTTTCCATTTTACTTCATTATGCTACTTTTCTGTGATCGAATTGGCCGGCAGAATCGGCGCTTTGTGGTGATGACCCTTCAGGGCGTGAAGGAGTCACCGCAAAACGGCGGTTCTGGGCCTAAGACCCCGGTGTCGAAAAAGAAAAAAAAGGGGGGGGGGGGTCTTACAAGTGGTATCAGAGGCAGAGCCAGATCGAAAAGTAGCAGTCCACAACCCTGGGTCACCCCCGCGCGGGTTTAGTTTGGGGACAAACTAAGCAGCGGAAGCAGTGGTGTGCCCATATGGGGGGAATCACATGTAAATTGTCCACTTTCATTAGGCATTGAGTCGATTACCTACTAATGTAGCTCATTTTGCAGCCCCCAGCTCAGCCCACCCCACAAGGTGAGCTCAGCAGACCCCAGATATTGCACCACCTCCCATGGTCCCCACACCTTTCCTCCAGTCGGACATGGGGCAGACCCTTACAGCTATCCTTGAGGCCTTCCGGGCTCAGCAGGCTCCAGCCCAGCAGCCAAACCCAGGGGCCAACTGGATGAGCACCTTCCGAGGACTCTCTCCCCCATCATACTTAGGGACAGAGTCGGCAGTACGGACAGAGGAGTGGCTGGATGTTATGTACGAGATGTTGACTGGGATACGATGCCCTTGGGAGAAGAGGGTGGCCCTGGTGGTATCTTGCTTGGAGTCCCATGCTAAGAGGTGGTGGAAGACACTGTTGGACACGACTTTTGCTGATAGGGAGATTGCAGAGATCACTTGGGAAGAATTCAGGGCCACGCTGCTGGAGCACTTTGTTCCTCAGTCGGCCAGGGACGAGTTGGAGGAGCGGTTCTTGCAGCTGAGGCAGGGCACCAGGATGGTGGTGGAGTACCACCGAGAGTTCGATCATTTGGCCTGATATGCGGGCTCCTACCAGCTGGACGAAGCAGGATACGTCAAGAGGTTTTATAAGGGTCTAAAAGAAGAGTTGAGGGAGGCCTTGCTTTTTGTCTCTGACGGGCCCATCTCCCGGATTTTGGAGATGGCGAAGAGGATTGAGGCCGACTGGCACACCACTCGGGGCCAGGAAACGGCAAGCGGAGGACCAGGGCCGGAGGGCCCGAAATGATCAGCGGCGAGGCACCATACCAGATGGGAGGAGGACAGAGGAGCAGCCTCGTCAGGAGGTGAGGCAGGAGCCGAGAGAACAGGTGGTTTTGGCCCCTCAACCTCTCCGGATCCAGGAGATGCAGAGACCCCGGGGTATGGCGTATCCCCCGCCGGAGTGCTTCCATTGTCACCAGGTGGGACATCTCCGGAGAGACTGCCCTATGAGGGGGGCACCACCTCCAGCACCACGGGGTGGCCCACCGGCCCAGCATTTCGGAGGCCGAGGACGCGGCCGAGGACGTGGTTACCAGGGAGGCGACCGCAGGCAGAATGGGGAGCAGATTTACGCTTTGGACTTAGCACAGCCCCGGAACCCGGACAGGGTTATTGCAGGTATGAGAGTAATCTTAATTTTGGATTTATTCTTTACTCATATTAAGTGTTGATAGAACTACTACACGACCTAGGTTAGAAAACCTTACACCAAAGTTTCTTTTTAAAACTGATTTAGGAATGGTGATGGTGTGCGGCAAGCCTGCCCATACCCTGTTCGACACGGGGGCATCGCACAACTTTGTGTCAGAGGATTTCGTCAAGGACCTGGATCAGATTCGATGTTATACGGGACTACCCAGGAGGGTGCGCCTCCCTAATGGGATGGAGATCCAGTCCACAGAAAAGTGCCTCCTGGAGGTTACCATAGACGGGTTGACACTCGAGGCCCCGGCGACGATCCTGAGGATGCCGGACTTCGACCTCGTCTTGGGCATGACATGGCTTGTCTGGAACCATGCCCAGATTGATTGCCCAGGCAAGGAGGGTCGTGCTGAGCCACGGCGATACTTATGCGACATTCGAAGGTACTACACCGGTCTCCCGTCGCCTGCTTTCATCTATTCAGGCCGTTAAGGCTCACATGCAAGGAGACGAGGTATATCAGGTATTATTCGAGATGACTGAGGAGGAGGACCTGATTGCTAGTATTCCGGTGGTTCGTGACTACGCCGATATTTTTCCGGATAAGCTGCCAGGACTGCCTCCGCATAGGGAAAAGGACTTCCAGATTCAGTTGGTACCAGGGGCTAAGCCGGTATCCAAGGCCCCTTATCGGATGGCCCCGAAGGAGTTGGCGGAGTTTCGGACACAGTTGCAGGAGCTGGTGGAGGCAGGATTTGTTAGGCCGAGCTCCTCATCATGGGGAGCTCCTGTCCTATTCGTGAAGAAGAAGGATGGCACTCTTCGCCTGTGCATTGACTATCGAGCACTAAACAGGCTGACCGTCCGAAATACCTATCCGCTCCCCAGGATAGACGAGTTGTTCGATCAGCTGGAGGGAGCCCATTATTTTTCGAAGCTGGACTTGAGGTCAGGCTACTACCAGCTGCGGATCCAGGAGGAGGATATTCCGAAGACGGCCTTTAGTAGCCGATATGGATTGTATGAGTTCATCGTGATGCCCTTCGGGCTCACGAATGCTCCGTCGGCGTTTATGAGCCTCATGAACCGGGTCTTCGAGGCCTATTTGGATGTGTTCGTCATAGTATTCATAGATGACATCCTTATCTATTCTAAGACGGAGGAGGAGCACACTCGACATCTGACACTGACCTTGGAGAGACTGCGGGAGCATCGTCTTTATGCGAAGTTCAGCAAGTGTCAGTTCTGGCTGAAGGAGGTGGCTTTCTTAGGCCACATTATCAGCGGAGCCGGACTGGCGGTGGACCCGGCAAAGATTCAGGCAGTCAGGGATTGGCCGCCGCTGAAGACGGCCACGGACGTGCGGAGTTTCCTGGGACTTGCCGGTTATTACCGAAAGTTCGTAGAGGGATTCTCTCGAATCGCCCTCCCGCTCACATCCTTGACGAAGAAGGAGGTACCGTTCGTATGGACCCCGCAGTGCCAGACAGCTTTCCAGGAGCTGAAGGATCGGCTAACCTCGGCTCCCATTCTTACACTCCCCTCGGGGAGGGAGGGATTTCAGGTCTACACCGACGCATCATATCAGGGGATGGGAGCGGTGCTGATGCAGAACGGACACGTCATAGCTTATGCCTCCCGCCAGCTGAAGACCCATGAGAAGAACTACCCAGTGCATGACCTTGAGATGGGAGCAGTTATATTCGCACTGAAAATATGGCGGCACTACCTTTATGGAGTCCACTGTGATATATACTCCGATCATAAGAACCTTAAGTACGTGGACACGCAGAAGGAACTGAACATCAGGCAGAGGCGGTGGGTGGAGTTTCTATCTGACTATCAGTATGAGATGCACTATCACCCGGGGAAGGCGAACGTGGTAGCAGATGCACTGAGTCGGAGAGCCGCCACAGCAGGAGCAGAGCCCCAGTTGATGTCTATGGAGCTGCTGCAGAGATTAGAGGACATGCACATTACTCTGGTGTCGTCTGATGATCCTGAGCTCTATGAGGAGTACTTGGCCGCGATGGGCGTTACCGATGACATCAGAGACCGAGTCAGAGAAGGGCAGAGGCAGGATGCCAAGTTAGAGCTCATCTTCCAAGCTCTGAAGGCAGGCACTGCAGGAGATTACACACTGAGGGACGACCTGGTGTGCTTCAGAGGACGGGTGTATATACCGGAGGGAGGCCAGATCCGGGAGGATATTATGACGGAGGCGCACTGTAGCCGGTATTCTGTACACCCGGGGATCACAAAGATGACGGCTGATTTGAAGAAGACAATGTTCTGGCCGGGCATGAAGAAGGATGTCTCTTACTTCGTGACCCATTGTGAGGCATGTCAGCTAGTGAAGGCGGAGTGCAGGAACCCCGCAGGATTATTGCAGCCACTCCCGGTGCCGGAGTGGAAGTTCGATGACATAGCCATGGACTTCATACATGGGCTTCCCCGGTCTCGGACAGGGAATGACTCGATCTGGGTAATCGTTGATCGGTTGACCAAGGTGGCTCGATTTATACCGATCAGGAAGGACGATTCAGTAGGAGTACTGGTGCGGAAGTTTGTGGAGCAATTCATTCGTTATCATGGCGTGCCCAGGACGATAGTATCGGATCGGGATGGCCGGTTCACCTCCAGGGAGTGGAGATCCGTGCAAGCTTACTTAGGCACGCGATTGACCTTCAGCACTGCATTTCATCCCCAGACAGACGGGCAGACAGAACGCACCAACCGGACGCTGGAGGACCTTTTGAGGCTATGCATCTTGGACCGTGGGGAACCGTGGGAGAAACTCTTACCCCTGGTCGAGTTCTCCTATAACAACAGCCACCAGTCCAGCATCAGGATGGCGCCTTACGAAGCCTTGTACGGGAGGAGATGTCGGACCCCGCTTTCTTGGGTTCAGAACGAAGATCCGAAGGTGTTGGGGTCAGAGTTTGTTGAAGACACCGAGGCACAGGTGAGGCTGATCAGAGACAGGATGCTAGAGGCGCAGAGCAGACAGGCTAAGTACTATGACGCCCGGCATCGGCAAGTGGAGTTCCAGGTGGGAGACCGGGTGTTTCTGAAGATCCGACCCATGCATGGAGTCTCGCGGGTGCGTGGTCGGAGGAAGAAGCTCAGCCCTATGGTACATGGGCCCTTACAGGATCCTGGAGCGGATCGGACCCCTGGCCTACCGGCTGGAGTTACCACCAGAGCTGGAAGCGCTGCACGACGTCTTCCATATTTCTTCATTGAGGAGGGCTTTGCTACGCCCGGACCAGCAGATCTTGACCGCCGAAGGGCCGGTAGCTTCAGACCGGTCGGTTCGTTTGGAGCCAGTGAGGATCGACGACCGAGGAATACGGGTCTTGCGACGCAAGAAGGTCCCACTAGTTAAGGTCCTGTGGAGGAACCACGGCCAGGAGGAGCACACCTGGGAGCCGCAGGACCTGATGCGACAAAGATACCCCGAGCTATTCAGTCAGGTATACCTCTCAGACCCCTCAAGATGTTAATTTATTCTCCTGCTTTAATTTACTAAGGGCTGCTCTAGGCAGATAGAGGCTTATCTTTTGTTTATTGGGGGCTTATCCTTGTTTATTGGGATCTTGGTTTGCCGATTGGGCGTAATGGTCATAGATCTAAGCTTTCCCGTAAAACCTAATTTAACAAACTAGGCGTCATGATGGGATGTTACAAGGCTCTTTCCTTCGGTAGTAAGTCCCGTAGGCCCAACCTTGATTTCGGGGACGAAATCTTTGTTTTGTTTATTGGGAATTGTAACATCCCATTTCCAACTAGACCCCTAAGAATGGTTTTGGCCATGACTAGGTCATGACAAACCCTAGGAAGCCAGAAATAGGCTGGGAGATAGGGGACAAAAGGTGGGAGATCATCATGGTCTGCAAATAGTAAAACTCTAAACAATGGTTTAGGATGACCATGGGCTACACCTTAACCCCAAGACCCTACCACAACACCCCTAATACTTTGGGAGGCCCATTAGAGCCAAAAGGACCCATTAGGGTCAACCCAAGAGGCTCAGTTGACCAAGGTCAACCCTAGCCCTAAATGGGTCAAACTAGCCTACTTAGGGTCAATTGACCTACTCCTAGCCTAGAGGACCCCACCTATGCCCTCCTAACCCTAACGTGAGGTCAATGAGTCACTAAGGACACATTGGGGTCAGCCCTAGAGGCCAGGTTGACCCAAGTCAACTCAAGTCCTAACCTGGTCAAAGTACCCTTACTAAGGGTATGCGACCTCCAAAGTACAGGGTAACCCTACATAACCCTACCTAGACCCTAAGGGAAGCCAATGGGTCACCCAGGACCCAATGGGGTCAACCTAGATGGTCAAATTGACCAGGTCAACCCTCATTTGGGTCAAGTCAAACTTAGCCCAAAAAGGGCTAACCCAAGCTCAAGCCACTTCTCCCTTAGGCTAAACCCATTCCCATGACCATCATAATCAAGTGGGCTGCTTTTAGCTTGTGAGGTTGACTAGTCAACCAGAGGTGACTAGGAGAGAGAAAGGAGCTCCTCTCCATGATAATGGAGGAGAGAGAAAATGAGGAAGAGGAAGGGGAAGAGAGAGGCCGGCCAAGGAAGGCTAACATCCACCAATTATGGTTGTAATCAACTCCTCTAGGGGAGAGGAGTTGATTCCAGCCGTTTCCCGGCCACCAAGGGGTGGGTTCAGCCCCCCTCCACACAACCCGAGCCACACCTTTAATGGTGTTAATGGCCATTGAAGAACCAGCCTTCCCCCTCCCCCGTTTGCCATTTAAACACCTTCAGGGAGCCAGGGGGATCATTTTAGAGCTTTTACCTGGAGGAGACGAGCCATTCCACTGTGCAGTTGCAAAAGCCGAGCGCCGCCGCCGTCGTCAATGGCATTCCGCCGCTCCTCACGCATTCAGGCCGCCAGGAAGGTCCTCCTCCTCTCCTTGACTCGCGGGTAGATCTTAGGACTCTTAAGATTTTAGTTTCGGGCTCAATTGAGCCCGATCGAATCCAGGATTTCTCCATGTTTCGGCAAGAAATCTTCTTGCTACAACCGCCAGAAAACGCCTCTCCGGCGGCAGAGCCTCCGCCTGGCGGTAGCCACCACTTCAACGGAGGTGTTGGTGGCGGTGGCCGGCCGGGGAAGGGGCTGGATCGCCGGCGGCAGGGCTTGGAAGTGGCTCCAGGCAGGATGAATCCTGGCCGTCAGCTCAAGGAAGAAGATGAAGGGATTCCGTCCCTTTTGCTTCAAGATTCGTGCGGGCCTGATATTAAACTATAGGAAATAATTTATATTAATGCAATTCTGTCACAGTTTTTGATATTAATGGTTTTAAACTTTAAAAATACTTAGGATCTTCTGGTGGAAAATACTTCAACATGAAAGTTGTAGTCCCTTGAGTCTACTTTATTTTAAAATTAGTTTGAACCCATTTGGGTGTAAGGTATGACCAGGGCACCCATTTTGGTGGGACATACCCTTAGGGCTAGGCAGTCATTAAATTGAGTGCCCACTCTTCACCCCTAGCCCAAATTAGCTGAAAGTTTGGCAGAGAGTCTATCCTAGACATACCTAGGGCCTGCCAAAAAATGGGAATTTTTGGAGAAAATATTTCTATAGTTTTTGTAAATATTTAATAATTATTAGATAAATTAAATAGGTGCCCTAAACACCTCCAAACCCTCCCAAATTTTGGTGAGTGGTCCCTGGGTTCAAATTAGGTATCTGTATAAAATTTCATTTAATTTGGATGTGTTTTGAATAGGTTTTGACCCAACCCTAACTATACCTTTATAAGGGCTTTTTGGTCAAAAGGTGCACTTTTGGTTTTGAGTGACCAAATCACCTCAACAGAGGCTGAAATTTGGGCCATTGGCTTGTTATAGCACTTATCACCTCCCCATGGGATATGGGGTAGGGAGGAATAGATTTGCCCTAAGTTCCTAGGTCAAACCCTAAGGAGGGACCTTTTGGCCTTGTGAAGGGTATGAGTCCTAAACACCTTGGATGAACTCCAAATTTTGCAAGGAGGTTCCTAGGATATATAGAACCCACTGTTAAAAATATTAGCTAGTTTGAAAAGGATAGGGGCCCCAAAACCCTAACCCTAGCCTAGGACCTAAAACTTGTAGTGTAAGTTTAGGTTAGCTAAACATCTTGAAACTTAACCAAATTTGGGTAGAGAGGGGATTAGGGTATGTTGAGCCTCTGATAATTTACTTGAGGAATTTTGGACAATGTTTATACCACTTCATTTGTAATCAATAGTAATGCCCTAATTAATATTTTGGCTATTGTGGTCTCACTGCCCATAGAGAGGGTATGAAACATGGGCAGAGTTAGTTTTAGGTTATAATAATCTTGTATGAATTTTGTTAGAATTTTTGGATATCTATTTAGGGCATCTACTTCACAAGTGCTTTATTTTGATTACATATTAAATAATTCTTGTCAGAGGCCATTACTTACTGAAAAATCATGAAACTTGCTGCATAGTGTTTTTAGCTCAATGTTATCATATGGGAATTTTTGTGGAAATATTTGATGACTGATTAGCATACTTTGTTCATTAACCCTTAAATTAGAAAGTTCATAAGAAAATCAAATATAGTCTTATTTCCAAATGATAAATTATGAAACTTTTTGTAGGGTACTTGTAGTCCGTCACAATCATCCCTAAATTTTCTCTGAATTTTTGGAGGTATATTTTCTCTAGAATCTTTTAAAATGACTTATTATGGGGCATTTTTGAAATTAAATTTAAAGGCCGAAACTTTGCTGAAAAATTGGAAGACTTAGGATTTAGAGTTGATTAGGCATTTTGTAATTATCATAAATTTAGTGGATTATTACCTTGTCTGAAAATGGTATTTCATGTTCAAACCTGGGCCTTTGGGGACACTAGAATAAATAAATTAATTATCAGACAAATTAGGAAAATTATGGATTTCTGGATTTATGTTTCAAATGTCTTTTTATCCCTCTAATAATTGTCATAAGGGTACTGAATGAGTATTTCATGTACTTCCCTTTTTACGGGCCATATAGCTTAAGTGGGCTGCATTTAGTAAAACTGCAGAAAATCAGTTGGGTCATGAATTAGGGCACATGTGATGAGTCTTGATTGGTTTGCTGGAAGGGTAAATAGATTTGGGTACATCTTGGAAGATAAGTGAGTAGGGTGATATTTTGTCTAGGGTTTAAAGGCGCTCGGGTCCGGCGAAAGATCGTCCTCCCCGAGGTGAGTGGAGTCAAATCACCCTAGGATTAGCTTATCGGAACATGAGAAAATAATGGGTAAGGGAATCAACCAATAATAAATAAGTACCTTGCGAAAGGGAACGCTGGGCGTAATCCCAACACAGTTCCTAGTGCCCCTTGAGAGCCCTTCACAGGGAATACCGGGGGCAGTCCTGGGTTAACGTAAACTGTTTTAACAAGCTGAAAAGAGTAACTTAGTAATTAGGGTTGCACATTTCACAAACATTGAGGGCACCGGATGTTGGTTAGGAGCTTCGGCTCGGATGGTTAAAAGGCGGACTTTGGGTCCGGGGAGCTTCGGCTCGATTGTTTGAGTCGGACGTGTTGGTCCGGGGAGCTTCGGCTCGACTCTTGATTACGCTAATTTGCATGTGCATAACAGGAAAGGAAATTAAGGTGGTGGGTCTTCGGTATTGGAGGGTCGATGCACCGACACCAATACGTTGACTCGGCAAGTGTGGTTAGCACTTCGCCAACAGAAGTCCGGTGCGCCAGCCGGCAAGAGTATGCAGGAGTCCGCTTCGTGCACCAAGCGTTGAGGCATACGATAGGTCTGACCGGTAGTGCTTTACTGGTTTAGAGGTGGGCGAGGCCCAACCCACCGCTTCCGTCTGCCACTATGGAGGTATCCTGGGAGGTTACGGCTCCAAAAAGGGGGAACTAAAGGTCTGTGTGCACAGAGTCGGGTGTGTGTGTTGCACTTGCATGTCCATCATACCCACTTGCATGTCATAGCATAATCGTTACCCTTAACCTTGACACCTAAAGTATAAGTGGAATGAGACGCTTATACTTTAGGACCTGCAAAACGACCCCTTGGTCTATAAGCTTGTGTGGGCAAGTTTATAAATTAAGGTTAATTTTTGATATATATATCCACTGTTATTGATAACCGACACCCCAACGTATAAATTGGTATGAGACTTTTTATACGATGGGAGCCTTGCAGAAGACCCCTTGGCTTATGTGTTTTCACATAAGTAAAGGTTACTTTTCATATATCAGCTTATTATCTTATTATGCTATAGAATTTGCTAGTATAGGTCCACTGCCATCTGCTTTTGATATTCTCCACCTTCAAGTCCTCCCCTTTCTTCCTCTCCGCTCGGTGCCTAGGAGCCGTGGGGGAAGGGGCGGGGGATGATAGGACTTAGTCTTTTAGACTAACGGTTTTCGAACCGCATCATTTAGGGGATCGTGGAGACCAGCATGGAGGAGCAGCCCCAGAGACCGGTGCACTTGGAGGTGGGGCAGTCTAGCTCCGGAGTTCATGCAGCCAGGACCGTGAGTCTCGACCTTGAGTAGTTTTCTACTTTTGTTTCTGCATGAGAGATCTTGTAGTGAGGTTATGATGTACCGGGCATAAGCCCGTTTTTGGCTACTCTGATGTTATTTTCTGTGGACACTCCCTTCGTGGAGTTATGTTTATTATGTCATGTGATTCTCTGTGGACAGATAGTTTCCATTTTACTTCATTATGCTACTTTTCTGTGATCGAATTGGCTGGCAGAATCGGCGCTTTGTGGTGATGACCCTTCAGGGCGTAAAGGAGTCACCGCAAAATGGCGGTTCTGGGCCTAAGACCCCGGTGTCGAAAAAGGAAAAAAAAGGGGGGGTCTTACAGGAAGAAAAGCTTTGCTGAGGGTGATAGGCCTTCAAAGATTGAACTCCAGCAATAGATGATTTCAGCAATAGCTGAAATGTTGAATGTCTGGAGTCTTGAAGTATGTTGGCCTTGAACACTTTAGACAAGAGATATGAAGATTTCAGAGAAGGTTGATCTCCTTGGATGAGTGTTCTTGAGAGTTCTTTGAGACAGAAGATTTTGTTGAAGATTATTGATGTATGTCTGTGTGTCTGTGTAATCTCTTGGTAATTCAAAAAGAAATTCTCACTTTTATTCTCTGGTGCAGAACAAAACATTCTCTCTGATAAGAATAGCCGTTGGCCAGCATTAATTGCATCCTTAATTGCAAAATCTCTTCTGGAGGAAAGTCCATAGAAATATTCCTAGAAACTTGGTCCAGAAATGAATGGAAACGGCTAGGAAATCTTCAGAATTAATTGCAGAATAATTCCTTAACTGATTTGAATTTGAATCTAGAAACATCCTTGAAGTTATTTGAAATCGTCGAACTGAGCTCTGCTATCGTCGAGCTGAGCTCAGCGATCTGGAAATATACAGCAGCAAAATATCGTCGATCTGAGCTCAAAGATCGTCGAACTGAGCTCAGAGATAAAGATCCAAAGTAGAGTCAAAATCGTCGGCCTGAGCTCACCGATCGTCGAACGGAGTTCGACGATATAATGAGGTTGAGCTCAGCAATCATCGAATGGAGTTCGATGATCTGTCGAAGTTGAGCTAGACGATCGTCGATCGGAGTTCGACGAATCGTCATGCTGAGCTCGACGATATGACTTAGTCTCCAAACAGAAAATTCTGGTCTTGAGGTCAGCTTCCAAACCTAGACTTCTAACCCTTAGACTCAATTCTAATTGACCTTTTAAGCTATACAGGAGGTCAAATATTTATTTCCTAGAGACATAGTGATCCTGACCCAAATTAGTAATAGGGTGTTCCAACAATCTCCCCCTATTTGGGTTAGGATTACAATTTACAAACTTTGGAAAAATTTAAATAACATCATACAAGTAGTAAAACAGAATATCAACAAGCTAGACATTGCAGAACCACAGAGATATATATCATCCAGATAGAAATCAGAAATCACAGAGAATGTCACCTTACATTATCATTTCTTTTCCTTGCCCTTAACAAGTTTAATCTCTCTGTTGGGATTGAGGGCTTCTTTGTTTGACCTGGTATCATCTGCTGCACCCAAATATGTTTGCTTTTTAGGCCTGGGAACTACAGCTTCAGGATGTAATTCCATATACCTGTCAGAATCAAAGAATTTACTTGATGCATATCTCTCAAGCTCTTTCTGTCTCTGTTCATACATTGTTGAAATGTTGGATGAATCTATTCCTTACTCTCTAGCCTTTTTGATCTGATCCAGTACAGCTAGTTCTTTTAATCTGGCAGTCCAAGTAGCTGGATTGTTTTCAGGATCCTCAAAAGGTACAGGTGGCTCATATCTGTTAGAGGGATTATCTTGAGAAGGCCTGGAAGACACAGTTTCTTTTAGCTTATAAGGGAAAGGACCAGATGTTGTATTAGTAGAAATTTGTCCTCCCCTAGAATATGGGTGCTTCCTGGAGTAACCTTTGGAGTAGACTTGGATATCTCTTTGATTTCCTCTGTATCCTCCTCTCCTGGATTGAGATCCCCTTGATTGACTTCCCCTATTATAAGATCTAGCATGAGGCTGATAGGGAGCCTGACTTCTGGCTGGGGGTTGAGCTGCAGAGCTTCCACCTGCACCTGCATCAGGAGGAGGTGGTGGAGGAGGATGAGAGTGATGGAATTGGGAGGAACCCTTCTCATATTTTCTCTTCTTTTTCATTGCCTTCAGCTGATTCTTAGAGTATTGCATCCAGTGCTCAGTAATAGGGCAGTCATGGAGAATGTAGTATGGAATGTCATTGTTGTCCTTAACCTCGGCAGGAGGTACCCTCTTCATGGCTTTGCTCCTTGCCTTTCTTTTCTTAGCAATGGTGGCAGAAGAGTCATCAGAGTCTGTTCTAAACTCATCATTTTCAGAACTCTGGTCATCATAGAGAGCATCAATTTTCTTCATCAAGTCCTTCTTGAGCTGTACAGAAGCAGATGAGGCAGAGGTTGTAGCAGCAGGTGTTGAAGTAGTAACAGCAGAAATGACAGCAGCAGATGTAGTAGAAGCAGTAAAAATAGCAGCAGTAACTATGGGCTCTGAAGAGGTGACAGCAGCAACAATAGTCTCACTAACAGCAACAACAACAGTAGGAATATCATCAGAAACTGCAGAAGGCTCAAAATCAGGTGCCTCTGACATAAGAATTTCCTTGGAAATTGGTTCATCAGTAATGACAGAAACTTCAACAGCAGTATCAATATTTTCAGCAGCAGCATACACTGAATTGACAAAGGAGGTGATAATGCTTAGGTCACAGCAAGAAAATGGCACAAGTGCCTTGGATAGATCCTCTGGAGGCTGGACAGCAGTTATCTCTGGCAGACAGCTGAAATAAGCAGAATCAAAAGTTGAAAGCAAATACCTGAGGTCTATTGCAAGGATTGTAGTAGGAGGACTTTGTGCTTGAGGCACAACAACAGCAGCAAGAGGAGGAGCTGAAGAAGCAGCAAAGACAGCAGCAGCAGCAGCAGACAGGCTCACAGAAGCAGTCACAGAAGCAGCAGCAGTAACAGCAGCAACATAAAGACTCACTTCATATGGCATCTCCCCCTGCCTAGATTCAGACAAGTCTGGATCAAGGTACACTGCTGTAGGAGCTGCCTGAGGGAAGAGGGAAGAGAGCCTGACAGAGAGAGCTGCCACTGACAGGTGTAGTGGAGCCAAGGAGGTCTCCAACAGCAGAGAGAGCCTGGGGGCAAGCAACTCATACAGCCTGTCAGCAAGGGCTGGGAGGTCTACTTGCTCAAGGGCTGGAGCAGAGGTAGAAGATATAGGAGCAGCTGATGGTAAGGGTAGTGGAGAGCTGGTGAATGGTGGAAGGGATGGCTGAGGTGTTGGTAAGGTGGAAATGGAGGACAGGGGGATGGAGATAGATGGGGTGAAAGTGGGTTGGTCAATGATTTGGTGTAGAAGGTCTTGAAAGGAAGTGGAGGAAGAGGGTAACTCAGGAGGAGATGATGGGGAATCATCCATAAAGGAATCATCAATAAGGGTGAAGGATGGAATTGAGGGTGATGAGGTGACATCTGGTGGAGGGTAGGAGAATAATGGATGGAAGTGATCTTCTGGTGTTGGAAGTGTAGGGACTGGAGATGCTGTGGATGTTGGAGAGGGGCTGGATATGATGATGGTGGATGGAGTTGGGATGGTAGATGGTATGGGAAGGGATGGAATTGGAGGAGGAGGAGAGGCAACAACAGCAGGCAGGTCATCTGCAGGGGCAGAGACCTGTGGAGGAGTGACTCTTAGAGTCCTTGTGCCTGAAGGAGTGCTGGAGGAGGGCCTGCTGGGCTTGCTGATGTGTCTGTCCCACTTTCTAAAGAGGGCACAAGACAGTCTCTTGGAGGCATTTATATGAATTCCAGATGAGACCAGCAAGGCAGGGCACCTGTGCTGCAGAAACACCCCAATGATTCTCCCAAAGTTAACAAAAATTTTGTTGATTTTCTTCTTGATGAGGTCAAAGAAGATTTCTCCCCAGTTCAGATTCTTTCTGTCTACAAGAGCTCCCATGAGGCAGAGCTGATACCTTGAAATTATATCATGGGCAGAGTGCTTAGCCAGTAGCACTTTCCTAACAACATCTGCCATGAATCTATATTCCACAGAAAGGTTCCTTTTGAAGAGCTTGCTAGGGTTGCCCTCTGAATGACCCATTCTGGCAAGCAGTTCAGAATACTCTTCTCCAGATAAGTCAGCAGTATCTTCACCATTCCTCAACTCAAAAACTTCTGTTAAAATTGTTGGGGTTAAGGGTACCTGAGTTCCAGATATAGACCCAACAATGGTGGAGTTATCTTGATTGTGGGCAGTATAAACCCATTCCTTTATCTCATCAGATGCCAGCTTGATCCTGGTGGTCATTATTGTTGTCAGATTCTGGTCTTTGAACAAGCCCAAAATATCTTGAAAAACCTGGTCAGTTGTGCTGAATGATTCCATGTCGATATCAAAACCAGCATCACACTTTATAGCAGCAAGAACAGCAACTGACACAACCATGAGTACCTTCAAAAATTCAACAAACAAAACGACAAAGTGTAGAACTGTTTGGAGGGAAAGAGAATTCTTGCAGAGAAATCGAAAGCGCAAGGGAGAACGACGGCGAAAAAATGAATTTTATATTAGGGTTCGACGCAGAAATGGAAAGATCGTTGAACTCAGTTCGACGATCGAGGCTTCTAAAGGAATCTGAAGAGTCTTCAACATCGTCGATCTCCGTTCGACGATATTGGAGTGCGTCGAGCTCCGTTCGACGATCGTTCAGAGAACAAAATCATCGAGCACCGTTCGACGATCGTTGACCGGAAGAGATAGGTCATACTATCTGAGAAGCGCTGAACTTAGTTCGACGATTTCGAAAATCATCGATCTCCGTTCAACGATCTTGGGGCAAATCGTCGAGCGCAGTTCAGAGATCAGAAAGATTCTAGACACTAAGAAAAAATCAGAATGTTTGCCTAGTCTTGCTCAATTTTAAGCTTTCAAAGTCTTGGATATTATTATAGACTTCCTTCATCTAACATTCCTAACTGATTTAGGAAGAAGGTGTGTTTCTTTTCATCCAAGGGCTTGGTGAAAATATCTCCCCTTTGTAAATCAGTTGGGATATATTGTAGTTTAATTTTATTCTTTTCAACATTAACCCTTAAGAAATGATGCCTAATCTTTATGTGTTTTGTCCTACTATGGAGGACTGGATTTTGAGCTATAAAATAGCACTGGTGTTATCACAAAAGATTTTAGACTTCTCTAAGTTGTAACCATAGTCTAGGAGTTGGTTTTGAATCCACAAGATTTGTGAACAACAACTGCCTGAAGCCATATATTCAGCTTCAGCAGTTGAAGTTGACACAGATGTTTGTTTCTTACAAAACCAAGAGACAAGTCTGTCACCAAGGAACTGACAAGTTCCACTGGTGCTTTTCCTGTCAATTCTGCATCCAGTATAATCAGCATCAGAGAATCCAGTTAAATCAAATGCTGAATCTTTTGGATACCAGAGACCAAGATTTGGACAACTTTTAACATACCTGAGAATCCTCTTTACTAGTGTTAGGTGTGACTCTCTAGGGCTTACTTGGAACCTAGCACATATACATGTAGCAAACATTATATCTGGTCTACTGGCTGTAAGATACAATAAAGAGCCAATCATTGCTCTATAAGTTGTCTGATCAACAGGTTTCCCATGTTCATCAGCATCCAATACAGCATTAGTAGGCATGGGTGTTTTCGTACAGGATGCTTCAGACATACCAAATTTCTTAACCAATTCATTTACATACTTGGTTTGAGAAATGAAGATGCCTTTAGCATGCTGTTTGACTTGCAATCCTAGGAAGAAGGATAGCTCACCCATGCTACTCATCTCAAATTTAGAATGCATCAGGTTAGAATACCTTTTGCACAATTTGGAGTCAGTAGAACCAAAAATAATATCGTCTACATAAATCTGTACTAGTAGGGTATGGGACTTGTTGGGTACATTGGTTTAAATGTACCTTATTTGAAGAAGACTAACCCAACTCAATGATATACATCAAAATGTATTTGATGTGCTTTTGAGTTACTTGTGCAGGTTAAGTATTTGCAGGAATGAAGCAAAAAGTTTCTAAGTCCATGTGTCGACACCCAGAGGGAAAGTGTCGACACTTAAGAAGACTTGTGTCGACACCCAGGCAAGCAGTGTCGACACTTGGAGTCATTGTGTCGACACCAGGGATGCTGAGTCGACACCAGACAGAAAGTGTCGACACAAGGAGCTGTGTCGACACTCATTGAAGAAAGTGCAGTGAATCAGTGTCGACACTTAACAGTTGTGTTGACACCCAGTGAAGCTGTGTCTACACCAGAAAGTGTCGACACTTGGAGCAGTGTCGACACTCAGCAAAAGCTAGCAGAAACTAAGTACAAGTGTCGACACCCAGAACAATGTGTCGACACTCAACAGAAGAGTCAACACTTGAAGAAAGTGTCGACAGAAGAAAGTATGTGTCGACACTCAGCTGAAGACTCAACACTTGAGGAAAGTGTCGACACAAGGAGCTGTGTCGACACTTAGCAAAGATCAACAAGTTCAACAAATTATTCTAAGTACAAGTGTCGACACTAATGGAATGTGTCGACACTCAGCCATAGTCTCGACAGAAGAAGAAAGTGTCGACACCCAGAGCAATGTGTCTACACTCAACAAGTATCAACACTGAAGACATGTGTCGACACCAAGAAGCTGTGTCGACACTTAACAGATTCAACACATGAAGATGTGTCAACACAAAGGAGATGTGTCGACACTTAGAAGAATTCAGCAAAATACTGAAGTACAAGTACTTGTGTCGACACTCAATTTCAGTGTCGAGATATAAGATCTACAACACAAGGAGTTGTGTCGACACCTTGTAGACTAGTGTCGATATTTAGACAACTAGTGTCGACACTTGGTCTATAAGTGTCGACACTTAAAGACAGAAAGACTCGACACTTTCAGACAGTTAGAGAATTTTCAAGAACTGACTGGATGACTTGACAGCTGCCATTCCAGCCGGTCTACAGCACCTGTCAGAGTTGTCAGAATTCAGTTATGGACCGGATCAGCCGGTTACCATGAAGAAGGCCTATAAATAGGCTTACACTGTCTACAGAAATTGATGATTGATGAAGTGGTTCAAGTAATCATTCACAAGAGAAACACACAAGAAGATCTAGCTTTCAAGTGAAGATCTAAGAAGTTGGAGAGAGAGAGCTCCCTCCAAGAAATCAGTTGTTGGAACCAGACTGAGAAGAAGGGTTCAGATTTATTCTGAATCTTAAGTAGCAGAGATCAAGGATCAACTGCAGAAGGAGTCAATCTTATTGAGTTCTACTTTCAAGAAGCTTTGAAGAAAGCTAAGTCAGATTGAGTCCAGCTGAGTTCTTCCAAGAACTCATCAAGAAACTCTCAACTCTTCTCTCTCTTTTCTCTGAGTTGTTAAGTCACATTATTGTATTCATTTTATCTTGTAGGATCCTTTGGATCTGAGTCTTGTAAGCCTGTAATTATAAAGGCTGAGGGTAGGAGAGTTTAATCTCTGTGTGTAGGCCTTGGTGGCTGAGTGTAGGCCTTGGTGGCTGAGTGTAGGCCTTGGTGGCTGAGTGTAAGCCTTTGTGGCTGAGTGTAGGCTTTGTGGAAAAGCTGAGTTGTAGGGCGTTGGGCCTGAGGTGTAGGAGCCTGATTTGGGTTCCGAGTTAGTGGAGGAGTTTGGCCGAATCTAGTGCACTGCTAGATAGGCAAAGGGGGAAAGTGAATGTACCCAAAGCTTGGGGAACCACTATAAAACTCTGTGTCTACTGTGTTTGTGGTTTGCTGTGAATGCTGTGTGATTGTTGTGCAATAGTAGTTTAAATTCTGTGTTAAAAACTGATTGCTGCCATAAAAGTCAAAAAGAATTTGGTCACCTATTCACCCCCCTCTAGGTGTTTAGGTACTATATCTGTCAAGTGGTATCAGAGCCAGGTTACTCAAAAAAGGACTAACAGTCTGAGTAGATCCTGTTGGCAGATTCAGTCTAAGTGAAGTACAGAATCAAGAAAATCAAGAACCATGGGTTCCACTGAAAATCACAAGGGATTGAGATCCATGAAGCTACCCATATGTAGGAAGGAAATCTTTGGCATATGGAAGGAAAGGGTGAGGCTGTTTATGGAAGCCTCAGACCCTAGGATTTACATCACAGTAAAAGAAGGGCCATATGTGCCCATGAAGGTATCAGTCTTGGATGCCAATCAGAGAACACCTAAGGATTTCTCTGAGATGACAAATGATGAAATTGTTCTAGCCACTATGGATAAGAGGGCTCAGAACATAATAGTGAGTGCCATAGATGATGCAACTTTTCAGAATCTGATACACTGTAAAACAGCTAAAGAGATGTGAGAAACTCTTATTGTGTACATGGAGGGTTCTGAAGAAGTGAGGCAAGACAGAAAATCCTTGCTAAATCAAGAGTATGAAAGTTTTAGACAAGGAAAATCTGATAGCATAACTGAGTGCTATAAAAAGTTCTATAGGATAGTGAATGAGCTCATGTCCTTGTTGGGTTTCTCTAAGGGGTGGCACAACGCTTGTGCACGCAGCGGAAAAATAAAACATCAAGAAAAACCCAAAGAGATGTGGATCGGGCCATGACAGTTGAATCAAGAAGTTCATAGGCAACTAAGCAAAAAATTACCTCGGTGGCGTTAAGTCACAACTCAACGGAGATGCTCCAAATTTCTTCTTCGTGCTAGCGGCGAGTTCTACGTGGAATAATGTCCACGTTTCTGTAGAAGTCCACACGAGCGGGAGAACGCCGATCTATCCGTCGCACGGATTATCGGGAAGGAGAAGACCGCACCTCGGCTATTCCACGGACTGCTAGGTCCGCGCCAGGAAGAGCAGCACCAGCGACAGTCGCCGGAGAAGAGGAGGTCAGCGGAGCGAACACGGCGGCGGCGGAACCCTTCCGTCGGCGACGGGATTCGGGATCGGCGAAACGATCACAGAACTCTTCCGTCGGGCTCGGTTCGCACAGGAGAAAATCGCACACTTACCCGAAAACCCTAAGTGTTGTATTTATACTAAAGGTATAAATAAACTTAGGCTTATCGCTATCCGCAGACCACCCGAGAATAGGGTTCAGAATCGGCGAGTATCAATCGTTGAGAATTGGCGACAATCGGCGAGAATCACTGAGCAGGTTCGGCGAGAATCAGTCGACGTGTATCACCCAGGATCGGCGAGAATCAGAGTACAATACTCGACGATTCTCGCCGATCGTCGAGCCGCACTCGACGAAACACAGAGATACACGTCGATCGTCGAGCCGCGGTCGACGATACATGTCGAAGTCGTCGATCGTCGAGAATCAGCATATTGATTCTCGACGATTCTCGTCGATCGGCGAGAATCAGAGAGACGATTCTCGCCGATCGGCGTGAATCAGAAGACGATTCTCAACGAATGTTATCAACCCTCGGACGACAATCCTAACCAGCCCTTCAAGGCAACATTTGCCCAAACCCGACGATCCTTTAAGGCAACACTTTTCCCATGGCAACACTTTGCGCAAGACCCCATTCAGGTCGGTGATTGGTAACCTTTACCAACACAGTCAATCATCCAACTTCTCCACATCTCTTATGTGCGACCCTGCAGGCTCATATTGCGTTGGTAGTGAGATTACATGCCTGATCACTTCCAGATCACAATGGTAACTCCAACAGACTCCCACTTGATCTCGAAAGTATCAAAGCAAAAACCTCACAAACAATGAGCGGCATCTAGCAATGCATCATTGCTCCCCAAGCAATAAGAGTTTATAACTCATAAGCCTTTATGACCAATGTATCAACGTTGTCTTTGTCCCTTTGTCCCTTACATCCGGAAAGAACTAGAGGCATGGACCGTATCACCCTCGTAATAGCTCAATCCAAGTTTCTTGATCCAGGACGGACTTCCAGAGAATGGTGAGTCCAATATCACATATTGACTCAACCAAGCATGGCCATGCATTTCTCAGTCTAGTTCCATCAAGGGGCCCATGGATGCAACTCCTGTCATACAGGAGGACAAATTCCATATCTGCTCACACACAAACACCTAAATGATTCGTAACATGCCCAACAACCACCCTTATCATCAACCTTTCTCAAGGAAGACTTTAGATGGCATCAAAGCACGCTCTTCCTCACTTGATGAATGCTGTGACTTCAGGTCAAAGGACCACAACACCATTGTCAATTGAGACCTACTCGTGACACGATTGTATGACAATCCACACAGTAGTCTCAGGTTGGGTCTGTCCAGTACAACTTGTTCACTAACAAGTACCCACGTGATGACTTGATATCATAATATCATGACCTGTGAGAACCGGTCATCAGTCAACACACGTGCTAGTCTTCATGTACCATCATCACCCTTAGTTTCTATGATGATACTTGACCAGGGACCTTTAAGAATGAAGCTTCAAATAAATCATAGGCTCTCACATTCAAGTCACGTACTTGATGTCCCATGTAAGCGAACATTCTAAGGGTATCTATTATGTTAACATTTAACTATCACATAGAAAAATTCATAATAAAAGAACTTGCCATTAATTGTAAAAGAAGAATTAGGTACACAGTTCATCATATGAACAAACAGCCAGCAAAATATAAGATTACATGCAATCCACAAGATTCTCGCTAGAGTTGATCATTTAGGTATCGTATACCCATCGATCTAGTATGACCATCATGCTTTCTCTGCGCGAGAGGCTTTGTCAGCGGATCCGCAATATTTTCTTCAGTCGGAACTCTGCAAATGTTCACATCTCCTCGTTCGACAATCTCACGAATAAGATGAAACCGCCGAAGTATGTGCTTGGAGCGCTGATGGGATGTAGGTTCCTTAGATTGTGCAATTGCACCATTGTTATCACAGTAGAGAACTACGGGACCAACAATGCTAGGAACTACATCAAGCTCGCCGATGAATTTCCTAATCCATACAGCCTCCTTCGCTGCATTAGCTGCTGTGATATACTCGGCCTCTGTTATAGAATCAGCAACTGTCTCTTGCTTGGAACTCTTCCAGCTCACAGCTCCTCCATTCAGGCAAAACACAAAACCTGACTGAGACTTGGAGTCGTCTCTATCAGTTTGGAAGCTAGCATCCGTGTAACCACTTACAACGAGCTCTTCCTCTCCACCATACACCAAGAACACGTCCTTAGTCCTTCTCAAGTACTTCAGGACATTCTTGACTGCAATCCAGTGACACTCACCAGGGTCTGACTGATACCTGCTAGTCATGCTCAAAGCAAAGGAGACATCGGATCGAGTACATAACATAACGTACATGATTGATCCAATTGTCGAAGCATATGGAATCAACTTCATGCGGTCCTTGTCTTCACAAGACTTTGGACACTGGTCCTTAGAGAGATTCACACCATGAGACATGGGCAAAAATCCTTTCTTGGACTCAAGCATGTTGAACCGCTTCAACACCTTTTCGATGTACGTACTCTGGGTCAAACCCAGCAAATTCTTCGATCTATCTCTATAGATCTTAATACCGAGTATATAAGTCGCTTCACCCAAATCCTTCATTGAAAAGCAGTTCCCTAGGTTGTTCTTAATAACTTTCAGGGTAGGAATGTCATTCCCGATCAACAGTATGTCATCTACATACAATATCAGGAAGACAACAATGCTTCCACTGATTCGCTTGTAAACACAAGGCTCATCTTCATTCTTGATGAAACCAAACTCTTTGATTTTCTCATCAAAACGAAGATTCCAACTTCGAGAGACCTGTTTCAGTCCATAAATGGACTTATTCAGCTTGCATATTTTAGTGGCTTCATCTGGGGATACAAAACCCTCGGGTTGTGTCATATACACTTCCTCAAGGAGGTTTCCATTAAGGAAAGCCGTTTTGACATCCATCTGCCAGATCTCGTAGTCATAATACGCAGCAACTGCAAGCAATATCCTTATGGACTTTACCATGGCAACAGGGGAAAAGGTCTCATCATAGTCAATACCATGAATTTGTTTGAAACCTTTAGCCACCAGTCGCCCTTTGAATATCTGTACATTCCCATCCATGTCGGTCTTCTTCTTGAAGACCCACTTGCACCCTATGGGTTGTACCCCTTCAGGTGGTTCCACCAAGTTCCAAACTTGGTTTGCATACATGGAGTCCATTTCGGATTTCATAGCCTCAAGCCATTTGTCGGAGTCCGGTCCATTCATAGCCTCTTGGTAGGTTGCTGGTTCATCATCATGATCCATAAGCAACACATTACCTATTTGAGACACGAGAAATCCATATCTCTCAGGCTCAAACCTCGGTCTACCAGATCTACGTAGGACTTGTGTTCCCTGAGCAGGTTCTCTAGCTACAACATCTTGTAGTCCTGACTCAGAATCCAATTCCGGTTCATTCACTACATGTGGTTCTTGAACTTCTTCAAGCTCTACCTTTTCAGTCTTTCTTGATAAGAACTATTTCTCCAAGAAGACACCGGTCCTTGCGACAAACACTTTGCCCTCAGACGGTAGGTAAAAGTAGTACCCTTTCGTTTCCTTAGGATATCCCACCAGATAACATTTATCCGATTTGGGTTCCAGCTTGTCAGGCATTTGACGTCTCACGTATGCCTCACAGCCCCAAATTTTAATGAACGACATGCTAGGACGCTGCCCAGTCCATATCTCATATGGTGTCTTCAGAACCGTTTTCGTTGGAGCGCGATTCAATGTCATTGCAGCAGTCTCTAAAGCAAAACCCCAAAAGGAAACAAGCAAGTCTGCATGACTCATCATCGAACGTACCATGTCTAACAGTGTACGATTTCTCCTCTCAGACACACCATTATGTTGTGGTGTTCTAGGTGGAGTGAGCTGTGATACAATACCACACTCTTTCAGATGATCACGGAACTCATGACTCAGGTATTCGCCACCTCGATCAGATCGGAGTGCTTTAACCCTTTTACCCAACTGGTTTTCTACTTCATTCTTAAACTCTTTGAACTTTTCAAAGGTCTCGGATTTTCACTTCATAAGATACACATATCCGTATCTACTGAAATCATCAGTAAATGTAACAAAGTAGAAATACCCACCTCTAGCCATGGAACTCATGGGTCCACATACATCACTATGTACAACACCCAAAAGATCCTCAACCCTCTCAGTATAACCAGTGAAAGGAGCTTTAGTCATTTTGCCTAACAAACAAGACTCGCATCGCTCAAATGATTCATAATCAAATGAGTCCAAAAGTCCATCTCTATGGAGCTTGGATATGCGCTTCTCGTTGATATGGCCCAAACGACAATGCCAGAGAAACGTAGGGTTCAAGTCATTTGTTCTTAGTCTTTTATTGTTTTCTACATTACAGATCAGATGGTCCAAGTTCAAAACGTAAAGACCATTAAACAATTGGGCTACAGCATAACAAACATCATTCTAAAATATAGAACAATAATTGTTCTTAATTATAAAATAAAATCCAATCACGTCCAAACATGAAATAGATATAATGTTTCTAGTTATCGCCGGAACAAAATAACAGTTATCTAGTTCTATTACAAGCCCACTGGGCAAAGAAAGACGGTAAACTCCCACGGCTACAGCAGCAACTCTTGCTCCATTGCCGACGCGGAGGTCCACCTCCCCTTTACTCAGCAATCTTCTCCTTCCCAGTTCCTGCACATTTGTACAAATGTGAGAACCACATCCGGTATCCAATACCGAAGATGAAGGAGAAGAAAGGTTTATCTCTATAACGTAAACATTAGAAGCGGAAGTCATACCTCCCTTCAATTTCTGCAGACCCTCAATATACGAAGGACAGTTCCTCCGCCAATGACCAGCCTTGCCACAGTGGTGGCATTTCCCTTCCTTCACCGTGCTCTTCTTTTTCATCAGTGCAGAAGACTTGGGCTCAAGATATGACTTAGGTCCCACCTTCGTCTTCTTAGAGCCCTTGGCCTTGCCCTTGCCCTTATGCACCATCAGTATGGGGCTGGCAGGCTTGGCCTTCTTCATGTTGATTTCGGCAGTTCTCAACATGCCTAGGAGTTCGGGCAGTGTCTTGTCTATCTCATTCATGTTGTAGTTCAAGACGAACTGCTCATAACTGTCCGACAACGATTGCAGGATCAGATCCGTGGCCAACTCTTGACCAAGAGGAAAACCCAGCCTTTCAAGGTTCTCTATATACCCAATCATCTTGAGTACGTGAGTCCCTACTGAGTCTCGAACTCCCATCTTGCACTGAAACAATGCTTTTGTGATGTCGAACCTCTCTTGACGAGCCTGCCCTTGAAACATTTTCTTGAGATGCTCGTCAATCTCCTTGCACCCCATGCTCTCATGTTGCTTCTGAAGCTCAGAGTTCATAGTGGCAAGCATAAGGCACTCGACATCTAAAGCATCGTCAGTATACTTCTTATAAGTATCTTTCTCAACACGGGAAGAGTTCCCGGTCGGCACCTCAGGGGCTTCTTCTTCCAAGACATAGAGCTTTCGCTCTTGCCTGAGAACAATTCTCAGGTTCCTGTACCAGTCAATGTAATTTGTCCCACTGAGCTTATCCTTCTCAAGGATGGCTCTCAGAGACAGCGTGGAGTGTGAAACACTTGCCATGGAATTCTACAAGAATTTATGCAGAATAAAATCAGTACCTAAATTTCAAAACAATTTATTTTAATTTGGACTTCAATTAAAATACTCCCACTATTTTATTCGAAATGATAGCCCTCACTAACAGTTCGGAGAGTTCATGCGAGCTACTCTCTTAGTGGACAAGATCCGTATTTCACCAACACTATGAGTCCGCTTTGGCGTTCCTCTCACGATGCGGTTATTTAGGTAGGCAACGCTTGCCAATTGCATCCTCATGCTATTCTTGTATGGTTGGTGAATAACTCCTTATTCGCATCCATCATATGGTGCATGCCAACCCTATGCCTCTAGGCACTCAACCTTTGAGGTCACCTAGTTAAGCTGGACCCGATGTCGACAGTGGGATATCACAATTATCCGCTCGCACCCTTACCAAGATAGATTAATGCACCTTGCTTTGGCAAGCCCACACTTCATCGATCGAGGCAGGAAGAGTGTCATCCATCGGAAGGCATCCGAACACTTAATATTTGATGAAGGGATTTTAATTTTAGGTTAACAATTAACCATGATGAACATTTGATCAATGTGCACATCCAAAGAAAAGCAATTTTTCTAAAACCACATGCATCCCTTATGTGCACATCCTGACACCATCAACATTTGATAGAAGCAAGGGCTAAATCGGAACATCCGGAAATTTCCAAATCCTCAGATTTACATGCATTGGACAAAGGCGAAGACAACTCAACTTAAAGCAGTAGACAAGCTCATCTCTCTATGTTGGATTCAAAATCCAAAACATACTCGAGGGATGGTTACTGCTAAGGAGACAACAATTTCTAACACTTAGAAATTCCACCGAAATTCCAGTCGTTCTTGGCGAGGTGCCAAGACTAAATCTAGACATTTAGAACACTTCTAAATCCCTAGGTTTACACGCACTGGAATAACACAACTTCCAAAACAACAGTCATGGCCGAAACCTCGCTTTGATACCACTGTTGGGTTTCTCTAAGGGGTGGCACAACCCTTGTGCACGCAGCGGAAAAATAAAACATCATGAAAAACCCAAAGAGATGTGGATCGGGCCATGACAGTTGAATCAAGAAGTTCATAGGCAACTAAGCAAAAAAAAACCTCGGTGGCGTTGAGTCACAACTCAACGGAGATGCTCCAAATTTCTTCTTCGTGCTAGCGGCGAGTTCTACGTGGAATAATGTCCACGTTTCTGCAGAAGTCCACACGAGCGGGAGAACGCCGATCTATCCGTCGCACGGATTATCGGGAAGGAGAAGACCGCACCTCGGCTATTCCACGGACTGCTAGGTCCGTGCCAGGAAGAGCAGCACCAGCGACAGTCGCCGGAGAAGAGGAGGTCAGCGGAGCGAACACGGCGGCGGCGGAACCCTTCCGTCGGCGGCGGGATTCGGGATCGGCGAAACGATCGTGGAACTCTTCCGTCGGGCTCGGTTCGCACAGGAGAAAATCGCACACTTACCCGAAAACCCTAAGTGTTTTATTTATACTAAAGGTATAAATAAACCTAGACTTATCGCTATCCGCAGACCATCCGAGAATAGGGTTCAGAATCGGCGAGTATCAATCAGTGAGAATCAGCGATAATCGGCGAGAATCACTGAGCAGGTTCGGCGAGAATCAGTCGACGTGTATCACCCAGGATCGGCGAGAATCAGAGTACAATACTCGATGATTCTCGCCGATCGTCGAGCCGCGCTCGATGAAACACAGCGATACACGTCGATCATCGAGCCGCGGTCGACGATACATGTCGAAGTCGTCGATCGTCGAGAATCAGCATATTGATTCTCGACGATTCTCGTCGATCGGCGAGAATCAGAGAGACGATTCTCGCCGATCGGCGTGAATCAGAAGACGATTCTCAACGAATGTTATCGACCCTCGGATGACAATCCTAACCAGCCCTTCAAGGAAACATTTGCCCAAACCCGACGATCCTTTAAGGCAACACTTTGCCCATGGCAACACTTTGCGCAAGACCCCATTCAGGTCGGTGATTGGTAACCTTTACCAACACAGTCAATCATCCAACTTCTCCACATCTCTTATGTGCGACCCTACAGGCTCATATTGCGTTGGCAGTGAGATTACATGCCTGATCACTTCCAGATCACAATGGTAACTCCAACAGTCCTATGGCAGAGAGTTCAGTAATTATGAACTCAATGATAAGTTTCTAAGGTCCCTAACTAAAGTTTGGGACACCAAGATCTGTGCCATTAGAGAAATGGCTAAGTTGGCAGAAATTCCTCCACCTACACTGTTTGGCAAACTGCTGTCATATGAAATGCAGTTGACAGTGAGGAAAGAAGAGGAGAAATCCACAAGAAATGAACACAAGGAAAGAACAGTGGCCTTTAAATCAGAAGCCCCCAGAAAGTACAGGAGTAAGTCACCAACTCCACCTCCAAAGGTAGTTGAATCTAAGTCAGATGTGTCAGTCAGCACAAAGTCTGAAAGCAGTGAAAGTGATAAGGACTTTGCTGCCTTCACAAGACATTTTCAGAAATTCTTAAAGAAGAAACAGTGGAGGTCAAGGCCATCTACTTCACAGGGAAAGGAAGACTCTTATCAGAAAAAGAAGTCTTCAAAGAAAGACAAGAAAAAGTCAAAGTCTAGCAAAGCTACACTATCAAAAATTGTGTGCTATTGCTGTAATAGACAAGGTCATGTGATAGCAGATTATCCTTGGAAGAGAAAGGAGTCTAGTGACAAGAAAATGACTCAATACAAGGGCAAGAAGGAGAAGTCTTTTGTTGTCAAAAAGGACAAGACCCTGTCAGATATCTCTTCTTCAGAAACTAAGTCAGATGCTGAGGCATATATAGGGCTGTTTGCTGATGAAGAAGAAGAAGAGTTCATGCAGATTATGAATTCTATATATGAACAAGAAGACTGTCAGTGCCAAGGACTGATGGCATTGACTGAAAGTGACAAAATCCTGGAGCAGCCAGGACCTAGTAAGGTACAACATTGTTCTTCCAGTTCAGTTTCTTGTGCCAGTACAGAATCAGATTCATCTTCATCAAGTGATGAGAGTGTATCTGAGTCTGAAGAAGATATTCATCAGTTGATAGATGAATATAAAGTTCTGTTGCAAGCTTATAAGAAGAGCAAGTCCCTAGCCAAAAGTCAGGCAAAGGAAGTTGCTAATCTCAAAGCTGCTGCAACTGAGTTTGAGAAGTTGTTTGATCAAAAGCTAAATGAGATAGCCAGACTGAAGCACATAACTGTGATTCAGATGGGGACTATCACATATAAGAATGATCAAATCAAGAGTCTGGAGATTAATCTTCAGAAGAAGAAAGATCTAGTTGCTAGGTTTTCTAAACCTAAGTCAGTTCTACCTTTAATTGATGAATTTGTTCATCATAAAGGCAAGGCTGGACTGGGTTTTATTAAACCTGCAAGGACTGTCCAGTCCAAGTCCAAGGGCAAAGACTCAACACTCAACAAGCCAGCTGTGGATAAAACAGCTAAGACTGTACCTAAGCAAAGGTACAATAAGTTTGAGTGTTGGTGTTGTGGCAAGATAGATCACTTTGCAATGGATTGTTGGCACAATGCTAGTGCCAAAGTGAGTAGTAAACTGCCTATTGGAAAACCAGTTGGTAGCTTTGTCAGGATGCAAACTAACAAGTACCAAGGACCCAAAAGTTTTTTGGGTTCTAAGGTTCACTAATCTGTTTTGCAGGTGAGTCCAAGTTGCCATGCCCCAATATGGTACTTGGACAGTGGATGTTCCAGACATATGACTGGAACTAGGGGACTACTAAGGGACTACATTCCAATCAAAGATGGTCCAAAAGTAACCTTTGGTGGTTCTGAAAAAGGAATCATCAAAGGGTTTGGTAACATTTCTAGTAACTTGGTTACCATTACTCAAGTGGCTTATGTTAAAGGGTTGAAACACAACCTAATAAGTATAAGTCAATTAAGTGATGTAGGGTATGACATCTCATTTGTTAAGAATGGTTGTCATATCAAGAGGTCAAGTGATCAAGAGATCATTTTGACAGGTTATAGGAAGAGGAATGTCTACTGCCTAGACATTATGTGTGAGACCAATGGTTCTCAAGTGTGTCTTGTAGCAGATGAGAAAGTCTCTCATTGTTTCAAATGGCACAAGAGGCTAGCTCATCTAAACTACAAGACAATTGGCAAACTCTTTAGCAAAGAGTTAGTGAGGAATGGTCCTCAAGTTAAGTGTGTTAAAGATGGTATTTGCTCAGCTTGTCAAAAGGGCAAGCAGACAAGATCCACCTTTAGAAGCATAGAAAACAAAGATGTTATGAGGTGTTTATACCTCTTGCATATGGATCTCTTTGGTCCAATGCCAGTTCACATCCTAGGTAGGAAGGTCTATACCTTTGTAGTTGTAGATGACTACTCAAGGTTTTCCTGGGTATTCTTCTTAAGACAGAAATCTGAAATACCTAGTGTCTTCTATAGCTTTGTCAAGCAAATTCAGAATGAACTAGACAGTACAGTGGTCAAGATTAGAAGTGACCATGGTACTGAATTTCAGTCTGAGAGAATGACAAAACTATGTGAAGACTTTGGGATATTTCAAGAGTTTTCTTCACCAAGAACACCTCAGCAAAATGGCATTGCTGAGAGGAAGAATAAAACCTTGATTGAGGCTGGTAGGACCCTATTAAGTGATACATCATTACCAGAATACTTCTGGGCTGAAGCAGTTAATACTGCATGCCATGTTATTAATAGGGCTACCATTACTAAAGGCCTCAACAAGACCCCCTATGAGGTTGTGAAAGGCAGGAAACCAAACCTATCCTACTTCAGGATCTTTGGTTGTAAGTGCTTCATACTTAACAATGGAAAGTCTTACTTGACTAAGTTTGCTGCCAAGTCCCAAGAGGGAATTTTTGTTGGGTACAGCAACAATAGTAAGGCTTATAGAGTCTACAACTTGTCTACTCAAGTTGTAGAAGAGACTGTACATGTAGTATTTGATGAGACTAAACTTATTAACAATGAGTTGTCTAGTAGTGTATGCAGCTCCACAGGTATAACAAAGAAGTTGGACAAGCTTACTATAGAAGAAGAATCTACTGCAAGACAGCAAGTAGAAGACAGTGGCTGTTGTCCAGGGGGAGTACTACATGTACCAAATGCAGAAGAAGTACAAGGAGTACAGCAAGATGATGAAACTGAAGAGGTTCAACCAGAAGTCAGGATGCCTCCAGCCAATAGGCATCTTAGAGATCATCCAGTAGAGCAGATTATTGGAGATCCAAGATAAGGGGTACAAACAAGGAGCAGAAATCTGAATGCAGCAATCTACTCCAGTTTTCTATCTCAAGTTGAACTAAAGAAGTTTGAAGAAGCCATTCTAGATCCACAATGGACTGAAGCAATGCAAGAAGAGCTGAATCAGTTCAAGAGGTGCAAGGTCTGGGAACTTGTTTCTAAACCTAAAGACCACAATATAATAGGAACCAAGTGGATCTACAGGAATAAGATGGATAAACAAGGGGTCATCATTAAGAATAAAGCAATATTGGTTGCTAAAGAATATAGACAAGAAGAAGGTATTGACTTTGATCAAACCTTTGCTCCAGTAGCCAGACTGGAAGCCATAAGGATGTTTCTTGCCTATGCAACCTTGCAAGGATTCAAAGTTTACCAAATGGATGTCAAGTCAGCATTTCTGAATGGTAATCTTAAAGAGGAAGTCTATGTGGAACAGCCATCAGGTTTTGTTGATTCAACTTTACCTAATCATGTCTATAGACTTAGGAAAGCTTTATATGGGTTAAAGCAAGCCCCTAGGGCTTGGTATGAAACCCTATCTAGTTTCCTCATTGAGAACAAGTTCTCAAGGGGGAAAATAGATAAGACTCTATTCCTTAGGGAATCTAGATGGCAAAGTAATACTTGTCCAAATATATGTAGATGACATAATATTTGGGTCTACTGAAAGTAGTCTTTGCAAAAAGTTTGCAAAACTAATGCAAAGTCAATTTGAGATGAGTAGTATGAGAGAGCTAAAGTTCTTCTTGGGTCTCCAAGTAAGACAGACTGAAAGTTGTTTATCCATATGTCAGTCTAAGTTCACCCTAGAACTCATAAGGAAGTATGGTATGGATTCATCCAGTACCATGAAGACTCCTATGGGGTCAAGTATGTCTCTTAGCAAGGATGATGCAGGGAAACCTGTGGATGAAACCTTGTATAGAGGGATAGTTGGCTCCCTATTATACTTGACTGCAAGTAGACCAGATATCATGTATGCTACATGTGTTTGTGCAAGGTATCAAGCCTGCCCTAAAGAGTCTCATTTGACAGCAGTCAAAAGAATATTGAGATATCTAAAGGGCACTCCCTATCTAGGCCTCTGGTACCCTAGGAATGGGGATTTTGAACTAACAGTTTATTCAGATGCAGACTTTGCAAGATGCAAAGAAGATAGAAAAAGCACTACTGGAACCTGCCAATTCCTAGGTGGAAGACTAATTTCATGGAGTAGCAAAAAACAAACAAGTGTGGCTATCTCTACTGCAGAGTCAGAATATGTGGCTGTAGGAAGTTGCTGTACTCAACTTCTATGGATACAGCATCAGCTTGAGGACTATGGAATTCAGGTAAGTAGAACTCCACTCTTTTGTGATTCTACTAGTGCTATTTCTATAGCCAATAATCCTGTATCCCATAGTAGAACAAAACATATTGAAATTAAATATCATTTTCTTAGGGAGCATGTAGAAAGAGAAGATATTTTACTTGAATATGTTAGAACAGATAATCAACTAGCTGATATGTATACTAAGCCCCTAGAAGAAGCTAAGTTCAATAGGTTTAAAATTGAACTAGGAATGATAAACTTAGTGTAAGTTTACAGAATTGAAATTGGCTAAGTAAAAAGGTGTCGACACATAGAGATTTCTGTGTCGACACAGAAAGTAGGTGTCGACACTTCAGGAAAAAGGTGTCGACACATCTAGGAAGTTGGTGTCGACACTTCAGAATATTAGTGTCGACACATGTCAAGTAAGTGTCGACACATCCAAAGTGGTGTCGACACTTAAGTCTAACTTAGAATTCTCTAAGTAAAGTCTCGACTAAATGTCGAGTTGAGTGGTGTCGACACAAAAACAAGTGTCAACACATATAATCTGTTGACTAAACTTGTGTCGACACATATGTGTCGAGACATTATAAGTCAGTGTCGACACTTATTGCCAGTGTCGACACAATTTAAGTTAGCTGCCCGCCTTTTCATCTTCAAACCTAGAAAGGTATAAATAGGATTTTGCCTTAGTTTGTCGACACGCTTTCAAAAGTTTCGGGACCAAACTTCTGTGTCGACACCTCTCTTCTCTCAAGTCAAATTCTACAAACCCTAATGGCGCCATGGCTTGAGGAGAACGTCAACGAAGGCTACGAGCTGGTGCGGAATGCATTTGATGATGCCGACCAAGAAATCAAGACAGTAGTAACCCTAGTTGCCGACTCAGGGTTAGAATTTCATGTTTCTGAGCCAACAAAAATCTGGAAAAAGGAAGTTCTGGAATTCCTCAGTGGTGCTAAGGTCGACGACTCTGGACTCAAGATTAAGTCAAGGGTCCATGGTGAGAAGGTTAAGGTCTCTTCCAAAAGTCTGAGAAAAATTCTTCAGTTGCCAAGAACTAAAGAAGAAGATGAGGTTACTGCTTCAAAGACCAGGGAAGCTCTAACTTAGTGTGGACTAAATTCTAAGATGAAGATTGGCTCTATTTTCAATAGAAAAGGCATGAACAGCCAAGGCAAATTTCTGTCTGAGATTGTTGGAAAAGTAATAGTATGCAAACCCGGAGGGCATGATAGAGTATCAGCCCATATGTTCAGCATTATGACCAGGATTATCTTCACTCTGAACACTGACTGGTCTGTTATAGTGTTTGAGAAAATCAAGGAAAGCATGAAGAAGCCCAACCTGGGCAGAATTTTAAGTCTTTACCTTGCTGGTGTTATACCTGAAGTTATGGGTCAGGCTGCTGGAAGCAAAATAAATCATATGAGGAAGATGGATCTGAGAATATTCTCTAGATGGGACAGGGTGTTGTCAAAAGAGATGCCAACACCTGAAAAGATCACTTCTGAGAAGGAAATTCCACAAAGGAAGGAAAGGAAGATTGCCCCAGTGGCTCAGGTTCTAACTAGCAGCTCTGAAAGTGAAGAGCAAGTGGTTTTTACACCAGATGAGAATGAGGAAGAAACTGCTGTCAAGTCTCCTGCTCCTCAAGATGTTGCTGAGATCCAGGGGAGCTACCTCAAGCTATCCCCATACATAAGGATCAAATCCAGGGGGAGCATCTAGTTGTAGAAGAACCAACTACACTAGAGAGTGAGCAAGCTACAAACATCATCCTAGAGGTAATCACTGAACTAAATACTTTAGATTTTCCTATAGAGGATACTGATTTGTCTGATGTTCATCAGTAAACTCAGCTGGATAGCCAAGTCCCAGATGTTGTCATGGAAGACACATCTGTTGAAGTTGTAGTTACTGATCCAGTGGTTGAAGAGCCAAGAATTTCTGCAGCTCATTCACCCCAAGAATTTACAATGGAAGATTTATTCCTAAATCTGGATCAACAAGACTTTGACAAGGACACTGCTGCTGCTGAAAAAGAGAATGCTCCAGTTGACGGGGAGCAAGTTATAATTCTTGAAGAGCCTGCAAGCCAAGAAACTGTGAAGGCACCAGATGTGCAGACTGAGAGGCCCCCAAGCCCTAAGGAGAGGGTTGAAATTGCTAGCTCCTCAGCTTCTGAAGATGAGGAGGCTACCAGGGCTAAGAAGAAGAAATTTCAGGTCTTCAGAAGAAGGAGCCAAAGTTACAAGAAGGCATTACAAACCATAACACCACAACCTATAGCTCTGCCAGCACCAACTATTGATTATAGTGCACTGATGGTTGCTATGCAGATTAAACTGGATGAACACAGGAAGGCCATTGAGAAATATGTGGATGAAGGGCAAAAATCCTTTCAATTTGATTTGTCCCAAGACATAAAGTCAATAAGATTTGAGATAAATCTTAATAAGAAGGAGATGACAGACTGCTTCCACAAAGGGGGGGGGAATGCAGTAGTGTACTTGGCTACACACCAGGAGAAGATACAAGCACAAGTGGATGACATGGCTGTGAAGCAAGGTTATGTTCTTGAAAATCAGATAAGAATGAATGACAACCTTACTGCATCTCACAATGCAATAGTCACAGAACTAAAGAATCTAGCTGCAGGGCAGACTCCAGCTATAGCAAAAGCAGATTTTGACAAAGTATTCCTAGAAGAAATCACTGCTCTTAAGACTGCCATCCAAGATTATCAAAAGTTGATAACTGACAAACTCCAACGGTTAAAAACTTTCTTTAAAGATGGAGTTAATTATTTGGATAATCAAGTAAGATTTCAGAAAGATGATGTGAGAGATCATATCGAAAGAGAAGTCATAAAGGGGGAGAGGGTTTTAGTCAAAGCCAGCTCTGATCATGCCAAGTGGATATCAAATTCTATCAGTGCAACTCTTGGATATCCTCCTCTTTGTGATGATGACAATGTTGCTGAATCTGGAATTCATCCTGCATATCTAGGAGGGGAGCAACCTGAAGTGGCTCAAGTCATCTACCCTCCTCCAGATTTTGACATGATTCATGCTGACATACAGTCCATGTATAGCCCACCTGGGGGTAAGGACAATGTCATTATTGAAAAAGTTGTTCAGCCAATTTCTGAAGCAATGCAAGAGGCACTGCAGAAAGAAGAAGAGACTAGATTGTCTAAGAAGAGGTTTAGGGAACAAGCTGAATAAAGACCAGACTTTAAGCAGTGGAGCCCTACCTCAAGAAATATCATTTTGACTGCCTGGAAAGCTGCCAAAGATAACATTCAAGACAGGAATAAGTGGTTTTCTGAGACTGAATGGAGGAAACATGAATCAAGGCAGGAGGCCATAGTTCAATATAGAAGGAAGGCCAAGATGGGAAAGCTACCTCCTACTGCTCTGGAGCCTAGCAAGTACTTTCCTAAGCCTTATCATTATTTTGAGAGGCAAAAGATTAAAGCAGAAGAACTTAAGAAGAAAGATCTGAAAGACAAGAAGCCTGCTGATGCAGAAGTTACTGAAGCTCCTGTTCAAGCTAGAGTTCAAGCTGGAAAAGTAATAGTGATTAAGGAGGCTGAACAGAAATAGCTTAGAAAATTTCTCAAGTTTACTATGTATTCTTTTGATATAAAACATTCTGTAAACTTTAGAATTTTGTATATGATAAAGTATTGGAACAATGTTTTGTGTGATAAATTTGTTGTGTAAGAAATTTGTTTCATAATTGTTCTGTGATGATGACTGTGTATACATGTATGATTGATACATGTTTATGTTTACCCTGCTATATATAATCCTGCTTTACATCATTTTGTAATTTTATTATGAATGGTGTATATCATTGACTAAGGGTTATGACTTCTCCAAATAGGGGGAGATTGTTGGGTACATTGGTTTAAATGTACCTGATTTGAAGAAGGCTCACCCAACTCAATGATATACATCAAAATGTATTTGATGTGCTTTTGAGTTACTTGTGCAGGTTATGTATTTGCAGAAATGAAGCAAAAAGTTTTTAAGTCCATGTGTCGACACCCAGAGGGAAAGTGTCGACACTTAAAAAGACTTGTGTCGACACCCAGGAAAGCAGTGTCGACACTTGGAGTCATTGTGTCGATACCAGGGATGCTGAGTCGACACTAGACAGAAAGTGTCGACACAAGGAGCTGTGTCGACACTCATTGAAGAAAGTGCAGTGAATCAGTGTCGACACTTAACAGTTGTGTCGACACCTAGTGAAGCTGTGTCTACACCAAAAAGTGTCGACACTTGGAGCAGTGTCGACACTCAGCAAAAGCTAGCAGAAACTAAGTACAAGTGTCGACACCCAGAACAATGTGTCAACACTCAACAGAAGAGTCAACACTTGAAGAAAGTGTCGACACAAGAAAGTATGTGTCGACACTCAGCTGAAGACTCAACACTTGAAGAAAGTGTCGACATAAGGAGCTGTGTCGACACTTAGCAAAGATCAGCAAGTTCAACAAATTATTCTAAGTATAAGTGTCGACACTAATGGAATGTGTCGACACTCAGCCAGAGTCTCGACAGAAGAAGAAAGTGTCGACACCCAGAGCAATGTGTCGAGACTCAACAAGTATCAACACTGAAGACATATGTCGACACCAAGAAGCTGTGTCGACACTTAACAGATTCAACACATGAAGATGTGTCGACACAAAGGAGATGTGTCGACACATAGAAGAATTCAACAAAATACTGAAGTACAAGTACTTGTGTCGACACTCAATTTCAGTGTCGACACATGAAGAACAAGCAGTGTCGAGATATAAGATCTACAACACAAGGAGTTGTGTCGACACCTTGTAGACTAGTGTCGACACTTAGACAACTAGTGTCGACACTTGGTCTATAAGTGTCGACACTTAAAGACAGAAAGTCTCGACACTTTCAAACAGTTAGAGAATTTTCAAGAACTGACTGGATGACTTGACAGCTGCCATTCCAGCCGGTCTACAGCACCTGTTAGAGTTGTTAGAATTCAGTTATGGACCGGTCCAGCCGGTTACCATGAAGAAGGCCTATAAATAGGCTTACACTGTCTACAGAAATTGATGATTGATGAAGTGGTTCAAGTAATCATTCACAAGAGAAACACACAAGAAGATCTAGCTTTCAAGTGAAGATCTAAGAAGTTGGAGAGAGAGCTCCATCCAAGAAATCAGTTGTTGGAACTAGATTGAGAAGAAGAGTTTAGATTTATTCTGAATCTTAAGTAGCAGAGATCAAGGATCAACTGCAGAAGGAGTCAATCTTATTGAGTTCTACTTTCAAGAAGCTTTGAAGAAAGCTAAGTCAGATTGAGTCCAGCTGAGTTCTTCCAAGAACTCATCAAGAAACTCTCAACTCTTCTCTCTCTTTTCTCTGAGTTGTTGAGTCACATTATTGTATTCATTTTATCTTGTAGGATCCTTTGGATCTGAGTCTTATAAGCCTGTAATTATAAAGGCTGAGGGTAGGAGAGTTTAATCTCTGAGTGTAGGCCTTGGTGGCTGAGTGTAGTCCTTGGTGGCTGAGTGTAGGCCTTGGTGGCTGAGTGTAGGCCTTTGTGGCTGAGTGTAGGCTTTGTGGAAAAGCTGAGTTGTAGGGCCTTGGGCCTGAGGTGTAGGAGCCTGATTTGGGTTCTGAGTTAGTGGAGGAGTTTGGCCGAATCTAGTGCACTGCTAGATAGGCGAGGGGGGAAAGTGGATGTACCCAAAGCTTGGGGAACCACTATAAAACTCTGTGTCTACTATGTTTGTGGTTTGCTGTGAATGCTGTGTGATTGCTGTGCAATAGTAGTTTAAATTCTGTGTTAAAAACTGATTGCTGCCATAAAAAGTCAAAAAGAATTTGGTCACCTATTCACCCCCCCCTCTAGGTGTTTAGGTACTATATCTTTCAGGACTTATGGGTTCTAATGAAAAGAGTTTGGTCTACTCTACCCCTTATAAAACCAGTTTACAAAAAAAAGCATGCTAGGGTCTCATACCATGCTCTAGGAGCTTTCTTGAGACCATATAATGCTTTATTCAATCTAAAAACATAATCAGGAAAAGTAGGAGAGATAAAACCTGGAGGTTGTCTGACATAAACTTCCTCTTTGATGTCTCCATTTAGAAATGCACTTTTGACATCCATCTGATATACCTTGAAGCCTTTGTGTGCTGCATAAGCTAGAAATATTCTGATGGCTTCCAATCTTGCAACAGGTGCAAAAGTCTGGTCGTAGTCTATTCCTTCTTCTTGAGAGTATCACTGAGCAACTAGCCTTGCCTTGTTCCTTATAATTACTCCTTGATCATCCAGTTTGTTTCTGAATACCCATTTTGTTCCAACAATGGAATGATCCTTAGGCTTTGGCACTAGTTCCCATACTTTGTTTCTTTCAAATTGATGCAACTCCTCTTGCATTGCAATGATCCAGTGTGGATCTTGCTCTGCATCTTGAATGGACTGAGGTTCAATTTGAGATAGGAAGCAGGTGTGCAACAGGTTTTGGTTGACCTGATTTCTGGTTTGCACACAAGGTGAGATTTCTCCAATTATTTGGGAAATTGGATGGTCTCTTGATGTTACTAAATCAATAGGGGGTGTTGATTGTTCACCAACCTGTATTGTTGTTTCCTCTTGTGGTACAACAACTGGCTCTTCAAGTTGTTCTTCAAGTTGTTCTTTAATATGTTGAGCATTTTCTTCATCTTCACTGCTTTCATACTCTTGAGTAACCTGTAACTTGTTCAAGTCTTCAACTAGAGAATGTTCCTGCAAAGGTTCTATGGTAGAAGAGATCTTCTCCTTGAAAGACATGTTAGATTCATCAAATGAAATGTGAACAGATTCCTCAATTTTTAAAGATGATTTATTATAGACCCTATAAACCTTGCTGATCATGGAGTATCCCAGAAACACTCCTTCATCAGCTTTGGCTTGAAATTTTGCTAAATATTTCTTGTCATTATTGTGAATGTAGCAAATACAACCAAAGACTCTAAAATAATCAACTTTAGGTTTCTTCCCTTTGAGTAATTCATAGGGAGTCTTTCCCTTTAGTTTATATATCAGACTTCTATTCAGCACATAGTTGGAGGTGTTCACTGCCTCTGCCCAAAAGGATAGAGGTAGATGAGCATCTGACAACAATGTAGTGGCAGATTCAATAAGGGTTCTATTTTTCCTTTCAGCTACCCCATTTTGTTGAGCAATTCTAGGAGCTGAGAAAGTATGCCTGATCCCTTCACTCTGACAAAACTCTTGCATAAGAAGAGAATCAAACTCTGTCCCATGATCACTTCTGATCAGGGCAATGTGAGTATTGAACTCAATCTGTATACATTTGAGAAACTCTGTCAGATACTTAAAGTTATCAGACTTCTTCCTTAGAAAGAACACCCAAATGAATCTAGAGAAGTCATCTACAACTACTAAAGTGTAGGATTTCCCTCCTAGGCTTTGTACTGTGATGGGTCTTAAAAGATCCATGTGTAACAGATACAATATCCTAGGTGAATCACTCTTATTAAGTGACTTAAAGCTGTTTTTAATTTGCTTGCCTAATTGACAAGCCCTGCAGAGTCCTTCCTTCTTGTAGGAGCCAGAAGGTAGTCCTCTAACAAGGTTATCCTTGGATAGCCTAGCAATAGTTCTAAGGTTTAGGTGTCCTAGTCTCTTATGCCATAAAATATTTGGTTTACAGACAGAATTGAACAAGCAGATATCTACATCAGTTGAAAGAAAATCTACAAGGTAGATGTTACCTTTCCTTTTACCTGTCAACACAGTTGTGTTGTCTTCTGACTTGATTTTGCATAAGGCTTTGCTGAAGGTCACCTGGTAGCCTTCATCACATAGCTGAATGATGCTAATTAGGTTGTGCTTCAGTCCTTCCACATAAGCTACATTCTTGAAAGTTACTGATCCAATCTGGACTGCACCATATCCTTTAGTCTGTCCAAAGTTTGAATCACCAAAGATAACTTTGGGTCCAAGCTTGGCTCTGAAGGATGTGAGGTTGTCCTTGTTCCCTGTCATGTGCTTAGAGCACCCACTATCCAAGTACCATTGCTGGTTAGATGTTGGATAGGTCTTCACCTGCACATAAGGCAATTCATTTATTTTTGACCCAGTTTACCTTGGGCCTAGGTTGATAACCTTTGAATTCTGAAATTAAAGACATCCCAGGTTGACTCTTATAACCTTCAAGATGATATCTCCTTGGAGGTATAATCCATTCAGTATAAGGGTTAAAGATTTGGGATGAAGGACCCTTAGGATTGAATTTTGATTTGCCTTTGAAAAATTTTCCAGAGCTCTGACCTCTGTTCGACAATCTTGGAGCTGCGTTCGACGATCTTGGGTCAGATCGTCGAGCTTCGTTCGACGGTCGACTATGGGTGAGGTCAGGTATTTGAGATCATCGACCTGCGTTTGACGACTTTGGCTGAGATCGTCGATCTGCGTTCGACGATTTTGCCTGAGATCGTCGAGCTGCGTTCGACGATCGTCGATCTCCGTTCGACCATTTCTGCTGGGACTTAGTTTTCTGAGGCAGATCAGAATTTTTCCTAGCAACCTCTACAACTCCCTTTCCTTTGTCAGAAATGAATTTGATTGGAGTTGTTAGAACTATGGGTTGGCTGGATGAAGCACCCAAGCCCAGTGTACTATTGAATCTGGAGTTCACTGTGCTTGTGATGTCCATCAGTTTGATGCTTCTCCCATTAAGGGATTCTTCAAGCTTCTTGGCCTCAGAGAGCTCACTTTTCAGTGAAGCTATCTGTTCCCTACATCACTCCAACTCCTGAGAGAGTTTGAGGTTTTCCGACTTTAAGGTATTGTGTTCAGATAATTGATTTCTGAGAGAGATAATTTTTTTCTCAGACTTTAGCAGGTCTAAACACAGTGCTTTAAATTCAGATTTAAAGTCCTCTGAACTAAAATCAAAAGAAGCAATTACCTGATCTTCTTCAGGTTGAGTCTCTGAGTCTGACTCTGACTCCTCTTCTTCTGAATTATACTGTGAGGCATTGATTGCCATCATGCAGAACTCTTTCTCTTCTGCATCATCCTCATCATCACTGGAACTGGATGAGGCTTCTGACTCCTCTTCAGTCTCACTCCAGGATTCAGCAACAAACCCCTTTCTTGTATGTTTGTTTTTTGCTTGATGAGGGTTTGCCATTGCCAGTTCTCTTGGAGTCTTTCTCCTTTCTTCTTTCTTTCCTGTCCCTTCTGTCATTGTTCTTGTTCTCTGGACAGTCAGGAACTATGTGCCCTGGTTTCCTGCAACCAAAGAAAATAATATCTTTATTATTGTTAATGGACTTGTCATACCTTAGCTTATCCTGCTCCTTGTATGATCTCCTTCTGAAGTCCTTTCTTGCCATTTTGTAGAATCTTTTGGCCAACAGACTGAGTAGTTCATCATTGCCTGTGGCTTTATCTTCAGGCAGATCCTCAGTTGCCTTGAAGGCTATGGTCTTCTCTTTTCTTGTGGCTGGTGAGGCAGCCTTCTGTTCTTCCTCTCTATTTTTGATGAGTAGCTCATAAGATTTGAGCTTACCCAATAGAGCTTCAGTAGTGATCTCATTCAGACTTCTGGCATCCTTAATTGGCCAGATTCTTGAATCCCAAGTGCTAGGGAAGCACATTAGGATCTTGTCATTGAGTTCAGTTAGAGAGATCTCTTTGTCCAATGTCCTGAGTTCACTGACAATTAGACTTAGCCTGTTGTACATATCTCCCACTGACTCAGTTTCTCCCTTTTTGAAATTCTCATATTGAGAGATGAGATGAGATCTCCTATCCTTTCTCTCATCAGCTGAGCCTGAGACTATTTCTGAGAGTTTGTCCCAAATTTCCTTAGCTGAATTACATTCAGCCACCTTCTGAAATATGTCATCAGACATTGTCTGGGCCAAGATGTTCATAGCCTTGGCATCAGCTACCTTCCATCTCTTGATATCAGCATCTGTTCCTGATGGAGGTGGAACAACATTTGTGCTTGTGTTCTCTGGGGGTCTTGGACACACTGTCAAAACAGAGTTAAAAATATCTTCATCAATAGAATTCATGTACAGTCTGATCCTTGCTTTCCAGAGTGCAAACTTGGATAGATTGCACACTGGAGGTCTGGTGCTAGCATAATCTTTGTTTTGGGCCATGATTTGTGAAAGCAAAGTCTAATAATAAAATACAAAAGAAAAACAGATCTAACTTGAGATATTTGGGTTTAGGTGTTAGCCTGTACAACCAATCAGGTATGGTATGTTTAACCAACCTCGCTCTGATACCAATTGAAAGTGCAGCTAGATCTGATATACTCTAGAGGGGGGTGAATAGAGTATATGATGCTTTGAAACTTTTTACAACAGTTGTTGTAATAAGTGTGAGCAGGGAAGCAGAATAAAACTAATCACAGTACTAAGTTAAACAAAAGCTAATCACAGAGTAATCAAGGCCAGAAACAAACATAAACGCAAGCAAAACCAGAAGACACAAGGAAATATAGTGGTTCCCCTAAACTTGGGTACATCCACTCTTCTACCACCCTAGGTAGGAATCCACTGCAGGATGAGTTGATCAGGTGTCCTGGGCACCAATGAGCTTTTGATAAGGTGCTCAAAAACCAAATCAGATTTTTTGATCAGGTGTCTTGCCACCAATGAGCTTTTGACAAGGTGCTCAAAAACCAAGTTCAAACTTTTAAGGGGAGCTTGAGAAACCCTTTACAGAGAGGGGATGAGAGAGTGATGGAAGTCTTCTCTTTCTCAAACAACTGAGAAGCCTATGTGGATTGTTGATGTCAAAGCTCCCCATGAATCCTTGAGATCTTCAGGAAGAAAAGCTTTGCTGAGGGTGATAGGCCTTCAAAGATTGAACTCCAGCAATAAATGATTTCAGCAATAGCTGAAATGTTGAATGTCTTGAGTCTTGAAGTATGTTGGCCTTGAACACTTTAGACAAGAGATCTGAAGATTTCAGAGAAGGTTGATCTCCTTGGATGAGTGTTCTTGAGAGTTCTTTGAGACAGAAGATTTTGTTGAAGATTATTGATGTCTGTCTGTGTGTCTGTGTAATCTCTTGGTAATTCAAAAAGAAATTCTCACTTTTATTCTCTAGTGCAGAACAAAACATTCTCTCTGATAAGAATAGCCGTTGGCCAGTGATGGTTAAAACTCCAAAATTATTTACGGTCACGCGGCGACCCGGCGGTTGTATTTGAGAAAAAGGCGGAAGTGATTTTATTTAAGAAAACGGGGCGCGCGTATTTATTTATTTGGATATAAAACGGTTTAGATCGAGTTTTAACGAAAGGAGGCAAGTGCACCTATCGTGAGTAGTACAGGATATTCCGGGTGGAATATCGAGGTCGTATTGTTCTCGGGGCCGGTTCGATTATTTCTACTCTTCCCTGGAGGGGATTATTATTTTACCGATAATTATCTTGTCGGGATTTTTTATATATAGGAGAAAGGAAGAAAATATAAAAAGCATAAAAAAGGAAAGCAATAAGGTGGAGCCGATGAAGAGCTTAGCTCGATGGCACCGAAAAAACAATTGAACTAAAATAAACTTTAAATAAAAAGAGCTCCTAAATTTCTAATTAATTAAGGCGGAGACTTGGCCGTGGAGGTTCCACTAACATGAGCTCACCTATCTCTAGGACTATCGCTCACCTGAACGCTAAGACTATTCGACCGAACGTTAGTCCGACGAAGGATTCCTCTTAACGCCCGCATTACGCTAAGAACCCCGCTATTGGGTGGGGAACCCAATCCGGTAGAGTTGTCGCGCCTCCTCTCTCGAGCGTTAGTGCAGAACTCTCTTTGACAAGGGGTGATCTGTCCATACGCACGGCCTCTCTGCGAGCGTATGGAAAACGGAAATAGGGCCCACACATCGATATGTGGTCCTACGCGTCGTTAACCCCTGGCAAACCTTAAGTACTTTTAATTAATTAGAAAAATTAGACCTTTAATTATTTTAAGCTATTTTATCTGTCCCAATGCTCTTCGATGCCGAGGGCTAAGAACAGTTAGCCACTCATCGGAATGGGGACGGCTTGCGGGAAAAGCAGAAAATAAAGCAGTAAAGGAAAGCAGTAAATGAAAGCGATAAAATGAAAGCAGTAAAGGAAAGCGGAAAATTACAAGTCCTACCCAAACGAGTAGGACTGAAGAAAGTTGTAAAATGCGAGTCCCGGCACAAATGCGTGGGCGGGAGAAAGAAAGCGGGTCCTACTCAAACGAGTAGGACTAAATAAATGCAACACACGCACACACTCGACATAAAGTAAAATTCACGCACACACTCTCTCGACATAAATGAAAACACACACACTCTACAAGAAATAAAATCCAGCCATTTAACTCAAGTGAGTAGGCGGAAAAAAAGGAAATTACAAACTCACGCACTCTACAGAAAGTAAAATAAGCGAGCGCCATTTAACTTTTAACGAGTAGGCGGAAATAAATGCGCATACATAAAAAATTGCAAAGAAAAATAAGGTACCAAAAAATTAAAACAACTGCATTTCTACCGCTAAAATGAGGTAGAAATGCATAAAAAGCGAAAATAAAAATTAAACGGGAAGAAAGTTTTGCAAATAAAAAAGAAAACGCAAGTGCTCGAAAAATTAAAACGAATACATTTCTACCGCTAGAATGCGGTAGAAATGCATAAAAAGAGAACGAAAAAAATTAAATAAGGAAAAAGTTTTTGAAATAAAAACAAAAATGAAAATGCTAGAAAAATTAAAACGATTATGTTTTCATTCTTATAATTTTATAGAAACGCCTAAAAAGTGGAAATAAGACTAAAAGAGAACGAAAAGTTTTACAATCCTAAAGAGCCTAATTTAAAAGAAATTAAAAACCACTTTTATAACCGTGTTTTATAAACCTATAGGAATGAAAACAAAGTAAAAATAATAAAGTAAACCTAAACAAGTATTTGCATGAAAATAAAATTGCGATTATAACGGCTAGAAATTAGACAAAAGTTATACGCTACAAAGATTTAGGAGACATAAAGGAAAAACAAAATAAAAACAAACATTAAAAACCACTTCGAGTAGGGCGCATGAATGGATTCCAAGCTATGCAAAGAGAGAAAAAACTAACACATTTTATTAATGAAAAAGTGATTACAAGAAAGCTAAAAACAAACACTAAGAGAGGGGGAAGAAAATCCCTTACATAGCATAAGAAAGCATTTCGGCAGCACCTACCCTAAGCAAAGTGGTTCAAAAAGTGGAACAGAAATCCTAAGCAGAAGCTCTGAATTTATAGGAAAAAATTTACAAGTACACGCCCTTGGTCACGGGCATGACATGGGGCGTGTAAGTACTATTTGCGAAGGCGGCCGGCCATTTGACGGGAAAGTGGACTTCGGGCTGGACACGTGTCGGTCTCGCAGTGGTCACGCCCCAGGTCACGGGCGTGACTCTGGGCGTGTCAAGCAGGTGGATCTGGGCGCGGGTTGCGCCGAAAGTCTTCGGGCAGGTCTTGTCGGCCAGGCGCAGTGGTCACGCCCCAGGTCACGGGCGTGACGCTGGGCGTGTCAGTTGGTATCGACACTCGACGAATGTCGAGCGGAAAGTGTCGAGTTGAAATCGTTGAGCTGAGATTGAGTCACGCCCTAGGTCACGGGCGTGACTCTGGGCGTGTCGAGCAGGTCGACGATCGTTGAGCTGGAAACGTCGATCGAGTGGACACGGGCTTGGATCACGCCCCGTGTCGGGTGACACGGGCGTGACCCCGGGCGTGTCAAGCTTTGCTTCTCAAAAAATTGCTGATTTCACGGTTTTTGACGTGTCACGCCCTGGTCACGGGCGTGACCAATATGTCACGGGTGTGACATGGCATTTTTTTGCAGATTTTTGATTTTTTTCTGAAACATAAAAATAAAACAAGTTAGTATAATATTCACAAAAATAGGAGCATTTTATTGAATAAAAATAAGTAAAAACGACAAAAATAAATGAAAACAACTAAATTAATGAACACAAAAATAGGTATATTTACAAATCATCAGCCAGCATTAATTGTATCCTTAATTGCAAAATCTCTTATGGAGGAAATGACTAGGAATGAATATTCCTTGAAACTTGGTCCAGAAATGAATGGAAACGACTAGGAAATCTTCAGAATTAATTGCAGAATAATGCCTTAACTGATTTGAATTTGAATCTAGAAACATCCTTGAAGTTATCTGAAATCGTCGAACTGAGCTCTGCTATCGTCGAGCTGAGCTCAGCGATCTGGAAATATACAACAGCAAAATATCGTCGATCTGAGCTCAAAGATCGTCGAACTGAGCACAGAGATAAAGATCCAAAGCAGAGTCAAAATCGTCGACCTGAGCTCACCAATCGTCGAACGGAGTTCGACGATATAATGAGGTTGAGCTCAGCGATCGTCGAATGGAGTTCGACGATCTGTCGAAGTTGAGCTAGACGATCGTCGATCGGAGTTCGACGAATCATCGTGCTGAGCTCGACGATATGACTTAGTCTCCAAACAGAAAATCCTGGTCTTGAGGGCAGCTTCCAAACCTAGACTTCTAACCCTTAGACTCAATTATAATTGACCTTTTAAGCTATACAGGAGGTCAAGTATTTGTTTCCTAGAGACATAGTGATCCTGACCCAAATTAGTAATAGGGTGTTCCAACAGTCTTCCTGTATAGCTGCCCGTCCTGGAGGAGGTAATATGCTGACTTGTGCCTCAGTTTCTTCTTATCTACCCCCTCTGGATACTCTCTCGTGGAGAGGAAAACCACCACTGGATCCATCCACGAAGCTTGTTGATCGATTTCCATGAGCTCTCCTTCTTCGATGGAGGGGCGAAACAGGTCGGTGATGGTGCCCCCCACCTGGGTACCATGCTTCGCTAGCTGATCGGCTTGTTCATTCTCTTCCCTGGGCACGTGTCGGATGGTGAAAGTTTGAAAAGTGCCAATGACCCCCTTCACCTTGGCCAAGTACGATCGCAGGGTGGGCTCCCTTGCCTCGAACTCCCTGTTGATTTGGGAAGATACTACCATGGAGTCAGTAAGGACCTCCACATCCGACACCCCCATCTCCCTGGCCAGGCGAAGCCCTGCTATCACGGCCTCGTACTCGGCCTGGTTGTTGGTAATGGGAAAGTGCACCACCACTGTCTGCTCAATTCGAGTCCCCTAAGGGCTTTCCAGGATTACCCCTACTCCCAGGGAATGCCTTCCCGAGGCACCATCCACCCTCACCTTCCAAGGAGTTGGGCGGGTGAGCTCTTCCTCCGCCACTTCAACCACGTAGTCGGCCAAGAAGTCGGTCATTGCCTGAGCTTTGATTGAGAGCCGCGGAACGAAGGAGATGTCTAACTCGCTCAGCTCCAACGACCACTTAGCCAGCCTGTCTGAATGCTCCACCCGCTCGAAGATGTTGCGGAGAGGATGGTCGGTCACCACTCGGATTGAGTGTGCTTGGAAGTAAGGTCGCAGCCTCCGAGCCGAGATGATCAGTGCGAAGGCTAGCTTCTCCAAAATCGGATACCTGAGCTCGGCCTTCCTCAGGACCCGGCTCACGTAATAAATAGGGAGCTGCCTCTTCCCTTCTTCACGAACCAAGATGGAGCTCAAGGCCTCCGCCCCGACCCCGAGATATAAGAACAGGTCCTCCCCTTCCTTCGGCCCTTGGAGCAGCGGAGCCTGTGTCAACTGCACTTTGAGGGCCTGGAATGCCTCCTCGCACTCCTTTGTCCATTCAAACCTCTGACCACCCCTTAGCGTTTTGAAGAAGGGGGAACACTTCTCCCCTGCCCATGAAAGGAAGCGACTCAGCCCTGCTAGCTTCCCCGTCAGCCGTTGGACCTCCTTTACATTCCGCGGGGACCCCAACTCCAAGATAGCCTTGACCTTATCTGGATTCGGCTCGACCCCCGCGGGGGTGAGGAGGTGCCCCAAGAACTTTCCCCTGTTGGCCCCAAAAATACATTTTAGGGGATTCAATCGCATCTTGTATTTGCGCAGGGTGGCGAAGGTCTCCTCCAGGTCCCGGAGGTGTGAGTCCACATCCCGGCTTTTGATCATGAGGTCATCTACATACACCTCCAAATTCCTCCTCCTTTGCTCCTTGAAAACCCTATCCATCATTTTGTGGTAGGTTGCCCCAGCATTCTTCAGCCCGAAGGGCATCATCTTGTAGCAGTAGCATCCATCCCATGTGATGAACGAGACATCCTTGATGTCCGGGGGGTGCATCCAGATCTGATGATAACCTGAAAAAGCGTCTAAAAAACTCATTACAGAATAACTGACGGCTGAGTCAACCAGCACATCGATTCGAGGCAAAGGATAACAGTCCTTAGGACAACCTTTATTAAGTAAGGAAAAATCGATACACATCCTCCATCGGCCGTCCCCTTTTTTAACCATAACCACGTTGGAGACCCAGCCGGGGTACTGAATCTCAGACACGAAGCCGGCCTTGAGGAGTTTTGCCACCTCCTCCCTGATGGGCTCCGCCAGCTTGTCCGCAGTGGACCTCTTCTTCTGCTGAACGAGGCGTGTTCCCGAGTCCAGGTTGAGGCGGTGGCAGGCCACATCTGCGTCAACCCCCGGCATCTCCGCGGCGTTCCAAGTGAAGATGTCCACGTTCTTCTGGATGCACTCCAGCATCCTGCCTTGGTCCTCCGGGGTCAGCCCCCCGCTGACGCGGATCTTCTCCATCCTTCCTCCTCGGGTGAGTACCTCCAGCTCCACCACTTCCTCTGCTGCCTCCAGCCTGGATTGCTCCCCCATCCCTCGGCATCCCCTTCCTCCGGAACGGGGACCTCTACCTCCATCTCTCCTCCCACAGCCCTCACTTCGGCCACCTCCTCCAGATCTCCTCCTGCCGCCTCCTCTGCGCAGTCCTTCACTTCCAGCTCCTCCCCTCCTGCTTCCTGCTCGACCTCCTCCATCCTTCGCCCCATCTCCTCGGCTCCCTCCTGCCAGGAGATGGTGTTCACCGCAGTGACATAACACTCCCGTGCCACCTTTGGGTACCCCCTGACCCTGAACTGGACCCCCTCAGCGTTGAACTTCAAGCACTGATGGAAAGATGAGGGGATGCAGCAGAAGGCGCTGATAAGGGGCCTCCCGAAGATGGTGCTGTAGCTGCTGGGGGCATCCATAATGACGAACTTGTAGTTTCGAGACTGCCCCCCCAAGTTGACATGGAGACCAACTCCTCCCTCTACTTCCTTCCTTTCTCCTGAAAACCCAAACAAGGGCCCTTCTGAGGCCAGCACCCTCTTAGCCTCCACTTTCATTGCGTCAAACGCCTTTTTGAAGACGATGTTGACGGAGCTCCCATTGTTCACGAGGATCCGAGAGACGGTGAAGTTCTCGATGGCTACCTTAATGACCAGCGCATCGCAGAATGGGTCCTCGTGGTCCTGTATATCGCTCCTGGAGAAAGTGATCCTCTCCTCCGGGGGTGGGGTTTGGGATGTAGAGGCGACGCTTCGCCGGTACATGGTGTGGAGGCTTGCCTTGCAGGAGGCCTCTACCCCTACTCCCCCGTGGATCACTCTGATCCCCCCTCGGGTTCCAACATCTACCCAGTCTTCGCACCGATCCTCCTCCGCCCGAGGCAGGACCTCCTCGATCCTCACTTCTTGTCGTCCTCCCTGCTGCTGCTGTCGTTGTTGTTCCCGATTCCCTCTCACCTCAAGGAACTCCGGGCAGGTGGCTATGGCATGCCCCTCTTCCTGATGGAAGTCGCAATAGGGCAGCTCCACCCTAACCTCTCTTCTCCTCCTCCTCCACGCTCCCCTCCTTGCTCCCAAGGCTATGGCCATGGCCTCTTCTTGATCGGGGAGCCGGGGCCTCTGGCCCTGCCTCTAGCCTGGGGGGGGGGGGTGGAACTGATCTTGACTCCCCTGGTAGTGATCCATTCCATAATACCCTCTCTGTGGCCCCTGCCCCTACCACTCGGGTCTCCATCCTAGCCGTCGGTCGGGCTCTTGATGCCCCCACCTCTGCTGCTGCTGCCCCTGGAGCTGCCTCTGCTCCCTCTGCCTGGGGTCTCCTCTCCTCTCCTCTTGTCCTCTTCCTCCCTTCGACTCCTTTTCCTCCTCAGTTGCCCACCTGGACAGCTTCCTTGCAAATTCCGGGTTCGACGCCTCCCCGTCAACTTCTCTTGCCGCCCTCTCCATCAACTCCTCGTAGGAGAGGGGGGGGGGGGTGGGAACACTCCTCAGCTCCATTCGGAAGAAACCCTGTTGCAGGACCAGGGTAAAAGCCATCATTAGACTATGGCCAGGCATCTCCTGGACTTGAGTAACTTCCTCCTGGAATTGGTCCATATAGCTCCCCAACGTCTCGTTCACCTCCTGATTTATGTGGAACAAGGACTCGGACTCCTTCTTCCTCCTCTTCGAGGTGGTGAATCTCAGCATGAACCCTCGGCGCAGGTTCTCGAAGCAGTAGATGGAGCTGGCCGGGAGCTGGTGGAACCACTCCCTTTCCTTCTCCCGGAGGGTGATAGCAAAGAGTCAGCATTTGAATCCGTCCGACATCTGACGGATGGAGACCACATCCTCGAACCATTGGACATGCTGGACCGGGTCTCCCTTCCTGGTATAGTAATACATCTCGGGTTCCCTGAACCCATCTGGGACTGAAGCTGAGGAGACCAGCTCGCTGAAAGGACTGCCTCCCCCCACTAGGCGAGCTGGCGAGTCTCGCGAGCCCAGCTCGCCGAACCGGCCTCGGCCTGCCGAGCCGGGGAAGAGCTCGCGCCCTGGGAGCTCGTACCCCCAGCCTTCCTCGACAACTTCCTTCCCAGCTCGCCAGCCGGGAGCGTCCTCGCCCAAAGAGGGGGCGGCCGTGATCTGGGCTGCCGGATTCAAGCACTCGGCCCGCGCGCCGAGTGCGAACTTGACGAGGCCCAGCACCTCGTTCCTGAAGTCTTCCAACATCCCCACCGTTGCGAGAGGCGGGGGGGGGAGTTCTGCCTGTCAGATCCTTGTCCTCATGTCATTGAACTCGCCGAAGCTTTTCTGCGCTGACCACTGTCCACACTCACCGCACCAAAATGTTGAAACCGGAATCCGGTCTCCCGTGGAGTTCGACCCTTGGGGAAGGGGTGGTCTCGTGCCTACTTCGCTCCTGCAAGAAAAACAACAAAGAAGACAAGGAGAAACAGACCCAAGGGCTCGGCAGGGAGGTCCCACCACAAACCCGGAAAATCTCAGAGCGCTTCCCCTCCTTAGCTAGAAGCCGAGCTAAGGTACCCTCAGAAAGCACTTGAATATTGGGGCAGGAGAGCACAGGGAAGAACCTGCCTTCTGGGGTACCCCTTGGGTCCTATTTATAGCTTTTGAAATCCGGACTGCCAATAACCAAAAGAACCGACCTGAAATTACCAGAAAACCCTTGGTTGGGTCTGCCAATAGCCAAACTCCGCTGTTTTGAAGGGCTATGGGCAGACTAGCGGGGGCAAAACAGTAAAAAGTACCTCATACATCCAGGCGAGCTGGGGAGCTCTGGCCACCTCAGCATGTTCTGCTCGCCTACTGCTGCCGAGCTACACTGCGAGGACGCGAGTTGTGTCTCGCTCGGCATATGCCGAACTCGGGGTCGCCGATCGTCGATCTCTGGTCGACGGATGCCGAGCTCAGGCTCGCCCCATTTACTACAGAGCTCGCCTACTGTCCTCAGCCCAATTTGCCTAGAACCTGGTGACCTTGCTCGCCAGACACGAGGTTGTACAGGCGGGATTCCTCCTTCTTCTTATCCTTTTTCTCTCCCCTCTCTACCTCTTAGAAAGAGAATGGGCCAAAGAAAATGAGGTTTAAACCCTCATTTCCTGACCTTATACCACCAGGGAGGATTCTGGGCCGTCGGATCCTACTTACATGAAATGAAATGCTCTGATTCGGCTTTAAAATCATCTTCCTGGGTCCATACATGGCTTGTGACACGGGCGTGTCACAGGCCGTGTCTCACAATTGTAAGAGAAATTGTCGATCTCAGAAAAGTACACGGCCTCTAACACGCCCGTATCAACCGTAGACATGCCCGTGTCCCAGGCCGTATGCCTCAAACGACGCTGAAACCGTCAAGCCCGAACAGGTCACAGCTTTGGACACGCCCGTGTCCTAGGACGTTTTGCTCACTCAACACAGCCCAGCAAACACAGAGCAGGACACGGCTTCGGATACGCCCGTGTTCACCCTGGACACGCCCGTGCCATAGGCCGTGAAACTTCAAGGGCTCTAAAAGTCCTTAAAAACACTACCCATACATATTCGAGTTTTGTGGTGTTATACCTTCAGCCCCGTGGTCCAGAAGCTGTGGAAATGAAAGGAAAGAGAATAGTTACTACTGAGCCCAGCTCCTCTAGCAGCTCATCTGAGAAAGAATAGCCTCATAATCCTGAACTATTTTCATCAGCTGAAGAGTCCAGGAGGGACATGAATATTCAGGTATCCGTCTCTTCTGATCTTACCCCTCTTAATCGTGTAAGCATACTAGAGTCAGATATTGTTCCTGAAGTTGATGTGCCTGCTGCTGAGTTGGCTGAATCTAGTGCAAAGGAAGGAGTTGACCAAATATCTGTAGGAATGGAGGAAGCTAAACAACTACAAGATGATGTGGCAATCAAGCAAGGCTGTGTCCTTGAAAATTAAAATCGACTGAATGAAAATCTGATTGTAATGCATGAAACAACTTTGGCAGACATTAAGATCCAAACCACTGCTTTGAAAACCAAAATTGATTCTACTGTCATAGACATAAATACCAAATTACAAAGACATTCTGAATCTATCCTTAAGGATATCAAAAATTCTTACAAAACTTTGGACAACAATTTACTGAGGGTTAAGAATACAGTGACTACAAGTATCAATTATGTTGATGGACAGGTCAGATTTCATAAGAATGATCTAAGAGATCATATTGAGAGAGAAGTCATAAATGGGGAGAGAGTAATGATTAAGGCAAGTGCTGAACAAGCTACGTGGATAGCAAACAATATCAGAGATACTCTATGATTTCCTCTCTTATGGTATGAAGGTGATCAAACTGCTGAGTCTGGTTGTCAACCACCTCTACTTGAAGCACCTCATGCAGATTTCTTTCATCCTACAGCCCCAACCAATTTTGTGTCTGTTCAAGCAGCTGTTCACCACATGTATAGTCCTCCTCAAGGCATAGATAAGTATGTAATATTTGAGAAAGTGGACAGGCCTTCTACTGCTCCAGAGACCGAGTCTCCGTTATCAAAGGAACAGTTTAGAGAACAGTTTGAGACTAAACCTGATTTTGATCAATGAAGTCCAACCTCCAGATCTATCATTCTTACTGCATAGAAAGCTGGGAATGCTAATATTACAGACAGAGGGAAATGATATTCTGAACAGTAATGTGCAAAACACTTGAAGCAACAAGATGTGATTCAAAAATTCAGGCAAGATATGAAGAGAGGAAAGCTTCCTGCTAAGTCCATAGAGCCCAACAAGTATTTCCCAAAGCCATATCATTATTTTGAGAGGCAAAGGCTGAAGGAAGAAGCAAGAACAAAAGCTAAAGCTAAGGAAGCCAAAGGAAAGGAAGTTGCTGAGGACAAGGAGCCTGAGATGAAAGCCAAGATATAATAGGGCAAAGACATAGTTATTAAGAAACCTGAGCTGCCTTAGGATTTTCTTAGTTTTATATTTCTTATGAACATTTTGATCTGTAACTATTCTAAAAAAACTTGTATCAGTAAATTCTATGATAAACAATTAATGGAAATCATGGCTTATTATGCATTTCATGTGTTGATTAATTAGGACTGAAATTGTTTGCCTTATTTTCTACTCAGCTTTATTATTAAGTTTGTGTGTTTATTTGTGATAATTCACTTACTGAACTGCACTGTATGTTTAAATATCTTTATCTTTATTTTTGTGATATCTTGTTGTATATCATTGAATTTGGGTTATGACTTCTCCAAATTAGGGGAGATTGTTGAGTACATTGGTTTCAATGTACTTGATTTGAAGAAGTCTTCCCAGCTCAATGATATACACATTGTTGTATTTGATGGATGTTAAGTTCATATATACAGGTAAATAAAGTTAAGTACAAAATGTCGACACTCAAGACTAGTGTCGACACACTTAAGGTAGAAGTGCTGAGTCAAGGTGAAAGTTGTGTCGACACTCAGGAATAGTGTCGACACACACTGAACAAGTTGTGTCGAGACAGGAAAAAGATGTGTTGATACTAAGGACAACTTTGTCGACACACTGTGTCGAGACTAAAGACAACTGTGTTGACACTCAGGACTAGTGTCGACACACTCTATACATATTATATAAAGACTGAAGACAACTGTGTCGACACTTAGGACTAGTGTCGACATACTCTATTCAAGCTGAGTCGAGACTAAAGACAACTGTGTCGACAGTCAGAAATATTGTCGACACACTCTATTCAAGTTGTGTCGAGACTAAAGACAACTGTATCGACATTCAGGACTAGTGTCGACACACTATAATCAAGCTACAATGAGACTGAAGACAACTGTGTCGACACATATGACTTGTGTCAACACATTCCACAGAAGTTGTGTTGAGACAAGTTGAAGAGCTTTGTCGACACATGTAGAAGTGTGTCGACACCACTACAAGAGCTGTGTCGACACCCAGGACTTGTGTCAACACATTTAACAACCAAGTCTCAACACTTCAGCAGACTTATTTCCTACGTATAGATATCAAGATGGAGGTATTAACATCTGTCAGAACTGTCAGTTATTAACCAGATCAGTCGGTTACTCCTATCAGAGCCTATTTAAAGGGATGCAGTCTTCAGAAAAACGGTGTGAGAACAAAAAAATAAAGTAGAAGCAGCACAATTTTAAAAAGACAGAAGTTTGAAGCTTCAACTATATTTTAGAAGGTGGAGAGAGGTCTGATCAAGAATCATCTTCAACATCTCTCCAGCCTAGATCAACCCAAATTTCTACTTCAAAAAGCTTTGAAAAGCTAAGAAGGGTTTGATCAGATCTATCTTGTTAGAATCAAAGGAAGCACAATCATCAAGATCAGATCAAGAAGCTGTTACTCAAATCTCATACTTGGTGACATTTTCTGATTCAATTTTTCTATTATATTCAATTTGTAAGATCTATCTGTTGTTCTGAGTGGAGGAGATTTATTCTCTTGTTGTTGTAAGCCTGCGTTATAAAGGCTGAGGTAGGGTTGGAATTATCTGAGGTAGGAGTTGTTAATTCTCTGAGGTGTAGGGCAGGTGTTGCCTGAGAAGTAGGAGTGAGGATTCATTCTGAGGTAGAGTTCTTGGGAAGAACTTGAGGTGTAGGATCTTAGTGATCTGACTGGTAAGACTTGTGTAGTCTGAGTTGTAGGAGCTGGGTGGCCTCTGAGCTGTAAGATCTAAAGATCTGAGTAAAGGAAAGAGGAGGAGTTTGGCCGAATCTAGTTCATTGCTAGATAGGTGAAGGGGGAAAGTGGATGTACCCATAAATTGGGGAACCACTATAAATCTATGTGTATTATGCTGTGTGTGCTATTTTGTTGTACTGTGTTAATTTTATTAATTGATGTTTGGTTTCTATTGATTATCTGATCTGAGTTAATCATTTCAATTAAAGTAGTATTCTTATTAAAGAACGGGGGGGGGGGGGGGGGGGGCATAATTAAATTGGACCTATTCACCCACTTTCAGGTCATTTTCAATCCTAAATTAAACATTTACAATTGGTATGAGAGGGAGGTTCACTGAAAAAGGCATAACAGCCTAGTAAGAATCCAAGGATTGCAAAGAAAGAAATATCATGGCCAAAAGGGAAAATAATTCCATTAAGCTCCCTGTCTGCTCCAACGAAAACTATTGGGTACATTAGTTTAAATGTACCTGATTTGAAGAAGCCTCACCCTACTCAATGATATACATCAAAATGTATTTGATGTGTTTTGAGTTTAGTTGTGCAGGTCAAGTATTTGCAGGGAAAGCAGAAAAGATTCTAAGTCCATGTGTCGACACCTAAAGGGAATGTGTCGACACTTAAGAAGACTTGTGTCAACACCCAGGCAAGCAGTGTCGACACTTGGAGGAGTTGTGTCGACACCAGGGATGCAGAGTCGACACCAGACAGAAAGTGTCGACACAAGGAGCTGTGTCGACACTCAATGAAGAAAAGTCCAGTGAAGCTGTGTCGACACTTGGCAGTTGTGTCGACACCCAGAGGAACTGTGTCTACATCAGAAAATGTCGACACTTGGAGGCTGTGTCGACACTCAGCAAAAGTCAGCTGAGTCTAAGTATAAGTGTCGACATAATGAAGAATGTGTCGACACTCAGCAGAAGACTCAACACTTGAAGCAAGTGTCGATACAAGAAAGAATGTGTCGACACTCAGCAGAAGACTCAACACTTGAAGAAAGTTTCGACACTTAGCAAAGTTCAAAATTCTAAGTACAAGTGTTGACACTAAGGAGATGTGTCGACACTCTGCCATAGTCTCAACAGAAGAAGAATGTGTCGACACAAGGAGCAATGTCGACACTCAGCAAGTTTCAACATAGAAGGCATGTGTCGATACTGAACAAGTTCAACACATGAAGATGTGTCGACACAAAGGAGTTGTGTCGACACTTACAAGAATTCAACAAAGAACTGAAGAACAAGGAGTTGTGTCGACACACATTATCAGTGTCGACACAAATGAAGAAGCTGTGTCGAGAAGTGAATTCTACAACACGAGGAGTTGTGTCGACACCTTGAAAGCTAGTGTCGACACTTAGTCTACTTGTGTCGACACTTGGTCTATAAGTGTCGACACTTAAAGACAGACTGTCTCGACACTTTCAGACAGTTACAGATTTTTCAAGAACTGACTGGATGACTTGACAGCTGCCATTCCAGCCGGTCTACTGCACCTGTCAGAGTTGTCAGAAATCAGTTAGGAACCGAACCAGCCGGTTACCATGAAGAAGGCCTATATATATGCTTATACTGTCTACAGAAAGAGATGATCATTAACAAGAAGAAGATCTAGCTTTTCATTGAAGAATCAAGTGAAGATCTAAGAAGTTGGAGAGAGAGAGAGCTCCATCCAAGAAGACAGCCGTTGGAACCAGGCTGAGAAGAAGGGTTCAGACTTTGTTCTGAATCTTAAGTTGCAGAGATCAAGGATCAGCTGCAGAGAAGATCAACCCTATTGTGTTCTACATTCAAGAAGCTTTGAAGAAAGCCAAGTCAGGTTGATCTCAGCAGAGTTCTTCCAAGAACTCATCAAGAACCTATCAACTCATCTCTCTATTCTGAGTTGTAGGTATATACACTTTGTATTCTAATTTCTTGTAGGATCCTTAGGGATCTGAGTTGTAAGCCTGTAATTATAAAGGCTGAGTGTAGGGACTGTGTGCTTGAGTGTAGGAGATTTGTATCTCTGAGTGTAGTCCTGTTGTGGCTGAGTGTAGGCCTTGTGGCTGAGTGTTGGCTTAGTGAAGAAGCTGAGTGTAGGTCTTTGAAGAAGACTGAGTTGTAGGGCCTTGGGCCTGAGCTGTAGGAACCTGTTTTGGGGTTCTGAGTGTAAGATCTGAGGATCTGAGATAGTGGAGGAGTTTGGCTGAATCTAGTACACTACTAGATAGGCGAAGGGGGAAAGTGGATATACCCAAACCTTGGGGAACCACTATAAATCTGTGTGTCTAATTTGTGCATGTGTGATTCTGTGATTGCAGATTGATTGCTGTGAAAAAGTAGATATAACTCTGTGATAAAATCTGAATTCTGCCTAAAAAGTTAAAAAGATTTAAGTCACCTATTCACCCCCCCTCTAGGTGATTAGGTACAATATCTTTCAAGTGGTATCAGAGGGAGGTTGCTCAAAAAGGACTTAACAGTCTGAGTAGATCCTGTTGGCAGATTCAGTCTAAGTAAATTATAGAATCAAGAAAATCAAGAAACATGGGTTCTACTGAGAATCATAAGGAATTGGGATCCATGAAGCTACCCATTTGCAGAAAAGAAATATTTGGCATCTGGAAGGAAAGGGTGAGACTATTTATGGAAGCCTCAGACCCTAGGATATACATCACAGTTAAAGAAGGGCCATATGTGCCCATGAAGGTTTCAGTCCTGGATGCAAATCAGAGAACACCTAAGGATTTCTCTGAAATGACAAAGGATGAGATAGTTCTAGCCACAATGGACAAGAGGGCTCAGAATATCATTGTGAGTGCTATAGATGATTCTACCTTTCAGAATTTGATACACTGTAAGACATCTAAGGAGATGTGGGATACTCTTATTGTGTACATGGAGGGTTCTGAAGAAGTGAGGCAAGACAGAAAGTCCTTATTAAACCAAGAATATGAAAGCTTCAAGCAAGGTAGATCTGATAGCATCACAGAATGCTATAAGAAGTTCTATAGGATTATCAATGAACTAATGTCCTATGGAAGAGAGTTCAGTAATTATGAACTAAATGATAAATTTCTGAGGTCCCTAACAAAGGATTGGAACACCAAGATCTGTGGCATAAGGGAAATGACAAAGTTAGCAGATATCCCTCCACCCACACTGTTTGGAAAACTACTATCCTATGAGATGCAGTTGATGGTGAGAAAAGAAGAGGAGAAATCTACAAGAAGTGAACATAAAGAAAGGACAGTGGCCTTCAAGACAGAAGCCACCAGAAAATACAGAAGTAAGTCACCAACTCCACCTCCTAAAGTAGCTGAGATTGAGTCAGATGATTCAGAAAGAAGAAAGTCTGAAAGCAGTGAAAGTGATGAGGACTTTGCAGTATTCACAAGACACTTTCAGAAGTTCTTAAAGAAGAAACAGTGGAGGACAAAGCCATCCACTTCACAAGGAAAAGATGACTATTATCAGAACAAGAAGTCATCAAAGAAAGACAGGAAAAAGACCAAGTCTAGCAAAACAACTCAACCAAAATTATATGCTATTGCTGTAACAGACAAGGACATGTTATTGCAGACTGTCCAGAGAAAAGGAAGGAGTCTAATGATAAGAAAAAAGACTCAATTCAAGGGCAAGAAGGAAAGGTATTTTGTTGCCAAAAAGGATAAGAGCCTGTCAGACATATTTTCATCGGAAACTGAGTCAGATGCTGAAGCATACATATGACTGTTTGCTGAGGAAAAGGAAGAAGAGTTCATCAAGATCATGAACTCTGTATATGAACAAGAGGACAGTCAGTGCCAAGGACTGATGGCATTGACAGAAAGTGACAAAATTCAGGAGCAGCCTGGACCTAGTAAGGTACAAAATTGTTCTTTAAGTTCAATTTCTTGTGCTAGTTCAGAATCAGATTCATCATCATCAAGTGATGAGAGTGCATCTGAGTCTGAAGGGGATATTCATCAATTGATAGATGAATATAAAGTTCTGTTGCAAGCTTTTAAGAAGAGCAAGTCCCTAGCCAAGAGTCAGGCAAAGGAAATTGCTAATCTCAAAGTTGCTGCAACTGATTTTGAGAAGATGATTGATCAAAAACTAAATGAAATAGCCAGACTGAAGCACATAACTGTGATTCAGATGGGGACTATATTATTTAATAATGATCAAATCAAAAGTCTGGAGATTAGTCTTCAGAAGGAGAAAGATTTAGTTGCTAGGTTTTCTAAACCAAAGTCTGTTCTACCCTTAATTGATGAATTTGTTCATCAAAAAGGTAAAGCTGGACTGGGGTTTTCTAAACCTGCTAGGACTGTTAAGTCCAAGTCCAAGGGAAAAGCCCCAGCTCTCAACAAGCCAGATGTAGATAAAATAGCTAGAGATGTACCTAAGCAAAGGTATAATAGGTTTGAGTGTTGGTGCTGTGGCAAGGTAGACCACTTTGCCATGGACTGTTGGCACAATGCAAGTGCCAAAGTGAGTAGCAAACTGCCTGTTGGAAAACCTGCAGGTAGCTTTGTTAGGAAGCAAACTAACCAGTACCAAGTACCCAATAATTCTTTGGGTTCGAAGGTTAACTAATCTGTTTTGCAGGTGAGTCCAAGTGGGCATGCCCCAATATGGTACTTGGATAGTGGATGTTCCAGACACATGACTGGAACTAGGGGATTGCTTAAGGACTACACACCTATCAAGGATGGTTCAAAAGTCACCTTTGGTGGTTCTGAAAAATGAATCATCAAGGGTTTTGGTAACATTTCTAGCTCCCATATAACTATTACTCAAGTGGCTTATGTCAAGGGTTTGAAACATAACCTTATTAGTATAAGTCAATTGAGTGATTTGCGATATGATATCTCATTTGTTAAAAATGGTTGTCATATCAGGAGGTCTAATGATCAAGAGGTCATTTTGACTGGTTATAGAAAAAGAAATGTCTACTGTCTAGACATTATGTGTGAGAACAATGCTTCTCTAGTGTGTCTTGTAGCTGATGAGAAAGTCTGTCATTGTGTCAAATGGCACAAGAGACTAGCCCATCTCAACTACAAGATAATTAGCCAACTCTTTAGCAAAGAGTTAGTGAGGAATGGTCCTCAAGTTAAGTGTATTAAAGATGGAATATGCTCAGCTTGTCAAAAGTGCAAGCAGACTAGATCCACCTTTAGTAGCATTAATAATAAAGATGCTGTGAGGTGTTTATACCTTTTGCATATGGATCTATTTGGTCCTATGTCAGTTCATAGCCTAGGTAGGAAGGTCTATACTTTTGTAGTTGTAGATGACTACTCAAGGTTTTCCTGGGTGTTCTTCCTTAGACAGAAATCTGAAACACCTAGTATCTTCTATAGCTTTGTCAAACAAATTCAGAATGAACTAGACAGTACAGTGGTCAAGATAAGAAGTGACCATGGTACTGAATTTCAGTCTGATAGTATGACAAAACTATGTGAATAATTTGGGATATTTCAAGAGTTTTCTTCACAAAGAACACCTCAGCAAAATGACATTGCTGAGAGGAAAAATAGAACCTTGATTGAGGCTGGTAGGACCCTATTAAGTGATACATCTCTACCAGAATACTTCTGGGCTGAGGCAGTTAATACTGCATGCCATGTAATTAATAGGGCTACCATTACTAAAAGCCACAACAAGACCCCCTATGAGATTGTGAAAGGCAGAAAACCAAACCTATCCTATTTCAGGATCTTTGGTTGTAAGTGCTTTATACTTAACAATGGAAAGTCTTACTTGACTAAGTTTGCTGCCAAGTCCCAAGAGGGGATCTTTGTTGGGTACAACAACAATAGTAAGGCTTATAGGGTCTACAACTTGTCTACTCAAGTTGTAGAAGAGTCTGTACATGTAGTATTTGATGAAACTAGACTTATTAACAATGAGTTGTCTAGTAGTATTTGCAGCTCCACAGGTGTGACTGAGAAGATGGACAAGCTCACTATAGAAGAAGGACCTACTGCAAGACAGTAGGTAGAAGATAGTGGTTGTTGTCCAGGGGGAGTACTACATGTACCTAATGAAGAAGAAGTTCAAGGAGTGCAGCAAGATGAAGAAACTGAAAAAGTTCAACCTGAAGCCAGGATGCCTCCAGCTAATAGGCATCTTAGAGATCATCTAGCAGATCAAATCATTGGTGATCTAAGACAAGGGGTACAAACAAGGAGCAAAAATCTGAGTGCAGCACTCTACTCCAGTTTTCTATCCCAAGTAGAGCCAAAGAAGTTTGAAGAAGCCATCCTAGACCCTCATTGGATTGAGGCAATGCAAGAAGAGCTGAATCAGTTCAAGAGATGCAAAGTCTGGGAGCTTGTTACTAAACCAAAAGACCACAACATAATTGGGACCAAGTGGATCTTTAGGAACAAGATGGATGAACATGGAGTAATTGTCAAGAACAAAGCTAGATTGGTTGCTAAAGGATATAGGCAGGAAGAATGTATTGACTTTGATCAAACCTTTGCTCCAGTAGCCAGACTGGAAGCCATAAGAATGTTCCTGGCCTATGCAACCTTTCAAGGATTTAAAGTTTACCAAATGGATGTTAAGTCAGCCTTTCTGAATGGTAATCTGAAAGAGGAAGTCTATGTGGAACAACCATCAGGTTTTGTTGATTCAACTCAACCTAATTATGTCTATAGACTTAGGAAAGCTTTGTATGGGTTAAAACAAGCCCCTAGGGCTTGGTATGAAACTCTGTCTAGTTTCCTCATTGAGAATAAATTCACAAGGGGGAAAATAGACAAGACTCTATTCCTTAGGGAATCTAGAGGCAAGATAATACTAGTCCAAATATATGTAGATGACATCATATTTGGGTCTACTGAAAGTAGTCTTTGCAAAAAGTTTGCAAAACTAATGCAAGGACAATTTGAGATGAGTAGTATGGGGGAACTTAAGTTCTTCTTAGGTCTCGAAGTTAGACAGACTGAGAATGGATTATCCATATGCCAGTCTAAGTTCACCCTAGAACTAATCAGGAAGTATGGTATGGATTCATCCAGTACCATGAAGACTCCTATGGGGTCAAGTATGTCTCTTAGCAAACATGATGCAGGGAAACCTGTAGATGAGACTTTGTATAGAGGGATAGTTGGCTCCCTTCTATACTTGACTGCAAGTAGACCAGATATCATGTATGCTACATGTGTCTGTGCTAGGTACCAAGCATGCCCTAAAGAGTCTCATTTGACAGTAGTTAAAAGAATACTGAGATATCTAAAGGGCACTCCTTATCTAGGCCTCTGGTACCCTAAGAATGGAGATTTTGAACTAACAGGTTATTCAGATGCAGACTTTGCAGGCTGCAAAGAAGACAGAAAAAGTACAACTGGAACCTGTCAATTCCTAGGTGGAAGACTGATATCTTGGAGTAGCAAGAAGCAAACAAGTGTGGCTATCTCCAGAGCAGAATCAGAATATGTGGCTGCAGGAAGTTGCTGTGCTCAACTTCTATGGATACAACATCAGCTTGAGGATTATGATATTCAAGTAAGTAGAACACCACTGTTTTGTGATTCTACTAGTGCTATATCAATTGCTAACAATCCTGTTTCCCATAGTAGAACTAAACATATTGAGATAAAATATCATTTTCTAAGGGAACATGTAGAAAAAGAAGATATATAACTTGAGTATGTTAATACTGATAATCAACTAGCTGATATGTATACTAAGCCCCTAGAAGAAACCAAGTTCAATAGGTTCAAAATTGAATTAGGTATGATAAACTTAGAATAAGTTTACAAATATGACTAAGTAAAAAGGTGTCGACACACAGAGTTATCTGTGTCGACACAGAAAAGTGGTGTCGACACTTCAGGGAAAAGGTGTCGACACATCTAGGAAGTTGGTGTCGACACTTCAGAAAATTAGTGTCGACACATACAGGGTCAGTGTTGACACAACCAAGGTGGTGTCGACACTTAGAATTTACTCAGAATTATCTAAGTAAAGTCTCGACTAAGTGTCGAGTTAAGTGGTGTCGACACATAAACAAGTGTCGACACATATAATCTGTCGACTAAACTTGTGTCGACACAGTGTGTCGAGACATTATAAGTCTGTGTCGACACTTTTCAACAGTGTCGACACTATTTCAGTTAGTTAACCCGCCCTTTCATCTTCAAACCTAGAAAGGTATAAATAGGATTTCGCCATAGTCTGTCGACACGCTCACCAAAGTTTCGAGACCAAACTTGTGTGTCGACACCTCTCTTCTCTCTAGTCAAATTCTTCAAACCCTAATGGCGTGAAAGCTTGAGGAGAATGTGAATGAAGGCTATGAATTGGTACGGCATGCGTTTGATGATGCAGAACAAGAGATCAAGGATGTGGTGACCCTAGTCGCAACCTCAGGGTTAGATTTTCTTGTTTCAGAGCCAATGAAGATTTGGAAGAAAGAAGTTCTAGAGTTTCTGAATGGAGCTACCCTAGATGAATCTAGATTCAAGATCAAGTCCAGGGTTCATGGAGAAAAGGTGAAGGTCTCACCAAAGAGTTTAAGGAAGGTTCTAAACCTACCAAGGACAAAGGAAGAGGATGAAGTTACTGCTTCTAAGACCAGAGAAGCATTAAATTGGTGTGGTCTAGATTCCAAGCTGAAAATTGGATCTGTATTCAATAGGAAAGACATGAACAGCCAAGGAAAATTCCTCTCTGAAATTGTTGGAAAAGTGATTTTGAGTAAGCCAGGAGGGCATGACAGGGTATCGACCCATATGTTCAATCTTATGACAAGGATTATCTTCACTCTGCAAACTGACTGGTCTGTTGTTGTCTTTGATAAGATTAAAGAGAGTATGAAGAAGCCCAATTTGGGTAGAATATTAAGTCTTTACTTGGCTGGTACTATACCAGAAGTATTAAGTCAATCTGCTGGATCTAAGATCAATCATATGAGGAAAATGGACATGAGACTCTTCTCCAGATGGGATAGGGTCTTGTCTAAGGAGATGCCAACACCTGAGAAGGTAACACCTCAAAAGAAAAAGAAGAAGATAGCCCCTGTAGCTCAAGAATCATCAAGTAGCTCTGAGGAGCAAGTTGTCTTTACACCAGATGATGAACAAGAACCTGGAACTGCTGGAAAGTCTCCAGCTCAACAAGATGCTGCAGAGAGGCTGGGGGAGCTACCACCAGCTAGCCCCATACACCAGGATCAAATCCAGGGGGAGCCTCTAGTGGTGGAAGAGCCAACTGCTCTTGAAAGTGAAAGAGCCACCCACATCATCCTTGAGGTAATCTCTGAGATTAATGCTTTAGATTACTCTATAGAGGATAATGTTTTGTCTGATTCATTAAATAATATTAATCGGCAATCTCAGATTGATAGTCAACCCTCAGATGTTGTCATGAAGGACACATCTGTTACAGTTCAAGTAGTATCTGATCCAGTGGTAGATGAGCTAAGAGTTTCTCCAGCCCATTCTCCACAAGAGTATACAATGGAAGATCTTTTCCTCAATCTGGATCAAACAGACTTTGACAAGGAAAGTGCTGCTGCTGAGGGGGAGAAGTCCCAAGTTGAGGGGGAGCAGGTCATACTTGATGAAGAACCTGCAAGGCAAGAACCTGAGAAGCCCAAGGAAGTTGAGGAGCTACCAAGGGAGAGGGTAGAAATTGCAAGTACATCAGCATCTAAAGATGAGGAAGCTGCAAGAGCTAAGAAAAGGAAGTTCCAAGTATTTAAGAGAAGGAGCCAGAATTACAAAAAGGCCTTGCAAACTATTGCACCACAGCCTACATTGCAGCCAACACCATCTGTAGATTATAGTTCTCTCATGGTTGCTATGCAAATAAAGCTTGATGAGCACAGGAAAGCTATATAAACATATGTGGATGATGGGCATAAGTCTTTACAGTTTGATCTGGCCCAGGACATTAAGTCCATAAGATTTGTGATGAATCTCAATAAGAAGGAGATGACTGACTGCTTCCACAAGGGAGGGAATGCAGTGGTTTACTTGGCTACACATCAAGAGAAAATCAAAGCTCAAGTGGATGACATTGTACTGAAGCAAGGGTATGTTCTTGAGAACCAAATCAGAATGAATGATAACTTAACAACTTCACACAATGCCATTGTTACAGAAATGAAGAACATAGCTACTGGACTGAATACTTCTAATACTACTGCTAAGGCAGAGTTTGATAAAGCATTGCAAAAGAGTTTAACTGATGTTACAACTGCTATTCAAGACTCTCAGAAGCTCATCACAGAAAAACTCCAAAGGTTAAAACCTTTCTACAAGGATGGAGTCAATTATCTCAATGCCCAAATCAGATTTCAAAAGGATGATCTAAGAGATCACATGAAAAGAGAAGTCATAAAGGGGGAGATGGTGTTAGTCAAAGCCAGCTCTGATCATGCCAAGTGGATTTCTAATTATATCATAGCTACTCTTGGTTATCATCCTTTGTGTGATGATGACAATGTAGTAGAGTCTGGGATAGATCCTGCATATCTAGGAGGGGAGCAACCTGAAGTGGCTTAAGTCATCTACCCTCCTCCGGAATTTGATATGGTACAAGCTGAGATCCAGACTATGTATAGCCCACCTGAGGGTAAGCAAAATGTTATTCTAGAAAAGGTGGTTCAGCCAGTATATGGTGTAAGCAAGAAGCTCTGAAGAAAGAACAAGAAACCAGACTGTCTAAGAAGAGGTTCAGAGAGCAAGCTGAACAAAGGCCTGACTTTGAGCAGTGGAGCCCCACTTCAAGAAACATTATCTTAACTGTATGGAAAGCTGCAAAAGATAATATTCAAGATAGAAACAAATGGTTTTCTGAAATGGAGTGGAGAAAGCATGAATCAAGGCAAGAAGCTATAGTGCAATATAGAAGAAAGGCCAAGATGGGAAAGCTACCTCCACCTGGCTCTGATACCAAAGGTGTTAGTCAAAGCCAGCTCTGATCATGCCAAGTGGATTTCTAATTCTATCAGAGCTACTCTTGGTTATCCTCCTTTGTGTAATGATGACAATGTAGCAGAATCTGGGATAGATCCTGCATATCTAGGAGGGGAGCAACCTGAAGTGGCTCAAGTCATCTACCCTCCTCCAGATTTTGATATGGTACAAGCTGAGATCCAGACTATGTATAGCCCACCTAAGGGTAAGCAAAATGTTATTCTAGAAAAGGTGGTTCAGCCAGTATCTGGTGTAAGCAAGAAGCTCTGCAGAAAAGAACAAGAAGCCAGACTGTCTAAGAAGAGGTTCAGAGAGCAAGCTGAACAAAGGCCTGAATTTGAGCAGTGGAGCCCCACTTCAAGAAACATTATCTTAACTGCATGGAAAGCTGCAAAAGATAATATTCAAGATAGAAACAAATGGTTTTCTGAAATGGAGTGGTGAAAGCATGAATCAAGGCAAGAAGCTATAGTGCAATATAGAAGAAAGGCCAAGATGGGAAAACTACCTCCTACTGCCCAGGAGTCTAGCAAGTATTTTCCCAAGCCTTATCATTACTTTGAGAGGCAGAAGATTAAAGCTGAAGAGCTAAAGAAGAAGGATCTGAAAGGGAAAAAGCCTGCTAATATTGAAGATGTTGAAGCCCCTGTGCAAGCAAAGATAAAGTCTGGGAAGGGCATAGTGATCAAGGAGGCTGAGCAGAAATAGAAATTGCATTATCTTAAGTTTACTATGTAATCACTTGAATTAAAACACTTTGTAAACTTTTGTATAATGGATATGACAAAGTTGATTAGAACAATGTGATGTGTTATAAATCTATTTCATAATTGTTCTGAGATGATATCTGTGTTTACATGTTTTGATTAATACATGTTTATGAATTTGCCCTGTTATATAATCCTGCTTTACATCATGCTATGATTTTATTCTGTATGGTGTATATCATTGACTAAGGGTTATGACTTCTCCAAATAGGGGGAGATTGTTGGGTACATTGGTTTAAATATACCTGATTTGAAGAAGCCTCACCCTACTCAATGATATACATCAAAATGTATTTGATGTGTTTTGAGTTTAGTTGTGCAGGTCAAGTATTTGCAGGGAAAGCAGAAAAGATTCTAAGTCCATGTGTCGACACCCAGAGGGAATGTGTCGACACTTAAGAAGACTTGTGTCGACACCCAGGCAAGCAGAATCGACACTTGCAGGAGTTGTGTCGACACCAGGGATGCAGAGTCGACACCAGACAGAAAGTGTCGACACAAGGAGCTGTGTCGACACTCAATGAAGAAAAGTCCAGTGAAGCTGTGTCGACACTTGGCAGTTGTGTCGAAACCCAGAGGAACTGTGTCTATATCAGAAAGTGTCGACACTTGGAGGCTGTGTCGACACTCAGCAAAAGTCAGCTGAGTCTAAGTATAAGTGTCGACATAATGAAGAATGTGTCGACACTCAGCAGAAGACTCAACACTTGAAGAAAGTGTCGACACAAGAAAGAATGTGTCTACACTCAGCAGAAGACTCAACACTTGAAGAAAGTGTCGACACAAGGAGCTGTGTCGACACTTAGCAAAGTTCAAAATTCTAAGTACAAGTGTCGACACTAAGGAGATGTGTCGACACTCAGCCAGAGTCTCAACAGAAGAAGAATGTGTCGACACAAGGAGCAGTGTCGACACTCAGCAAGTATCAACACAGAAGGCATGTGTCGACACCAAAAAGATGTGTCGACACTGAACAAGTTCAACACATGAAGATGTGTCGACACAAAGGAGTTGTGTCGACACTTACAAGAATTCAACAAAGAACTGAAGAACAAGGAGTTGTGTCGACACACATTATCAGTGTCGACACAAATGAAGAAGCTGTGTCGAGAACTGAATTCTACAACACAAGGAGTTGTGTCAACACCTTGAAAGCTAGTGTCGACACTTAGTCTACTTGTGTCGACACTTGGTCTATAAGTGTCGACACTTAAAGACAGACTGTCTCGACACTTTCAGACAGTTACAGATTTTTCAAGAACTGACTGGATGACTTGACAACTGCCATTCCAGCCGGTCTACTGCACCTGTCAGAGTTGTCAGAAATCAGTTAGGAACCGAACCAGCCGGTTACCATGAAGAAGGCCTATATATATGCTTATACTGTCTACAGAAAGAGATGATCATTAACAAGAAGAAGATCTAGCTTTTCATTGAAGAATCAAGTGAAGATCTAAGAACTTGGAGAGAGAGCTCCATCTAAGAAGACAGCCATTTGAACCAGGCTGAGAAGAAGTGTTCAGACTTTGTTCTGAATCTTAAGTTGCAGAGATCAAGGATCAGCTGTAGAGAAGATCAACCCTATTGTGTTCTACATTCAAGAAGCTTTGAAGAAAGCCAAGTCAGGTTGATCTCAGCAGAGTTCTTCCAAGAACTCATCAAGAACCTATCAACTCATCTCTCTATTCTGAGTTGTAGGTATATACACTTTGTATTCAAATTTCTTGTAGGATCCTTAGGGATCTGAGTTATAAGCCTGTAATTATAAAGGCTGAGTGTAGGGCCTGTGTGCCTGAGTGTAGGAGATTTGTATCTCTGAGTGTAGGCCTATTGTGGCTGAGTGTAGGCCTTGTGGCTGAGTGTAGGCTTTGTGAAGAAGTTGAGTGTTGGTCTTTGAAGAAGACTGAGTTGTAGGGCCTTGGGCCTGAGCTGTAGGAACCTGTTTTGGGGTTCTGAGTGTAAGATCTGAGGATCTGAGATAGTGGAGGAGTTTGGCTGAATCTAGTACACTACTACATAGGCGAAGGGGGAAAGTGGATGTACCCAAACCTTGGGGAACCACTATAAATCTGTGTGTCTACTTTGTGCATGTGTGATTCTGTGATTGTAGATTGATTGCTGTGAAAAAGTAGATATAACTCTGTGATAAAATCTGAATTCTGCCTAAAAGGTTAAAAAGATTTAAGTCACCTATTCACCCCCCCCCTCTAGGTGATTAGGTACAATATCTTTCAAAAACTTTGGAATTTGGAAAGAAAGAGTCAGATTATTCATGGAGGCAGCAAATCCAAGAATATACATTATTATGGTTGAAGGACCATTCATTCCCATGAAAGTGCCAGTTCTTGATGCAAAGATCAAGACACCCAAGACATACATGGAAATGGATAAGGATGAAATCATACTGGCCTCTATGGACAAAAGATCTCAGAATATTATAGTTAGTGCAATTGATGATTCCACTTTTCAGAATCTGATTCACTGTAGAACAGCCAAAGAAATGTGGGAGTATTTGATAGTTTATATGGAAAGTACTGAAGAAGTCAGAGATGATAGAAAATCTATGCTAAATCAAAAGTATAAAGCTTTCAGACAAGATAAAAAGGATTCTATGTCTGACTGTTTTGAAAAGTTATTCAGAATAGTAAACAACCTGAGGACTTATGGCAGAACTTAATGACAAGTTCTTGAGGTCCCTAAACATGGAATGGGATGTAATGCCCCGAAACTCAAAAGAGCGACGGGAGGCATTCCGGGCCAAATTTGGAATTTGGCAGGAGGTACACGGCCTAGGACATGGGTGTGTCCCAGGGCGTGTCGTGTTGGGTTCGACGATATGGTCGAGAGGTCGACGATTTTGGGTTCAACGATCGTCGAGCAGCAAACACAGCCCTGGACACAGGCGTGTCCTAGGGCATGTCGGGTTTGGTTCGACGATCGTGCTGTGTGTTCGACGATCGGGCTATGCGTTCGACGATTTCGGATTCGACGATCGTCGAGCAGAGAACACGGCCTAGGACACGAGCGTGTCCCAGGTCATGTCGTGTGGTCGACGAACTTCGCTCGATGAAGTGTCGAGACAGTGAACACGACCTGGAGCCCAGGCGTGTTCGGGTTTGACACGGGCGTGTAACATTGGACACGGGTGTGTCCAAGACCCGTGTGAGTCTCGGGTTGTTTTTGGGGATGTGTCGATGGGGGCACACGGCCAACCACACGGCCGTGTCAGTTGTAACACGGGCGTGTCAGGTCGAACAAGGGCATGTCGGATGCCCGTGTGTTTTTTGAGACGAGTCGATTTTGACGGCGAATGAGGGACACGACCCTGGACATGGGCGTGTCACAGACCGTGTTCGGCCCAGATTCTGCATTTTAGATCTGGATCGTGGACGTTCGTTTCTTTAATTCGGGATCTGATGACTGGAGGCTGTTAGTGCTTGGATGTACCCGGGATTGGACCCTTGAAACCCTCATTTCACTTGAGAGGTTCTCTTTCTAAAGTATAGAGAGAGAGAGAGGAGAGCAAAGGAGGAAGAAGAAGCCTAGATCCGGTCACCGGCGGAGCTTCGGAGCTCCAAATCGCGAACCGACTTCGGATCTACGGAGGCAAAGAGAGTGCGGTGCTTTTCATCCGCTTACATTTCCATGGCACCAAGGAAGAATGCTAGGGTAACGATTCTCTACTTGATCATGTGAAGCTCTCCTTCTTTTCATAGGAAGCCCGCTCTCGCGAGTTTGCGGTGAGTTGGAGGCGTTCCTTTGGGTAGATATGTAAAGTCCCCATTATTTAGAGTCCGTATTCGAGAACGGACATAGGCATGATATGTGAAGCCTACCCGAACATGTTGGTCTGGATCGGTGATGTTGCATTGCATAAATGCCGGAGAAGACTCCATGAGAATGTTTGTTTTTCTGGTTTTCTACGTGGTAGATTGAAATAGGGAGCCTTGGGGATTAACCCTAAGGTGCACCAAGAAAACTGGGCAGATGCGTGATCTTGCCAACTTGGTGGCCTGGGAGCCAACTTGAACATAACCGAGTTATTTGATTTTGTGATGGAAACGGGACTCTGAGAACTTTGACGTGCGCATATGTTTTAAAATAACGTTGCAATGTGAGCACGGGTTAGATGGAACCGTACCCGTTCTATGTAGTTCGGTTAGAGCCGTTGACACAGATGAGTATCTGATGTAGCGCGTCCTATGAGCCTACACGTGGGATTTCGAGTGTTCTCTCGCCACGATAAACAACCTCGCACTATACGCTAGCGAAACGCAGCAAGGTACAATTTAGTTTATTTATCTCACGCGCCAACGTTCGGTTAGCCAATCCGATAGAGATCGAACCACGACTAGAGGTCGAGATCCGATCAAGCTAAAGGGACGAATATTCGCGTCCGGGCAAGCGATGTTGTACCAAAGAAAGATCCCACCAAGAAAATATCGATTCGAGAAACGGTTGATCTTTCCCCAACAAAAAAATAACGAGGATCGCCAATCCTTCCGAGAGTATTCAAAAATCAAACGAGAAATCCACAGATCTATCAAGAAAACGCCGCGAAATTTTGTCCGTTTCAAAAGTTACGCAAAAATCGTCCACCACGCAAACAATCTAGGAAAAGAAAACTCTTGTGTAGAAGTTTCGTTACCCCTCTCAAGTAGTAGATCCGGGATAGTGGTTCCACTAGAAAATAATCGCTCTCCGTTGAACTCCACGAGAGATGCTCCAATGATGTAGAAACTCGATCGTCTTCCCCGCTTTGCACCGTGAAGTTTCTCCCAAGGCCTTTGATCCTTGCAATCAATTTGTCTCCACCAAGGGATGGCCGGTTAGGATGAGATAAGTGGAGTATTCCGTGGGAGGATGTGTGATTGAGAGTTGAAGGAAGATTGGCGGAGGAGGAGGGGAGTGATGGTGGCCGAGATCTAGGAAGGGGAGAAAGGGGGAGGCCGGCTATGGGAAGAGGAAACCCAAAGGGGGCGGCGGCTATGAAGAGGGATGAGAGGGGGAAATCAAAATTAGGTTTAGGAAGATTTCTTGTTTAGCAAGCAAGTCAAAATTATTCTCATTATGAGTAGAATCTTAGCCTTATATAGGCCTTACAACACAAGCGCTAATAGCAGTCCAAAATTAGTGCTAAATGCACACCAAAAGTTCAAGATAATAAAATACAAACCATAATTAAATTCAAACATGAAAATAAGAATTAATTCTTGTGGCGTGGACGAAGATTGTAGCCGTGGCCGCCACGGCGCCGCAAGTCTTTAGCGGTGGGTCAACATCATCATCATCCGCCGCAACTCCATGATCAACCAATGCGCCATGCACGTCATCTTCATCATCAATTTGACCGTCATGGTGGCGGTCGCCATCAATCCTCCCCCGCTCAAACGAACTCATCACCGATGAGTGGGCAGGAACATAACGGCGTAGTAGATCCGCATCAAGTAGCTCCACCTCCGAAGCCAAGAGCCAAGAGTCGTCCGAAGCAGGACGACCACGCCAACGAATCAAGAACCTGTGAATGTCACCATCGGGAGTTGGAAATATAGCATCCTGCAAAATCCTGTCAGGCAAGAAAACGGTCCGGGGGAACCTTGGAAATGCATTAGGCAAAGAAGAAAAACAAGTTTCATCATCAGTAGGCGGCATACCTCCCGAAGAGTCCGCAGGAGAGAACGATCCAGAAATCTCACCACCCCCCCCACCAGTAGAAGATGTAGTGGAAATAGTAAACGGCGAGACAGAAAGTTCAGGTGGTGGAGCGACATAAAGCGTTAAATCGGAAACGTTAAAAATAGGGGAAATTCCCCAATCAGCGGGTAACTGTAAGAGATATGCATTTTCGCCCAACTTTTTCAACACTCGAAAAGGACCGGCTCGCCTATTCGCCAATTTCTTTATAGCGCCCGAGGGCAGCCGTTCAGGGGAGAGACGAACCATTACCAAATCTCCAATATTCAAGGTGACCGCTCGCCGATGTACGTTGGCATTCGATTGATAAATAGCATATTGTTTAGCTAGCGTCTCGCTAATGTGCTTATGGAGATTGTGGACGTGCGAGGCGAAATCTCGAGCGAATTGACTAGACTTAAAAGATGGTGGTAATGGGACCAAGTCAAGAGGCACGGGCGCCTTATAACCATGAACGATCTCGTTCGGAGACAGACCGGTGGACCTATTCCTTGAATTATTATAAGCTATTTGAGCATGAGGAAGGATAAGGTCCCACGTACCTTTATGATCGCCCACTAAGCAACGAAGCAAACTACCCAAGCTACGATTAACCACTTCCGTTTGTCCATCCGTTTGGGGATGATAGGCCGATGAAAACAGCAATTTTGTACCCATAAGCTTCCAAAGTGTTTTCCAAAAATAGCTTGTAAATTTAACGTCCCTATCAGACACTATCGTTTTGGGGACGCCCCGATGCGCCACGACCTCTTTGAAATACAATTTAGCAACATGAGAGGCATCGTTGGTATTGTGACTAGCAATGAAATATGCCATTTTTGAAAATCGATCAACGACGACAAGGATGGAATCGTGTCTCCGAGATGTCATGGGTAGACCCAAAATAAAGTCCATACTTACGTCCTCCCAAGGAACAGAAGGAATAGGGAGTGGGGTGTAAAGACCGGCATTGGTTTTGTTTCCCTTCGCTAACTGACACACGCGGCAACTCCCTACGATTTTATTGACCATTGGTTTAAGCCCCGGCCAAAAGAATTTATCTTCCACTAGCGTTATCGTTTTATCCCGCCGAAGTGTCCACCTAACCCTCCACTGTGCAGCTCCCATACAATGAAGTGGCGGAGTGAAGAGCGGGGAATACACAATTGCGTATGCTTGAATAAATAACCGTCACGAATGTAGTAGGCTGAAATAGTAGAGGGGGCATGTTCCTGAGCGGCTAAATAAATATCCTTAAAATCCGGGCATAAGACATACTCGTCCTTAATGCGTTCAAATCCTATTACCGTCACCTCCATTTTAGATAATAATAGAGTGACACGACTAAGGGCGTCCGCCACTCGATTTAACGTGCCCTTAAGGTGTTTAATAATGAATGTGTACTCCTGAAGATAGGAGACCCATTTGGCGTGTCGAGGGCTGATTTTACTTTGAGAGTTTACAAATTTTAGCGCCTCATGATCCGAGAGGATTACAAATTCTTTCGATATGAGATAGTGTCGCCAATGTTGGAGACAACGTATCACGGCATAAAATTCACGATCATAATTAGAGTAATTTAATTTTGGGCCCGCAAGTTTCTCGCTAAAGTATCCGACCGGATGTCCCTCTTGACTTAACACTCCACCAATTCCTATCCCCGAGGCGTCGCATGATAATTCAAACACTTTACTAAAATCCGGCAACCGTAGTAGGGGGGCTTCGGACATCCGATCCTTAATCATTTGAAACGCGCTAGCGGCCGATTTGGTCCATATAAATTCACCCTTCTTCATACACTCAGTGATTGGTGCCATGATACTACTAAAATTGCGAATGAATCGTCGATAGAACGTGGCCAATCCATGAAAACTCCTAACTTCCCTAATATTTTGCGGTTCCGGCCACTCTCTAATCACTTGGACCTTCTTAGGGTCAACATGTATACCCTCAACGTTCACTATGTATCCTAGAAATTCCACGGAAGTCACACCGAACGCGCACTTCTTAAAATTAATATATAAGTTCTCTTGGCGCAATGTAGTAAGGATTGTCCGCAAATGAGTTTCATGATCGCTCGGCGAGGTACTAAACACCAAAATATCATCGAAATAGACTACGACAAATTTTCCCATGTATGGCTTAAATACTTGAGTCATTAACCGTGAGAAAGTGCTTGGTCCGTTGGTGAGTCCCTCTCCTAGCACTAACCACTCGTAAAGCCCATCCTTAGACTTAAAGGCCGTTTTCCATTCGTCTCCCTCCCGTATCCTTATTTGGTGGTAACCACTCTTTAAATCCAATTTTGAGAACACGGTGGCACCGGACAACATATCCAATAGATCGTCCAAACGGGGGATGGGAAACCTATACTTGACAGTTATTTTATTGATGGCCCGGTAGTCTACACACAACCTCCAAGACTTATCTTTCTTCGGGACCAACAAGGCAGGGACGGCACAAGGGCTTTTACTATGGCGGATAAATCCTTTAGCTAATAAATCGGAAATTAATATTTGTAGTTCATTATGTGCGGAGGGATTAAGTCGGTAATGGGGTTGGTTAGGCAGGGACGAGCCCGGGACGAAGTCAATTTCATGTTGAATATCCCTGATTGGTGGCAACTTGGAAGGTAAATCTACCGGATAGACGTCCTTATATTCTTCCAATAACGTGCGCAGAGATAACGGTATGTTCTCTAAAGATGGCGAATCTTCCTGTACTTGTAGACATACTAACGCATATATGACGCCATCTAGAAAGGTCTCACGTTCTAACTCCTTCCGACTTATAAGACTTATCGTTTTCCTTTCCGCAGGCACCACTGTGTCCTTGGACGCAATCGACTGGTCCTTAGGTGGTGTGGGTTTCAAAACAATGGTCTTACCATTGAACTTGAACTCGTAGGTGTTGGCTTTGCCAAAGTGGGTCACGTCATAATCATAAAGCCATGGACGTCCTAGTAGAACGTGACATACATCCATAGGGATGACATCACACCACACCTTATCGACGTAGTTCTTCACCGTAAGCGGTACCAAGCAGCGCTTAGAAACTGCGATGGACGTTTTGTTCACCCATGCTATCTTATACGGATGTGGATGCGGCTCAGTGACTAGGTGCATTCGCGTGATGGCATTCTCCGACACAACGTTCATACAACTACCGCTATCGATTATTAACTTACACCACTTGTCACCGTTCTTAAAATTTACCGAGAATATATTCGTCCGATTGTAATCGTCCGTCGCTCGCGGTGTATTCAGAATACATCTCATAACCATCATAAACGAGTCGTCATCAATATCACTCGGCTCGGCGTCAGACTCAGTACCGGCTTCATAAACGATCTCGGCGGAGTCAGACGTGGCGTCTAAAAGGGCTAGGGGTTTTGCCTTGGTGGGGCACTCACTAGAGTAATGTCCTTGGATTCCGCAAGAATAACAGGTGGCGTTGGTCTTATTAATACGCCCTATTGGAACTCTCTCACCAGTGGGGTTCTGGATGTTCCTAGCGGTAATGACCACGGAGTTCGAATCGGTTGATCGAAACTTTCCTTTGTCTCGCACGGCGGATGAGGGTGGGGGTCCTAAAATGGATTTTCCTTTTTGGAAAGCTCGTCCCTTGGACTTATAGGCATTGTGTTTTTCAATATCCAAAGCTGCATTAAACGTTGCGTTAAGATCCGTGTGACCGTAACGCAGGAGCTTGCCTTGGATATCCGGCCTGAGTCCCTTACGAAAACGTGATAGTGTTACTTCGGGCATTTCCCGGACGTCGCATCTCACCATCATGTCCTTAATAAGTCCCATGTACTCCGCTACCGATTTGTCCCCTTGGCGAAGGGTGGCTAATTCATCGAACATTTGGGTTCGGTGATACGCGGGGACATATTGGTCAGTCAACAGTGCTTTCATGGCAGCCCACCCAATTGGGGGTACTCCATTCACGGTACCCATTCGCCTCTCTTCGTTCAACCAGAACGTCTTGGCCCTACTTAGAAGCTTCATTCGTGCCACTCGTACCTTATCACCGTCAGACAGGTTGTGCCACTCAAAGTAGCACTCGATCTCCATGATCCAATCTAGGAAAACTTGAGGTTCTCCCATTCCATCGTAGGATGGTGGATGTAGTCGCACGGCCCTAGTTAAATTGAAATCATCGTCCTGATCACGATGGTGGTTTTGTCGTTCGTCTCGTTGGTTGGCGGGCTGTGGTGGGGGCCCCTGCCGATTTATCCCAAAGCCGGGATTTTGAGGCGCCGCCTGATTTACGGCCAACCCTTGTATTAACTGGGTGAGTGCATCGAACCTAGCGTTGAACTCTTCCCGAAGCTCCGCAATCGCTGCAGGAGCGTGCTCATCATCATGGTGGTCGGCCATGTGAGAGGTGGAGGGAAAATATTCCGTACCAGACCTTGTGCGCATGAACTACAGGACACCCAGGGATTTTGACCAGATATTTTATAAAAGATGAATTTTTGGAGACCTATAAAGTAGGAATACAAAAATATTTTTTTAGACTTTTTTGCTTGGAAAAATAAGGAGAAAATTCAGGAATTTTTTTGTAATTTTCTGCAGAAAAAAAAATTTTGGATGTTGCTATTTGCAGCCCAAAACGAAAATTCTGAATTTCGTTATCTAATACGCAACGTGCACGACCAAGTGTGGGTCGACGCCCTACGACCGGAAAGCGTAAGGATGGTGTCGATTGAGAAATCAACACAACCTCGCTTTGATACCAAAATTGATGTAGCGACGTCCTATGAGCCTACACGTGGGATTTCGAGTGTTCTCTCGCCACGATAAACAACCTCGCACTATACGCTAGCGAAACGCAGCAAGGTACAATTTAGTTTATTTATCTCACGCGCCAACGTTCGGTTAGCCAATCCGATAGAGATCGAACCACGACTAGAGGTCGAGATCCGATCAAGCTAAAGGGACGAATATTCGCGTCCGGGCAAGCGATGTTGTACCAAAGAAAGATCCCACCAAGAAAATATCGATTCGAGAAACGGTTGATCTTTCCCCAACAAAAAAATAACGAGGATCGCCAATCCTTCCGAGAGTATTCAAAAATCAAACGAGAAATCCACAGATCTATCAAGAAAACGCCGCGAAATTTTGTCCGTTTCAAAAGTTACGCAAAAATCGTCCACCACGCAAACAATCTAGGAAAAGAAAACTCTTGTGTAGAAGTTTCGTTACCCCTCTCAAGTAGTAGATCCGGGATAGTGGTTCCACTAGAAAATAATCGCTCTCCGTTGAACTCCACGAGAGATGCTCCAATGATGTAGAAACTCGATCGTCTTCCCCGCTTTGCACCGTGAAGTTTCTCCCAAGGCCTTTGATCCTTGCAATCAATTTGTCTCCACCAAGGGATGGCCGGTTAGGATGAGATAAGTGGAGTATTCCGTGGGAGGATGTGTGATTGAGAGTTGAAGGAAGATTGGCGGAGGAGGAGGGGAGTGATGGTGGCCGAGATCTAGAAAGGGGAGAAAGGGGGAGGCCGGCTATGGGAAGAGGAAACCCAAAGGGGGCGGCGGCTATGAAGAGGGATGAGAGGGGGAAATCAAAATTAGGTTTAGGAAGATTTCTTGTTTAGCAAGCAAGTCAAAATTATTCTCATTATGAGTAGAATCTTAGCCTTATATAGGCCTTACAACACAAGCGCTAATAGCAGTCCAAAATTAGTGCTAAATGCACACCAAAAGTTCAAGATAATAAAATACAAACCATAATTAAATTCAAACATGAAATAAGAATTAATTCTTGTGGCGTGGACGAAGATTGTAGCCGTGGCCGCCACGGCGCCGCAAGTCTTTAGCCGGTGGGTCAACATCATCATCATCCGCCGCAACTCCATGATCAACCAATGCGCCATGCACGTCATCTTCATCATCAATTTGACCGTCATGGTGGCGGTCGCCATCAGTATCTTTGGCGGTCTATGGTTTAAATTATCGTGACCCATGCCGGGAAGTCAAATTGCTCATTGTTTCGCCGTCCAAACGGATGGTGGTGAGTCGGCGGACTATGCCTGTGATCACCGAGAATGTGCCCTGAGTGCACGGGGTGTGTGGCCATGTGTGTCTACGGCTGTGATGTTGTGACATTACTATATTGCCTGATTATACTAATAAAATGCAGGGAAGGAGCATCGCCGCCTCGAGTTGGGGGCGGGATCGTTATAATTTGGTCAGCATTGCTGACCGTTGGTTTTGTTTGCCACCGTGCGGTGGATTGTGCTTGCAGGTGCTGCTGGACCAAGCGGTCAATAGCGGGCTAAAGCCCAAATTGCGAAGCCGGCCCTCAAAGGCCTAATTTTAGTGTTTACTTGCTTTCATTCATGTATGACCGGCCTGCGTGCTGTGGTTTGGAAAACATGTAATTTGAGTAAACAATTTGTAAGGCCTTAAGACCAGTACTTGTGTATGTACTTCATTCCTTTTTGGCTTGTTAGTGGACATTCATGCTTGTTGCTGGGTTCTTTTTATTGCAACTATTTAAACTGCTTCCGATAGAATGCTCTGTGTAGGACGTTGTGATTCGTTGAATGGTTTCCATTGAGTAACCACCCGGTCTGTCTGTGGTATATGACGTCGGGCCCCGGCCGGACCTACTGCTATATGCTATGCGACGGATAGGGGGTGTTACAATTTGGTATCAGACTACTGGTTTCGGTCAGACTTAAATGAATTCGTGGACGAATTCTTTTTAAGGGGTGGTGAGCACATGTATTTGCGTCATCGTTATAACAACAAAAGAACACATGAATGTCCACTTAGGAATGAAAATACACGTGTTTGAGGAACCTGCGTGTTCCTATAATTGTTTTTTGCAATTTTGTTTGGTCGCTTAACGGTGTTTTGTACCACTATAGGTGACCAGAAGTGGTGCTGGGCCATCAGAATGTCGAGTTTCTGAGGCTAGTAGAGCGCCAAATGATGCTCCTACAACACCTCCTTCGGCCGAAACCATTCGACTGGTGGCCGAAGCAGTGTTTGCCATGATTAATGTGTATCCTGCAAGGCAAATGCAGCAGCCCGCTCCTGCGATGGAGCAGGTACCTCTTCTAGAGGTTGAGCCAAGAAGAGTGGAGCAGGTAGTAGTGGAGCCGTTGGTGCCAAGGAGGGCAACCGAGAGACAGCTCAAACATGTCATGAGCTTTAATCCTCCGGTATTCTCGGGGTTAGGAACCCCATCTCAAGCTGGAGATTGACTCTCCCGTGTGAAGAGAGTCTTGACAGCGACGAAGACGGAGGAGTGGCAGATGACCACTATAGCTACGTTCCTGTTGGATGGAGACGCTAGGCTGTGGTGGGAGGGTTTGGAGCTGCATCTATTGAGAGGAAGACAACTTATAGACGTCTCGATGGAAGAGTTCTCGAGACTATTCTAGGCTAGGTACCTCCCTTCGGCGCAGAGGATAGCGTTGGAGAACGAGTTCCTGAAGTTGGTTCAAGGAGACAGTAGTGCGGATGAATATCTCCACGAGTTTACTCGATTGAGTCGATATGCTAGCTCCACCATCGCGGATGAGGAGCGCAGGACGAATCAATTCTACGAAGGGTTGAGAGATGATTTGAGGCTACTACTCTCGTGGTCGATGACGCAGGGTTTCTTAACCTTGGTCAACACGGCCCGGTCCTTGGAGAAGGACATGAAGAATGTTCAAGCGAAGAAGTGCATTGGTGATAAGAAGTCTGGGTTCAAAGTGCCGACAACTTCAAAGTCCGGCTATCAAAGGTTCTTTAGGAAGTCTAGGACTTCGGGTCCAGCTCCTTCTTCTGGTGCTTCTGGGGCGACTACGGGTTGGACCCCGGGTGCGTGTTTTACTTGTGGAAAGCCGGGGCACTTTGCCCGCGATTGCTGGAGCGGATGTCCCAAGTCCGAAAGGTAGCCGTGTAACAGCCCAAAGTTCAGAAACAGGAAACATTTGGGTGACACGGCCTGGGACACGGGCGTGTCCCAGGGCGTGTCAGGTGACATGGCCTGCGACACGGGCGTGTCGCAGGGCGTGTCGGGTTGTGTCGACGATTGGGCTTTGTCTCGACGATTTTTTTGGTCTCGACGATTCGTCGAGAGAGGCACACGGCCCATGACACGGGCGTGTCCAAGGCCGTGTCGCATGCTCGACGATTTTTACTCGACGATCGTCGAGTGTCGAGAAGTGCGTGTCGAGTGTTGAACACGGCCTGTGACACGGGCGTGTCACAGGGCGTGTCAAATCAGGCGACGAACTCAGCCCGCCGAGAATTCGACAGGGCGTGTCTGGGTGCCGTGTCTGGGCACACGGCCGGGGACACGGGCGTGTCCCAGGCCGTGTGAAGTCTCGGGATGAATTGGGATTTTTTTCACCCAGGTACACGGCCACAGACACGGGCGTGTCTGAAGGCGTGTTGGTGACACGGCCCATGACACGGGCGTGTCCCGTGGGCGTGTCACTGGTTTGGATAAGTCGATTGACCACCGCTTGAGGCACACGGCCAGGCACACGGCCGTGTTCGAGGCCGTGTCGGGTCAAATTATGTGTTTTTGGCAGAATCGTGGCCGTCCATTTCTTCAGTCTGGATCCAAGGGCTGAAAGATCTTCTTCCTTTTCCTTAAGGGCCGAACTCAGAGAATGATTTCTCATTTTCTTTGGCCTTCATCTTTCTTCAAGAGAGAGAAAGAGAGAGAGAAAGGAGGAGGAAGAAGGGAAGGGGGCTGCTGGTTGGTGGTGCTGCGGTTTACCGGCGAGAGATCCGAAGCCAGCGTTGCGGAGGAAACGCTCTTGCGAATCTTGCAAGCAAGCTTTCAAGCCATGGCACCGAAGCGATCGTCAAGGGTAACGACCTTTCTTCCTAGCCATGTGAAGGCTTCCTTTTAGCATATCTTTGTGAGTTCCCCCACCAAGAGGTGGCTGGTTTTGGGACTCTTTAGGTGGATGTGTGAAATCCCCCTTGTTAGCATATAGATCCGGAAATGGAGTACGGAATAGGCATGCTGTGTGAAGCCCATCTGGACAGGTTGGTCTAGATTGGTGATGTTGCATACGAACCGGAGAAGACTCCGTGATAAACGTGTAGTGTACGGAGTCTACGGGTTATGCCTGCGAAACGGAGTAGCAGGAAGTACTGGGGTGGTAGCCCAGGAAAATAGCCTTGTGTTGGTTTTGGGTCCAACCTGTGAATGATGCACAGGTAGTACTGGTGGGACTAGGAAAGGCCCTTTTTGTACTGCTTGATGTCATAGGGTGTCCACCTGTGAAGCGAGTAACAGGAAGTACTGGTGTGCCCAGGAAAGACCCCTGACATTTGTACTTTGCAGTGTCCACCTGTGACGGGAGTCACAGGAAGTACTGGTGTGCCCAGGAAAGACCGCTGTTGCTGTAAGGAAATGGGTATAGAGAAATACCCAGGCTTGAATGCCAGGAACAGGATTGGTGAGACCGACCCGCGCCTTTGATATAGCCGTGAGTACGCTATACTCGGAGAAGGCAAGGCGATTTGAGCAACGGGGGGTGGAGGATCCGACCTGCGCTATGTCCGTCTGACGTGAGACCAAAAGTGCGGTCTGTTGGAGCGCATAGCAAGAGTCTTCGGCCTGCGCGCCATGACACAAAGGGGGGCTACGGGCCATCCCGGTGTCCGAGGACTAACTCCGGCTGCACGCCATGGAGTAAATGCTCAAGAGTGTTACCGTTGGGTGATAACCCTGAGACGGTGGTGGGCAAGAGGTTGCCAGAACACCAAGAATGTGCCCTGAGTGCACGGACCGTTGGGCCGGGCGGCGAACGGTTGTGATGGCTTGTGTGCGTGAAAGCACCTTTGATGATATAGCTTGCCATACTTGTGATATGATATGCCTGCAGGGAAAATACCGCTACCCCGAGAGGAGGGGTAGGGTCGTTATAATTTGGTCAGCTGAACGCTGACCGTTGCTTTTGTTTGCCACCATTGGGTGGATTGTCCTTGCACAGGTGCTGGAGAGCCGAGCGGGTCGCATAGAGGTTGATGCTCCTGCTGGTGTTGCTGCTGCTGCTAGCCCTCGAAGGCTAATGTTCTTTTGAGTGTTTTCTTTTTGTGGCCGGCCTGCGCGCCAATTTGTTTAGGCCACTGCATGAAAGCCCTGTAAGGCCATAAGGCCAATACTTGATACATGTTGTAAGACATTCCTATCTATAGATATAATGTGGAGTTTATATTTGGACATTCATGAGGAGTTCAAGTAGCTTAGGCTTCCGCTAGAATGCTTGAGATAGGTGCGATGCGCTGCTCTGGTATCATCCTGTACCTTCACCGACTGTTTTGTGGTATATCCTGTGGGGCCCCGGCCGGACCTTCTAGAATATATCATATGAACGGATGGGGTTGTTACATTTTTGGTATCGGTTGTCTTGGTCTTTCCCTCTCGAAGTCGTGGCCGACTTCTTTTGTGGGGTGGCGAGCACGTGTTTGTGCAAACCAAAGTCTACGATTGAACTCCTGAATGTCCATGATAGGAATGCATTTTGTATGTTTGAGGAACCTGCGTGTTCTTATTTTGTGTTGTTTGCTTGGGTACGACCGCTTATATGTGTGTCTTGTCCCCTTTAGGTGACACGAAGTGGAGCTGGGCCGTCTGCGTCCCAGCATTCTGATGAGAGTAGGGCACCAGCTGAGGTGCCTACACCTCCACCGTCTGCAGAGCATGTACGGTTAGTTGCGGAGGCATTATTTACCATGATCCAAGGCCAGCCACTTAGGCAGGAACAAGTGGATGTTAGGCCAGAACAGGTGGAGGCAAGGCCGGAACCTGTCGTGGATGTGGCTCCTCGAACAGCTGAGAAGCAACTAACACGGTTCATGAGTTTCCATCCGCCTACATTTTCGGGAGCGGGTACTCCGACGCAGGCAGAGGATTGGTTATCGCGCGTCAAGAGAGTTATGACGGCGATTGGCACGGCGGAAAGTCAGAAGGTTACCTTCGCTACATTCTTGCTTGAAGGAGAAGCTCGATTGTGGTGGGATGAGATAGAGTTACATCATTTGGCGGGTCGTCTGTTAGCTCAAGTTTCCATGGATGAATTCTCTCGACTGTTCCTAGCGAAGCACCTTCCTACGGCGCAACGGATAGCCATGGAAAATGAATTCCAAAGGTTAACTCAAGGTGATGGCAGTGTTGACGCGTACCTGCATGAGTTTACTCGCTTAGGGCGGTATGCGGGTTCGATATTTGCTGATGAGCAAAGGAAGACCAATAGGTTCTATGAAGGCCTGAGGGACGAGTTGAGGTTCCTTGTGTCAAGTTCTGTGAACCAAGGTTTCCAAGCTTTGGTAGACACTGCAAGTGCGCTGGAGAAGGATATGAAGAGGGTGCAAGGGAAGAGAGCGTTGGCTGTGACGCAACCGGAGTGGAAGGCGCCCTGATCTGGAAAATCGTTTTATAAGAAGAGATGGGGTAAGAAGTCCAAGTCTAGTGGACAAGCTCCTTCATCAGTTGCAACAGGAGCAACATCAGGGGCAACCTCCAAGCAAGAAACTCGTACCTGCTTTAATTGTGGTAGGATGGGGCATATTGCGCGAGATTGTCGGATGCCGCCAAAGAGTGAAAAGAAGGAGGGAGCATCTTATGCAGAGAAAGGAAAAGCGGTGGTGGATTCTTCTGCCTCGCAAGCGCAACCTCGGGTCTACAATCTTGGCCTGCAGGAGGCCATCAAGCAGAGTGACGTGGTCACAAGTATGAGTTTAGTTTTGCATATGCTATTGTTTGTATGCTTAGCTTAGTACCCCTATGTTTGTGGTTTGTGTGTGTGACATGTTTGTCATAGGTTTTGTAATGATTCGGGACACGCTGGCGCGAGCACTGTTTGACACAGGTGCATCGCATTCTTTTCTGTCTCGTGACTTTATGACGCGGCTTGGGATATCCAGTCGTGCAAAGACAGATAGCGTCAGAGTAGTGTTGCCGAATGGATGTTGGATGCTTGCGGATCAAGCTTGCGATGTGGCGGTCCAAGTCGGGAATCGGGATTTTAGTTTATCTTCGTCTGTACTGCCAATATCAGAATTTGACGTGATTTTTGGGATGGATTGGCTTGCGGAACAGCATGCTCTGATCGATTGCCAGTCCAAAGAAATCACGTTGGGCCAGAATACCGAACATGAGACCAAGTTCGCGGGTATGCGAGGAGTAGGCGGGACGTTGATGTCTGCACTCCAGGTAGTCAAAGCTGTTCGGAAGGGTGCGGAGTGTTACTTTGCACTAATTCAGGCTGTTGAGCCTAAGGCCACTTTGTGCGAGGTTCCGATTGTGGCAGAATTTACAGATGTGTTTCCCGCAGATCTCCCTGGGCTACCACCCCAGCGGGAGATTGACTTTACGATCGAGTTGGTGCCAGGTGCGAAACCTGTGGCCCGCTCGCCATATCGCGTCGCGCCAAAAGAGATGGCTGAGTTGAAGGTTCAACTCCAAGAAATGTTAGAGCAAGGTTATATACGCCCAAGTATGTCACCTTGGAGCGCGCCTGTGCTTTTTGTAAAGAAGAAAGACGGTGGATTGCGATTGTGCATCGACTACCGTGAACTAAATAAGCTGACCGAGAAGAATAAATATCCGATCCCCCGGATTGATGAATTATTTGATCAGCTAGTTGGTTCTACCGTCTATTCGAAGTTGGACCTGAAATCTGGTTATTACCAGTTAAGGATTCGGGAAGGTGACATTCCCAAAACCGCATTTGGAACGCGTTATGGGCACTATGAGTTCACAGTCATGCCCTTTGGATTGTGTAATGCGCCCTCGGTGTTTATGGATTTGATGCACCGTATTTTTCGTGAGTACCTGGATCTGTTTGTGATAGTGTTCATTGATGATATCCTGGTGTACTCGAAGTCCAAAGCGGAGCATGAGATTCATTTGCGGTTAGTGTTGAATACGTTGAGGCAAAATCAGCTTTATGCCAAGTTCTCGAAGTGTGAGTTTTGGCTATCGTCAGTGGCATTTTTGGGCCATGTGGTGAGTGGAGCGGGCATTGCAGTGGATCCAGCGAAGATAAGAGCCATACAAGATTGGCCAATACTGTCTTCCGTGGCCGAAGTTAGGAGTTTCCTTGGACTTGCGGGCTACTATCGAAGATTTGTGGAGAGCTTCTCGCGGATCGCTTTGCCGCTAACCACACTGACGAGAAAAGATCAGAAGTTCGTTTGGACGCCAGAGTGCGCACGAGCTTTTGAAGAGCTGAAGGTTCGGTTGACCACGGCGCCGGTGTTGTCTTCGCCATGTGGAACCGATGGGTTTGTAATATATAGTGATGCCTCAGGAAGCGGCTTAGGCTGCGTTCTTCTGCAGAGCGGAAAAGTGATTGCGTATGGCTCACGCCAGCTGAAGGTGCACGAGCGAAACTATCCCGTCCATGATTTGGAATTAGTGGCGGTGATTTTTGCACTCAAGTTGTGGCGGCACTACCTTTATGGAGTGAAGGTGGAAATCTATACGGATCACAAGAGCCTAAAGTATCTGATGGAGCAGAAAGAGCTGAACATGCGACAACGAAGGTGGTTGGAGTTCCTTGGGGACTACACTTTCGAGATTCATTATACACCCGGGAAGGGGAATGTTGTCGCGGATGCGTTGAGTCGGTGAGTTCCGGCTAGAGCAAATTGGTTACAAAGGCATGATGAACGTCTTATCCAGGAGTTGGAAGCATTGGAGATCTATTGTGTTGACAAGAAGTCCACTGCCACTGCATGTTTGAACTGGATCGAGGTGCAATGTGACCTTGCGGATCGAGTTCGACGGGCAACGGAGTTGGATGAAGATCTCTTACGCTATGTGAATGAAGGGCCAGAGGGCAAATTCACCTGGAATGACGGTCTTGTTCGAAACGATGGCCGTTTGTGCGTCCCAAATGTGGGGAAGTTGAGGGAAGAACTGATGTATGAAGCACATTATACAAAGTATTCCATTCACCCCGGGAGCACAAAGATGTTCAACGATATGAAGAAAGTTTTCTGGTGGCCAGGGCTCAAGAAAGATGTTGCCATGTATGTAGCAAAATGCCAAACATGTGCGATGGTGAAGGCGGAATGCCAAAAGCCGGGCGGTTATTTGAAGTCACTACCGATCCCAGTGTGGAAATTTGATGATATTTCCATGGATTTTGTGCATGGATTGCCAAGATCGCAGCGAGGAAATGATTCCATTTGGGTAATTGTTGACCGGCTAACAAAAGTAGCACATTTTCTCCCGAACAGACGGGATGATTCAGTTGAATATTTGGCAAAGTTATACGTTGATCAGATTGTGCGGCTTCACGGTGTTCCTCGGAGCATCGTAAGTGATAGAGATGGGCGATTCACGTCAAATGATTGGAGGCTAGTTCACCGACTGTTGGGCACGAAGTTGACTTTCAGTACGGCCTTTCATCCCCAAACAGATGGCCAGACTGAACGTACCAACAGAACAATGGAGGACATGCTCCGAATGTGCGCCCTTGATTTCGGAAAGAGATGGGAAGATCATCTCTATATGGTAGAGTTTGCTTATAATAACAGCTACCAGGCAAGTATTGGGATGGCACCATATGAAGCCCTATATGGAAGGAAATGCCGGACTCCCTTGGCTTGGGTAGAAGCGGGTGAAGCCCGGGTTGTTAAACCAAATGAGATGGATGATGCAAACTCAACCATTCAGACTATTCGTGAGAGATTGCTGATTGCTCAAGATCGACAAGCGAAGTACTACAACGCCAAGCACCGGAACGTCGAATTTTTGGTTGGCGATTGGGTCTACTTGAAGATCAAGCCATTCAAAGGTGTCTCTAGAATTCGACGAATGAAAAAGTTGAGTCCCAGATATTTGGGTCCTTTTGAAGTGGTTGAGCGTATTGGCGAAGCAGCTTATCGGCTAGCTCTGTCGGCGGACTTGGGTGGGTTACATGATGTCTTTCACATCTCGGCGCTGCGAAAAGCCGTGAAAGATCCAGCTCAAGTGATCGCGGATGATCGTGTGCCGGTGGAGTATGGGCTAACAACGAGAGTTAGACCCATTCGGATCAAAGATCGAGCCGAGAAGCAGTTGCGGAACAAGACGGTCGGTATGGTGAAAGTCCGGTGGGACAACTGCGGCCGTGAAGAGTTGACATGGGAACGCGAGCAGACCATGCGAGAAGAGTTCCCTGAGTTGTTTCTGTAATTGGTAGCGAGACTGTTGTAACATAAAAAAGTGCTATATTGTTACATTTTTCTTGCTATCTTTTTGTTACTTTCCTGTCTCTAAATTTCGAGGACGAAATTCTTGTAGGAGGGGAGGATTGTAACAGCCCAAAGTTCAGAAACAGGAAACATTTGGGTGACACGGCCTGGGACACGGGCGTGTCCCAGGGCGTGTCAGGTGACACGGCCTGCGACACGGGCGTGTCGCAGGGCGTGTCGGGTTGTGTCGACGATTGGGCTTTGTCTCGATGATTTTTTTGGTCTCGACGATTCGTCGAGAGAGGCACACGGCCCATGACACGGGCGTGTCCAAGGCCGTGTCACAGGGCATGTCAAATCAGGCGACGAACTCAGCCCGCCGAGAATTCGACAGGGCGTGTCTGGGTACCGTGTCTGGGCACACGGCCGGGGACACGGGCGTGTCCCAGGCCGTGTGAAGTCTCGGGATGAATTGGGATTTTTTTCACCCAGGTACACGGCCACAGACACGGGCGTGTCTGAAGGCGTGTTGGTGACACGGCCCATGACACGGGCGTGTCCCGTGGGCGTGTCACTGGTTTGGATAAGTCGGTTGACCACCGCTTGAGGCACACGGCCGTGTTCGAGGCCGTGTCGGGTCAAATTATGTGTTTTTGGCAGAATCGTGGCCGTCCATTCCTTCAGTCTGGATCCAAGGGCTGAAAGCTCTTCTTCTTTTTCCTTAAGGGCCGAAGTCAGAGAATTATTTCTCATTCTCTTTGGCCTTAACCTTTCTTCAAGTGAAGAGAGAGAGAGAGAAAGGAGGAGGAGAAGGGGGGCTGCTGGTTGGTGGTGCTGCGGTTTACCGGCGAGAGATCCGAAGCCAGCATTGCGGAGGAAACGCTCTTGCGAATCTTGCAAGCAAGCTTTCAAGCCATGGCACCGAAGCGATCGTCAAGGGTAACGACCTTTCTTCCTAGCCATGTGAAGGCTTCCTTTTAGCATATCTTTGTGAGTTCCCCCACCAAGAGGTGGCTGGTTTTGGGACTCTTTAGGTGGATGTGTGAAATCCCCCTTGTTAGCATATAGATCCGGAAATGGAGTACGGAATAGGCATGCTGTGTGAAGCCCATCTGGACAGGTTGGTCTAGATTGGCGACGAACTCAGCCCGCCGAGAATTCGACAGGGCGTGTCTGGGTGCCGTGTCTGGGCACATGGCCGGGGACACGGGGGTGTCCCAGGCCGTGTGAAGTCTCGGGATGAATTGGGATTTTTTTCACCCAGGTACACGGCCACAGACACGGGCGTGTCTGAAGGCAGGTTGGTGACACGGCCCATGACACGGGCGTGTCCCGTGGGCATGTCACTGGTTTGGATAAGTCGGTTGACCACCGCTTGAGGCACACGGCCAGGCACACGGCCGTGTTCGAGGCCGTGTCGGGTCAAATTATGTGTTTTTGGCAGAATCGTGGCCGTCCATTTCTTCAGTCTGGATCCAAGGGCTGAAAGATCTTCTTCCTTTTCCTTAAGGGCCGAACTCAGAGAATGATTTCTCATTTTCTTTGGCCTTCATCTTTCTTCAAGAGAGAGAAAGAGATAGAGAAAGGAGGAGGAAGAAGGGAAGGGGGCTGCTGGTTGGTGGTGCTGCGGTTTACCGGCGAGAGATCCGAAGCCAGCGTTGCGGAGGAAACGCTCTTGCGAATCTTGCAAGCAAGCTTTCAAGCCATGGCACCGAAGCGATCGTCAAGGGTAACGACCTTTCTTCCTAGCCATGTGAAGGCTTCCTTTTAGCATATCTTTGTGAGTTCCCCCACCAAGAGGTGGCTGGTTTTGGGACTCTTTAGGTGGATGTGTGAAATCCCCCTTGTTAGCATATAGATCCGGAAATGGAGTACGGAATAGGCATGCTGTGTGAAGCCCATCTGGACAGGTTGGTCTAGATTGGTGATGTTGCATACGAACCGGAGAAGACTCCGTGATAAACGTGTAGTGTACGGAGTCTACGGTTATGCCTGCGAAAAGGAGTAGCAGGAAGTACTGGGGTGGTAGCCCAGGAAAATAGCCTTGTGTTGGTTTTGGGTCCAACCTGTGAATGATGCACAGGTAGTACTGGTGGGACCAGGAAAGGCCCTTTTTGTACTGCTTGATGTCATAGGGTGTCCACCTGTGAAGCGAGTAACAGGAAGTACTGGTGTGCCCAGGAAAGACCCCTGACATTTGTACTTTGCGGTGTCCACCTGTGACGGGAGTCACAGGAAGTACTGGTGTGCCCAGGAAAGACCCGCTGTTGCTGTAAGGAAATGGGTATAGAGAAATACCCAGGCTTGAATGCCAGGAACAGGATTGGTGAGACCGACCCGCGCCTTTGATATAGCCGTGAGTACGCTGTACTCGGAGAAGGCAAGGCGATTTGAGCAACGGGGGGTGGAGGATCCGACCTGCGCTATGTCCGTCTGACGTGAGACCAAAAGTGCGGTCTGTTGGAGCGCATAGCAAGAGTCTTCGGCCTGCGCGTCATGACACAAAGGGGGGCTACGGGCCATCCCGGTGTCCGAGGACTAACTCCGGCTGCACGCCATGGAGTAAATGCTCAAGAGTGTTACCGTTGGGTGATAACCCTGAGACGGTGGTGGGCAAGAGGTTGCCAGAACACCAAGAATGTGCCCTGAGTGTACGGACCGTTGGGTCGGGCGGCGAACGGTTGTGATGGCTTGTGTGCGTGAAAGCACCTTTGATGATATAGCTTGCCATACTTGTGATATGATATGCCTGCAGGGAAAATACCGCTGCCCCGAGAGGAGGGGTAGGGTCGTTATAATTTGGTCAGCTGAACGCTGACCGTTGCTTTTGTTTGCCACCGTTGGGTGGATTGTCCTTGCACAGGTGCTGGAGAGCCGAGCGGGTCGCATAGAGGTTGATGCTCCTGCTGGTGTTGCTGCTGCTGCTAGCCCTCGAAGGCTAATGTTCTTTTGAGTGTTTTCTTTTTGTGGCCGGCCTGCGCGCCAATTTGTTTAGGCCACTGCATGAAAGCCCTGTAAGGCCATAAGGCCAATACTTGATACATGTTGTAAGACATTCCTATCTATAGATATAATGTGGAGTTTATATTTGGACATTCATGAGGAGTTCAAGTAGCTTAGGCTTCCGCTAGAATGCTTGAGATAGGTGCGATGCGCTGCTCTGGTATCATCCTGTACCTTCACCGACTGTTTTGTGGTATATCCTGTGGGGCCCCGGCCGGACCTTCTAGAATATATCATATGAATGGATGGGGTTGTTACAAGCCGAGAGCAACTTATGAAGAGAATGGCAAGGCAGTGGAGTCAACCGCGTCCCATTATGCTCCGGCCCAACCGAGGGTGTACAATCTTGGCCAACAAGAGGCCATCAAACAGGCGGATGTGGTGACAGGTAAAATTTAAATTTATAGCAAGTTAATCTTTTAAATACTTGTTATGTGCTTGTTACCTTACCACTGCTTGTTTAGGATTTGTTTTGATTTGTGAGTATCCGGCAAGAGCACTCTTTGATACGGGAGCTTCACACTCCTTCTTGTCCGAAGGATTTATATCACGCATCAGAGTACCTTCTTCGATGGCGAAGGACAAGTTGGATGTGTTGTTGCCCAATGGGTGTTCGATGCACGCGGATAGAATCTGTGGCGTGAAGATTCGAATTGAGAGTCAAGAGTTCGATCTGCAAGCATCGTTACTACCGTTGGTGGAGTTCGACGTTATATTTGGCATGGACTGGCTCTCGGAGCAGCAAGCCTATATTGATTACGGTCGCAAGGAAGTCAAGTTGGGAGCAAGTCGTGAGACGATTTTTACGGGCTTAAAAGGGTCGAGCAAGACGTTGATGTCTGCTCTTCAGGTGGTGAAGGCGGTTCGTGCTGGTGTAGAGCTGTTCTTTACACTAGTGGAGGTTGCAAAACCAAAGCCTTCGTTGGATAGTATATCAGTGGTAGCTGAGTACCCTAATGTGTTCCCCGCAGATCTTCTTGGAGCCCGCCTCAACGGGAGATAGATTTCACGATTGAGCTAGTGCTAGGTGCAAAGCCTGTGTCACGCTCTCCATATTGGCTAGCGCCTAAGGAAATGGTGGAGCTGAAGGTTCAACTGCAAGAGTTGTTGGAGCAAGGGTATGTGCGTCCAAGTTCTTCGTCTTGTAGCACGCCGGTCCTCTTTCTTAAGAAGAAGGACAGAAGCTTGAGGCTATGTATTGATTATCGGGAGCTCAACAAGTTGATGGAAAAGAACAAGTACCCGATCCCCCGGATTGAAGATCTATTCAATCAGTTAGTCGGGTCGACGGTGTACTCAAAGTTGGACCTCAAGTCCGGGTACTATCAGCTGCGAATAAGGGAGAGTGATATCCCGAAGACAGCATTCAGTATGAGATACGAGCATTACGAGTTTACGGTCATGTCGTTTGGGCTGACTAATGCTCCGTCAGTGTTCATGGATTTGATGAACAGGACCTTCAGGGAGTACTTGGACCATTTTGTGATCGTCTTCATCGACGATATTTTGGTGTACTCGCAGAGTGAGGAAGATCACTTCAGGCATCTTCATTTGGTTTTGGAGACGCTGAGGAGGAATCAATTGTACGCCAAGTTCTCGAAGTGCAAGTTTGGTTGTCCTTAGTGGCGTTCCTCGGTCATATAGTGAGTGGTGAAGGTATTGTAGTGGATCCGACGAAGATTGTTGCGATACGGGAGTGGCCTGAGCTTTCTACGGTTGCGGAAGTCCGGAGCTTTCTAGGGCTTGCCGGCTATTATATGCTTTTCGTAGAGAACTTCTCGCGGATAGCGTTACCTCTCACTACTTTGACGAGGAAGGAGAAGAAGTTCGTTTGGACGCTGGAGTGCGCGTGAGCTTTTGAGGATTTGAAATGTCGGTTGACCACGGCGCCTGTGCTGAGTTCGCCGAGTGGGACCGAAGGTTATGAGATTTATAGTGATGCTTCGGGCAGCGGTTTGGGTTGCGTACTACTGCAATATAGAAGTGTGATAGCTTATGGCTCGAGATAGCTGAAAGTGCACGAGAGGAATTATCCGGTCCATGACTTGGAGTTAGCGGCCGTGATTTTAGCCTTGAAGCTGTGGAGACATTATTTGTACGGTGTGAAGATTGATATCTACACCGATCACAAGAGCCTGAAGTATTTGATTGATCAGAAAGATCTGAATATGCGGCAGCGTAGATGGATGGAGTTCCTGGGGGACTATACATTCAAGATCCACTACGTGCCTGGTAAAGGTAATGCGGTTGCGGACACATTCAGTCGCTGGGCCCCAGCTCAAGCCAATTGGCTGTCGATCCATGACGAGCGGTTGGTTAGGGAGTTGGAGGCGTTGGAGATTTCTTGCATGGATAAGCAATCAAGTGCTGAAGCAGTACTGAATTGGACTGAAGTTCAATATGACCTGGCTGATCGGATTCGGCAGGCATTGGATATGGATGGCCACATGAAGCAACTCATGATAGAGGCTCTGGATGGGTCAAATTCCCAATATGAAGTTGTGGATGGATTGATTTGGAAAGACGGTCGTCTTTGCGTCCCAAGCGTGGGCAGTTTGCGGGTGGATTTGTTGTACGAGGCGCACCATACCAAGTACTCGATTCACCCGGGGAGCACAAAGATGTACCGTGACATTAAGAAACTATTCTGGTGGCTGGGTTTGAAGAAGGATGTGGCGCTCTACGTGGCGAAGTGCCAAACTTGCGCCTTGGTGAAGGCGGAGTGCCAAAAGCCGGGAGGATTTCTGAAGTCCTTGCCTATTCCGGAGTGGAAATTCGACGACATCACTACGAAATTTGTGCACGGTTTGCCAAGGTCCCCAAAGGGGAACGACGCCATCTTGGTGGTCGTAGATCGGCTAACGAAGGTGTCGCATTTCATTCCGCATAGGAAGGATGATCCGGTGGAGAAGTTGGCAAAGTTATATGTGGATAACATAGTGCGGCTCCACGGTGTGCCCCACATCATCGTGAGTGACCGAGATGGGCCGTTCATGCCCAATGATTGGAGGCTTGTGCAGCAAATGTTGGGAACAAAGCTGAGTTTTAGCACAGCCTTCCATCCGTAGATGGATGGGCAGACCGAGAGGGTCAATAGAACTATGGAAGACATGCTCCACATGTGTGTCTTGGACTTTGGAAAGCAATGGGAAGACCATTTTTATTTGGTAGAATTTGCATACAACAATAGCTACCAGGCGAGTATTCAAATGGTGCCCTTCGAGGCCCTTTATGGTAGAAGATGTCGCACGCCGTTGTCCTGGTTGGAAACGGGTGAGTCAAAGTTATAAAAGCGTCAAGAGGTGGAGGATGCTACTTCATTGGTGCGAACCATTCAGGAGAGGTTGCTAATCGCTCAAGACCGTCAAGCGAAGTACTATAATGCTAAGCACAGGAACGTGAAGTTCGCTGTGGGCGATTGGCTGTACTTGAAGATCAAGCCGTTCAAGGGTGTCTCGCGGGTGTGGCGATTGAAAAAGCTAAGCCCGAGGTACCTTGGGCCGTTTGAGGTTCTGGAGCGGGTTGGTGAAGTGGCTTATAGGTTGAAGCTATCGGTGGAGCTTAGTGATCTACATGATGTATTCCATATATCGGTACTGCGGAAGGTGGTGCAAGAGCCTACGCAAGTGATCGCGGTCGATCAAGACCCGATTAATAGTGGGTTGACGACAAAGGTCAAGCCCGTGCATATTGAAGACTTGGAAGTAAAGCGGCTACGCAATATAGAGATCAGGATGGTCAAGGTCCGTTGGGACAATTGCAGTCGGGAAGAGCTCTATTGGGAGAGAGAGAGCAGACTATGCTTGACGAGTACCCAGAGTTGTTCCACTCAGGTACAATTTTAGTTTTGTGCTTATCTTTCCTTTATGAAATTTCGTAGACAAAATTCTTTTAAGAGGGAGAGAGTTGTAACTCCCCGAAACTCAAAAGAGTGAAGGGAGGCGTTCCGGGCCAAATTTGGAATTTGGCAGGAGGTACACGGCCTGGGACACGGGCGTGTCCCATGGCGTGTCGTGTTGGGTTCGACGATTTGGCCGAGAGGTCGACGATTTTGGGTTCGACGATCGTTGAGCAGCAAACACGGCCCTGGACATGTGCGTGTCCTAGGGCGTGTCTGGTTTGGTTCGACGATATGGCCGTGCGTTCGACGATCGGGCTGTGCGTTCGATGATTTCAGATTCGACGATCGTCGAGCGGAGAACACGGCTTAGGACACGGGCGTGTCCCAGGCCGTGTCGTGTGGTCGACAAACTTCGCTCGATGAAGTGTCGAGACAGTGAACACAGCTTGGAGCACAGACGTGTTCGGGTTTGACACGGGCGTGTCACATTGGACATGGGCGTGTCCAAGACCCGTGTGAGTCTCGGGTTGTTTTCAGGGCTGTGTCGATGGGGGAACACAGCCGTGTCAGTTGGAATACGGGCGTGTCAGGTCGAACATGGGCATGTCGGATGCCCATGTGTTTTTCGAGATGAGTCGATTTTGACGGCGAATGAGGGACACGGCCCTAGACACGGGCGTGTCACAGGCCGTGTTCGGCCCAGATTCTGCATTTTAGATCTGGATCATGGCCGTTCGTTTCTTTAATTCGGGATTCGACGGCTGGGGGCTGTTAGTGCTTGGATATACCCAGGATTGGACCCTTGAAACCCTCATTTCACTTGAGAGGTTCTCTTTCTAAAGTTTAGAGAGAGAGGAGAGAAAAGGAGGAAGAATAAGCCTAGATCCGGTCATCGACGGAGCTTCGGAGCTCCAAATCGCGAACCGACTTCGGATATATGGAGGCAAAGAGAGTGCGGTGCTTTTCATCCGCTTACATTTCCATGGCGCTAAGGAAGAACACTAGGGTAACGATTCTCTACTTGAGCATGTGAGGCTCTCCTTCTTTGTATAGGAAGCCCGCTCTCGCGAGTTTGCGGTGAGTTGGAGGCGTTCCTTCGGGTATATATGTAAAGTCCCCATTGTTTAGAGTCCGTATTTGAGAACGGACATATGCATGCTATATGAAGCCTACCCGGACATGTTGGTCTGAATCGGTGATGTTGCATTGCATAAATGCCGGAGAAGACTCTGTGCGAATGTTTGTTTTTCGGGTTTTCTATGTGGTAGATTGAAACAGGGAGCCTTGGGAATTAACCCTAAGGTGCACCCGAAAAACTGGGCAGATGCGTGATCTTGCCAACTTGGTGGCCTGGGAGCCAACTTGAACATAACCGGGTTATTTGATTTTGTGATGAAAACGGGACTCAGAGAAGTTTAACCTGCACATATGTTTTAAATTAACGTTGCGATGTGAGCACGGGTTAGATGGAACCGTACCCGTTCTATGTCATTTGGTTAGAGCCGTTGGCATAGATGAGGGTCTTCGGCGGTCTATGGTTTAAATTACCGTGACCCATGCCGGGAAGACAAATTGCTCATTGTTTGGCCGTCCAAAGGGATGGTGGTGAGTCGGTGGACTATGACCGTGATCACCGAGAATGTGCCCTGAGTGCACGGTGTGTGTGGTCGTGCGTTCCTACGCCTGTGATGTTGTGACATTACTATATTGCCTGATTATACTAATAAAATGCAGGGAACGAGCATCGTCGCCCCGTGTTGGGGGCGGGATCATTATAATTTGGTCAGCGTTGCTGACCGTTGCTTTTTTTTGCCACCGTGCGGTGGATTGTTCTTGTAGGTGCTGCTGGACCAAGCGGTCAATAGCGGGCTAAAGCCCAAATTATGAAGCCGGCCCTCGAAGGCCTAATTGGAGTGTTTAATTGCTTTCGTTCATGTATCACCGGCCTGCGTGCCGTGGTTTGGAAAACATGTAATTTGAGTAAACAATTTGTAAGACCTTAAGGCCAGTACTTGTGTATGTACTTCATTCCTTTTTGGCTTGTTAGTGGACATTCATGCTTGTTGCTGGGTTCTTTTTATTGCAACTATTTAAACTGCTTCTGCTAGAATGCTCTGTGTAGGACGTTGTGATTGGTTGGATGGTTTCCATTGAGTAACCACCCGGTCTGTCTGTGGTATATGACGTCGGGCCCCGGCCGAACCTACTGCTATATGCTATGCGACGGATAGTGGGTGTTACAATTTGGTATCAGACTACTGGTTTCGGTCAGGTTTAAATGAATTCGTGGACGAATTCTTTTTAAGGGGTGGTGAGCACATGTATGTGCGTCATCGTTATAACAACAAAAGAACCCATGAATGTCCACTTAGGAATGAAAATACACGTGTTTGAGGAACCTGTGTGTTCCTATAATTGCTAAGTTATAATTGCTCAGGAAATACAACTCCTAACTCAGTTCTCAAAGCCTAAGTCAGTGCTACCTATCATAGATACCTTTTCTGCACCATTTAGAAGTGGTGTAGTGTATGGTAAGAATAAAAAATTTAAAAAGAAGTCTGTATCCAAGGATAAAATTCCAAGTGGTCCAGATAGGCAACCAATCAAGTATCTGCCCTCTAACAGATGCTTGAAATCATGTGTTCATGGACACATGATGTCTGAGTGCTCTACCAGCAAGGTCAATAAAGAGCCTTGCTGGAAGGTTCCGATGTTAAAAGGTAATATAGGCCAAGAACCACCACAGAAGGTGATCAATCCAAGAAGACAAGGAATTCTTGGGGCTGATCCTAGTGTAGCTCACTTAAATCTGAAAGGTAAAGGTGTAAATTTTACACCTCTACCATGGAAATTGGATGAGAATTCTGTGTTGCACAAGAGAACAACTTCAAATGTGCAACCAAAGAAAAGATACAACAGATTTGAGTGTTGGTGTTGTGGGAAGGTTGGGCATTTTGCCCTGGATTGTTGGTATAATCCAACAGGTCCTTCATATAAATTTCAACTAGCTGTATTTAGAAAGTCTGTTGTGTTTCACACAGCAAAGCCTAACAGGATCCAAGGCTCCAAAACTTGTTGGGTGACTATGGTGAACTAAATTTGTGTTTACAGGTCGAGCCAAGTACAACTAATAGGCCATTATGGTACTTTGATAGTGGATGTTCCAGACATATAACTGGATCAAGGAGTTTACTAAGAGACTACACTCCAGTTAAGAATGGACCAAAAGTCATCTTTGGAGGGTTAGAGAAAGGACTCACTGAGGGATATGGTAACATTTCTAATGACCTAGTTACTATCACTAAAGTGGCTTATGTGGAAGGATTTAACCACAATCTGATAAACATAAGTCAGCTTTGTGATATAGGATATGAAATTGCCTTCCATAATGACACATGTTTGATAAGGAATTAAAGTGATCAAGAGATCATCTTGTCAGGCACTAGGAGTGAGAACATTTATTTTCTAAATTTCCTTAGTATAATTGAACAATCACCAGTATGTCTTGTTGCTAGTGAGAAAGACACTTTGTGTGTACAGTGGCACAAGAGGCTGAGTCACTTAAAATACAAAGCTATGAGTAAACTATTTTCTTTGGACTTAGTTAGAAATAGTCCACAACTAAAATGATCCAAAGAAGGCATATGTCCTGCATGTCAAAAATGCAAATAGACAAAAGTCTCCTTTAAGAGCATTCAATCCAAAGACACTGAGAGGTGTCTGCACTTACTTCATATGGATCTATTTGGTTCTATGCAAGTTCTTAGTTTGGAAAGGAAGTCTTATACCTATGTGATTATGGATGATTACTCTAGGTTTGCTTGAGTGTTCTTCTTAAGGAGAAAGTCTGAAACTCTAGGCATCCTTACTGATTTTGTCAAACAAATTCTGAAACTCTAGGCATCTACAAGAAAATGAGGTTTTAGTGATAAAAGTTTAGTGACGGAATATATTTCATCACTAAATATGTGATTTTAGTGACAAAAATAACTTCAGTCATTAAAAAATACATCTTCAGTGACGAAAATAATGTCGGTCACTAAAGAGAAGTCTTTAGTGACAAAATTAAGGTTCAGTCACTAAAGACATGACTATAGTGACAAAATTAAAGATCGGTCACTAAATCTACGTACTAATTGACAGAGATTTTGTGATAAAATATATTTCATCACTAAATGCATGTTTTTTAGTGGGATACATAAATTTTTCACCATAACTCATATTAAATGATAAAATTTTTTTGTTACAAAATAATTTACTTAGTAACCAAAATACTTAGAGACATAATATATATCTATCCTAATTTATAAGAAATTTAGCAAGTCTATAATTAAAAATATATGAGTACTAGACAGTTTGACTTTCATTTTCACAAGCAGAAAGCTTTAACTTTGTCACAATTTAGGTTACGACCGAATAACTCTAGCGACTTGCCGACGATGGATACATCGACGTGTTGTGTGCATCTGCACGAGTCCTTTCTCTGCACGCCATCAGCTTTGAGTGACCCCAAGAAATGATATTTTATCATAATTATACTTAATTATTTATACTTACAAAAACATAATAGGTTTTTATTTTCCTCACTTATTATTTTTCCCACTTATTTAATATTTCATTGGTGTTGATATTCGTAAATAATATTTTGCTATTTGTAGCCCGTAGCTGTTTGTAAATCCTGGAATTATAATTGTGCTCTAAGATACTACTTGTACCCCCCCCCCCCCAAAAAAAAAAAATCTTTTTTATAGAACAAAACAAAAATCCAAAGTTATAGATCTTGAGTTTTATCAAACATCCGACCGCTTCTTCCGCTAATCTTTTGACATCTGATTTTAGTCAACCATGACGATGTTAAAAATGGAGCTTGACTGCGTTGGATGTATTGGACACTCGACACGATTGGATTTCTCTGGCGCGGGTGGTTTTGGTTTTTTCCCCGGACTCGGGCTTTTCCACGTTAAATTCCTGTGTTGTATTCTGCGTTTTTCTGTATTGTTTTTTGCACTCATTTTTCCCAACAGACGAGTCTGCCAGGAGATATCGTAGCTTCTACAGAAATATTGTTATATAATAGCTTCTACAGAAATATTGTTATATAAATGGAATTTGACGGGGGCGGGACGATGAGTAGGTGGACGAAGAAGCTGCTTGTAGACAAGGATGAAGTTGATGGCTCGAAACACATTGTCGCCGAATGTATAATCTACGTTAATGTGTTTTTTTAAAAAAGACACATTTACTAATCTTTCACTTTAATGTTGAAATTATTTTAGTTTATATAAAACAATATATGATACATTGTCCGTCCCCCGACCAATAAATTTTACTGAACATTTTCACGCTTTCACAATTCACACTAACACCCATACCACTAACTCTTTTAACTTCCACTAACACATGAATCAGAGATTATCCCGTAACTTCCTCTACACTAACCCCGCACCGACATTAAGCGATAAAAAAAAACACCGCCTTATCCTGTAACTTCCTCCATTGCGCTCAGAAAAGTTTCGCAACTCCTGGGCATCCCGTTCGCTTCTCCTGCATCAACGGCTAGCCACCACTCGAAGCCCCGGCTGCTGCCGCTCCTCCTTCATTGCACGCGCCGCTTTCACTCCTTTTACGGGAAACCCGCGCACCTCGCACGTCGCCCCTCACCCTTGCCCGCGCCTCTCCTGCATCCGTCGGCCACCACTCGAAGACTCCGTCGCTCGAAGTCGCCGTCGCTCGAAAGCCTCCGTCGCTCGAAGCCCTGTCGCTGTAAAGCCCCATCCGCTTATCTTTCTTCCAGGTCTTTCTCAATCATTAAGTTTTTGGGATTTTTTTACATTCACTACTACTTGGTAGATTCTTTTTCGATTTCTCAAGCCACTGAACAATCAACCATTTTCGATCATGTTCAGTTAAAAGTCATTTTTTGGTGAAATTTCTGTGCAAGTAAAATTCCTGTGAAATTCCCGTGCAAGTGAAATTCCTGTGCAAGTGAAATTCCTATGAAATTTCGAAGCCCGGTCTCTTATTTTCAGGAAAAGTCTGCCGTTATTTGCTCGATTTGAGTTCTAGAGGAGGAAATCACATAGATCCCTTTCCAAATCTGAAGAAATCGAGTCTTCTTCCTCCTAGTTACAATAAAAAATATATTTCTCCTATATGCTGGTGGTTTTAAAAATGGATTTTTTCCTGTGAATATGAGATAGCAGTGTGGTTTACTGTTCCAATTTCTTCTTATGAAATTATGTTGGCATAGTGGATTATTGTAGCTGTTACTTTTAAGAGAGGTTTGTATTGAAGTATTGCTGCTCGTGTTATAATAAGGCTACTCCTATACTCTGTTGATTGCAATAGTATTTTAGTTAGATTTCAGTTGATATGTGGTTGTTCGAGCATAAATTTGATTGGTCTTGCTGGGGGCATATTGTAGTATTCATATCATATGAGATAGTAATAATTAATTTTATTTTTTAAACTGGAGCGCAAAACCTTGATATCCAAAATTAGTAGCAGTTCAATTTTTAAAATCATGAATTTTTACATTTTTAATTCCAGAAAGTCAATTTCATAGTGCAGCTGAACAACTTTTAGGTAGCAATTCAAATTATGTTCACTGAATTTCATTACACAGCCGAAGTACTCACTTTAAATCAGTCTTCAATTGTTGACTGATCTAAGTTCTTAGTTAAATGGTGCTGAAGATTCAGATTTGGGTCTCCGATCTATTTTAAATCAAAGTCTCAAAGACAATGATACTGGACCTTCTATGCTTGATAACAGTGACATGAAAGTGGAGATAGTGGAGAAAATAGGATATGAGGTATACTTTCTCTATTTTTGTCAGTATTGTTGGTTACTTAGTTTTTGAGATATTGTAAAGTTTTACCTTCAAAATGGTGCGCATATCCATTTGGTGGCATTACATCAAGTTTCAGGAAGAGAGTATTCGGTTAGAACAAATCAATGCTTCTGGTGGTGCTCATGAAGTCAATATTAGCACAGAGGTTCTCTTGCAAAAAGAATTCTTCGGTTCGAGGTAAACATTATCAATTTAGTCAACATACTCTAACTTATCTAACAATTAAATAACTTAATGCAAACATTATTTTTGTCTTCTTTTTGTTTTGCATGTTTTGCATATTTTGCCAGTCTTCAGTTTTTTGTTAATAATGCTACTTATTAAGCTTATGTTATGAATGTAATCATTTCCTAAGTTATTTTTTCCTTATTTGCATTTAATTAATTATCTGATTAATATGTCATTTCTCATTTCTTGTAGGTCAGTATTTTCCTATTTATGTAATGCTGTCTTGTCATCTGGAATAAGGAATATTGTTTTAAATAATATCTAGGTTCACATTGTCGTGTTTGTAAGTGAAATTTCTTGATCTAGCTTAATGAAAATTTGGCACATTCAGCGCTTGATGCTCCATTCTCAAGTTGCACGCTTAGTTGTAGGTAGTTTTTATTAACACTTTTTTTCTTCTAAGTAGTAGTTAGTAATGCTTCTTCAGGTATATGTTGTGATAATTGAACCATCTCTTCAAAAAATGTTTTCACCAAAATAGTTCTAATATAAATCTATGAACTGAAGTACTATCTCATTTTTATCTCCAAGTAATCTAATTCCGGTTCCAATCATTGTAAAATTTGCAGTAGTATTGTTGTCCTATTCACCCCAAACACATTCGTATTGTTAAACCATCCCAACATCCAATAGCGTCAACACATGTTTGAAAGAAGATATCACACTATCATGTGAAGCTGGTCATCGTAGCATATCTTGTTTTCAAAAAATCCGAAGTCATTTTTACCATGGGAGATTAGACCTAATCTATTGAGTCTTGAACAAGTTTTAGTTCAGTTGAGATAAATTGGGCATCATTTGTTTTCGATGAGATTGAATCACATAATCTCATGGCATGTTATCATTTGAAATAAAGTCCTTCTATCCCCTGGAATATATGTTAGATATACAAGTACCTTCGATGTAATATCATTTAATCTCAAATCCTCATAAAACATACGTTTTAGTTAACCCTGAGTTGGATTATGTCTCAATGCTAAGTTTATCTTATCTATCATGTTGAATGCACCTTATGTGCTGCAAAGTTGTACTGTGTTTTTATCTGGTGGAGATTTTTTGTACTTACATTTTTTTAATCAGTCAATATTTTCTCAAGTTGTACTGTGTTAAGAATGGGGCACAATCATTGGCAACGAAAAGAGAACTACATATATTCAACAACAGTGGAGTAAAGATGAAATCAACATAATATGTGCCACGGTGGCCTTCGGCATGGGTATTCCTTATTCTTTTCTGATTAAACTATCAACTAGTTAATGAGCATGTTATCCTACAATTTTGTTTCTCAGGTATCAATAAACCTGATGTTAGGTTTGTGATTCATCATTCTCTGCCAAAATATATTGAAGGTTATCATCAGGAAAGTTTAAATGTACTTTTACATTATGTTTTTTTGTCGCATGCATGAAAAGTGTGATTGATTGTTTAGGATATGTATATTAATCCTATTTTGGTGCCCAGTAGCAGGAGCATAAGTCAGCCTACATGGTAGAACTATCTTTTTCACATATTTTTATGTTAATTTGATTGCTTTGTGATGTACGTAGTATGACAAAACTGCTAGATCAACCCCCTAAGTTTTGCTTACTTTATTAAATTGGTGCCAAAAGCTTGTTATAGCTGATTTTAATCCCTCTTTTATTTTTTGGTTCCATTGAAAATGACTCCTTTTATATCTTCCGTTAGTGCTATAAGTCATTACTGTAAGTTGCTGATGGGTCTGTTTTGTTTGCATATGGCATGATCAACCCCCTAAGTTTTTCTTACTTTATGAAATTGGTGCCAAAAGATTGTTTTAGCTGATTTTAACCCCCCTTTTATTTTTTGTTCCATTGAAAATGACTCATTTATCACTTCTGTTAGTACTATATGCCATTACTGCAAGTTGCTGATGGGTCAGTTTTGTTGGCAAATGACATGATTTAAAAAATAAATAATAGAATAATTTTGCAACTTAGCGTGTTTAGGAGATCATGGGTATGAATTTGAGATGTTTGGTCCCCATGGATGCCATGTTTTAACCTTTTGGACTGCATTGCCATGACTAGGATTTCAAAAAAATAAAAGGAAAAACCTTTTTTTTCAACTTTTCCTTTGTAATCCTTTATATTCATCTTCGTCATTATTTGTTTTTTCAATGAAGATTCGAGTAAATTACATGCTTACTCAAGGAGTCCAAGAACAAAGTTCATTTGGTGCTGGGTCAAGGCGCAGTCTTCCAGCTTGTACAGATAGAGTATTGGAGACAAATATCGAGAATTTGTTCTGCATGGTATCATGAACAGCCGATTGTTCTTTATAGTTCATACATTTAAATCAATAATTGTCACTAAACTCTGTTAGTTATGTCATTTACAGGTTAATTATTGTGAAAATGATTCAGATTGTGGATGCTTATTGCAATTAATTCATTTTGGTGAAAAGTTCAATCCTTCAGACTGCTAGAAGACATGCAATTACTGTTCCAAAATATTGAATTCGGTCGAGAGAGATGTCACTGAATGACGCAAATGGGAAGAATCTTAAGAAGGCTAGAGTTTGGCAATACTTCAATGTTCAATGGGGACATGGTTAAGCGTACAAAGAAGACTATCAATGTGTTGAGCGTCGTCGCCGCTACCATCGGCTAAAATATGAATATGTATTTAGTTTAATTATGGTTTATAACTATTATTCTGTATTGAGAGATTTAGGCTATCTCTCACTGTTTTCTTTATTAATAAAATAATGTTGGACAAACTTCTGTTATGATTGTGTATTTAATTTTTTCTTGTGTTTGAATGTCTAAATATTGAATTATAAGGAATAAAAAAATGAAAGTATATGGTATTTTTTGAGAAATTGAATAGCATTTATTGACTGAAAATATCAAATCATGTTCTCTTTAGTGATCACATATTTCAACACTGAAATTACACATCCGGTGACGTAATAATTTGGTCACTAAAGTATTATTTAGTGACTTAATCAATTTGGTCACTAAAGAATTATTTAGTGACCAAAATTGATTGGTCACTAAAACAGTATTTCGTTGCGGTCTTAACGTACTCACCAAAAATTTATTTAGTGATCAAATTTATTTGGTCACCAAAAAACATTTTGTGACCAAATCAATATGGTCATTAAATGTTCATTCAGTGACTGATTTAACTTGATCACTAAAAATTAATTTAGTGAATAGATCAATTTTGTCACAAAAGAATCTTTTGGTGACTATAGTTAATTGAGTCACTGAGTATATACGATCAGTGACGTAACTCATTTTGGTCACTAAAAACATTTAGTGGAGGGGCATTCGTGACCGCTTTGTAACGGACAATATTTGATCACTAAATATCTTTAGTGACCAAAATGGAGCTTTTAGTGACGAAAAAATTCGTCGCTAAAACTCAATTTTCTACTAGTATACAAAATTTCAATCTGAAGGGATGACAAATTTCTGTAAGGAACTAGGAATCCTTTGGGAGTTCTCCTCTCCAAGAACACCACATCAAAATGGAGTTGCTGAGAGGAAAAATAGAACTCTTATTGTGGCAGCTAGAACAATGCTGAGTGATACCTCTCTCCCAGAATATTTCTTGGCTGATGCTATAAACACAACATGTTATGTTTAAAATAGAGTATTGATCAACAAGTATCACAACAAGACACCCTATGAACTAATGAAAGACAGAAAACCAAATCTATCCTATTTCAGAATTTTTGGAAGTAAGTGCTATGTCTTGAACAGTGGGAAAACTTATCTAACCAAGTTCTCAGAGAAATCCTATGAAGGAATCTTTGTAGGGTATTGTCTTCATAGAAAGGCTTACAGGATCTACAACTTGAAATATCAAGTTGTAGACCAATCTATTAATGTAGTATTTGATGAATCATCTGTTTTATGTTATGAAATCTCTAACAGCTCTAGTCTAGGTGTTGTAAAGTTTAGAATGGAAAAACTAAATATAAGTGACTCACCTAACATAGAGTTAGACATTAGAGACAATATAGAAGTTCCTATAGAAGATACTGCATCTGCTCAGGGAGAGGAAGAGAATCACCCTAATCCTCATGCAGCACTAGGTGATAATAGACACCTTCCTGTAGCTGTTAGACACCTTAGATATCATCCTATAGATCAAATAATAGGTGATGCCAGATTAGGTGTGACTACTAGAAGTAGACATCACAATGAGGTTCTATACTCTTGTTTTCTCTCACAGGTACAACCTAAAAGGTTTGAAGATGCCAATTCAGATCCCAACTGGATTTTGGCTATGCTTGAAGAGTTAAATCAATTTGAGAGATGCAAAGTCCGGTGTCTTGTTTCTATACATAGTGATCACAATATCATAGGCACTAAGTGGATCTATAAAAATAAATTAGATGAGTATGGGGTTATAGTTAAGAACAAAGCTATATTAGTGGCTAAAGGATATAAATAAGAGGAAGGATTAGATTATGACCAAACCTTTACACCTGTAGCTATGCTTGAAGCCATTAGATTGTTTTTATCCCATATAGAATTCAAAGGATACAAGGTCTAACAAATATATGTAAAGTCAGCATTCCTAAATGGTATACTGAAGGAAGAAGTCTATGTAGAGCAGCCACCAAGTTTTATTGACCATAAACACAAAACTATGTTTTCAGATTACACAAGGCTTTGCATGGGTTAAAACAGGCACCTAGAGTCAGGTATGAGAACCTCTCTACCTTTCTTATAGAGAACAAGTTTTCTAGAGGAAAGATAGACAAGACACTATTCCTTAGGAACATCAAAGTTTCATGCATCTTAGTCCAGATTTATGTAGATGACATAATTTTTGGGTCTACCAATGAGATGTTGTGTAGAAAATTTGCAAGGCTTATGCAAGGCAAGTTTGAGATAAGCAGCATGGCGAGCTAAATTTCTTCTTGGGATTCCAAGTTAGATAATCTGAGGATGGAATATCCATCTCTTAATCTAAGTTCACTAAGGATTTGATTAAGAGATATGGTATGGAGAATTCTTCTACCATGAGAACTCAAATGGGTTCTACAGTGTCACTACACAAGGATGAATCTGGAAAACTAGTTGATGAAACCTTATATAAATGCATCATTGGATCACTCCTGTATTTAACTTCTAGTAGGACAGATATTATGTTCTCAACATGTGTCTGTGCTAGGTACCAAGTATGTCCCAAAGAATCTCATTATACTGCTGTTAAGAGAATACTGAGTATCTTAAGGGCACACCCAATCTTGGGCTTTGGTATCCTAGGGATAGTGATTTTGAACTTACTGGGTACATAGATATAGATTTTGCAGGGTGTAAAGAAGACAGAAAAAGCACTTCTGGAACTTGCTAGTTTCTAGGGAAAAGACTTATCAGTTGGAGTAGCAAGAAGCAAATAAGTGTTGCTATCTCTACAGCAGAATCTGAGTACATTTCTACTGGGAGTTGTTGTGTACAGTTGTTGTGGATTCAACATCAACTACTGGACTATAGTATACAACTAAGTAAATCTACTATGTTTTGTGATTCTACTAATGCAATTTCTATTGCCAATAATCCCATTTCTCATAGTAGAACTAAACATATAGAAATTAGATATCACTTTCTTAGAGAGGATGTAGAAAAAGAGAACATTAGCTTACAACATATTCCAACTGAAAGACAAGTTGCTGATATTTTTACAAAACCCCTAAATGAAAGTAAGTTCAATTATTTTAAATTTGAACTAGGCATGTTGAATATTGAATAAATAATTATACTTAAAAGGATGATTAATTAGGAATGCAAATATTTTAAAATTTTTACTTTAATTAGTCAGGAAATATAAGTCAGAACACAAAATTTGTCTAATTCAAAGGATTGTGTCGAGAAACCAGAGTGTTTATCAACACTATTAGTACAGGTGTGTCAAGACACCACAGCGTGTGTCGACACTAGTAGAAAAGGTGTGTCGAGACACGTGACTGTGTGTATACACTGATTAGCGGATGTGTGTCGACACTGATGAGAGGATGTGTGTCGAGACATTACATGTTATTATCGAGACCTTAAGGTCTATGTCGAGAAACATAAACATTGTGTCGACACATGTCGACACATCTCGACAGTTTAGCTTTTCTTTGTCAACTCTAGATATTTCCAATAATGAAAAACTTACTAAATGCAGCATGCCTTTTCATCTTCAAAAGACTGATGCTACAAATAGTAGGTGTTAGGTTTTGTTGACTTTACTCGCCAGTAATCTTGAGAGACTAATCATTGTGTGTCGAGACCTAGAAATCCATAGTCGACACCGTTCAAACTCAAGATCTTTCAACAAGAATGGCACCAAAGATGTACGATCACATCAACGAGGGATATTAACTTGTGCGCAACGCATTCGACACCGCATCTGAAGATATAAAGAAAGTGATTGACCTTGTGATTGAGGCAGGGCTGCAGTATCTACTTTCAGAACCAACCAATATCTGGAAGAAAGAGGTATCTAAATTTTACTCTAATACCTCATTAAACTCTAACTTTGACAAGATAAAATCCATTGTTAATGGAGCAAGGATAAAGGTAGCTACCAAAAGATTGGCTAAAGTCTTTCAAATTCCAAGAATTTCACGGGATAATGAACTGGATTCAACCTTGACAGCTGAGGCACTAGTTTGGTATGGACTACCTCCAACCACTAGTTTTGGACATTCTTTCAACAGGAAGGGAATGAATTCCCAAGGTAAATTCCTGTCTGAAATAGTAGGAAAGGTGCTCCTCTGCAAGACTGGAGCACATGAGAAGATTTCTAATGTCATGTTTAATCTGATGACTAAATTTATCTTCAAAATCAAAACTGACTGGAATAGAGTGCTGTTTGATAAGATTGTAGAAGGAATTCAGAAGCCTAATATGGGCAGAATAATTAGTTTGTATCTGGTAAAGGTAATTCCAGATTGCATCAATCACAAACATGGAACTAAGATTAATTATATGAGGAGAATGGACCTGAGAATCCTGTCTAGGTGGGACATAGTCCTGATTAAGGAAACTCCAGCACCTAAGCAGAAAAAGGAGATAAAAGGTAAGAAATCAATGATAAAAGAAGTAGCATCCACTAGTGATTCTGAAGAAGAGGTAAACTTCAGTTTAGATGAAAATCCAGAGTAAATACAAGGCAGATCTCCTAGGCAATCCCCTGAGACTAGTGCACAGGTGCAGGGGGAGATCATCCCAGAAATAGAATTAGCCAAGGGAGAGAACCTCACTGACTTGCTAATGGATACGGCCACAATAATCATCATGGATGTGGTTCAAGACCTAGAAAAGTCAAAGGATCCTGCACATGAAATCTCTGATCAAGTGATGGGAGAAGCAAATCTACAAGAGACTGAAGTAGAAGTTCCAATGACAAAAGATACAAATATTTAGAAGGAGAGAATTGCAGATTCTCAGATTGAGATACCTGATGCTGAAATTCAGCATGCATATATTACTGTGGATAATATCCCTATTAATCAAGAAGGTACAGGACTTGAGGGGGAGTTGGCCCCTGTTACTAAGAAAACTAAAGAGACACCTCAAGTTGAAGAGGTTAGTTCTTCTGAATCTGAAGATGCAGATGTTTCTCAACAGAATAAAAGAAAACTTTCTGAAATGAAGAAGTGCAAGAGCTATAAGCAAAATCTTCAGTCTAGACCACCCTTAGCTCCTATAATAGATCATAGCTATTTGCTAGTGCAACTACAGATTATGCTTAATAAGCAAAGGCAGAGAAATATGTGGATGAAAGCAACAAGGAGTTGCAATTTCAGCTAGCCCAAGAGATCAAGTCAATAAGATTTGAAGTCAATCTTTTGAAAACTAAAATGACATCATTCTTTGAGAAAGGAGCTCATGCAATAGTTTATCTGGCCAAGCAACAACTGGAAGCCAAACAACTACAAGATGATGTGGCAATCAAGCAAGGCTGTGTCCTTGAAAATCAAAATCGACTGAATGAAAATCTGATTGTAATGTATGAAACAAGTTTGGCAGACATTAAGATCCAAATCACTGCTTTGGAAACCAAAATTGATTCTACTGGCATAGACATCAATACCAAACTGCAAAGTCATTTTGAATCTATCCTTAAGGATATCAAAGATTCTTACAGAACTTTGGACAATAATTTACTGAGGGTTAAGAACATAGTGACTACATGTATTAATTATGTTGATGGACAAGTCAAATTTTATAAGAATGATCTAAAAGATCATATTGAGAGAGAAGTCATAAAGGTGGAGAGGGTAATGATTAAGGCAAGTGCTGAACAAGCTACCTAGATAGCAAAAAATATCAAAGATACTCTAGGCTTTCCTCCCCTATATTTTGAGGGTGATCAAACTGCTGAGTCTGGTTGTCAACCACCTCTACTTGAAGCACCTCCTACTGATTTCTTTCATCTTGCAGTCCAAGCCAATTTTGAGTCGGTTCAAGTAGTTGTTCACCACATGTGTAGTGTAACGACTCCATCCGTTCATATAGTATATACTAGAAGGTCCGGCCGGGGCCCCACAACATATACCATAAAACGGGCAGCGAAGTCATGGAGTGATACTAAAGTTGCGCATCCTAACTTATTTCATTCTAGTGGAAGCCTATAACACACAACGAAACTCTAAACATGAATGTCCATCATATAAAGATCCACATTTATATATAATAGGAATGTTCACCAAATACAAAGTCAGTTGGCCTTATGGACTTACAAGTCCTTTTTACAACGATGGCTTCCACTTATTGGCGCGCAGGCCAGCCACATATAAACAAAACATAGCATGTTAAGCTTAGCCTTCAAGGGTTAGCAGTAGCAGCAACAGCAGCAGCAGGGACTTCAGCCTTTATGTGTCCCGCTTGGTTCTCCAACACCTGTACAGGGACAACCCACCCAACGGTGGCAAACAAGGCAACGGTCAGCGTTTAGCTGACCAAATTATAACAAACCTACACCTTTCCCGGGGCAGTGGCATTTCTTCCCTGCAGGCATATCAATTCTTAAGCATATATGTTCATCACATATTGTGCACTCAAGCACAAACATTCCATCACAATCGCCAGCCACACTGCCCGACGATCCATGCACTCAGGGCATATTCTTGGTGTACCGGCGAACCAGGGTCCCACCACCATATCAGGGTCGCAACCCAACGGCAAAACAATTGAGCATTTACTCCATGTCATGCAGCCGGAGATTTTAGTTTTAATGACCCGGGATTGGCTCATATCCCCCCATTGTGTCATGGTGCGCAGGCTTAAGACTCTCACTATGCTTTTCTGCCAAAAGCCAATTCATCCAGACACCCATGTCGGACAACCATAACGCGGATACAGTTCAGCCTTTGTGTAACACCCCAAAATTTGAGAGCGGGTCGATTTGCATCTCTGGCAAATTTTTGGTTTCTTGCAGGGGGCACACGGCCTACGACACGGGCGTGTCCCAGGGCATGTCAGGCTCCAGTCGACGTTTTGGTCGTGAAGTCGACGATTTTGGAGTCGACGTTCGTTGAGCAGAGAACACGGCCTGAGACACGGGCGTGTCTCAGGGCGTGTCGAGCCCGTGTCGACGATCGGCCAGGGGAGTCGACGATTTGCGCTCGACGATGTGTCGAGACAAGGCACACGGCCTAGGACACGGCCGTGTCCAAGGCTGTGTCAGTCAGTCGACGAACTTCACTTGACGATTTTCACTCGACGAGTGTCGAGACAGGGGCACACGGCCTATGACACGGGCGTGTCACAGGGCGTGTCCCGCTTGGTCGACAATCTTCGCTCGACAAAACGCTGAGGCAATGAACACGGCCTGGAGCCCAGGCGTGTTGAGGTAGACACGGGCAAGGACACGGGCGTGTCCAGTACCCGTGTAGTGCTCGGGTTGTTTTTGGGGCTGTGTCGAAGGAGGCACACGGCTGATCACACAGCTGTGTCAGTGGGGACACGGGCGTGTCAGTGCGAACACGGGCGTGTCGAATGCCCGTGTACTGTTCCAGGCGTGTCGATTTGTGATGGAGAATGAGGGACATGGCCCGGGACACGGGCGTATGCCAGGCCGTGTTCGACCCAGGTGTTTTATTTTTCAGTCGGATCGTGGCCTTTCTTTCCTTGATTTTAGTATCTGATGGTTCAGGACTTCTCTTGGGAAGTTAAGTCCGAGGATAGGGTTGGAAACCCTTATTCTACTCCAAGCTTTGTCTTACTAAAGTTCTAGAGAGAAGGGAGAGCAAGGAAGAAGGTGAAAGGGGGTTTGGGCTGTAGGAGAAGCTTCGGTGCTCCAAATCGCGAGCCGAGTCCAGATCCGTGGAGGCTAGATCGTTGCGAAGGTTTTCATCCGGCTATTTTGCCATGGCAAGGAAGAGGAGTCGGAAGGTAACGACACTTATCCTCTCGGTCTTAGGATGCATGTCTTAGCATCATTTCTTTTCTAGTTTTGGGCACCAAACACTCAAATGAGAGGGGTTTTGGGTCGCCAAGGTTCAAGAGGAACCTCCGGGTCGATTGAGTCCATCCCCAGCATGATTTGAATTAGAGATCCGCTCCGTTAGTTGATTAGGCATGGTGGGTGAAGCCGTAGTCGCGACCGTTAGTCCGACTCGGTGATGTTGCATACGAACTTTAAGGATTCGTAGAGTTTCAGTTGCGGCAAGATACTGTTTGTGATGTGGTGATGTTTTCCCCCCTTTTTCTCGAGTGAGTACGTGTAGTCGGAACCGACAAGGTTAGCTCCTCATGGCGGTAGATGGTTTCCTTGGTGGACAAGGTTAGCTCCGCATGAGTTGTAGATGGTTTCCTTGGTGCGCAGGAATGGTGCAGTACAAATGAGGGGCTAGGGTGGAATTGTCTTGGTTTGTGAAGTGCCAAGGCGTGGCTATGTCTCCGTGGTCGGAGGGCTATCCCGGACATTCATGTCATGTGTGGAGAGTGTCCCGGCGAGACTAGTCCCCTTCTGTGAGACTGATGAGAATGCCAAGCATGGGGGCAAGCCCGGGCAATGAGGCCATGAGCGGGTGGGATCCGGCAAGGCTTCTTAGAATCGGTCAGTTTGTGTTTGTTGGAATCCTGACAAGAGACGTCAGAGCTTGCAGGAAAGCCCGGATCTAAGACCTTGAGCGGGTGGGGCCTAGGAAAGAGTTCCATGTGGCGGCTTGTGTGTCGTTGGGGGGAATTTTGTCTCCCCTTTGTTTGAGGCTTTATGCCAATGGGGAAACGATGAGTACCCATGTGATGTGATGCTGTGCTAGATGCATACGAGATAGGGTGCCTTGGGTGAAACCCAGGTTGTTGCATATATGTTGCATAAGTAGGCCCTTTTTATTATATGCTCAACCCGTAGAGAGCATGTATGATGTGTGTGACATCCAAGCCTGTTTCTGTAGTTGCTTTTCTTGCTTATGATTATTGCATACGAAGTGCTAACTTGCAGGTTGGAGGGGTACCCCGGTGTCCGTTAGGGGTGGCCGGGAGGAGATGTGTTGTTACACAGTTTGAGGTCAGCCTTTGCTGACCCACGTTACTAATAAATTTTACGGGGCAAGGATCGCATGCAGGAGCTAGCTCGCCGGCCAGAAAGGCCTAAGCCTCATGAAGTGCTTTTCTCTTTTTTAGCTCTACTTATATGATGTTGTATGTTTGAGACTCATGTTGTCCGGCTTGCATGCCGAGGTAGAGTAGGAGTGCTATGCACTTTCTTAACTGTTGTATCATTTGAGTTTGGACACTTGTTGTAAGGCCATAAGGCCATTGTTGTTACTCTTCTTGTAGTGGATAACTTCTAGTCGTGCTTATGTTTCCGCTGTGCTGTGCAAAGTGTTTTGAGTGTGGGTAGCTATATCAACTTATAATACTAAAGCTGTGGCGTTCGTATGTTGTGGTGCCCCGGCCGGACCCATATTATACGGTCATTACAGGGGAGGTGTTACAATTTGGTATCAGAGCCAGGTTAGATTCAAGGTCAATGCGTAGAGAAGTTATCCACATAAGAGTAATGCGGGACCATGAGTGTCCTTATGTTTAAGTCTTGAGATTAGAGACTGATTCCTTGTTTCTTGTTTTCTTGAAGAGTGCAAGCAACGAGGCGGGTACGTCGAGAGCAAGAGAGGAAGTCTCGGCGAGCAGTGCCACTGCTCCAGGTCTTTTGGGCACGGGTGTTAACCCAGCCGATTTCTGCCGCATGCTTGCAGAAGCGATGGTGGCGGCCCAAGCTGCGACATCAGCTCAAGTAGCAACCCCTGCTACATCGGATATGGCGACGGCCGTGCAGGAGGAGAAGCCAGGCGAGTGGAGCCTTTGGTGGAAAGGGTGGTTGTCGGACATGGAGACCGACACATGAAGTATTTCCTGAGCTTCCATCCCCCGTCATTCAAGGGAGTTGGTACGCCAACGGATGCAGAGGACTGGTGGGTTCGCATTCAAGAGCTTTTGAGGGCGGCAGAGACGCCAGAAGAAAAAAAAGCTGAGTATGCGACTTTCATGTTGGAAGGAGACGCCAAGTTGTGGTGGGTGAGCCATAGAGGCCGCCAGTTCCCTGGACGCACCCCGTCGGTGGAGGAGTTTGGGGATGCTTTTCTAAAGAGGTACATTCCCGTTTCTACATGGTTGGCACTTTAGAGGCAGTTCCTGCACTTAATGCAGCGGGACAAGACGGTGGACGAGTATGTGCAGGAGTTCACCCGTTTGGGTCGTTACGCAGGGAACGACGATGGCAGGTGATGTAGAGAGGGATAATCTCTTCTATCAGGGGCTGAGGGAGAACCTGAGGCAACCCCTTATTTCCATGAAGAGAGCTTGTTTCAATGAGTTGGTTGAGGCTGCCAGGATGTTGGAGAGTGATCTGGAGCAAACCCAGAGTCGTAAGGGTTTCACTCCCAAGCAAGGGGAAGGGAAGCCTTCCCAATCCCATGGAAAGTCTGAAGGGAGTAGGTGGAGGAATAAGCCTCACACATCCAGGTCCGGCGAGAAGAGCAAGTGGATGCCTAGAGGTTCTCACTCTAGGGGCCCGCCGACGTGCTACAACTGCGGTAAGGTGGGCCACATAGCTCGTGTTTGTCCCCAAGGAGGAGCGGGGCAAGAGGCAAGGCAGGAGCAGACTGTGCGCTCCGGCCCCAGTGCTGCGGAGAAAGGGAAGATGGCGGAGTCGAGCTCTTCTCGGTTCCAACCGGTGCAACCAAGGGCTTACAACCTTGGACAGCAAGAAGCGATCCGCCAAACCGATGTGGTGACAGGTATGAAGAAAATTTAAGTTGAAATTTTGTGCTTCATACTTTTAGACCCTTTTTGTGTGATGTCTATGTTGTCGGCTTCGTATTAGTTTCCGGATACCCCGCTAGGGTATTGTTCGATACGGGAGCATCGCACTCCTTTCTTGCGGAGAGCTTCATCCGGAGAATAGGAGTTGAGTCTTTCTCGGCGGACGCGGAGTTGAAAGTGCGCATGCCCAATGGGTCATCCATGACCACCGGGGCCAAAGGGCGCATCTGTTGGGAGCTGGACGGAGTTGACTTCGTTTTGGTAGCAGCGATTTTGCCATTGGTTGAGTTCGATGTCATTTTGGGCATGGACTGGCTTGCAGAGCAGCGCACCAGTATTGATTGCCTATCTAAGGTAGTGACCCTAAGGAGCAAAGTGCAGGCGGAGGTCAAATTTGAGGGCCTTTGTGGAGTGGCCGGTTCCCTGATTTCGGCCATGCAGTTGATGCAGGCGGTTAACCAGGGTGGTGTAGCGCTTGTAGCGTTGTTGGAGGTTCATCTCTCCCAGCTGTCTATTGAGGAAGTGCCTGTACTGGTAGAATTAAAGGATGTGTTTCCGGATGAACTTCCTGGAGCGCCTCCTTGGAGGGAGATCGATTTCTCGATCGAGTTAGTGTCGGAGGCTAGGCCGGTGTCACGTCCTCCGTTTAGGATGGCACCAAAGGAGTTGGCCGAACTCAAAGTACAGCTACAGGAACTGTTGGAGCAAGGGTATATCAGACCCAGTTCTTCACAGTGGAGCGCGCCGGTGTTGTTTGTAAAGAAGAAAGACGGTAGTATGCGGCTATGCATAGACTACCGAGAGTTGAATAAATTGACCGTCAAGAATAAGTATCTGATTCCTCGATTAGACGACTTGTTCTACCAGCTGGTGGGGTCGGTGGTGTACTCCAAATTGGACTTGAAGTCAGGCTATTATCAGTTGCGAATTAGGGATGAGGACATACCCAAGACTGCCTTTGGTATAAGGTATGGACACTTTGAGTTTACGGTGATGCCGTTCGGACTGATGAACGCACCATCTGTGTTCATGGATCTTATGAATCGAGTATTTCGGGAATACTTGGATTCTTTTATGGTTGTCTTCATCGATGACATCTTGGTGTATTCCAAATTTGAAGTGGAGCATGAGACCCACTTGAGAGTGGTCTTGCAAGTGTTGAGGGAGAATCAGTTGTATGCAAAGTTCTCCAAGTGTGAGTTCTGGTTAGAGAAGGTGGCATTTTTGGGCCATGTGATTAGTGGGGATGGGGTGGCAGTGGATGCAACAAAAGTGGAGGCCATCAGAGATTGGCCAGTCTTGAGGACTGTGGCGGAAGTCCGAAGTTTTCTTGGACTAGCCGGGTACTATAGGAGATTCGTGGAAAATTTCTCGCAGATAGCTCTACCCCTCACCTCACTCACTCGTAAAGATCATAAGTTTGTGTGGACTCAAGAGTGCAGTCAAGCATTTGAGGAACTAAAGGAGAGACTGATGATGGCTCCAATCCTAAGTCTACCGCAAGGGACCAAGGGATTTCAGATCTTCAGTGACGCATCAGGATGCGGCTTGGGTTGCGTTTTGGTGCAACATGGCAAGGTGATAGCTTTTGGGTCTAGACAACTGAAGCCTCATGAGAGGAATTACCCCGTCCATAACTTGGAGTTGGCGGCGGTAATTTTCGCGTTGAATATATGGCGGCATTATGTTTATGGTGCAAAGGTGGAGATCTTCACGGATCATAAAAGCCTGAAGTATCTCTTGGATCAAAAGGACTTGAACATGCGGCAACGCAGGTGGGTTGAGTTTCTTGGAGACTACGAAGTGGCGATTCAGTATACGTCAGGTAAAGCCAATGTGGTGGCGCATGCCTTGAGTAGAAAGTACTCGGGGCAAGGGAATTGGATCGAAGCTCACGATGAGCGGTTGGTACGAGAATGGGAGTCCCTTGGTTTGGAATGTGTTGCGAGAGGCGAGTCCAGCGTGGCTCGGTTGAACTGGATTGAAGTGCAGAATGACTTGACCGATCGCATTCGGGAAGCCACTCGGTTGGATGTGGAGTTTCAACCATTTGTGTTGGAGGCTCAAATGGGCGAGAGCAGCGCCTGGGAGATGATTGATGGGATTCTGAGGAAGGATGGAAGAGTTTGTATACCGCAGTTCGGCAAACTCTGTGAGGAGTTGATGTTTGAGGCTCACTTCACAAAGTACTCCATTCACCCAGGCAGTACGAAGATGTACTTGGATATGAAGAAATCCTTTTGGTGGCCGGGGCTGAAGCGGGACGTAGCTTTGTATGTGAATCGTTGCCAGACTTGCGCCTTGGTGAAGACCGAATGTCAGAAGCCCGGCGGGTTCCTGAAGACCTTTCCAATCCCTGAGTGGAAATTTGATGACATCTCCATTGATTTTGTGCATGGTCTGCCTAGGTCGCAGCAGGGTAATGATGCTATTTGGGTGATCGTGTACCGCTTAACCAAGGTTGCCCACTTCATCCCAAATCGGAAAGAGGACAGCATGGAGAAGCTGGTGGAGTTGTATGTTCGCAACATTGTGCGACTGCATGGGATTCCAAAGAGTATAGTCAGCGATCGAGATGGACGGTTTACATCCAAGGACTAGAGACTGGTTCAAAAGAGTTTGGGGACGAAGCTAAAGTTTAGTAGGACGTTCTATCCTCAAACTGATGGGCAAACCGAAAGAACGAACCGTACTATGGAGGATATGCTGAGAATGTGCATTCTTGATTTCGGCAAGAGGTGGGAAGATCGCCTCTTCATGGTGGAATTCACGTACAATAATAGTTTTCAAGCAAGCATAAAAATGGCGCCATACGAAGCTTTGTATGGGTGATGGTGTCGAACACCGATGTCTTGGGCAGAGGCGGGAGACACCAAAATTTTGGGAAAGGAGGTAGTGGTTGACGCTTGTGAGATGGTACGGACCATACAAGAGCGTATGAAGGTGGCACAGGACCGACAAGCAAAATACTTTAATGCTCGTCGCAGGAAGTTGGAGTTTGCGGTAGGTGATTGGGTCTATTTGAAGATCAAACCTTTCAAAGGCGTCTCACTGATTCGCCGACTCAAGAAGTTGAGTCCAAGGTTTATGGGGCCTTTTAAAATTGTTGAACGGGTGGGAGAAGCAGCCTATCGGTTGGCGTTGTCCGCAGAGCTGAGTGGATTGCATGACGTCTTCCACGTCTCCGTTTTGAGGAAAGCCTTGGTGGAGGCTAATGTGGTGATTGAGCCGGCATCGGTGCCGATAGAGGAAGACTTGAGGATGCGAGTCCGTCCGATTGCTATAGAGGATTCAGAGACTCGGCAGTTGCGGAATAAAGAGGTTAAACTCGTGAAAGTCCGATGGGACAACTGCGGTCGAGAAGAGTTCTCTTGGGAGTGAGAATATGCCATGCTAGAAGAGTATCCAGAACTCTTCATTTCAGGTACCATTTAAGTTTTGTTCCCTTTTGTTTTGTAATTTTGGGACGAAATTCTGTTAAGGGGGGAGAGTTGTAACACCCCAAAATTTGAGAGAGGGTCGATTTGCGTTTCTGGCAGGGGGCACACAGCCTGGGACACAGGCGTGTCCCAGGGCGTGTCCCAGGGCGTGTCAGGCTCCAGTCGACGTTTTGGTCGTGAGGTCGACGATTTTGTAGTCGGCGTTCATTGAGCAGAGAATACGGCCTGAGACACGGGCGTGTCTCAGGGCGTGTCGAGCCCGTGTCGACGATCGGCCCAGGGAGTCGACGATTTGCGCTCGACGATGTTTCGAGATAAGGCACACGTCCTAGGACACGGGCGTGTCCAAGGCCGTGTCAGTCAGTCGACGAACTTCGCTCGACGATTTTCACTCGATGAGTGTCGAGTGTCGAGATAGGGGCACACGGTCTGTGACACGGGCGTGTCACAGGGCGTGTCCCGCTTGGTCGACGATCTTCTCTTGATGAAACGTTGAGGCAAGGAACACGGCCTGGAGCCCAGGCGTGTTGAGGTAGACACGGGAAAGGACACGGGCGTGTCCAGTACCCGTGTAGTGCTCGGGTTGTTTTCAGGGCTGTGTCGAAGGAGGCACACGGCCGATCACACGACCATGTCAATGGGGACACGGGCATTTCAGTGCGAACACGGGTGTGTCGGATGCCCGTGTGCTATTCCAGGCTCGTCGATTTGTGAGGGCGAATGAGGAACACGACCCTGGATACGGGCGTGTGCCAGGCCGTATTCGACCCAGGTGTTTTATTTTTCAGTCGGATCGTGGCCTTTCTTTCCCTGATTTTAGGATCTGATGGTTCAGGACTGCTCTTGGGAAGTTAAGTTCGAGGATAGGGTTGGAAACCCTTATTCTATTCCAAGCTTTCTCTTACTAAAGTTCTAGAGAGAAGGGAGGGCAAGGAAGAAGGTGAAAGGGGGTTTGGGCTGTAGGAGAAGCTTCGGTGCTCCAAATCGCGAGCCGAGTCCAGATCCGTGGAGGCTAGATCGTTGCGAAGGTTTTCATCCGACTATTTTTCCATGGCAAGGAAGAGGAGTCGGAAGGTAACGACACTTCTCCTCTCAGTCTTAGGATCATGTCTTAGCATCATTTCTTTTCTAGTTTTGGGCACTAAACACTCAAATGAGAGGGGTTTTGGGTCGCCAATGTTCAAGAGGAACCTCCGGTTCGATTGAGTCCATCCCCAGCATGATTTGCATTAGAGATCCGCTCCATTAGTGGATTAGGCATGGTGGGTGAAGCCGTAGTCGCGACCGTTAGTCCGACTCGGTGATGTTGCATACGAACTTTAAGGATAAGTAGAGTTTCCGTTGCGACAAGATGCCGTTTGTGATGTGGTGATGTTTTTCCCCCTTTTTCTTGAGTGAGTACGTGTAGTCGGAACCAGACAAGGTTAGATCCTTGTGGCGGTAAATGGTTTCCTTGGTGGACAAGGTTAGCTACGCATGAGTTGTAGATGGTTTCCTTGGTGCGCGGGAACGGTGCAGTACAAATGAGGGACTAGGGTGGAATTGTCTTGGTTTATTATGTGCCAAGGCGTGGCTATGTCTCCGTGGTCGGTTGGCTATCCCGTGACGTTCACGTCATGTGTGGAGAGTGTCCTGGCAAGACTAGTCCCCTTCTGTGATACTAAAGAGAATGCCAAGCATGGGGGCAAGCCCGGACAATGAGGCCATGAGCGGGTGGGGTCCGACAAGGCTTCTTAGAATCGATCAGTTTGTGTTTGTTGGAATCCTGACAAGAGACGTCAGAGCTTGCAGGCAAGCCCGGGTCTAAGACCTTGAGCGGGTGGGGCCTAGGCAATAGTTCCATGTGGCGGCTTGTGTGCCGTTGGGGGGAATTGTGTCTCCCCTTTGTTTGAGGCTTTATGCCAATGGGGAAACGATGAGTACCCATGTGATGTGATGCTGTGCTAGATGCATACGAGATAGGGTGCCTTGGGTGAAACCCGGGTTGTTGGATACATGTTGCATAAGTAGGCCCTTTTTATTATATGCTCAACCCGTAGAGAACATGTATGATGTGTGTGACATCCAAGCCTGTTTCCGTTGTTGCTTTTCTTGCTTATGATTATTGCATACGAAGTGCTAACTTGCAGGTTGGATGGGTACCCCGGGGTCCGTTAGGGGCGGCCGGGAGGAGATGTGTTGTTACATAGTTTGAGGTCAGCCTTTGCTGACCCACGTTACTAATAAATTTTACAGGGCAAGGATCGCATGCAGGAACTAGCTCGCCGGCCAGAAAGGCCTAGGCCTCATGAAGTGCTTTTCTCTTTTATAGCTCTACTTATATGATGTTGTATGTTTGAGACTCATGTTGTCCGGCTTGCATGTCGAGGTAGACTAGGAGTGCTATGCACTTTCTTGACTGTTGTATCATTTGAGTTTGGACACTTGTTGTAAGGCCATAAGACCATTGTTGCTACTCTTCTTGTAGTGGATAACTTCTAGTCTTGCTTATGTTTCCGCTGTGTTGTGCAAAGTGTTTTGAGTGTGGGTAGCTATATCAACTTATAATACTAAAGCTGTGGCGTCCGTATGTTGTGTGGACCCGGCCGGACCCATATTATACGGTCATTACAGGGGAGGTGTTACACTTTGTCCGTTGCTTAAATCGTTAGTTTTATAACTAGACTAAAGCGGGTCGGCATCCCCTTGTCCGTTCAGCAAATAGCCAGAGTGTCCTCACAAGACAAGCTTCACAATCACAAGTTAGCTAGGTGCCACGCTCAGCGGTAGCGAAAGAACTCATTTTCCATCCCTAGCTTTAACCATTTGCGGGTATTTTCCTGGGCTTTCCTACCAGTACTTCTTGCTACTACCCTTCACAAGCACAATACAACAAGCAACACTAAGCATCAAGGGTATTTTCCTAACTTACCATGCCAGTACTTCATGCTACTACCCTTTACAGGTACTACCCATGAACATCAAGCATTACAAGGGTATTTCCTGGACTTCCAATCCAGTACTTCTTGTTACTACCCTTCACAGGTATAACCCATTCAGCACAAACATTATATGTGTATTTTCCCGGACTACCACTGCAGTACTTCCTGCTACTGCCCTTCACAGGTTTAACCCATCGAATCCTAAACTACACGTTTCATCACGGAGTCTTCTCTGATGCGTATATGCAACATCAGCAATCCTGACCAACCTATCCAGATGGGCTTCACACAACATGCCTATTCCGTACTCCATTTCCGTATCTTATGCCAAATGATTGGGGATTCCATGAATCAATCCAAGGGACTCCCATAACAAGCCACCCTCTGGTGGGGGAATCCTATGCACATGCCAAAAAGGAATCCTTCACATGGCTAGGAAGAAAGATCATTACCTTTGAAGATCGCTTCGGAGCCATGGACTTTTAGCCGGCTGGAAAGGATCGCGGCGGCTTTGCCTCCACCAAGCTAGCCTCGAATGTCGAAGTAGAACTCCGCAGCTCCACCGGTGTCCAGCTCCTCTCCTCCTCCTCCTTCTTCCTCTCTCTAGGTTTGTAGAAATATAATGGCCAAACATCAAATGAGTTTTTCCAACTCATATTCGGCCTTAAAGAAACAGGGAGGGACCTCTGCCATTGGATCCCAGTTGAGATAACGGATGGCCATGATTCTGCCACAAAAGGCTAAATTTTGCCTGACACGGCCTGTGACACGCCCGTGTCACAGGCCTTGTACTTAAGCGGCATACAACTGACTCATCTAGTCCAGTACACGCCCAATTGACACGCCCATGTCACGGGTCGTGTCACCTGACACGCCTTCAGACACGCCCGTGTCTGTGGCCGTGTACATCAGGCTACAAACCAACTTTAACCCGATTGGGACACAGCCAGTGACACGCCCGTATCACAGGACGTGTACCCTAAGACACACCCATGTCGTGCCCGTGTTCACCCAGCCTCAATGCCTTGGGAACATCCAGAAAAGGACACGGCCTATGACACGCCCGTGTCACAGGCCGTGTGCCCACAAACGGCAGCAGACACGCCTGCAGCTCAATTTCGTCAAGATGAAATCGTCGACTAGTGGAGGACACAGCCTCTGATACGCCCGTGTTAGAGGGCGTGTTCCCTCATTTTCGTGGAAATGGATTTGCATCGACCACTCACCAGCTGCTCACCCGAGTAGGACACGCCCTGGGACACTCCCGTGTCCCAGGCCGTGTCACCCAACTTTTTCCCAATCCTGGGATTTGGGGTGTTACAACCCTCCCCTCCTTATAATAAATTTCATCCCCAAAATTTGCACACAGGAAGGAAGTCAAACACACGATATTCTATTCCATAAACGTTCAATACAACTCAACATACACTGCAGAACAGTTATACAAAGAGTTTGGGAAATTCAGCTCGTATGGTCTGTTCTCGCTCCCATGGTAGCTCTTCACGGCCGCAATTGTCCCATCGGACTTTGATCATCCCGATTGTATTGTTCCGCAACTGTTTATTGGCACGATCCTCGATTCGAATGGGCCTAACCTTCGTTGTTAGCCCATACTCCACCGGCACACGATCAGACTTGATCACTTGAGCTGGATCTTTGACGGTTTTTCGGAAGCACCGAGATGTGAAATAAATCATGTAATCCACCCAAGTCTGTCGAAAGAGCTAGCCGATATGTAGCTTCCCCAATTCGCTCCACCACTTCAAACAGACTAAGATACCCCGGGCTCAACTTTTTCAGTCGCCGAATCCTGTGTACAACCCCGTGTCCGGCGTGCAAGGTCGCCAGAAACCAGACAGATCAGGCTAAAAGCAGAAGATGAGCTCGACAATGAGGAGGCCGAGCCCGAGCTCGGCGTTCGTCGACCAGAGATCGGCGGTCGTCGACCGAAGATCAGTATTCACCAACCCTGAGCTCGGCATCCGCCGAGCTAGCTACAGCTCGCACCCTCGCAGTGGAACTCGGCAACAGTAGGCGAGCAGGGCCTGCCGAGGTGATCGAAGCTCCCCAGCTCGCCTGGATGAATGAGGTACTTTTTACTGTTTTGCCCCCACTGGTCTTCCCATAGACCTTCAAAACAGCGGAGTTTGGCTGTTGGCAGACCCAACCAAGGGTTTTCTGGTATTTTCAGGTCAGTTCTTTTGGTTATAGGCAGTCCAGATTCTGAAAACTATAAATAGGACCCAAGGGGTACCTCAGAATGCATGCTTTCCTGTGCCTCCCTGCTCTAGTTTTCAAGTGGTTTCTGAGGGTACCTTAGCTCGGCTTCTGGCTAAGGAGGGGAAGCCCTCTGAGATCTTCCGGGTTTGTGGTGGGACCTCCCCGCCGAGCCCTTGTGTCAATTTCACCTTGTCTTCCTTGTTGTTTTGCTTGCAGGAGTGAAGTAGGCGCGAGACCACCCCTTCCCCAAGGGCGAACTCCACAGGAGATCGAGAAATTAGTTTCAACTTTTTGGTGCGGTGAGCGTGGAGAGTGACCAGCACAGAAGAACTCAGGTGAGCATCATGGCTATAGTATTTGGAACCAGGTGACGACCAGGGTCGTGCGCTGACACTTTGTGTGTGAGGTCCTCATACTCAGAGTTGTCCCCTCCCATAGCGGTTGTTTGAATCCCGTAGCTTTTGGAATAGGATTTGCACCTATTTGAAGCGCTTCTACCTATGAAAACCCATGTATCCCCACTTATTACATCAACGAGAAGCCTGGAGGTTATTGTCTTCAAGATCAAGTAAGAGAGCAGCTGAGAGGTATTAGGAGCCGGGGTGACCTGAAAGGGTTCCCTCCCTAGCGGTAATATGTTATCTCTTCCTTGTAATTCAGTAGCGGTCAAATTTTTTCTTTATTACCAATTCACCTCGATCTTATGAGAGCTTCAAGGGTTAGCATCGCGATCGACTCCGGAAGCCAAACATCCAACCCGTTCCTTTTAAATAGCCTAGTTCGGATGATGGGACGGTGCTGCGGGACTTTAAGCGCTATTGTAAGACCGAGCCTCTGCACTGACGGCCGAGATCAGCTCCCCCCTTCCACGTCGGCCTATATACTCCCGACCGCACCTCTCCTCCGACTAGGGGAATTATCAGCAACGAGCCTAGACGCTAACCTCCCAGATTTGATAAAGGGCCGATCTCTCCAAGCAATCACAAGTGAGATGGCGGAAAGTGATCTTTGTCATTAGATCAGGATACGAAGCCACCGACCTGTTCCTTCTAAATAGCCCAGTTCAGATGATGGGACGATGACTCCCGACTCTAAGCGCTATTGTAAGACCGAGCCTCTGCACTGACGGCCGAGATCAGCTCCCCCTTGCATGTCGGCCTATGCCCCCCCGATTACATCTCTCTTCCGATTGGAGGAATTATTAGGAACAGGCTAGGATGCCAGCTTACCGATTTGACGACTTCCAGATCGTCTCTCTTATGAAAAGAATGCGTCCTCCGTTTGTAAAAGCATCAGTGCAATTAACTCTCCAACACCTCTTAAGTAAACAGGATGTCTCCACCTCAAGCAAAGTCAAGTCCTCGATGGCGGTCATAGTGGACCCCGAGCAGATCCCGCTGTCAGGCTCTCACCTAGCTGGCAAGGCTGGAAGTCACTCAGTGTCATCCTTGGGCCTCGAGTAGATCCCGCTGTCAGGCTCTCACCTAGCTGGAAGGGCTGGAAGTCACTCGATGGCGGTAGTAGTGGACCCTGAGCAGATCCCGCTGTCAGGCTCTCACCTAGCTGGTAAGGCTGGAAGTCACTCGGTGTCATCCTTGGGCCTCGAGCAGATCCCGCTGTCAGGCTTTCACCTAGCTGGCAGGGCTGGAAGTCACTCTATGGCGGTAGTAGTGGACCTCGAGCAGATCCCGCTGTCAGGCTCTCACCTAGCTGGCAGGGCTGAAAGTCACTCGGTGTCATCCTTGGGCCTCGAGCAGATCCTGCTGTCAGGCTCTCACCTAGCTTGCAGGGCTGGAAGTCACTCGATGGCGGTAGTAGTGGACCCCAAGCAGATCCCACTGTCAGGCTCTCACCTAGCTGGCAGGGCTGGAAGTCACTCGGTGTCATCCTTGGGCCTCGAGCAGATCCCGCTGTCAGTCTCTCACCTAGCTGGCAGGGCTGGAAGTTGAAAGATATGGTACCTAAACACCTAGAGGGGGGGTGAATAGGTGACCTAATCCTTTTTTGAACTTTAATGGCAGCAAACAGTTAATATCACAGATTTCTAACTATTTTATCTCAGCAAACACATAGCATACACAGCAACAATCACAGCACAGCAGACACAGTGGTTTATAGTGGTTCCCTAAGATATGGGTACATCCACTTTCCCCTTTCGCCTATCTAGCAGTGTACTAGATTCAGCCAAACTCCTCCACTATCTCAGAACCCAAATTGGTTCCTACACCTCAGGCCCAAAACATTACAACTCATCTTTATCCCAAAGCCTACACTCATCCACAAAGGCCTACACTCAGCCACCCAGGCCTACACTCAGCCAATCAAGGCCTACACTCAGAGATAACAATCTCCTACACTCAGGCCAAAGGCCCTACCCTCAGCCTTTATAATTATAGACTTACAATTCACTCAGATCCAAAGGATCCTACAAGATAAAAATGATTATAGAAATAATAACTCAACAACTCAGAAACAAGAGAGGGGAGTTAAGAGTTTCTTGATGAGTTCTTGGAAGAACTCAGCTGGATTCAATCTGACTTAGCTTTCTTCAAAGCTTCTTGAGTAGAACTGAATAAGATTGTCTCCTTCTGCAGTTGATCCTTGATCTCTGCCACTTAGAATTCAGAATAAATCTGAACCCTTCTTCTCAGCCTAGTTCCACGGCTGATTTCTTGGATGGAGCCCTCTCTCTCCAACTTCTTAGATCTTCACTTGGACTGCAAGATCTTCTTGTGTTGATACTCTGTGTACCACTTTAATAACTTGTTTTTCAACAATCTGAACAACAGTTTCTGTAAACTGTATGTGCCTATTTATAGGCCTTCTTCATAGTAACCGGCTGGTCCGGTTCATAACTGTCTTCTAACATCTCTGACAGGTGCTGTAGACCGGCTGGAATGGCAGCTGTCATGTCATCCAGTCAGTTCTTGAAAATCTCTAACTGTCTGAAAGGGTCGAGACTTTCTGTCTTTAAGTGTCGACACTTATAGACCAAGTGTCGACACCAGTTGTGTAAGTGTCGACACAAGTCTACAAGGTGTCGACACAACTCCTTGTATGTAGATATTAAGTCTCGACACAGATTCTTCTGCATGTGTCGACACTGAAATTGAGTGTCGACACAAGTACTTGATCTTCTATCTTTAGCTGAATTCTTCTAAGTGTCGACACATCTCCTTTGTGTCGACACAACTTCTTGTGTTGAATCTGTTAAGTGTCGACACTGCTTCCTGGTGTCGACAGATAGTCTTTTATGTTGAAACTTGCTCAGTGTCGACACAGCTCCTTGTGTCGACACTTGATTCTTCTGTTGAGACTTCAGCTGAGTGTCGACACATTCCCTTAGTGTCGACACTTGTACTTATAATATTTTGTTGATAATTCTGTTCTTTGCTAAGTGTCGACACTGCTCCATGTGTCGACACTTTCTTCAAGTGTAGAGTCTTCAGCTGAGTGTCGACACATTATTCTAGATGTCGACACTTACTTCAAATGTTGACTCTTCTGATGAGTGTCGACACTTTGTTCTTGGTATCGACACTTTCTTCAAGTGCTGACTCTTCTGTTGTGTGTCGACACATTGTTCTTGGTGTCGACACTTTAACTTAGTCTCTGCAGTCTTTTGCTGAGTGTCGACACAGCTCCAAGTGTCGACACTTTCTGGTGTAGACACAGCTTCGCTGGGTGTCGACACAGCTCCTTGTGTCGACACAGCTTCTCTGCACTTTTCTTCACTAAGTGTCGACACAGCTCCAAGTGTCGACACTTTCTGTCTGGTGTCGACTCTGCATCCCAGGTGTCGACACAATGACTCCAAGTGTCGACACTGCTTGTCTGGGTGTCGACACAAGTCTTCTTAAGTGTCGACACTTTCCCTCTGGGTGTCGACACATGGACTTATAAACTTTTTGCTTCAGTCCAGTGATTACTTAACCTGCACAAGTAAACTCAACATACATCAAATACATTATAATGTATATCATTGAGTTGGGTGAGGCTTCTTCAAATCAGGTACATTTAATCAATGTACCCAACAATCTCCCCCTATTTGGAGAAGTCATAACCCTTAGTCAATGATATACTCCATTCAAAATAAAAATTACAAAATGATGTAAAGCAGGATTATGTAAGCAGGGTAAACATAACATGTATCAATTTAACATGTATACACAAACATCAACACAGAACAAATAAGAAATAGACATATTTACAGAACAAACATGAAATATATTGATCATATATTGTTCTAACATTTGTCTTATACATTTTCAGTAGTTTCACAGAAATGTTTTACATTCAAAAGATTACAAAATAATCTTCAAGTACATTCTTAAACTATTTCTGTTCAGGTTCCTTGATAACTATTCCCTTGCCAGCTTGAACTTGAGCTTTGACAGGGGCATCAACAGTTTCAGCATCAGCAGGCTTCTTGCCTTTCAATTCTTTCTTCTTAAGCTCTTCAGCTTTGATCTTCTGCCTCTCAAAATAATGGAATGGCTTAGGAAAGTACTTGCTAGGCTCCACTGCAGTAGGAGGTAGCTTTCCCATCTTTGCCTTCCTTCTGTATTAGACAATGGCCTCCTGTCTAACTTCATGCTTTCTCCACTGAGCTTCAGAGAACCACTTATTCCTATCATGAAGGTTATCCTTGGCAGCTTTCCAGGCAGTTAATATTATATTCCTAGAGGTAGGGCTCCACTGTTCAAAGTCTGGCCTTTGTTCTGCTTGTTCCCTAAACCTCTTCTTAGACAGTCTTGTCTCTTCCTCCTTCTGCAATGCCTCTTGCATGGCTTCAGTAATAGGCTGAACCACTTTATCCAGAATAACATTAGACTTCCCTTCAGTTGGGCTATACATATGATGAATGTCAGCTTGCACCATGTCAAAATCTGGTGGAGGATATATCACTTGAGCTACCTCTGGTTGCTCACCTCCAAGATATGCAGTTTGAATTCCAGATTCTGCCACATTGTCGTCATCACAAAGTGGAGGATAGCCCAGTGTAGCTCTGATGGAATTAGATATCCATTTGGCATGGTCAGAGCTAGCTTTGACTAAAACTCTCTCCCCCTTTATGACTTCTCGAGCCATATGATCTCTGACATCATCTTTTTGAAATCTGATTTGACTATCCAAGTATCTGATGCCATCTTTAAAGTAAGGTTTGAGCTTGGTAAGTTGTACAGATATGGCCTTCTGGGAGTCTTGAATTGCAGTCTTAACAGCTGTAATTTCTTCTTGAAAGGCTTTGTCAAATGCAGCTTTGATAGTAGCAGAAGATGTAGAAGGTTCAGCAGCCTTGTTCTTCAACTCAGTGACTATAGCATTATGTGAAGCAGTCAAATTGTCATTCATTCTTAACTGATTTTCAAGAACATATCCTTGTTTTAATGCTATATCATCCACTTGGGCTTTGATCTTCTCCTGGTGTGTTGCCAAATACACCACTGCATTTCCACCCTTGTAGAAGCAGTCTGTCATCTATTTCTTGTTAAGGTTCATCTCAAACCTTATAGACTTTATATCTTGGGCCAGATCAAACTGTAGTGACTTTTTCCCTTCATCTACATAAGCCTCTATGGCTTTTCTCTGTTCATCCATTTTAATCTGCAGTACAATCAGTAAAGCACTATAATCAACAGTTGGAGCTTGTTGAACTATAGGCTGTGGGGCAATAGATTGTAAAGCCTTTTTATAACTCTGGCTTCTCCTCTTGAATACATAGAGTTTCTTTTGTTTAGCCCTTGCTGCCTCCTCATTTTCAGACTCTGAGGAGCTGGCTATGTCAACCCTATCCTTAGGGCTTGGAGGCTGTGCTGCTTGCACATCAGGTGCCTTCTCATTTTCTTGCCTCACAGGCTCTTCCTGAACTTGTACCTTCTCCCCCTCAACAGCAGCATCATCAGTTTCCTTATTAAAAACTGCTTGTTCCTGATTTAGGAACAACTCTTCCATTGTGTATTCTGGTGGTGAAGGAGCTGGAGACAGTCTTTGCTCTTCAACCACTAGATCAGGAATTACTTTCAGTACAGCAGATGTGTCTTCTTTAACAGCATCTGGTTCTTGATTATCCAGCTGGATTTGCTGATGATCATCAGACAAATCAGTATCTTCCATAGAAAAATCTAAAGTGTTTAGTTCAGTGAGTACCTCTTGTATGATGATGGTGGCTTGTTCACTTTCCAGTGTAGAGGGTTGATCTACAACTGGAGGCTCCCCCTGGCTTTGATCCCTGTGGATGGGGCTAGCTTGTGGTAGCTCCCCCTGGATCTCAGCAATCTCTTGAGGAGCAGGAGTCTTCACTACAGGCTCTTCCTCTTGGTCATCAGGAGTGAAAACAACCTGTTCTTCACTTTCAGAACTACTTGTGGACACTTGTTCCACAGGAGCTGTTTTCCTTTTCTTCTTTGGAGGAGTATCTTTCTCAGTAACTGTCTTCTCTGGGGTTGGCATTTCCTTGGACAACACCCTATCCCATCTTGAAAAGATCCTTAGATCCATTTTACTCATGTGGTTTATCTTGCTTCCTGCAGCAGTACTCATTACCTCTGGTATCACACCAGCTAGGTACAGACTAATGATTCTGCCCAGATTGGGCTTCTTCAAGCTCTCCATAATCTTCTCATAAACCACTATAGACCAGTCTGTTTTCAGAGTGAAGATTATCCTAGTCATTATATTGAACATGGAGGCAGACACTCTGTCATGCCCTCCTGGCTTGCTTAAGATTACCTTGCCAACTATCTCAGACATGAACTTTCCTTGATTATTCATGCCTTTTCTGTTGAAAACTGAACCTAGCTTCATCTTTGGATCAAGCCCACACTAGGTAAGAGCTTCCCTGGTCTTGGATGCAGTAATTTCTTCTTCATCTGGTTCTTGATAGCTGGAGCACCTTCCTCAAGATCTTTGGTGATACCTTGACCTTCGTTCCATGAACTCTGGATTTGATTCGGTATCCAGACTCATCTACTTTGGCTCCATTTAGGAATTCAAGAACCTCCTTCTTCCATATCTTAGTAGGTTCTGAAACAAGATATTCTAGTCCAGAATCGGCGACTAGGGTTACGACCGACTTGATTTCTTGATCTGCATCGTCGAACGCGCCGCGCACTAGCTCATATCCTTCGTTAACGTTCTCCTCAAGCTTAGGTGCCATTAGGGTTTGTAGAATTTGTCTTTAGAAAAGAGAGGTGTCGACACAGAAGTTTTAGTCTCGAAACTTTGAAAGCATGTCGACAAACAAAGTCAGAACCCTATTTATACCTTTCTGATTTTGAAGATGAATAGGCGGGATAGCTAACTTAAAATGTGTCGACACTGGCAATAAGTGTCGACACTGACTTATAATGTCTCGACACATATGTGTCGACACAAGTTTAGTCAACAGATTTTATGTGTCGACACTTGGTTATGTGTCGACACAACATAACTCGACACATTGTCGAGACTTTACTTAGAAAATTCTGAGTAAAACTTAAGTGTCGACACCATATTGGATGTGTCGACACCTACTTGACATGTGTCGACACTAACATTCTGAAGTGTCGACACCAACATCCTAGATATGTCGACATCTTTTTCCTGAAGTGTCGACACCACTATTCTGTGTCGACATAGACTTGTCTATGTGTCGACACCTTTTTACTTAGTCATTTTCAATTCTGTAAACTTAGTCTAAGTTTATCATCCCTAGTTCAATTTTGAATCTATTGAACTTAGCTTCTTCTAGGGGCTTAGTAAATATATCAGCTACTTGATTATTAGTTTTAACATATTCTAATAAAATATCTTCTCTTTCTACATGCTCCCTAAGAAAATGATATTTAATCTCAATATGTTTTGTTCTACTATGAGATACAGGGTTATTAGCTATTGAAATAGCACTTGTAGAATCACAGAAAAGTGGAGTTCTACTTACCTTGAAATCCATAGTCCTCTAGCTGATGTTGTATCCACAGAAGTTGAGCACAACAACTTCCTGCAGCCACATACTCTGACTCAGCTGTGGAGATAGCCACACTGGTTTGCTTTTTGCTACTCCATGAAATTAGTCTCCCACCTAGGAATTGACAGGTTCAGTAGTGCTCTTTCTATCCTCTTTGCATCCTGCAAAGTCTGCATCTGTATAACCTGTTAGATCAAAATCTCCATTCCTAGGGTACCAGAGGCCTAGATAGGGAGTGTCCTTTAGATATCTCAATATTCTTTTGACTGCAGTCAAATGAGACTCTTTAGGGCAGGCTTGATACCTTGCATAAACACATGTAGCATACATGATGTCTGGTCTACTAGCAGTCAAGTATAGTAGGGAGCCAACTATCCCTCTATACAAGGTTTCATCTACAGGTTTCCCTGCATCATCCTTGCTAAGAGACATACTTGACCCCATAGGAGTCTTCATGGTGCTGGATGAATCCATACCATACTTCCTTATGAGTTCTAGGGTGAACTTGGACTGACATATGGATAAACCACTTTCAGTCTGTTTAACTTGGAGACCCAAGAAAAACTTCAGCTCTCCCATACTACTCATCTCAAACTGACCTTGCATAAGTTTTGCAAACTTTTTGCAAAGGCTGCTTTCAGTAGACCCAAATATAATGTCATCTACATATATTTGGACTAGTATAACTTTGCCTCTAGATTCCCTAAGGAATAGAGTCTTATCTATTTTCCCCCTTGAAAACTTGTTCTCAATGAGGAAACTAGATAGGGTTTCATACCAAGCCCTAGGGGCTTGCTTTAACCCATATAAAGCTTTCCTAAGTCTATAGACATGATGAGGTAGAGTTGGATCAACAAAACCTGAAGGCTGTTCCACATAGACTTCTTCCTTAAGATTACCATTCAGGAATGCTGACTTGACATCCATTTGGTAAACCTTGAATCCTTGATAGGTTGCATAGGCCAAGAACATTCTTATGGCTTCCAGTCTGGCTACTGGAGCAAAGGTTTGATCAAAGTCAATACCTTCTTCTTGCCTATATCCTTTAGCAACCAGTCTAGCCTTATTCTTAATGATGACCCCTTGTTCATCCATCTTATTTATGTAGATCCACTTAGTTCCTATTACATTGTGGTCTTTAGGTTTAGGAACAAGTTCCCAAACCTTGCACCTTTTGAACTGATTAAGCTCTTCTTGCATTGCTTCAGTCCATTGTCGATCTTGTATTGCTTCTTCAAATTTCTTAGGTTCAACTTGAGATAGAAAACTGGAGAATATAGCAGCATTCTGGTTTCTACTCCTTGTTTGTACTCCTTGTCTTGGATCTCCAATAATCTGCTCTATTGGATGATCTCTCAGATGCCTATTGGCTGGAGGCATCCTTACTTCTGGTTGAACCTCTTCAGCATCTCCATCATGCTGTATTCCTTGAACTTCTTCAGCAGTTGGCACATGTAGTTCTCCCCCTGGACAATAGCCACTGTCTTCTTCTATAGCAAGCTTGTCCATCTTCTGTGTTAAACCTGTGGGGCTGCACACACTACTAGACAACTCATTATTAATAAGTTTAGTCTCATCAAAAACTACATGCACAGATTCTTCTACAACTTGAGTAGACAAGCTGTAGACTCTATAAGCCTTACTGTTGTTGCTGTACCCAACAAAAATTCCCTCTTGGGACTTGGCAGCAAACTTAGTTAAGTAAGACTTCCCATTGTTAAGTATGAAGCATTTGCAACCAAAGATCCTGAAATAGGATAGGTTTGGTTTCCTGCCTTTCACAACTTCATAGGGGGTCTTGTTTAGCCCTTTAGTGATGGTAGCCCTATTTACAACATGACATGCAGTGTTAACTGCTTCAGCCCAGAAATACTCTGGCAGTGATGTATCACTTAGTAGGGTCCTACCAGCCTCTATCAAGGTCCTATTCTTCCTCTCAGCAATGCCATTTTGCTGAGGTGTTCTAGGTGAAGAAAACTCTTGAAATATCCCAAAGTCTTCACATAGTTTTGTCATGCTATCAGACTGAAACTCAGTACCATGGTCACTTCTAATTTTGACCACTGTACAGTTTAGTTCATTCTGAATTTGCTTGACAAAGCTAAGGAAGACACTAGGTGTTTCAGATTTCTGTCTTAAGAAGAACACCCAGGAAAACCTTGAGTAGTCATCAACAACTACAAAGGTATAGACCTTCCTACCTAAGCTGTGAACTGGAATTGGACCAAAGAGATCCATATGCTAGAGGTATAAACACCTCACAGCATCTTTGTTTTCTATGCTTCTAAAGGTGGATTTAGTCTGCTTTCCCTTTTGACAAGCTGAGCAAATACCATCTTTAACACACTTAACTTGAGGACCATTCCTCACTAACTCTTTGCTAAAGAGTTTACTAATAGTCTTGTAGTTAAGATGGGCAAGCCTCTTGTGCCATTTGACACAATGAGAGACTGTCTCATCAGCTACAAGACATATTGGAGAACCATTGTTCTCAATCATAATGTCTAGGCAATAGACATTCCTTTTCCTATATCCTGTCAAAATGATCTCTTGATCACTTGACCTCTTGATATGACAACCATTTTTAACAAATGAGATGTCATACCCTACATCACTTAATTGACTTATACTTATTAGGTTGTGTTTCAACCCTTTAACATAAGCCACTTGAGTAATGGTAACTAAGTGATTAGAAATGTTACCAAATCCTTTGATGATTCCTTTTTCAGAACCACCAAAGGTTACTTTTGGACCATCTTTGATTGGAATGTAGTCCTTTAGTAGTCCCCTAGTTCCAGTCATATGTCTGGAACATCCACTGTCCAAGTACCATGTTGGGGTATGGCCACTTGGACTCACCTGCAAAACAGATTAATGAACCTTAGAACCCAATGAATTCTTGGGTCCTTGGTACTTGTTAGTCTGCAATCTGACAAAACTACCCACTGGATTTCCAACAGGTAGTTTGGAACTCACTTTGGCACTAGCATTGTGCCAACAGTCCACTGCAAAATGGCCAACTTTGCCACAGTACCAACATTCAAACTTATTATACCTTTGCTTAGGTACTGCCTTTGCTGTCTTGTCTACAGCAGGCTTGTTGAATGTTGGGGCTTTGCCCTTGGACTTAGACTTGGACTGCTCAGTCCTAGCAGGTCTAATAAAGCCCAGTCCAGCCTTGCCTTTATGATGAATAAATTCATCAATTAAAGGTAGCACTGACTTAGGTTTAGAAAACCTAGCAACAAGCTCTCTCTCTTTCTGAAGATTTATCTCCAGACTCTTGATTTGATCATTCTTAAAGGTGATAGTGCCCATCTGAATCACTGTTATGTGTTTCAGCATGGCTATCTCATTAAGCTTTTTATCAAATTGCTTCTCAGAATCTGTTGCAGCAGCTTTAAGATAAGCAATTTCCTTTGCCTGACTTTCGGCAAGGGACTTGCTTTTCTTGTAAGCTTGCAACAGCACTTTATATTCATCTATAAGCTGATGAATATCATCCTCAGACTCAGATACATTCTCATCACTTGATGAAGAAGAATCTGAATCTGTACTAGAACAAGAAACTGAACTTGAACTTGAACCTTGTACCTTACTGGGTCCTGGCTGCTCCAGGATTTTGGCACTCTCTGTCAAAGCCATTAGCCCTTGGCAATGACTGTCTTCTTGTTCATAAATAGACTCCATGATCTGCATGAATTCTTCTTCTTCTTCTTCAGCAAACAACCCTATGTAGGCCTCAGCCTCAGACTCAGTTTCTGAAGAAGAGATATCTGATAGAGTCTTCTCCTTCTTGGCAACAAAAGACTTCTCTTTCTTGCCTTTGAAGTGAGGCTTTTTCCTGTCACCAGATTCCTTTCTCTTCTCTGGACAATCTGCAATAACATGGCCCTGTCTATTGCAGCAATAGCACACTATCTTTGAACTAGTTGCCTTGCTTGACTTTGTCCTCTTCCTGTCTCTCTTTGAAGGCTTTTTCTCCTGATACAAGACTTCCTTTCCCTTTGAAGTAGAAGGTCTTGACCTCCACTGTTTCTTCTTCAAGAATTTCTGAAAGTGTCTAGTGAAGGCAGCAAAGTCTTCATCACTTTCACTGCTTTCAGACTTGGTGCTGACTGACTCATCTGTCTCTGATTCAACTACCTTTGGAGGTGGAGTTGATGACTTATTCCTGCACTTTCTGGAGGCTTCTGTCTTGAAGGCTACTGTTCTTTCCTTGTGTTCAATTCTTGTTGATTTCTCCTCATCTTTTCTCACTGTCAACTGCATTTCATAAGACAATAACTTACCAAACAGTGTAGGAGGAGGAATTTCTCCCAACTTAGCCATTTCTCTTATGGCACAGATCTTGGTGTCCCAATCTTTGGTTAGGGACCTTAGGAACTTGTCATTTAGTTCATAGTTACTGAACTCTCTTCCATAAGACATGAGTTCATTTACTATTCTGTAGAACTTCTTATAGCACTCAGTTATGCTATCACCCTTACCTTGTCTAAAACTCTCATACTCCTGATTTAGCAAGGATTTTCTATCTTATCTAACTTCTTCAGATCCTTCCATATACACAACAAGAGTGTCCCACATCTCTTTGGCTGTCTTGCAGTGTATAAGATTCTGAAAAGTTGCATCATCAATGACACTCACTATTATGTTTTGTGCCCTCTTGTCCATGGTGGCTAGGACAATCTCATCCTTAGTCATTTCAGAGAAATCCTTTGGAGTTCTCTGATTTGCATCTAGAACAGATATCTTCATGGGCACATAAGACCCTTCCTTTACTGTGATGTAGATTCTAGGGTCAGAGGCTTCCATAAATAGCCTTACCCTTTCCTTCCAAATCCCAAAGATTTCCTTCCTGCATATGGGCAATTTCATGGAACCCAATTCCTTGTGATTTTCAGAGGAACCCATGTTTCTTGATTTTCTTGAATTTCTTGAAACTGTATTTTGCCTTACACTGAATCTGCCAAACAAGATCTCCTCAGACTGTTAGTCCTTTTTGAGGAACCTGGCTTTGATACCACTTGAAAGATATGGTACCTAAACACCTAGAGGGGGGGGGGGGTGAATAGGTGACCTAATCCTTTTTTGAACTTTAATGGCAGCAAACAGTTAATATCACAGATTTCTAACTATTTTATCTCAGCAAACACATAGCATACACAGCAACAATCACAGCACAGCAGACACAGTGGTTTATAGTGGTTCCCCAAGATATGGGTACATCCACTTTCCCCTTTCGCCTATCTAGCAGTGTACTAGATTCGGCCAAACTCCTCCACTGTCTCAGAACCCAAATTGGTTCCTACACCTCAGGCCCAAAGCATTACAACTCAGCTTTATCCCAAAGCCTACACTCAGCCACAAAGGCCTACACTCAGCCACCCAGGCCTACACTCAGCCAATCAAGGCCTACACTCAGAGATAACAATCTCCTACACTCAGGCCAAAGGCCCTACCCTCAGCCTTTATAATTATAGGCTTACAATTCACTCAGATCCAAAGGATCCTACAAGATAAAAATGATTATAGAAATAATAACTCAACAACTCAGAAACAAGATACGGGAGTTGAGAGTTTCTTGATGAGTTCTTGGAAGAACTCAGCTGGATTCAATCTGACTTAGCTTTCTTCAAAGCTTCTTGAGTAGAACTGAATAAGATTATCTCCTTCTGCAGTTGATCCTTGATCTCTGCCACTTAGAATTCAGAATAAATCTGAACCCTTCTTCTCAGCCTAGTTCCACGGCTGATTTCTTGGATGGAGCCCTCTCTCTCCAACTTCTTAGATCGTCACTTGGACTGCAAGATCTTCTTGTGTTGATACTCTGTGTACCACTTTAATAACTTGTTTTTCAACAATCTGAACAACAGTTTCTGTAAACTGTATGTGCCTATTTATAGGCCTTCTTCATAGTAACCGGCTAGTCCGGTTCATAACTGTCTTCTGACATTTCTGACAGGTGCTGTAGACCGGCTGGAACGGCAGCTGTCATGTCATCCAGTCAGTTCTTGAAAATCTCTAACTATCTGAAAGGGTCGAGACTTTCTGTCTTTAAGTGTCGACACTTATAGACCAAGTGTCGACACCAGTTGTGTAAGTTTCGACACAAGTCTACAAGGTGTCGACACAACTCCTTGTATGTAGATATTAAGTCTCGACACAGATTCTTCTGCATGTGTCGAGACTGAAATTGAGTGTCGACACAAGTACTTGATCTTCTATCTTTAGCTGAATTCTTCTAAGTGTCGACACATCTCCTTTGTGTCGACACAACTTCTTGTGTTGAATCTGTTAAGTGTCGACATTGCTTCCTGGTGTCGACACATAGTCTTTTATGTTGAAACTTGCTCAGTGTCGACACAGCTCCTTGTGTCGACACTTGATTCTTCTGTTGAGACTTCAGCTGAGTGTCGACACATTCCCTTAGTGTCGACACTTGTACTTAGAATATTTTGTTGATAATTCTGTTCTTTGCTAAGTGTCGACACTGCTCCATGTGTCGACACTTTCTTCAAGTGTAGAGTCTTCAGCTGAGTGTCGACACATTGTTCTAGGTGTCGACACTTACTTCAAATGTTGACTCTTCTGATGAGTGTCGACACTTTGTTCTTAGTATCGACACTTTCTTCAAGTGCTGACTCTTCTGTTGTGTGTCGACACATTGTTCTTGGTGTCGACACTTTAACTTAGTCTCTGCAGTCTTTTGCTGAGTGTCGACACAGCTCCAAGTGTCGACACTTTCTGGTGTAGACACAACTTCGCTGGGTGTCGACACAGCTCCTTGTGTCGACACAGCTTCTCTGCACTTTTCTTCACTAAGTGTCGACACAGCTCCAAGTGTCGACACTTTCTGTCTGGTGTTGACTCTGCATCCAAGGTGTCGACACAATGACTCCAAGTGTCGACACTGCTTGTCTGGGTGTCGACACAAGTCTTCTTAAGTGTCGACACTTTCCCTCTGGGTGTCGACACATGGACTTAGAAACTTTTTGCTTCAGTCCAGTGATTACTTAACCTGCACAAGTAAACTCAACATACATCAAATACATTATAATGTATATCATTGAGTTGGGTGAGGCTTCTTCAAATCAGGTACATTTAATCAATGTACCCAACAGAAGTCACTCGATGGCGGTAGTAGTGGACCCCGAGCAGATCCTACTGTCAGGCTATCACCTAGCTGGCAGGGCTAGAAGTCACTCGGTGTCATCCTTGGGCCTCGAGCAGATCCCGCTGTCAGGCTCTCACCTAGCTGGCAGGGCTGGAAGTCACTCGATAGCAGTAGTAGCGGACCCCGAGCAGATCCCGCTATCAGGCTCTCACCTAGCTGGCAGGGCTGGAAGTCACTCAGTGTCATCCTTGGGCCTCGAGCAGATCCTGCTGTCAGGCTCTCACCTAGCTGGCAGGGCTATAAGTCACTCGATGGTGGTAGTAGTGGACCCCGGGTAGACTCGTTGTCAAGCTCTCATTAGCTGGCAGGGCTGTAGGCACACCTGGGGGAAAGGATTGGTTCTTGGAGATTTTTGCAGGACCCCGAGTGATGCTCGGCCCCGGGTAGACCCGCTGCCTGGCTCCTACTAGCTGGCAGGTCTGTAGGCTCGCCTGGGGGGTAAGAGACCCCGAGTGCTGCTCGGCCCCGGGTAGACTCGCTGTCAGGCTCTCACTAGCTGGCAGGGCTGTAGGCACACCTGGGGGGGGAAAGGATTAGCTCCGCATGTGCAAGAGGATACAAAATTTATGGCTTTGTTGTTTCACGATATCACGAGAAATTATATACTTGTAAGTAATGGTATAAGGGCAATTCAATAGCAGTGAGCCAAAATGTATCGAGTGATTCAAAAAGATCAAAGTGCAAATTTCAGTTTCACTCAGATTTTTTTTTGGGTCGGCCCCCACTCGCCGGATACGTAGGGTTGAATGATTCTTTCCGAGCTTGTATCAACCTCGAAAAGAGCGGGGATTGTGTACAACCCCGTAGTCGGGCGAGTGGGGCCCTCCCCAAATATCGGCCTAGGGGCGTGTTATGGGCGATGAGTTGGTGCGACCCCGTTCAAAGACGTGCGGGTCCTCGTGCGTGCGTGCGGAGGTTTCATGCGCATAGGTTTAGAATTTATATGTATATATATATATTATATATGATATTATATAATACATATAATACATTATATATATATGTGATAAGAGGGGGATTGGAAGGGGGCAGGTGGGGCTCGGGTACAAGGCACCAAAGAGGGAGAAAGCAATTAAGAGAGAGAAAGAAATTAAAGAGGAGAAAGAGGGGCTCGGATTGAACAACGCAATAAGACAAAAGAGATGAAAGCAGGCAGGCAGGGGAAGACAAATAAAAAAGAGAAAAAGGAGAAGTAGGAGGGGGGTTTTTGGGGAACAGCAGGTAAGAAAATTAAAGAGGAGGAAAGAGAGATAGAGAGGAGGGGCGGATCGGGTAGGGAAAAAGAAGAGTAGAAAAAGAAAAGCAAATAAAAAAGGGGGAGATCGGGGCCTTTCCTCCAACCCCGGCTAGGTTTCGGCCAGAGCAAAAAAAGTGCAGGTGCCGCTCGCCTCCCGATCTCTCCCCGGCTGCCGCCTAAGCAAGGCAAGACCCGGCCCGCCTCCCACCTCCTCTCTCTCGCCGCCGCCGCCTGTAATGGCAACCCGACCCCTCCCTCCCTCTCTCCCTTTCTCTCGGCATGGAGCAGGGCTCGGCAGCAGATCCTCCTCTCTCCCGGCCGCCTGGAGCAACCCGGCCCCCTACCTTTTTCCCGGCCTAAAGCAGCACACCCGCCCCCCTACCTTTTTCCCGGCCTGAAGTAGCACAGCCGCCACCCCTCTCCCTCTCTCCCGGACGCCTGTAGCAACCCAACCCCCTCCATTTCTCCCGGCCTGGAGCAACCCGGCCCCTTCCCTTTCTCTCGGCCTGGAGCAGGGCTCGGCTTGGAGTGGCGTTCGGCCTGGAGCTAAGCCCTAGCTTTTCACCACCGGCAGCAAGCTCTGCCTAGAGCAAGGCTTGGCTTGGACTAAGGCTCGGCCTGGAGAAAGGCTCAGCCTAGAGCAAGGCTCGGCCTGGAGTAAGGCTCGACCTGGAGCAAGGCTCGGCATGGAGCAAAGCTCGACCTAGAGTGGAGATCGACCACCGACGCGACCGCATGCAGTAGGATCGACCCGGAGATCCTCTCCCGGCCCCGCCGCCAAGCACGCGACAAGGGTAATGATGTTTCTACTTGGGCAGGTGAAGCCCTCAGTTTACATACTTGCATGGAAGCCCCTCTCCACCAACGGGTGGGGGGGGGGGGAAGGGAGCTTTCCGACGGGTTGATGTGCACGTCCTCGCAGTTAATTGTATTAGTACCCGGAAGCGTGAGTACGGGTTTAGGCATGCTGTGTGAAGCCCATCCGGACGTGTGAGCCGGATTCGTGATGTTCTGGGGTTCCCGGAGAAGACTCCGAGGAAGTTATTTATTAGCCGTTTGCAGGGAATGCGCACCATAGCCCCAAAAAGGGGGTGTGTGCAATATGTTTGGCACTCTTATGTTAGCCGACCGATGCTTAGTTGGCCGCCGCTCGTCGAGACATTGACGTACAAGTGTTGCAGTACCAAGCGGGGAATAGCGGGCTTAAGCCCAAGCTCGTGCCGAACCTCGAAGGCCTTTTTTGTTTATATTGCCGGCCTGTGTGCTGAAGTATGGAATTCATATTCCTGTAATATTTTTTAATATCTGTGATGCTCTGTGAATATGTAGTTTATTTCTCCTGTCTTGGGCGAGCGGTGTGTTCGTGAACCGCTCCCCCCGTAGGGCCCCGAGGTATAGATGTAGGGAATCCCCCTGATGCCCTGTTGTCATCCTTTCAGAATAGCGGAGTTCCGCTGTTAGCGACCCAATTGGGGCTGCGTAGTGTAGGGTTGCTGGGCAGTTTTGCGCCAATAGTAAAGCGGGCGGGGAACATTTTACATAGACCCGAGGTGGCACCTCTAGTTAGGGAGTGGATCTTGAGATCCTCCTTATATGTTCCGGTCGGCCAAGAGAGCCCTCTGAAGGTGCCTTAGCTCAGCCCTTGGCTTGGGAGGGGAAGAGTTAGTTAGTCTTCTAGGTATGCGGTGGGTCCTCCACGCTGAGACCTTGGGTCTGTCCCTTGTGTTCCTAGTCTTGTGCCTAGATCGTTCGCTTGAGGGTAGTAGGTGCGCGGTCACCCCTTCCCCAAGGGTCGAACTCCACATGAGACCGATTTTCGGTTTCAACATCCTGTACACGCCTCTGAAGGCGAACTCCACGTTCCGGTGCTTGGCGTTATAGTATTTTTCTTGACGATCCTGGGCTATTAGTAGGCTTTCTAGAATAGTGCGTATCGTCGAGTTCGCTTCCTCGACTTCGTTACGTCTATACACATTGGATTCGCCTGCTTCTACCCAAGGTAGTGGCGTACGGTACTTCCGACCATACAGAGCTTCAAACGATGTCATACCGATGCTCGCTTGGTAGTTGTTGTTGTAGGCAAATTCCACCAGATAGAGATGATCTTCACATCTCGTACCAAAGTCCAGGGTGCACATTCAGAGCATATCCTCCATAGTCATGTTGGTTCTCTCAGTCTGGCCATCTGTTTGGGGATGAAAGACCGTACTGAACATCAATTTTGTGCCCAACACCTGGTGGACTAGCCTCCAATCATTTGAAGTAAAGCGCCCATCACGATCGCTCACAATGCTACGAGGAACACCATGTAGCCGTACGATCTGCTCCACATAGAGCTTTGCCAAACTCTCCACTGAATTGTCCCGTTTGTTCGGAAGGAAGTGCGCCACTTTCGTCAAAGTGGGGCTGAGTCTAACTCACCCAATGTTGATTGTCATAGAGGAATTACTCTTGTGTCCAATCAGGAACCTCAACAACCCACTTCCATCTTGTAGGATCCTTTATGGATCTGAGAGGTAGGAGAAAACTTACTTTGAGGTAGGTGATCAGTTGATCACTGAGTGGTACGATACTTGTACTTGAGCTGTAGGAGAGTGTATCTCTCTGAGTTGTAGGAACAAGTTTGCCCTGAGGTAGGGCTATCCTCCATAGCCTGAGTGGTAAGGCTTAATTTCCTGAGGTAGGTGATACTTGTATCACTGAGTGTAGGTCCTTGTGGCTGAGGTGTAAGTCTTGGAGGAGACTGAGAGATCCTAAGGGATTTGAGGTGTAAGATCCTTATAGCATTGGTATGGAGAAGAGCCTTGACCAAGAGGAAGTTGGAAAGGTGGGAGGAGAGTGGATGTACCCAAAGATTGGGGAACCACTACAAATCTTTATGTACTCTATTGTGTTGGTTTTCTTTATATAGGTAGCTCATCTTGAAAGCAGAAATTAACAAACAACTAAAGCAGCATACTAAAAGAAAATAAAAGATAGTCACTAAGGACTAAGAAACCTATTCACCCCCTCTAGGTGATTTAGCTATCCTTGAAATAACGACTTTCAGTTCTCATCCATCAGCTTCCATTCCATCCCCTGCATCTACTCAGGCTCCACCTGAGTTCATGTATTTGGATTTATCTTCTATTGCTTCTAATCTTTTGGATTTCATCACTCCTACTATCAGGAAACTAATAGATGAAGCCATGGCTCCTCTTGTTGCTACTATCTCTGACCTCTCTTATAAGCTAACCTCTTCCTCTTTTGTCCCTTCTTTTGGGGGTCTAGATTCAGTTCTCCCTGGATCTAGGCAGGGGGAGATGTTTCATGAAGAAGCTCCAAATACTGCAGTTTCAGTTTCAGCCAATGCAGAAGTTCCAGAGGTTACAACAGTAGCAGTTTCAGATTCAGAAATGATTGAAGTTTCAGTTGAAGATGAGTTGTCAGCAGAACCAGAAGTTATTACTATTATTGATGTTATTTTTCATCCCATAGTTGATTTACATTCTCTTTTATCAGATTTTGAACAACTGTATAGTTATCTTCCCAATATACCAGTTTTTGAAATAGATCCTTCTAGACCTATAGTCTGTTATACTGCTCCTGTTAATACTTCTGTCATAGAATAGTTTTTACAAGTTATTTCTACCAATTTTGATTCTACCTCACATCCTATGATAGTTGATGAACAGACTACTATACTTGAAGATATAATAAATTTTGGGCAGATTCATTCCCCTCCTATTTTTGCTTGAGATGAATCTCCTCTGCCTAATTTTGATGATTTGCTTAATGAAGATATAGAAAAGGAAGACAATGTATATAAACAGCCAGAGGATAATACTAAGTCATATAAACATATAAATGAATTATATGATCACCAACAAAAGAATTTGAAGATCATGGAGAGTTAAATGATTCAGAAGACTCTGGGTCTAAGAAAAGAAAGTTAAAGAAGAAGGCTCCAGCTAAGATTGCTCCTCAACCTTCATCAACAATAGATATTCCATATTACATTATGCATGGAATTCCTCTCACTCCAGACCTTCCACACTGGATGAAATTCTCCAAAAATGAGCAGAAAAATAGGAAGAAGATGGGGAGATATCATTCTCCACCTCAAAAGTCTTGGAGATGACCTCCTCCACCTCCTACTCGAGAAGCAGGGACAACTGGTAATGTTTCTTCTTCTCAGAGGCTTTCCTCTCATCATCACACTAAATCTACTCAACACAGGTAACCAACAAGATCTGACACTCAAAGCAGTCAAAGCATCTAGAAACAACATTCAAACCAAGAAAGGCCACCTTCTCCAGTTTATGATACATAGTTGGATCCAGTGTTTAGAATGGCAAGGTTTAATGAGCAAGTTTCTCTATCTTAGATTAAGAAAGCCAGGAAAGAGGGTAAGGACCCCTTACAATTCACCACTATGTCCTCATACAGACAAAAGGAACCGGACAGATATTCAAAGAAGAGATTGTTCAATGTTGATAAGTACATGAGTCTGCATCTTGAAGCAGTAGTTCCAAGAACTACTTCTCTAAAGATTATTGGCTCTCAAGAATTAAAGATGAGCAAAAGGGAAGCAGAAGATCCTACCAGAAAGCTTTTTTTTCACCAAATCTTCTTCAGAATCTCCTTTAGCAGCACCTCAGAAAGATTCTTGATTTTTGTTTATGTTTTTGACCTATGATGTTGTTTTTTTAAACTCTCAAAGCACTTATTATATATCTGCTGAAAATTTTATTTTTGCTAGATTTTTATGCTTTGTGTTTTTTTTATTTTTGATAGTATCCTCACCCAAATAAGGGGAGATTGTTGGAACCCTATACTAATTTGGGCTAGGATCACTATTATTTATTTAGGATGATTAGTTTGGCCCACTTTGTACAGTCTAGGAACATAAGTTTATTTCCAGGGTTGCTACTTTATAAGAATTCCAGAGAAGTGCTGTTCAACGAATGTGGAATTCAGATCGACGAAAGCTGAGCTAAATTCAACGAACGCCAAGCTCAGTTCGACGGACTCAGAGTTCTAACTCTGAGTTTAGCTCGACGAACTCTGGGATCTGTTCAACAAATGATGATCACAACTCAGGCTCAGCTTGACGAACTCCAGGCTCAGTTCGACGAACTCCAGGCTCAGTTTGATGAACTCCAGGCTCAGTTCGACGATCTCAAGGCTCAGTTCGATGAATTTCTTGCAGTGTTCAATATTTAGACAGTTTTATATTCTGAAGGCAGAATGATTTTGAAAGGCTTAATTATAATCAGTTACACTCTGATATTTAATGCTAAATATTCTTAAAGAATATAACCGTTTCAGGCAGCATTAAATATGGATTTATCACAGAGTTTAATTCTAATTTATTATCAAGAGCAGTTACAATTCTCTGAGTTTCTTCAGGCATTTCAGAATGGTTTTAATTCAAATGTTTGAATTCTACTCAAACAGTATATATTCAGAAGATTGCTACTTAAAGGGGTTACAGATTTAGGTGTTACTGACCGAGACACACATAAAGATTTTGGATAAGCTGCTTCAGACTCTCCAAGAGACATTCTATTTCATATCTGTCTGAAAGATCTTCTGGAGAGGAAAATACTTAATAAGGCCTACACCTTGAAGAAACGCTCACCTCCGTTGATCACAAATTCTATTCAACCCAGGGGGTGATTTTTGCAACAACATCCACTAAAGTCTTCTCAGAGAAACTTGAAAGAGAAGAAAAACATCTAAACTTCATTTAGTTTACTACCTAAACTGTGTACAGGGTTATAACTCCCTTCAAAAGTTAACTTTCGGTTCATAAGTCACCTGATCAAAAGACTTAGGTTGGTTTTTGGGCACCCAATCATAAGCTCAAAGGGTTGCTAGATCTCCCTTAGAAAATAGATCTTTTGGTGGCAGGACACCATATCAAATACCTGTAGTGGATTCCTACCAGGGTGGTATAAGAGTAGACGTACCCAAATTTATTGGGGAACTACTATAAAATTTCTTGTGTCGTCTGTGATTGCTTTACTTTCTATTGTGTGCTGTGATTTTCATATATATATATATATATATCACTTACTTTAAATCCGCTATAAAAATAAATTAAACTTTTTAATATACACTATTCACCCCCCTTCTAGTGTAAAATCAGATCTATCCCTCACTTTCACATCCCACCATAGTCTTGCCTCACCATCCAACAAGAAGGTAGTCATAGTGACTTTTTGCCACTCTTCTGTTTCAGTTACCGTCATGACTCTCTTTATTCTTGAAAGCCAATCTTCGGCTTGTGTAGGGGTTCTAGTACCCATAAACACATGGGGATTAAAACTCATAATATGTTTCAATTATTTTTCTGTCACTCGCCTTGTGTCCATTGGCTCCACTTGCCTCACAGTTATGTGCTCAACTACGCCAACAGGTTTCTGGACCATCACATGAATAGAAGGTTGTCTCTGACCTCCTGCTTGAGCATTGATCATTGCGAACACAACTTCTGCAACCAACCATATGGTCTATACAGAAGGAGGAGGTGTTAGCACCTCATTTGGTGCACTACCCTCCACTTAGCGCTGGGGTTCTTGCTGCCCCACACCACTTCTAGTCGCCTACAATGTAAAACACACAATTAAGCAACTAAAAATATTCCCAAAAGTAATTATAGGAACATACTAGTTCCTCAAGCATGTGTATTTTCATTCCTAAGTGGACATTCATGGGTTCATTTTGGTTATCATGTCAACACACTTCACATGTGCTTACCACCCCTTAAAAGAATTCGACCACGAATTCAGATAAGAAAGACCGAGAACAGAATCTGATACCAATTTATAACGCCCACATCTGTCGCATAGCATACAATAGAAGCTCCAGCTGGGGCCCGACACCATATACCACAGATAGGTAAAGGTGTTACTTATGTTTTTCAAATACAAGTTCAACTATGAACACATCCTATCTCAGAGCATTCTAGCTAAAGCAGTTTAAGTTATGAACCCAACACATGGAATGTCCACTATATACCCACAAAGGAATGAAGTATATATATTGTTGGGTATATTGGTCACAATGTACTTAATTTGAAGAAGCCTTTTCAGTTCAATGATATACACATAGTTGCATTTGATGAATGTTAATTTCATGTATGCAGACAAATAAAACTAAGTTCAAAAGTGTCGAGACACTAAACAAGTGTCGACATCTTTGTCAAGGATGTGCTGAGACAAGGAGAAAGTTGTGTTGACACTCAGGACTAGTGTCAACACACTTAAACAAGAAGTTCTGAGTTAAGGAGAAAGTTGTGTCAACACCCAGGACTTGGGTCGACACTATGATACAAGAAAACAACTGTGTTGACACTCAGGACTAGTGTCGACACACACCGCACAAGTTATGTCGAGACAAAGAGAAGCTGTATCGACACTAAGGACAAGTGTCAACACACTCTATACAAGTAGTGTCGACACTGAAGACAACTGTGTCGACACTCAAGAGAAGTCTCAACACACTTCACAAGCTGAGTCAAGACTGGAATCAAGCAGTGTCGACACTCAGGACTAGTGTCGACACATTCTTCATCAACTGTGTCAAGACATGGTGAAGGTTATGTCGACACATTCAAAAGTTTATCGACACCACTACAAGAGAAGTGTTGACACCCAAGACAGGTGTCGACACATCCAACAGTCAAGTTTCAACACTTCAATTAGATTTGATTCATAAGTACAAAAATCAAGCCAGAGGGTCTGACAACTATCAAAACTTTCAAATGTCAGTTATTAACCGGATCAGCCGGTTACCTTTGGCAGTGCCTATATAAAGGGATCTACACTTCAAAAAAAAGAGAGAAAAATTTGGCAAGTCCAGGCCTAAGAAGCTATATGCTAGAATTCAGAAGGTGGAGAGAAGCTAGATCAAGAATCGTCTTCAACATTCTCCAGCCTAGATCTACCCTAATTTTAACTTCAAGAAGCTTTGAAAGCTAAGAAGGGCAGGATCAAATCTATCACTTCAAGATCAAATTAAGGAAGAGAACAGATCAGTATCAGATCAAGAACCAGTCAACCATTCCTCTCTTGCTGGGTGACTTGTTCTGAATCAATCTCTTTTACTTTTGTTAATTTTATAAGATCTACTATAGATCTGAGTGTAGGGGAAACATTTTCTCTGAGAATGTAAGCCTATGTTATAAAGGCTGAGGTAGGACAGGGATTGCATGATGTAGGAGAAGTGGGAATTTCTCTGAGTTGTAGGGCAGGATTTGTCTGAGAAGTGGGAGTGTAGATATATTCTGAGGTAGAGTTCTTGGTAAGAAATTGAGGCGTAGGATCTTTGTGATCTGAGTGGTAAGACTTGTAAAGTCTGAGTTGTAGGAGCCAACTGGGCTCTGAGCTGTAAGATTTGAGGATCTGAGTAAAGGAATAAGAGGAGTTTGACCGAATCTAGTTCATTACTAGATAGGCGAATAGGGAAAGTGGATGTACCCATAAATGAAAGACAAGTTGCTGATATCACTTTCTCAGAGAGAATGTAGAAAAAGAAAACCTTAGCTTACAACATATTCCAACTGAAAGACAAGTTACTGATATTTTTACAAAACCCCTAAATGAAAGTAAGTTCAATTATTTTAAATTTGAACTAGGCATGTTTAATATTAAATAAATAATTATACTTAAAAGGATGACTAATTAGGAAAGCAAATATTTTAAAATTTTTACGTTAATTAGTCAGGAAATATAAGTAAGAACACAAAATTTGTCTAATTCAAAGGATTGTGTCGAGAAACCAGAGTGTGTGTCAACACTATTAGTACAGGTGTGTCAAGATACCACAACGTGTGTCGACACTAGTAGAATAGGTTTGTCGAGACACGTGACTGTGTGTCGACACTGATTAGCGAATGTGTGTCGACACTGATGAGAGGATGTGTGTTGAGACATTACATGTTAGTATTGAGACCTTAAGGTCTGTGTCGAGAAACATAAACATTGTGTCGACACATGTCGACACATCTCGACAGTTTAGGTTTTCTTTGTCCAATCCAGATATTTCCAATAATGAAAAACTTACTAAATACAGCACACCTTTTCATCTTCAAAAGAATGATGTTATAAACAGTAGGTGTTATGTTTTGTCGACTTCACTCGCCAGTAATCTTGAGAGACTAATCATTGTGTGTCGAGACATAGAAATCCATAGCCGACACACTTCAAACTCAAGATATTTCAACAAGAATGGCACCAAAGATGTACGATCACATCAACGAGGGATATGAACTTGTGCGCAACGCATTCGACACCGCATCTGAAGATATAAATAAAGTGATTGACCTTGTGATTGAGGCTGGGCTGGAGTATCTACTTTCAGAACCAACCAAGATCTGGAAGAAAGAGGTATCTAAATTTTACTCTAATACCTCATTAAACTCTAACTCTGACAAGATAAAATCCATTGTTAATGGAGCAAGGATAAATGTAACTACCAAAAGATTGGCTAAAGTCTTGTTGGGTACAATGTTTATATGTACTAGATTTGGAGAAGCCTCATCTTAATCAATGATATACATCAATTTGTATTTGATGTATGTTTGGGTTACATTGTGCAGGTTTAAGCATTGGAAGAAAATTTTCTAAGTACAAGTGTCGACACTTGGGAAGAATTATGTCGACACCTAAAGAAGAAGTTGAGTCGACACCTAGGTATTGTGTCGACACCAACAGAAGAAGTTGTGTCGATGATGAATTGTAAATATACGCATTTTTATGTACATTAAATAAGTCGTTTTACTTTATTTTTCTCTTTTTTACTTTTTTTTGTTCAATAAAATGCTATTATTTTTGTAAATATTATACTAACTTGTTTTATTTTATTTTTCAGGAAAAATCAAAAATCTGCCCAAAACAGTAAGTACACGCCCGTGTACTTACTGGTCACGCCCGTGTCCAGGGCGTGACAATACAATTTTCCGTGAAATCAGCTCGACGAATTCAAGCTCGACGATCGTCGACACGCCCGGCCCCACGCCCATGTCAATCCGACACGGGGCGTGACCCAAGCCAGTGACCACTTCAGCAAGCTCGAAGAAAATTCTGCTCGAAGTTTTCAGATCGATGATCTTCGGCCAACCCGACACACCCAGCGTCACGCTCGTGACAAAGGGCGTGACTCCTCCACCTGGCTGACAAAGACCCGCGCTTGACGATCTTCCCGCTCGACGATCGTCGAACTCGATCTTCCCACTCGATAATTTTTCTGCTCGACGATTTGTCCTGCTCGACGATTTTCCTTCTTGACGATCTTCTCGCTCGATGATCGTCGAACTCATCGACATTCGCGCTCGATGATTTTTCAAGTCGACAAGACCCAGTGATAGCTCAAAGACCCGCACCCAGATCTACCTCCCCGACACGCCCGGAGTCACGCCTGTTACCTGGGGCTTGACCAACGCGAGACTGACACGTGTCCAGCCCAAAGTCCACTTTCCCGTCAAATCGACGACCGCATTTTGTACGGTGCTAACATGCCCCCCTACACGCCCATGTCAGGGGGCGTGTCACCTGGAATTTTTGCCTATTTAAACCAGCTTACTAGATGTAATCCTGTTCCACTTTTTGGATCCATTTTGTATAAGTGTTATGCTGCTGTGATGAAATCCAAATGTGTTGTAAGAGATATTTTCTCTCCCCCCCTCTCTCTTCTATTTTAGCTTTGTAATTACCCTTTTTATTATTGCAATTGTATTTTTTTTCCATTAAATCCCTTGGACTTCATCTATGTTTCATCCCTTATGCAATCGTATCTTTTTTGCTTTTGTTTTAACTTAGTCTTTTTTGTTCTTCTTTATACATGTGTGTGTGTGTGTGTGTGTGTGTGTGTGTATGAGTATAACTTGATAATTTTATGTTCTTAGTTTTGTTAACTTAGAATTGTTATAGCTTTATTTGCATTCCTATAGATCCGTCAAAAATGTTTTCAAAGTTATTTTCATTTCTTTTAACTTAGATTTTTCTTTTTAGGTTGTAAAACTTTTTCATTTTTTTAGCTTTATTTTCACTTTTTAATCACTTTTACGGAGTTATAGGAATAATTATATGGTTGTTTTAATTTTTCATACACTTAGATTTTCATTTAAAACTTTTGTCAGTTTAATTTTTCTGTCTTCTTCTTGCGCATTTCTACCGCATTCTAGCGGTAGAAATGCAGTTATTTTAATTTTAGCTTTCTTTACTTACTATAGAGTGTGTGTGTGAGTAAGCATTTATTTCCGCCTACTCGTTAAGAGTTAAATGACACATTGTTTTTATTTCATTCTGTAGAGTGCGTGAGTTTGTTGTATTTATTTCCGCCTACTCGCTAGGAGATAAATGGCAGGGCTTTATTTTCCTTACTCATTTGAGTAGGATTTGTGTGTGTGAGTTTTACTTTCTATAAAGTGCTTGCGTGTGAGCATCTATTTAGTTCTACTCGTTTGAGTAGGACCTGCTTTCTTCCTCCCGCCCACGCATTTGCACCGGGACTCGCATTTTACCGCTTTCATTTTAGTCCTACTCGTTTGAGTAGGATTTGCAATTTACTGCTTTCTTTCCTGCTTTCATTTTCTTGCTTTCTTTACTGCTTTCTTTATCGCTTTCTTTTCTGCTTTTCCTCGCAAGCCGCCCCCATTTCGATGAATGGCTAACTGTTCTTAGCCCTCAGTATCGAAGAGCATTGAGGACAAATAAAATAGCGTAAAATAATTAAAGCTCTCATTTTTCTAATTAATTAAAGTACTTACGGTTTGCCTAGGGTTTACGACGCGTAGGACCACATAATCGATGTGTGGGCCATATTTCCGTAGTCCATATGCTAGCTAGCTGAGAGGCCGTGCATATGTACCGATCACCCCTTGGAAAGAGAGTTCTACACTAACCCTCGAGAGAGGAGGCGCGCCAACTCTACCGGATTGGGTTCCCCACCCAATAGCGGGGTTCTTAGCGTAATGCAGGCGTTAAGAGGAATTATTCATCGGACTAACGTTCGGTCAAATAGTCTTAGCGTTCAGATGAGCGATAGCCCTATAGCTAGGTGAGCTCATTCTAGTGGAACCTCCACGACCAAGTCTCTTCCTTAATTAATTAGAAATTTAGGATCTCTTTTTATTTAAAGTATATTTTAGTTCTAATTCTATTCGGTGTCATCGAGCTAAGCTCTTCATCGGCTCCACCTTTATTATGCTTTTATTTTCCGACTTTTGTTTATATATATTACCCGACAAGTAATTATCGGTAAAATAATAGTCCCATCCAGGGAAGAGTAGAAATAATCGAACCGACCCCGAGAACAATAGGACCTCAATATTCCACACCGGAATATCCTGTACTACTCACGATAGGTGCACTTGACTTCTTTCATTAAAACTCGATCTAAACCGTTTTATATCCAAATTAAATAAATCTGTGCGCCCCGTTTTCTAAATAAAACCAAATCTGCTTTTCTACTTAAATAAAACCGCCGGGTCGGCGCACGACCGTAAATATTTTTGGAGTTTTAACCAATCAAGTTTTTGGCGTCGTTGCCGGGTAACCGCATTAAGTTTTCGGACTTGATGCGACAATATCAATCAAGTTTTTGGCGTCGTTGCCAGGAAAAATGCGAGTCGTTATTTTGAATCAGGGAAATCTATTAATTTTACCTATATCTCTATATATAACAAAAATTTAAAATGGCCAACAAAAAATACTAATAATAATCCTTATAATAATAATAATAACAACTTTAAAAAAATTACAAAATCTTAAAAACCAATTTTTTTTAAAAAAAACCCTATAAAACTAAAATTTGAAAAACCTATAAAACTAAAAATTTGAAAAAAAACTATAAAACTAAAACACTAAAAAATCTAGAAAATGAAAAAACACATAAATTTTTTTTTCATTAATTTTATAACTAAACAAAAAAATCTACAAAAACCTAAAAAACTAAAAACCCACAAAAAATCTAAAAACTCTAAAAACCTGAAAACAAAAAAATCCAAAAAACTTAAAAACCTAAAAACGTCACAAAAAAAACAAAAACCTACAAAAATCTCTAACAAAAAAAAATAAAATATATAAATTTAGTTATTAAAATGTATATATATATTGTTTAGCTTATTTTCACTTATTTTGGTTCCCTTCGGCGCACTTTTTCACTCTTGTCCGCGCTAGGGGTCGCATTTTGTAAGCACTCATAAGCTAAGACGTCAGCTTCGAGTCACACGCACTTGTCACCCCCTATCGCCCACAACCCCTTTTTAGTCGAGTGTATCTTTTTCGTTTTTATGTTATCTTTTTGCTTTTTTTTTCTTTCCTCTACCTAATGCAGGGTTTCAACCCGGGCCTCCCGGACTCGTCTTAAGGGAAGCTTCTACCCTCACTTTTTCATTTTTGTACATATTATGATCTGTATATTATCGTTCCGCATACTTAGATTACAACATTAAGGGCAATGTTGGGTTTACGTATGGGGGTGTTTTCCTATTCTGCATTTTTTTATTCTGTACTCATCAAAAATACAAAAAAAATTGCAAAACTTAAAACTTAAAATTTTTTTCCTTGTTTTTTATAATAAAAAAACTCAAAAAAATCATAAAACAAAAAAATCATAAAAAAAAAACTTATAAAACAATAAAAATTCAAATTTTTTTTGTCTTTTTCATTGTAAATAGTTTTTGTAAAAATCGGGACCCCCCTTCTTCTTATTTATAAACACTCGCATTTTGCCTCCCCGCGGCGTTCGACTCATCGAACCAACCACCCAAATAAGAGTCTGTTCGCGGGCCGCCCTCGAGTTTTTTTCCTTTGTATATTATCTGAAAACAAAAAAAAAAAACAAAAAATTCTCTTTCCCCACTATCTTCTTTGTAAAATAACATCTTCCTTTCCTCCTTTTTATAAATAACTTATCAAAATACACTAAAAAACTCAAAAAAATTTTGCAAAACCAAAAAAAACTCATCAAAAAAAAGACAATAATTTTAAAAATTCACAAAAAAGATGATAATCACAAAAATACAAAAAAAAGATAAAACCCCTAAAATCCCAAAAATATTTTGTTAATTATGTAACGAATAAAATCGAATATCTCAATTCTTAATTTTCTTGCTATCCAAAAATTTTGTTTTGAGTTTATTTATTTGTGAATTTTATTAATTCTCTGTTTGCTAATTATTGATTGAAAAATTTAAATAGCCGGGGTTAAGTTTTAAAGAATTTATTATGCTTTGTTAAAGATAGCGAACTCATTTTTGGCACTACTTCTATTTTTTCATTGATAGAAGCACGTGTATTATGTTAGAAAGTAACGACTATAGAATTCAAAATACTTACTTTTAGCTTTCTGAAAAATTGGAACGTACAATTTATTAAGGTTGCTCTCAAATATTTTTAGGATTAAAAAAATCTAGTTTTCTTTTCTCCCCTTACCTATCATGACCTACTTGGCATGATAAAAATTTTATCCTTAAAAAGATCTTATGTCAATATGAATAAGATTTCATTCCGTAAACATATGCACCCAATAAGATTAAAAAGATTATATGTTATGGAGTAAGAGGATAAAATTCATTACTCCACATATACATTGGGTTAATTTTATTATGAAGTTGAAAAAAAAAACAAAGATCATATTAGGAAAACAAGATTTCATTTTCCTAATAATCCTATAAAGAAAAAAAATGGAGGTTTGAGAAAAAATTACCTCACCTCAAAATCCAAACCCTCTTCATAAACCAACATCAACCCCCTTAGCCAATTTCACGATTCAAGAATTAATTCAAAAATCTATTTGAGAGCATAATTAGTAAATTATATTATTTCTAGTAGCACTCATATAAGCTAGAGTTCATATAGTTCCAAACTATTTTCGTTAATCTAACCATTACAATTATTGCATTCTAGCGGTAAAAATGCAGTTGTTTTAATTTTTCAAGCTAGTAGGAGTTAGGTTTTATAGCTTTCTTTACTTACTGTAGAGTGTGTGTGTGAGTAAGCATTTATTTCCGCCTACTCGTTAAGAGTTAAATGACGCATTGTTTTTATTTCATTCTGTAGAGTGCGTGAGTTTGTTGTATTTATTTCCGCCTACTCGCTAGGAGTTAAATGGCAGGGCTTTATTTTCCCTACTCATTTGAGTACAATTTGTGTGTGTGAGTTTTACTTTCTGTAGAGTGCTTGCGTGTGAGCATTTATTTAGTTCTACTCGTTTGAGTTGGACCTACTTTCTTTCTCCCGCCACGCATTTGTGCCGGGACTCGCATTTTACCGCTTTCATTTTAGTCCTACTCGTTTGAGTAGGATTTGCAATTTACTGCTTTCTTAGCTGCTTTCATTTTCTTGCTTTCTTTACTGCTTTCTTTATCGCTTTCTTTTCTGCTTTTCCTCGCAAGCAGCCCCCATTCCGATGAGTGGCTAACTGTTCTTAGCCCTCAGTATCGAAGAGAATTGGGACAAATAAAATAGCTTAAAATAATTAAAGGTCTCATTTTTCTAATTAATTAAAGTACTTACGGTTTGCCTAGGGTTTACGATGCGTAAGACCACATAATCGATGTGTGGGCCCTATTTCCGTAGTCCCTATGCTAGCTAGCCGAGAGGCCATGCATATGTACCGATCACCCCTTGGCAAAAATAGATCTGCACTAACCCTCGAGAGAGGAGGCGCGCCAACTCTACCGGATTGGGTTCCCCACCCAATAACGGGGTTCTTAGCATAATGCGGGCGTTAAGAGGAATTCTTCGCCGGACTAATGTTCGGTCGAATAGTCTTAGCGTTCAGGTGAACGATAGCCCTATTGTACAACCCCGTGTTCGTCGAACGGGTCCCGCCAGGGAGGTCGAGCGGATCTAGCCCCGCGACCCGCACCCAAGCAGCAAGCAGACATACAACATGGGGGGCCGGTCCGCTCTCGCTCATTTTAGGCGAGCGAGCCAGGTGAGACGACACCCCTACTCTCCCGCTCGCTCTGATAAATCGCCGACCAAAGCGGGGGGTGCCCTTCGTCGCACCAGCGCAAGAGGATGGACTCAACAACCCGCGGCTAGCGAGCTAATCGGGGGGTCGCAATGGCCGCCAGCCAGCCCCTACTCGCGACCTGGTCGCCCGTCCGCCCCAGCAGCGGACAGGCAGGTCGCGGCTGTCCGGCTCGCGTTCTCCTAGGAAGAATAGGCGGACCGCTGGAGCTAGATCGTGCCCGCCTCCCGCGGAGGGAGATTGGAGGCGAGCTGACTCCCCAGGGGTGCGAATAGCTTCTCAGAATGGCGGAGCCACACTGTTGGCAGAACAGGTTGTACTGCGCATAGCTGTTCAGGACCGCGGAGTTTGGCTGTTGGCAGACCCAAGCAGGGTTTTTTTGGTATTTTCAGGTCAGTTCTTTTGGTTATTGGCAGTTCAGATTCCAAAAACTATAAATAAGACCCAAGGGGTACCTCAGAAGGCACGCTTTGAGTGCCTCCCTGCTCCTATTTTCAAGTGCTTTCTGAGGGTGCCTTAGCTCGGCTTCTGGCTAAGGAGGGGAAGCGCTCAGAGATCTTCCGGGTTTGTGGTGCGACCTCCCTGCCGAGCCCTTGGGTCTGTTTCACCTTGCCTTCTTTGTTATTTTTCTTGCAGGAGTGAAGTAGGCGCGAGACCACCCATTCCCCAAGGGTCGAACTCCACAGGAGACCGGATTCCGGTTTCAACATTTTGGTGCGGTGAGCGTGGATAGTTGTCAACGCAGAAAAGCTTTGGCGAGCTCAACGACGGGAGGACAAGGATCCGACAGGCCGGACTCGCCGCCCCCCCCCCGCCACTCGCAATGGTGGGGATGTTTGAAGATTTGAGAAACGAGGTGCTGACTCTTGTCAAGTTCGCACTCGGCACGCGGGCCGAGTGCTCGACTCCGGCAGTTCAGATCGCAGCTGCCCCGTCCTTGTGCGAGGACGCTCCCGGCAGGCGAGCTGGGAAGGAAGTAGCCGAGGAAGGCCGAGGGTGCGAGCTCCCCGGGCGCGAGCTTTTCCCTGGCTCAGCTAGCCGAGGTCGTTTTGGCGAGCTGGGCCCGCGAGATTCGCCGGCTCGTCTAGTGGGGGGGGGGGGGGCAGTCCTTTCAGCGAGCTGGTCTCCTCAGCTCCAGTCCCAGATGGATTCAGAGAACCCGAGATGTCCTACTATACCGGGAAGGGAGACCCGGTCCAGCACGTCCAATGGTTCGAGGACGTGGTCTCCATCCGCCAGATGTCGGATGGATTCAAATGCCGACTCTTCGCCATCACCCTCCGAGAGAAGGCGAGAGAGTGGTTCCACCAGCTGCCGGCTAGCTCCATCTACTGCTTCAAGGACTTGCGCAGAGAGTTCATGCTGAGGTTCACTACTTCGAAGAAGAGGAAGAAGGAGTCCGAGTCTCTGTTCCACATTAAGCAGGGAGTGAACGAAACGTTGGGAAGCTACGTGGACCGATTTCAGGAGGAAGTTAACCAGGTCCAAGAGATGTCGGGCCATAGTCTGATGATGGCTTTTACCCTGGGCCTACAGTAGGGTTTCTTCCGAATTGAGCTGAAGAGAGTTCCCCCCCTCTCCTACGAGGAGTTGATGGAGAGGGCGGCGAGAGAGGTCGACGGGGAGGCGTCGAACCCGGAATTTGCAAGGAAACTGGCCAGGTGGGCAACTGAGGAGGAAAAGGAGTCGAAGGGAGGAAGAGGACATGAAGAGAGAAGAGGGGAGCCTAGGCAGAGGGAGCAGAGGCAGCTCCAGTGGCAGCAGCAGCCGAGGTGGGGGCACCAGGAGCCCGACCGACGGCTGGGCTGGAGACCTGAAGGTCAGGAGCAAGGGCCACCGAGAGGCTACTACGAAAGGGGTCACTACCAGGGAAGGCAAGATCAGTTCCACCCTCCGGGCTGGAGGCAGGGCCAGAGGCCCCGGCTCCCCGATCAGGAGGAGGCTATGGCCATAGCTTTGGTAGTAAGGAGGGGGATCATGAGGAGGAGGAGAAGGGAGGTCAGGGCGGAGCTGCCCTATTGCGACTTCCATCAGGAAGAGGGGCACGCAACAGCAACGTGCCCGAAATTCTTGGAGATGAGATGGCATAGGGAGCTGCAGCAGCAGCAGCAGGCGCGGCAGGAAGTGAGGATTGAAGAGGTCCTGCCTCGGGCGGAGGAGGATCGCTGTGAGGACCGGGTGGATATGGGGACCCGAGGAGGGATCGAAGTGATCCACGAAGGGGTGGGGGTTGAGGCTTCCCGCAAGGCAAGCCTCCACACCATGTACCGGCAGAGCGTTGCCTCCACATCCCAAACCCCACCCCGGAGGAGAGGATCACCTTCTCCAGGAGTGATATGCCAGACCACGAGGACCCAATCTGCGATGCGCTGGTCATCAAGGTAGCCATCGAGAATTTTACTGTCTCTCGGATCCTCGTGGACAATGGGAGCACCGTCAACGACTTCTTCAAAAAGGCATTTGACGCGATGAAAGTGGAGGCGAAGAGGGTGCTGGCCGCAAATGGACCCTTGTTCGGGTTCTCAGGAGAAATAAAGGAAGTAGAGGGGGGTGTTAGCCTTCATGTCACCTTGGGGGGGGGGGCAGTCCCGAAACTGCAGGTTCGTCATCGTGGACGCCCCCAGCAGCTACAGCGCAATCTTTGGGAGGCCCCTTATCAGCGCCTTCCGCTGCGTCCCCTCATCTTTCCATCAATGCTTAAAGTTCAACGCTGAGGGGATCCAGGTCAGAGTCAGGGGGGACCCAAAAGTGGCACGGGAGTGCTATGTCACCGCGGTGAACACTATCTCTTGGCAGGAGGGAGCCGAGGAGATGGGTCGGAGGATGGAGGAGGCCGAGCAGGAGGTTGTCAGCAAGGAGCTGGGGGTAGAGAGTCGCGCTGAGGAGGCGACAGGAGATGATATGGAGGTGGCCGGAGTGATGGCTGTGGGGGAAGAGATGGAGGTAGAGGTCCCTGTTCCGGAGGAAGGGGATGCTGAGGGATGGGCGGAGCAGTCCAGGCTGGAGGCCGCAGAGGAAGTGGTAGTGCTGGAGGTGCTTACCCGTGGAGGCAGGATGGAGAAGATCCGCATCAGCTGGGGGCTAACCCCGGAGGACCAGGGCAGGATGCTGGAATGCATCCGGAAGAATGTGGGCATCTTCGCCTGGAACGCCGCGGAGATGCCGGCGGTTGACGCGGATGTGGCCTGCCACCACCTCAACCTGGACCCGAGAACACGCCCCGTTCAGCAGAAGAAGAGGTCTACGGCGGACAAGCTGGCGGAGCCCATCAGGGAGGAGGTGGCGAAACTCCTCAAGGCTAGCTTCGTATCCGAGATTCAGTATCCCGGCTAGGTCTCCAACGTGGTTATGGTTAAAAAAGGAGACGGCCGGTGGAGAATGTGTATCGATTTTTCGTTACTTAATAAAGCTTGTCCTAAGGACTGTTATCCTTTGCCTCGGATCGACGCGCTGGTTGACTCAGCCATCGGTTTCTCTGTAATGAGTTTTTTAGATGCTTTTTCAGGTTACCACCAAATCAGGATGCACACCCCGGACATCAAGGATGTCTCGTTCATCACAGGGGATGGCTGCTACTGCTACAAGATGATGCCTTTCGGGCTGAAGAACGTTGGGGCCACCTACCAAAAAATGATGGATAGGGTCTTCAAGGAGCAAAGGGGGAGGAATTTGGAGGTATACGTGGACGACCTCATGGTCAAAAGTCGGGATGTGGACTCCCACCTCCGGGACCTGGAGGAGACCTTCGCCACCTTGCGCAGATACAAGATGCGGTAGAATCCCCTTAAGTGTGTCTTTGGGACCAGCAGGGGAAAGTTCCTGGGGCACCTCCTCACCCCCGTAGGGGTCGAGCCGAATCCAGATAAGGTCAGGGCTATCTTGGAGCTGGGGTCCCCGTGGAATTGTAAGGAGGTCCAACGGCTGACGGGGAAGCTAGCAGGGCTGAGTCACTTCCTTTCTCGGGCAGGGGAGAAGTTCTCCCCCTTCTTCAAAACGCTAAGGGGAGGTCAGAGGTTTGAATGGACCAAAGAGTGCGAGGAGGCATTCCAGGCCCTCAAAGTGCAGTTGACACAGGCTCCGCTGCTTCAGGGGCCAAAGGAGGGGGAGGACCTGTTCCTATATCTCGGGGTCGGGGCAGAGGCCTTGAGCTCCATCTTGGTTCATGAAGAAGGGAAGAGGCAGCTCCCTATTTATTACATCAGCCGGGTCCTAAGGAAGGCCGAGCTCCGGTATCCGATCTTGGAGAAGCTTGCATTTGCCCTAATCATCTCGGCTCGGAGGCTGCGACCTTTCTTCCAGGCACACTCAATCCGAGTGGTGACCGACCACCCTCTCAGCAACATCTTCGAGGGGGTGGAGAATTCAGGACAGCTGGCCAAGTGGTCGGTGGAGCTAAGCGAGTTCGATGTCTCCTTCGTTCCGCGGCTCTCGATCAAAGCTCAGGCGATGGCCGACTTTCTGGCCGACTACGTGGTGGAAGTAGCGGAGGAAGAGCTCACCCGCCCGACTCCTTGGAAGGTGAGGGTGGATGGAGCCTCAGGGGGGCATTCCCTTGGAGTGGGGGTGATCCTAGAAAGCCCTCAAGGGACTCGAATTGAGCAGACGGTGGTGGTGCACTTTCCCATTACAAACAACCAGGCCGAGTACGAGGCCGTGATAGCAGGGCTACGCCTGGCCAGGGAGCTGGGGGTGTCGGATGTGGAGGTCCTTACTGACTCCATGGTAGTAGCTTCCCAGATCAATGGGGAGTTCGAGGCAAGGGAGCCCACCTTGCGATCATACTTGGCCAAGGTGAAGGGGGTCATTGGCACCTTTCAAACTTTCATCATCCGACACGTGCCCAGGGAAGAGAATGAGCAAGCCGATCAGCTGGCAAAACATGGTCCCCAGGTGCGGGGCACCATCAACGACCTGTTCCGCCCCTCCATCGAGTAAGGAGAGCTTATGGAAATCGACCGGCAAGCTTCGTGAATGGACCCAGTTGTAGTTTTCCTCTCCACGGGGAAATATCCGGAGGGGGTAGACAAGAAGAAGCCAAGGCACAAGTCCGCCTATTACCTCCTCCGGGACGGGCAGCTATACAGGAAGACACTCTCGGGGATGCTGGCTCGCTGCGTGGCCGAGGGCGAGGTGCAGAGGATCTTGGAGGAAGTCCACTCCGGCGAATGTGGGAGCCATTCCGGGATTCGGACCCTGGAGGGAAGGATAGTCAGGTAAGGGTATTTCTGGCCCACCCTGGGTTGAGACGCCGCCGAGTTCACAAGAAGATGTCACAAATGCCAGATGTTTGCCCCTCTTCAGCTACAGCCTGCCCAACGACTCAGGAGTATCACAGCCCCCTGGCCCTTCGCGATCTGGGGAATGGATTTGGTTGGGCCATTTCCCCAAGCCAGCGGTCAGAGGAGGTTCCTCCTAGTGATGATTGATTACTTCTCCAAGTGGGTGGAGGTGAAGGCACTGGCCAAGGTGACCTCCCAGGTGATCAGGAACTTTGTTTGGGGGGAGATCATCTGTCGCCATGGGCTGCCCCAGGCCATCGTCACGGACAACAGGACCCAGTTCGCCAGTGCAGAGTTCACCAGCTTTTGCGAGCAGCTGGGGATCGACCTCAGGTTCGTCTCGGTCCATCACCCTAGGAGCAACGGGCAGGTGGAGGCCGCGAACAAGATCATCGTCAACCTCCTCAAAAAGAAGGTGGAGAATTTGAAGGGGAGCTGGGTGGAGCAGCTCCCCGCAGTTATCTGGGCCCTAAGAACCACCCCTAACACAGCTACAGGGGAGACCCCCTTCAAGCTTTCCCATGGGTGCGAGGCAGTGCTCCCCGTGGAGTTCGAAGTCCAAAAACCGCGAGTCGTGGCAGCCAAAAAAGGCCGTGAAGAATGGCAGGCCGAGAACGAGGAGGAGCTGAGACTCTCCCTTGACATGGTGGAAGAATTGAGGGACCTTTCGGCTGTCCGGCAGGAGGAGATAAAAAGAAGGATGGCCAAGTACTTTGACAAGCATGTTAGGGTCAAGCAGTTCGTGGGAGGAGACCTGGTGCTGAAGAAGGTGGATGCGGCAGGGAGGTCGGCATCCGTAGGGAAGCTCAATCCCAGTTGGGAGGGACCATTTATTGTAAAGGAAGCTCTCAAGTCAGGAGGCTATCGACTCCAAAATGTAGAGGGGGAGACCCTGAGTCACACATGGAGTGGTGACGACTTGAAGCGTTTTTTCCCCTAAAGCATATAAGTGACACTTTTATTATAATAAATTTCTTCAAACGCCCCAGTACGGTCATAGCCAGCTTGCATAGAGAATTGGAATATGTTTGGACCCCGAGAAGATCCCGCTTCCAGGCTCTCACCTAGCTGGCAGGGCCGGAAGTCACTCGGTGTCATCCTTGGCCTCGAGAAGATCCCGCTGCCAGGCTCTCACCTAGCTGGCAGGGCCGGAAGTCACTCGATGGAATATATTTGGACCCCGAGAAGATCCCGCTGCCAGGCTCTCACATAGCTGGCAGGGCTGGAAGTCACTCGGTGTCATCCTTGGCCTCGAGAAGATCCCGCTGCCAGGCTCTCACCTAGCTGGCAGGGCCGGAAATCACTCGATGGAATATGTTTGGACCCCGAGAAGATCCCGCTGCCAGGCTCTCACCTAGCTGGCAGTGCCGGAAGTCAGTAGGTGTCATCCTTGGCCTCGAGAAGATCCCGCTGTCAGGCTCTCACCTAGCTGGCAGGGGCGGAAGTCACTCGATGGAATATGTTTAGACCCCGAGAAGATCCAGCTGCCAGGCTCTCACCTAGCTGGCAGGGCCGGAAGTCACTCGGTGTCATCCTTGACCTCGAGAAGATCCCGCTGCCAGGCTCTCACCTAGCTGGCAGGGCCGGAAGTCACTCAATGGAATATGTTTGGACCCTGAGAAGATCCCGCTCCCAGGCTCTCACCTAGCTGGCAGGGCCGGAAGTCACTCGGTGTCATCCTTAGCCTCGAGAAGATCCCGTTGCCAGGCTCTCACCTAGCTGACAGGGCCGGAAGTCACTCGATGGCAGCAGTTTGCGACCCAGAGCGAATCACGATGCCGGGCCCCCACCAAGCCAGCAGGGCGAAAAACTACTCAAATGGTGTTAACAATGGAGTGGAGTCGCGAAGATTAGCCAAAAGGGGGGAGGGTCTAGCATAACCACCCAGCCCAAAGATTGGCGACCGGGAGGAGGCGAGAACCCGGGTCGCGCCTCAGCGAGCCGCCTCGCCTCGCCCGGTCGGCGAGTGGCCTCGGCAGCGGAGGCCGCGCCGCTGATACAGGTCGCTCACAGCGGGATGGCCTGCCAGGCCCCCTATAACTCCCGAGCCGAATCCATAGGCATACGACCCCGTTGACGCAACGCGAGGTGAGCGGCGTCGAGCGGGAAAAGCAGAAAAATTGCATCGCGCGATGACAGCAGACAGACGTAAGTAACGAGTGGGGAAGCATGTATATGAGCATTGATAGACGAGAAATCAAGAAGTAAATTCGCGGCCCGCGCTTACATCTCAAAATAGCATAAAAGACATAGTGAATACACTTAACAGACAAATATCAAAATGCGGGGGAGACGCGAGATCTGGGGGCATGAAGTCCTAAATGCGCTTGAAGGACTGGTCTCCAGGGTCCGGTACGGGAAGGAACATCGCCGGAACCACGTCGCCCGCCGAGAGTTCCGCCGCCTCGCTCTTGAGAAGATCCGCGCGTCGCAGCATCTGCATCGTGTACTTCGCGGCGCTGGCGGCATTCTTTTGCATCAGCACCTCCAACTCGTGGTCGGAGTGGTGTGCGAGCGGGAAGCCCCTGTTATCTGGCGGAGGGACAGCGGCGGCGGCCTCCAGCTCGCGTACCCGTGCCTCCAGCGCTGACTTGTCCTGAGCAAGGGTGGCGATCTCAACACCCATCCGACTAGCCGTCGCGGCATCCTGAAAAGCGGAAAAGGAAGTTATAAGGCGGATTCGCGAAGAGAGGCGGTCGTTGGAAGTGAGCACGTACCACCCCTCCCAGGTACTGCGTGAGGGTCTCCTCGGCCGCGTCGGCCCGCCTTCTCTGAAGATCCGAGTCCTCCTGAGCGAGTTTTCGCGCCTCCTCCTTCTCGTCCGCCAACTTCTGGAGAGAGGCGGCGTTCCGCTCCAGCTGGGTGCAGCGCCTCCCCACCATGTGGGCCAACTCCAGGCCGCATAGTTGGGCCCGCGCGCTCTCGTGCACCAATACTCGCGTCGCCTCCTTGTTATAGATGGCGGCGTCCTCTCGCGAGTACAGGTCGAACGAAAAATTATATGCCTCCCCGCCGATGGTGTCCTGCTCCAGCCAACTCGGCAACAGAGTCGAGACCACCGCGCGGTTAGACTCCTTGTCCCATGACAGGAGCGGGATGCCAAGCTCGTCCAGATATTTCTCGCCGTAGCCGAAGTTACGATGCCCTCTCGGCACAGGCCTCGCGGTGGTTTGCGACCCATCCGGCGGCCCGGAAGTACCCGCCGCCTCGGCGGGGATGTCGCTGGTCGAAGCGACTATGGGGGGGAGCCCTCGGTCGGTTGATCAGCCGGGGCCTTGCCTTTCCTCTGGCCCCTGGCTAGTTGCTGACCCGTAGATTTTGCCGTCTTTGGCGGGGGAGCGGGCTGCTCGTGGCCCGGCCTCTTCTTGGCAGTGATCGACGGGGCCTCGCGCTGAGCGGCGTTAGCGGCCTGAGCACGAGCGAGGACCTCGGAGGCAACCCGGGCACTCTCATAAGGGCTATGAAGGGGCACGTCTCGCTCGCCTGCCGAAAAAAGAGGGTTAGACCTGAGGAGTAGAGGGCGAGACAAGGGAAGTGGCGAGTGGCAAACCTGCCCCCAGGCGGGACGACGGCAAGGCTGTCGAGGTTGCGGCGCAGGTACGCGACCTCGAAGTTCTTCCCGGAGAAGAACCCGCACAAGTCGGCTTCATGGCCTCCCAGGCTTGGCGGGCGGTAACTCGCCTCGCTGAGCTGCACCGGCGAGTAGGAGACGTTGCCGAAATCCCCCTTGACGAACAAAAATTTCTTGAGCCAGTTGTGACTCTTGTTAACGGTCTCCCGCACTTTGAGGTGTGCGCTGGAGAAGTAGGCGGTGCCATCCCGGTTCGCACGGAAGGAGAATAGTTTGCGGAAAACCGCGAGATTAAACTCGATCCGCTCCTCCCGCAGGAAGCAGGAGAATACTACCATAACGGCTACAGAGTTCGGGGCCATCTGGCCTATGACGACCCCGAAGTACTTCAGTACCTGACGGACCTCTGGCCAGAGGGGGAGGCGAAGACCCACCTCAAAATGGGCCAGGGGAATGGCGAGCTCATTCCCGGACAGATCGTTGATCTTCTCCCCCTCCCCGGGCCGTCTCGCCGAGAATCCAGCTGGGATGTGGTCGCCTAGGGCCTCTAAGTATTCACGCTCTGAGATAATAGCGCGGGGAAAGTCGTGCTCCGAGATGGTCCAGGCGCATTTGCTTCACCCGTCCGCGTCGCTGCCGCCGCCGCCGCCCATTCCGCCGAATTGCCGCCGTTCAAGTGAGACAGACCCAATGGGAGAGCGTGAATCGTGCTAAGCGGAGAATAGGAGGCGAGTGAGTGCCGTGAAGCGACGAAAGGATAGGGACCTGCCACGCCTATTTATAGGGAGAAAGAAAGGGCGGGAAATTTCCCGCCAAAAGGAGAGGTGCGCGTAGCAAAAATCGGGCCTGACGGTTCAACTCCCCGACGCGCTGCCGCAGCGCCAGGACCGTTCTGCAGCAGGTCTCGCTCGACCGCGTCCGCGCGAAGAATGAGCGGGCGAGACTCAGCCCGAGCCCGCCCGGGATCCCGAGCGAGTCGCGAAGACACGTGGCTGGCGAGCTCCTCGGCTCGCTCCCGCCACGATCGGAGTGGCGGGATGAGCGAGATCATCCCCAGACCTGCCCGCGCACCAGGAGGTGGGCGAGGGGCGGACGCGAGCACCATCGGCCCCGCCTCGAGGAAAATAAAAACTGCAACACGGTAATTTTGACGCGCATCAGGAATCAGAAATCAGGCCCATAGGCGGGCGAGAAGAGTTGCAAATTGTTACAAATACATGATGAGGCTTTGAAATAGTGGAAACTCCGCGATATCCCGCGAGCGGGGGGAAGAAAGGCTGGATCAGTACTGGATCCACTTCCACCTGCCCCGCCGCTGCGTCCCCGATCGCGGCGGCACGCGAGGATAGTGGTAATCGCGCACCGCCACCAGCTCCTGCTGAGCCAGGCCGACTTGTTCCGAGGCATTCCTAAGATGCTCCTCGGCTCGCGTAATGTGCACGCCCGGCGAAGTGACATCGCCGCCTTCTGCTGTGCGTGGGGCTCCCTCCAAGGCCGCGAGCCGAGCCTCGGTGTCGGCCTTGTCTTGATCGACCCTCTTCACGAGCTCCTGAAGCAGCAGCGTGTGCTTCTGGAACAGCCGCGTCACCTGCCTCTTCATCCCCACCGCATCGGTCGGGTCGCCCAGGTAATCAGAAACACAGTCCACGTCGGGCGGAGGCGAATACCCTTCGCTCATCTCAGTTTCGGAATAGACCATGTTGTAGCCTACAAAAGGGCGATTCAGAAGGAGCGAGCGAGAACAAAGTCAACAGTAAGTACAAGCTGTAAGACCCCCTTTTTTTTTCTTTTTCGACACCGGGGTCTTAGGCCCAGAACCGCCGTTTTGCGGTGACTCCTTCACGCCCTGAAAGGTCATCACCACAAAGCGCCGATTCTGCCGGCCGATATCGATCACAGAAAAGTAGCACTATGATGTAAATGCAAATTGCAGTCCACAGAGAATCACAAGTCATAATAAATATAACTCCACGAAGGGAGTGTCCACAAAATAAAACATCAGAGTAGCAAAAACGGGCTTATGCCCGGTACATCATAGCCTCACTACAAAATCACTCATGCGGAAGCAGAAAAACTACTCAAGGTCGAGACTCACGGTCCCGGCTGTATGAACTCCGGAGCTAGACTGCCCCACCTCCAAGCGCACCGGTCTCTGGGGCTGCTCCTCCATGCTGGTCTCCACGATCCCCTAAATGATGCGGTTCGAAAACCGTTAGTCTAAAAGACTAAGTCCTATCATCCCCCGCCCCTTCCCCCACGGCTCCTAGGCACCGAGCGGAGAGGAAGAAAGGGGAGGACTTGAAGGTGGAGAATATCAAAAAGCAGATGGCAGTGGACCTATACTAGCAATTCTATAACATGTATGGTCAATAAGCTGAAATATGAAAAGTAACCTTCACTTATGTGAGAACACATAAGCCAAGGGGTCTTCTGCAACGCTCCCATAGTATAAAAAGTCTCATACCAATTTATACGTTGGGGTGTCGGTTATCAAGTAGCAGTAAATATAAATATCAAAATTAACCTTAATTTATAAACTTGCCCACACAAGCTTATAGACCAAGGGGTCATTTTGCAGGTCCTAAAGTATAAGCGTCCCATTCCACTTATACTTTAGGTGTCAGGGTTAAAGGAAACGATTATGCTATGACATGCAAGTGGGTATGATGGACATGCAAGTGCAACACACACACCCGACTCTGTGCACACAGACCTTTAGTTCCCCCTTTCTGGAGCCGTAACCTCCCAGGATACCTCCGTAGTGGCAGACGGAAGCGGTGGGTTGGGCCTCGCCCACCTCTAAACCAGTAAAGCACTACCGGTCAGACCTATCGTACGCCTCAACGCTTGGTGCACGAAGCGGACTCCTGCGTACTCTTGCCGGCTGGCGCACCGGACTTCTGATGGCGAAGTGCTAACCACACTTGCCGAGTCAACGAATTGGCGTCGGTGCATCGACCCTCCAATACGGAAGACCCACCACCTTAATTTCCTTTCCTTTTATGCACATGCAAATTTAGCGTAATCAAACCCGAGCCGAAGCTCCCCGGACAAACACGTCCGTCTCAAACCATTGAGCCGAAGCTCCCCGGACCCAAAGTCCGTCTTTTAACCATCCGAGCCGAAGCTCCAAGCTATCTACCAGTGCTATCAGTGTTTGTGAAAGGTGCAACCCTAATTACTAAGTTAATCTTTCCAGCTTTTAAAACGGTTTACGTTAACCCAGGACTGCCCCCGGTATTCCCTGTGAAGGGCTCTCAAGGGGCACTAGGAACTGTGTTGGGATTACGCCCAGCGTTCCCTTTCGCAAGGTACTTATTTTGTTATTGGTTGATTCCCTTACCCATTACTTTCTCATATTCCGATAAGCTAATCCTAGGGTGATTTGACTCCAACTCTCCTAGGGTAGGACGATCTTTCGTCGGACCCGAACGCCTATAAACCCTAGACAAAACCACACCCTACTCACTCATCTTCCATAGATGCAGCCCATTCCACTTATCCTTACAGCAAACCATCAAGACCCATCATACGTGCCCTAATTCACATCCAAATGAAATCCTGCAGTTTTGCTATATGCAGACCACTTAAGCTACATGACCCGTAAAAAGGGAAGTACATGAAATACTCATCCAGTACCCTTATGATAATTATTAGAGGGCTAAAATGACATTTGAAGCATAAATCCAGAAATCCATAATTTTCCTAATTTGTCTGATAATTAATTTATTTATTCTAGTGTCCAAAAGGCCCAAGTTTGAACATGAAGTACCATTTTCAGACAAGATAATAATCCACTAAATTTATGATAATTACAAAATGCATAATCAACTGTAAATCCTAAGTCTTCCAATTTTTTAGCAAGGTTTGGGCCCTTAAATGTAATTTCAAAGTTGCCTCATAAATAGTCAATTTAAAAGCTTTTACAGTAATAATGCCTCCAAAAATTCAGAGAAAATTCATGGATGACTGTCATGGCCTACAAATACCCTAGAATAAGTTTCATAATTTATCACATAAGAATAAGGCTATATTTGATTTTCTCATGAACTTTCATGTTTAAGAGTTAATGAACAAAGTATACTAATTATCCATCAAAAATTTCCACAAAAATTCCCACATGATATTATTGAGCTAGAAACACTATGCAGCAAGTTTCATGATTTTTCAATAAGTAATGGGCTCTTGCATGAATTATTTAGTATGTAATCAAAATAAAGCACTTGTGAAGTAGATGCCCTAAATAGATATCCAAAAATTCTAACAAAATTCATACAAGATTATTATAGCCTAAAACTAACTCTGCCCATGTTTCATACCCTTTCTATGGGCAGTGAAACCACAATAGCCAAATTATTAATTAGGGCAATACTATTGATTACAAATGAAGTGCTACAAATATTGATCAAAATTCCTCAAGTAAATTATCAGAGGCTCAAATACCCTAATCCCCTCACTACCCAAATTTGGTTAAGTTTCAAGATGTTTAGCTAACCTAAACCTACACTAAAAGTTTTAGGTCCTAAGCTAGGGTTAGGGTTTTGGGGACCCTACCATTTTCACAATTTGCTAATATTTTTAACAGAGGGTTTTATATATCCTAGGAACCTCCTTGCAAAATTTGGTGTTCATCCAAGGTGTTTAGGACTCATGCCCTTCACAAGGCCAAAAGGTCCCTCCTTAGGGTTTGACCTAGGAACTTAGGGCAAATCTATTCCTCACTATCCCATATTCCATGGGGAGGTGATAAGTGCCATAACAAGTCTGTGGCCCAAATTTCAGCCTCTGTTGAGGTGATTTGGTCACTCAAAATTAAAAGTGCACTTTTGACCAAAATGCCCTTAATAAGGTATAGTTAGGGTTGGGTCAAAACCTATTCAAAACATATCCAAATTAGGTGAAACTCTATACAGGTACCTAAAGTGAACCCAGGGACCACTCACCAAAATTTGGGAGGGTTTGGAGGTGTTTAGGGCACCTATTTAATTTATTTAATAATTATTAAATGTTTATAAAAACTATAGAAATATTTTCTCCAAAAATTCCCATTTTTGGCCAGGCCCTAGGTATAGCTAGGATAGACTCCCTATCAAAATTTCAACTGATTTGGGCTAGTGATGAAGTGTGGGCACTCAATTTAATGACTGCCTAGCCCTAAGGGTATGTCCCACCAAAATGGGTGCCCTGGTCAGACCATGCACCCAAATGGGTTCAAACAAATTTTAAAGTGAAATAGACTCAGAGGGCTACAACGTTTGTGTTGGTGACTTTTCCTGCAGAGGGGCTTAAGTATTTTTAAAATTTAAAACCAAATATATCAAAATATGTGACATAATACACATGAATATAAAATGAATCCTATAGTTTGAAATCAGGGGAGGCACGAATCTTGACGCAGATTCGACGGAATCCCGTCGTCTTCTTCAATGAGCCAACGACCAGGATCCATCCCGCTTGGAGCCATTTCCAAGCCTTGCCGCCGGCGATCCAGCCCCTTCCCCGGCCGGCCACCGCCACCAACACCTCCGTTGAGGTGGTGGCTATCGCCAGGCGGCGGCTCTGCCGCCGGAGAGGCGTTTTCCGGCGGTTATAGCAAGAAGATTTCATGCCGAAACCATGAGAAATCCTGGATTTGATCGGGCTCAATTGAGCCCGAATCTTAAACCTAAAGAGTCATATGATCTACCCACGAGTTAAGGAGAGGAGGAGGACCTTCCTGGCGGCCTGGATGCGAGAGGAGCGGCGGGATGCCATTGACGACGGCGACGGCGCTCGACTTCTGTAACAGCACAGTGGGATGGCTCGTCTCCTCCAGGTAAATGCTCTAAAATGATCCCCTTGGCCCCCTGATGGTGTTTAAATGGCAAATGGGGGAGAGGGGAGGCTGGTTCTTCAATGGCCATTAACACCATTAAAGGTGTGGCTCGGGTAGAGTGGAGGGGGGGGGGGGGGGGGGTGAACCCATCCCTTGGTGGCCGGGAAACGGTTGGAATCAACTCCTCTCCCCTAGAGGAGTTGATTGCAGCCATAAATGGTGGCTGTTAGCCTCCCTTGGCCGGCCTTCCACTTCCCCTTCCTCTTCCTCAAATTCTCTCTCCTCCATTATCATGGAGGGGAGCTCCTTTCTCTCTCCTAGTCACCTCTGGTTGACTAGTCAACCTCACAAGCTAAATGCAGCCCACTTGATTATGATGGTCATGGGGGTGGGGTTAGCCTAAGGGTGAAGTGGCTTGGGCTTGGGTTAGCCCTTTTTGGGCTAGGTTTGACTTGACCTAAATGAGGGTTGACCTGGTCAATTTGACCATCTGGGTTGACCCCATTGGGTTTTTAGTGGCCCATTGGACTCCCTTAAGGTCTAGGGTTACTTGAATAGGGTTGGTTGGGCCTCTTGGTGGTCTCATGTCCCTTGGCAAGGGCACTTTGACCATCTATGGCTAGAGTTGACTTGGGTCAACATGACCAATTGGGTTGACCCCTATGGGTCCTGGGTGACCCATTGGATTCCCCTAGGGTTTAGGTAGGGTTATGTAGGGTTACCCTGCCCTCTGGAGGTCACATACCCTTAGCAAGGGTACTTTGACCAGATTAGGAGGTTGAGTTGACCTGAGTCAACCTGGCCTCTAGGGCTGGCCCCAATGTGCCCTTAGTGACCCATTGACCTCTTTTTAGGGTTAGGAGGGCTAAGGTGGGGTCCTCTAGGCTAGGAGTAGGTCAATTGACCATAAGTAGGCTAGTTTGACCCATTTAGGGCTAGGGTTGACCTTGGTCAACTGAGCCTCTTGGGTTGACCCTAATGGGTCCTTTTGGCTCTAATGGGCCTCCCAAGGTATTAGGGGTGTTGTGGTAGGGTCTTGGGGTTAAGGTGTAGCCCATGGTCATCCTAAACCATTGTTCAGAGTTCTACTATTTGCAGACCATGATGATTTTCCACATTTTGTCCCCTATCTCTTGGCCCATTTCTGGCTTCCTAGAGGTTTGTCATGACCTAGTCATGGACAAAACCACTCCTAGGGGTCTAGTTGGAAATGGGATGTTACACAAGCTTACCAGGGGTTGGCACGTCGTCCACGCCGATGGATGGACGAGAGGAGCCCGGCCGCCCCTGAAAGGCTTCTCCCTCGAGGGCCTCAAGAGATTTTACCAGTCCGTGGGGAGCCGGCGAGCGAGAGGTTTTCGGAGGTGGGCGGTACAGACCTGGGGGACTAGCAACCCTCTCAAACGACAAGGGAGGGGGGCGATCCTCCCCCCCCCCCGTTCCCCACATCTTCACAAGGTATTGCCTGCAAGACAAAAGATCAGAAATACAACAATAAACCGAAGATGAAGGTCACGTACCCCAGAAACGACCTCAACACCCGCCGCCGAGCTGGAGCTCGGGAAGTCACCCGCCGGAGACCGCCTAACAATCTTTCCCTTTGCCGGCCTAAAGAGAGGGCCGGGAGACCCATGTGCTAGACAAGGGGCGGCCTCGAGGGCCTCCTCCCGAGTCTTCTGGCCCGCAGCCGCCAGGCGAGCTCGCACCTCTTTGCTGACCGGCATCGAGAAACTACAGTCTGTTCAAGAAAAATGAGGGGGGTCTGGGGAGCCCCCCCTGGGCTCAGCAGTATATTTATTGCCGAACAGTGGGGCCCCACTAGAAGATTCCCTGCCAGCTCAGCACAGTACTCGCCGAACACACGGGTTGGATGATTCTTTTCGAGCTTGTATCAAGCTCAAAAAGAGCGGGGATTGTGTACAGCCCCGTGTTCGTCGAACGGGTCCCGCCAGGGAGGTCGAGCGGATCTAGCCCCGCGACCCACACCCAAGCAGCAAGCAGACATACGACAGGGGGGCTGGTCCGCTCTCGCTCATTTTAGGCGAGCGATCCAGGCGAGACGGCACCCCTACTCTCCCGCTCGCTCTGATAAATCGCCGACCAAAGCGGGGGGTGCCCTTCGTCGCACCAGCGCAAGCAGATGGACTCAGCAACCCGCGGCTAGCGAGCTAATTGGTGGGTCGCAATGGCCGCCAGCCAGCCCCTACTCGCGACCTGGTCGCCCGTCCGCCCCGGCAGCGGACAAGCAGGTCGCGGCGGTCCGGCTCGCGTTCCCCTAGGAAGAATAGGCGGACCGCTGAAGCTAGATCGTGCCCGCCTCCCGCGGAGGGAGATTGGAGGCGAGCTGACTCCCCAGGGGTGCGAATAGCTTCTCAGAACGGCGGAGCCACGCTGTTGGCAGACCAGGTTGGACTGCGCATAGCTGTTAAGGACCGCGGAGTTTGGCTATTGGCAGACCCAAGCAGGGGCTTTTTGGTATTTTCAGGCCAGTTCTTTTGGTTATTGGCAGTTCAGATTCCAAAAACTATAAATAAGACCCAAGGGGTACCTCAAAAGGCACGCTTTGAGTGCCTCCCTGCTCCTATTTTCAAGTGCTTTCTGAGGGTGCCTTAGCTCGGATTTTGGCTAAGGAGGGGAAGTGCTCAGAGATCTTCCGGGTTTGTGGTGGGACCTCCCTGCCGAGCCCTTGGGTCTGTTTCACCTTGCCTTCTTTGTTATTTTTCTTGCAGGAGCGAAGTAGGCGAGAGACCACCCCTTCCCCAAGGGTCGAACTCCATAGGAGACCAGATTCCGGTTTCAACACCTATAGCTAGGTGAGCTCATTCTAGTGGAACCTCCACGACCAAGTCTCCGCCTTAATTAATTAGAAATTTAGGATCTCTTTTTATTTAAAGTATATTTTAGTTCTAATTCTATTCGGTGCCATCGAGCTAAGCTCTTCATCGGCTTCACCTTTATTATGCTTTTATTTTCCGACTTTTGTTTATATATATTACCCGACAAGTAATTATCGGTAAAATAATAGTCTCATCCAGGGAAGAGTAGAAATAATCGAACCGACCCCGAGAACAATAGGACCTCAATATTCCACACCGGAATATCCTGTACTACTCACGATAGGTGCACTTGCCTCCTTTCATTAAAACTCAATCTAAACCGTTTTATATCCAAATTAAATAAATCTGTGCGCCCCATTTTCTAAATAAAACTAAATCTGCTTTTCTACTTAAATAAAACCGCCGGGTCGGCGCGTGACCGTAAATATTTTTGGAGTTTTAACCAATCAAGTTTTTGGCGCCGTTGCCGGGTAACCGCATTAAGTTTTCGGACTTGATGCGAAAATATCAATCAAGTTTTTGGCCCTGTTGCCAGACAAAATGCGAGTCGTTATTTTGAATCCTGGAAATTTATTAATTTTACCTATATCTCTCTATATAACAAAAATTTAAAATGGCCAACAAAAAAAATACTAATAATAATCCTTATAATAATAATAATAACAACTTAAAAAAAATTACAAAATCTTAAAAACCAAATTTTTTTTAAAAAAACCCTAATTGTTTTTTAAAAAACCCTATAAAACTAAAGATTTGAAAAACCTATAAAACTAAAAATTTGAAAAAAAACTATAAAACTAAAACACTAAAATATCTAGAAAATGAAAAAAAAACTCTTAAAATTTGTTTTCATTATTTTTATAACTAAACAAAAAAAATCTACAAAAACCTAAAAAACTAAAAACCCACAAAAAAATCTAAAAACTCTAAAAACCTGAAAACAAAAAATCCAAAAAACTTAAAAACCTAAAAACGTCATTAAAAAAAACAAAAACCTACAAAAATCTCTAACAAAAAAAATAAATTATATAAATTTAGTTATTAAAAATGTATATATATTTTGTTTAGCTTATTTTCACTTATTTGGTTCCCTTCGGCGCACTTTTTCACTCTTGTCCGCGCTAGGGGTCGCATTTTGTAAGAACTCATAAGCTAAGACGTCAGCTTCGAGTCACATGCACTTGTCACCCCCTACCACCCACAACCCCTTTTTAGTCGAGTGTATCTTTTTCGTTTTTATGTTATCTTTTTGCTTTTTTTTTCTTTCCTCTACCTAATGCAGGGTTTCAACCCGGGCCTCCCGGACTCGTCTTATGGGAAGCTTCTACCCTCACTTTTTCATTTTTGTACATATTAAGATATGTATATTATCGTTCCACATACTTAGATTACAACATTGAGGGCAATGTTGGGTTTACGTATGAGGGTGTTTTCCTATACTGCATTTTTTTTATTCTGTACTCATCAAAAATACAAAAAAATTGCAAAACTTAAAATTAAATTTTTTTTCCTTGTTTTTTATAATAAAAAAACTTAAAAAAAATCATAAAACAAAAAAATCACAAAAAAAACTTATAAAACAAAAAAATTCAAAATTTTTTTTGTCTTTTTCATTGTAAATAGTTTTTGTAAAAATCTCACCCCTTCTTCTTATTTATAAACACTCGCATTTTGCCTCCCCGCGGCGTTCGACTCATCGAACCAACCACCCAAATAAGAGTCTGTTCGCGGGCCAGCCTCGAGTTTTTTTCCTTTGTATATTATCTGAAAACAAAAAAAAACAAAAAAATTCTCTTTCCCCACTATCTTCTTTGTAAAATAACATCTTCCTTTCCTCCTTTTTGTAAATAACTTATCAAAATACACTAAAAAACTCAAAAAAATTTAGCAAAACCAAAAAAACTAATAAAAAAAGGCAATAATTTTAAAAATTCACAAAAAAGATGATAATCACAAAAATACAAAAAACAAAGAGATAAAACCCTAAAATCCCAAAAATATTTTGTTAATTATGTAACGAATAAAATCGAATATCTCAATTCTTAATTTTCTTGCTATCCAAAAATTTTGTTTTGAGTTTATTTATTTGTGAATTTTATTAATTCTCTATTTGCTATTCGTTTGTTAATTATTGATTGAAAAATTTAAATAGCCGGGGTTAAGTTTTAAAGAATTTATTATGCTTTGTTAAATATAGTGAACTCGTTTTAGGCACTACTTCTAATTTTTCATTGATAGGAGCACGTGTATTATTTTAGAAAATAACGACTATAGAATTCAATAATACTTACTTTTAGCTTTCTGAAAAATTGACGTACAATTTATTAAGGTTGCTCTCAAATATTTTTAGGATTAAAAAAATCTAGTTTTCTTTTCTTCCCTTACATATCATGACCTACTTGGCATGATAAAAATTTTATCCTTAAAAAGATCTTATGTCAATGGGAATAAGATTTCATTCCATAAACATATGCACCCAAAAAGATTAAAAAGATTATATGTTATGGAGTAAGAGGATAAAATTCATTACTCCACATATACATTGAGTTAATTTTATTATGAAGTTGAAAAAAAAATAAAGATCATATTAGGAAAACAAAATTTCATTTTCCTAATAATCCTATAAAGAAAAAAAATTGAGGTTTGAGAAAACATTACCTCACCTCAAAATCCAAACCCTCTTCATAAACCAACATCAACCCCCTTAGCCAATTACATGATTCTAGAATTAATTCAAAAATCTATTTGAGAGCATAATTAGTAAATTATATTATTTCTAGTAGCACTCCTATAAGCTAGAGTTCATATAGTTCCAAACTATTTTCGTTAATCTAACCATTACAATTATTGCTTTCTATTTTATTACATCAAGAAGTCTTTTGGCCAAAACTTTTACGCTATTTAAATCATCTACATAATTTTAGGACTTAACTCTTGTACCCCGTATATTTATTTAGATCTCTCTTATAATTGATTAAGCGGTAGCTAAACTTAGAGTTTTTTCTATTCCTTATAAGTTCACCTCAAACTTTTGCTCTGGATTAACAAAAACTTAAGTATGGGGGTATTTGATGAATTGTAAATATACGCATTTTTATGCACACTAAATAAGTCATTTTTCTTTATTTTTCTCTTTTTTTACTTCTTTTTGTTCAATAAAATGCTCCTATTTTTGTAAATATTATACTAACTTGTTTTATTTTATTTTTCAGGAAAAATCAAAAATCTGCCCAAAACAGTTAGTACACGCCCGTTTATTTACTGGTCACGCCCGTGTCCAGGGCGTTGTTGGGTACATTGGAAAATGTGTACCAGATTTGAAGAAGCCTCACCCTACTCAATGATATGCATCAAGGTGTATTTGATGTGTTTTGAGTTTATATGTGCAGGTTAAGTAATTGCAGGAAATGCAGAAACATTTTTCTAAGTCCATGTGTCGACACCTAGAGAAGCAGTGTCGACACTTATGAAGGCTTGTGTCGACACTGGAGAAAAGCTGTGTCGATACTTGGAGTTAATTATGTCGACACTTGGAAAGGCAGAGTCGACACCAGAAGAATCTGTGTCGACATACAGAGGCAGTGTTGACATACAAAAAAGCAAAGTCGACATCAACTGTGTCGACACCAAATGGCAGTGTCGACACACAGGATTACTTAGTCTACATCAAATGTGTCAACACATAGTGGCAGTGTCGACACACAGAAGTATTTATCAACATCAACTGTGTCGACACACAGGACTTGTGTCGACACACAACAAAGCTTCAACAAAGTTAAAATAAAGAAGTACTTATGTCGACACAAAGGAGATGTGTCGACACACAGCAAAGTTTCAACTATGTTAAAGAAGAAGTATTTTTGTCGGCACACAGAATCAGTGTCGACACATTCAACAGTAGGCTGTGTTGAGAAGTATTAACAACAACAAAAAGGAGTTGTGTCGACACCACAAAGGCATGTGTCGACACTTAGTCCACTTGTGTCGACACTTAGTCTATTTGTGTCGACACTTAATGCAGATCAGTCTCGACACTTTCAGACAGCGACAGTATTTCAAGAAGTGACTGGATGACTGGACAGCTTCCATTCCTAACCGGTCTACTGCAAATGTCAAAGCTGTTGATAATACGGTTTGCAGTCAATTTTATTATGATATTTTCGGGGTTTTAAAGCAAATCATGTCTTGTAAAGTACTTATTTTGATTCCCCTTTGTATATATTTTTGTCGCTAATGCATTTTTTCTGCTTTTTGCAGGTTTTCACGGCTTTCAGCCGAATTTTGCTGTGACACGCCCCAAGGTCACGCCCTACCCGGGCGTGTACCTAGGGCGTGTAACCCAGAGGAATGAAGCAATTGGTCCGAAACTGCATTCCGTGGAAACTTAGTGTACACGCCCTCTGTCACGCCCGTGTCACATCCGACACGGGCATGTTCTAGAGGCGTGTCCCCAGGTTCCGAGGAATCGCCGCAGCGCGCTCGTTTTTCCCGCTCCACCGTCGCACCGAAAGTGTCACGCCCCAGGGTCATGCCTGACCCGGGCGTGACATATGGGCGTGTACTCCAGCAATTCCGCACGTCACCTCCAGCATTCAATTTCAGCTCAACAAAGTCACGCCGCAAAGAACACGCCCCAGGTACACGCCCTACCAGGGCGTGGCATGTGGGCGTGTACTTCAGCTACTTCGCCAAAATTAAATTCTAGCCCGAAAAAGTCGCACCGAATGTGTCACGCCCCAGGGTCACGCCCGACCCGGGCGTGACAGGGGGGCGTGACCCGACCCGAAAAAATCTATAAATAGAGCTCAACTCTAAGTGTTCAGGGAGACCTTTTGCATTGAGAGGGGAGGTTCTGTCCTTTGTATTTTTGAACTTTTTTCAAGCATGTCTCTTCAGTTTTAGTTCTTAGCTCTAGCTTTATGCTTTCCCTGTATTAGTTCCTAGCTTCGTTCGGTAGTACAATGTTAATGATAGTGTAGTTTACCTTCCATGCACTTGTAATCTCTAGTTTTTAAGTTGTAAGATCCCTGTTTCCATTAATAAAAAGTGTTGTTTTCTTTTTCATTTCTGCTCTGTTTTTTTTATTTTTCTTCTACTCATCCCCCCTCTTCCACCTCACCATGATTAACTAATCCTCCATGTACTCGATCTTGATGATCCGAGGTTCGAGTGATTAGGTTATGATGCTTTGAATCTTACCTTTTCTTTTTAGGGCTTAACCTTGAATTACTCTTGATTTATCACGGGTGGGAGGTATATCATCGATATATACTCTCCACCTTTGCTTTCGTTCTGGGCTAGCCGAGAGGCCGAAAGTTTGAAATGAGCACTCAAGAGTAAAGGGAGTTGTTCTCACCCCTCGAGAGAGGCAGACGTTCAAATCTCCCGGATTGGAGTAAAATCCAATAGAGGGATCGCGTAAAGCGAGTTTTAGGCCTCTGATTTAGGAGAGAGTCGGTCGGACCTTCCTAAACTCAGTTAGGCACGGCCTTCGAGAGAAGCGTGTCAATATTCATGGAACCTCCACGGTCAAGGACCTTTACCCTAATTAGCTTAGGTTTATTTATCGTATTTTTCTAACCACTCTTGCCGAGGTGATTTCTGATCGAGTGCATTTTCCCCTCATCGTTCCTAAGCTTTAGTTTAATCGCACTTTTAGCTCTCTTTATCTTTTTATGCAAGTAGCTCTCTTTCATTGCAAGTAGTTCTCTTCCTTTAGTGCGTTTAGCTTTCTTCTAAAACCTAATTTTTCCGTCGATAAAATAATAGATTTCGTGTGAGTAAGCTTACTCAACTGTTCCCGGATTTTAATACGACACTTGTGTCCCCTAGCTGCATTTCGATAGTATACTTGCCTTGTTGTATTGATAGTTTGGTTATTTTCTCCTTGCAAATATCTAAGAGACAATCAGCTGTCAGAAGTTGTTAGAATCCAGATTAGCCGGTTACCTTGGAGGAAGACTATTTAAAGACCTTTCTCCTTCAACAGAAGTGGATGAGATAGATAACAATTACAATTATTACAGAAGATCTACACAGATATCTATCGACACAAGATAAGTAATAATACAGAAGATTTTCGACAGAATATCTAGAAGAAGTTGGAGAGAGAGAGAGAGATCCTTCTAAGAAGAGTAGTTGCTGAACCAGGCTGCCAAGAAAGATTCAGATTGAGATCTGAATCTCAAGTCAGAAGCTGATTAAAGATCAACTTCTCAAGAGTTCAACCCTACTGAGTTCAGATTCAAGAAGCTTTGAAGAAAGCTAAGAGATGTTGATCTCTGCCATCAAGTTCTTCCAAGAACTGTTCAAGAAGCTATTCGTCCCTTCTTTCTCTATCTGGGTGGTGGTGAATTACTTTGTTTAATCAATTTTCTGTAGGATCTATTCTAGATCTGAGTTGTAAGCCTATTATATAAAGGCTGAGTGTAGGAGAATATTTTCTCTGAGTGGTAGGGCTGTGAGCCTGAGGTGTAGGGGATTGTGATCTCAGAGTGTAGGCCTTGTTGAAGGTTGAGGTAGGGAAGTTGGCCTGAGTTATAGGAGTGTGGATATACTCTGAGTTGTAGGAACCTGGTTTGGGTTCTGATCTGTAAGATCTGAGGATCTGAGGTGAAGTGTAGAAGTTAGGCCGAATCTAGTACACTACTAGATAGGCGAAGGGGGAAAGTGGTGTTAAAATTCAACAAACCGCAGATGCCCCATTGGATACCCTATTGAAACTCAACAAACCGAAGGAGGATACGCCCACTTATAATGTTGAAAGTTTTCCCGGATCGTGGAGTTAGCAGGGGTTATCTCAACGAAGCAGTAACAACAAGCAACACATGCAACACAAGCTTCTTTATTGATCAAGAGCAAACTTCTTTACAAGGCGAGACATACATGGCGAGACATGCTTCACCAAAACCCAACACCGGGAGAGCAGAGACAGTTACAAAGACAAGAACAAAAAACAAGCCGCGCAGACTCAATCAACAAGCCGCCGACCTACTGCTGTGGAGTCCGCTCAGTTCGCCAGGTCGCCAGACCGCAACCCAAGCCGCGCGGACTCACCCCTTATTCCAATGCTTAGCTCTTCACCGCCGATCTGCAGGCCGCCTGACCGCGAGGTCGCCTAGCCGCCAGACCGCACAAGCTGCGCCACCGAATGGAACAGTCCGCCTGAAGCAGGCGACTTCCCGAACCCCGAACGAAGTTGCCAAAGAGAAGACCGCCTGGTCGCTATCCGCGACCTGCTGTTTACCGCCTGTTGCTTAACCGCAGAGTCCGCACTGTCCCTGACCGCAATCAGAGCCAAGTCCTGGCTTTCCAGCGCTATTCGCACAACCTGCACAGCACAACCGGGTCAACTCTCAATCCGCGCGGACACCAAGGTCCAGACCGCAGCAACTTACGCGAGCTCAATTACTGTTCACTTACTTCGGTCTAGGTCTCTCTCTTTCCTGATGTGACATGGGTCCTATTTATAGGCACGACGATGAGTATGGTCACCGCCCTTCCCGATAGGATAACCGCCACAACCCGCAGCAAGAACTAGTGTGTCCGCCAGCCCGCGGACACACATTCCAGTTCGCCGCTCCTGTGCAGATAGCCAGTCCGCCCCAGCTTCTCCAAGGCCGGACTCCAATATCCAGCCCGCCTTGCCGCCAGAGACCAAGCCAGGACCAATACAGCCGGACTCCACAACAGCCGTGTCCGCCATTCTACGGACAAGGCATCAGCCCGCAAAACCCGAGCCCGCAGCCTCGCCATCAAGGCACCTGCCGGACTCAGCGGACACCCGGCTTCCGTCCGCATATCCCAAGTCCATTGCCTCATTGCCAAGGCATCTCCGGACTTAGCGGACACGTCGATCCAGTCCGCTAACAGCAGACTCCAATCCGCAACTCCTGAGTCAACCTCATCACAAGGCTAAACCGGACTCAGCGAACTCTGGCTCCAGTCCGCACGCTCCTGCACAAGCAATCCTCCAGTCCGCATATCCCCAAGCTAGCAAACAAGGCAACATCACTTCTACTAAGCTTGGCGGACTGAGAATGCAGCCCGCGCTCCACTGCGCGATCTCCCCGGACTGAGCCTCCTGGACTTGGTTCAATTTCCACCAAGTCCAGCCCACTGGCCGCAAGGGCCAGTCCGCACTTACTGGCGGACACTGGATCTAGCCCGCCATACCGGGCGACCTCCAGTTTCTGTCCGCGCTGACCGGCGGTCTCCGCGGCTTCCACTTGCCGCTTCACTAGAGCAAGACCAAGGCAACTGCCAAACCGGTCTGCCGAGCTCCAGTTCTTCAGTCCGCTTTATGCCGGACTCCGCGGATAGCATTCCTATCCGCCCGGTTACTTCCTGGGAGTTAGCCGCCTGCTGAGCATACATTGGCCTGTCAGACCGCCGCTGCTGTCCGCGTAGTCCGCGCGAACAGACCGCCCAGGCCGCCACAGAGCAAACCGCCTGCAACATCCCTGCCGACCTAGCAGTCCGCCAACCCTGTCCGCGTAGTCCGCGCGGATAGGTTTCCCAAGCCTTCCATTCACCCACTTTCACTTCATAAGTTTCTACACTCCCCCTTGAAGTGAGAAGTGGTGAATAACTCCAGCAGCTCCCGTAACCTTGCACCTGGTCCTTCTGATAGCATCTACGAAGAGATGTCCAAGACATAGTCCTCGCCCCGCATATCATGGACCATGAGGGAGCCCTCCAGCATCTCCAGAAAGGAGCCATGGTTCCCTCTGCCTTCTTCAGCTTCAACCTCCACTCATGCATCACAGGAGTATCACCAACTTCCTTGGACACAGAAGCCCAAGCCTTGTTACCTCTGAGAGAAGTTACCTCTTCAGCCTTAGTGTCAACCACCTCCTTGATTCGAGTGAGGTCATCACAGCCAGAAGTACTTTGCTCGACCTGAGGGCTAACAAAGAAACACGAGACCAAGTCCGCCGTATTCCCTTCGCTATATCGAGCTGGTGGCTTACTGATCCTCTTCGATCTCCGAAGAACCTGATCATGGCTAACCACCTCCGCTGCTTCTGAACCAGCTCCGTTCCCGGGCAAATCCGGAACAATGCTCCCCTTGCTTCCTGAACAAGACGCCTCCTTACTGGAATCAAAAGCACCTGGAGCAACGCTCCCCCTGCTACCTGAACCAGAAGACTCCCCTCTTGAACAAGAACTACCTGGAACATCGCTCCCCTGCTTCCTGAACCGAAAGCCTCCGCCTTCGAGTCTGAAGTTCCTGGAGCATCGCTCCCCCTTCTTCCCGACTCTGATGCCTTTGCCCCGGAGCTAGAACAACCTGGAGCACCTGGTGACTCAGGCAACTCCAATTCCTTAGCAGCAGCCTCTTTCATCCCAACATCTGACCTGCTTGTCTCTAGCTCTACATAAGAGTTATCCCAATACGGCGTCAACTCATCGAAAATAATGTCTCTCGACACTATGAGTTTCTTCGTCGCAGGATCCATACACCTCCATCTTCTTCTCTGCTCATCATACCCAACAAAGACTAGCTTTGTCTTGAGAGCACCCGGAGAGTGTAAATAGCAGGTAGATCCAAACACCCGAAGGTGCTTCACTGAGGGCTTCACTCCGAACATCAGCTCATAAGGAGTCTTCACTATGATCGGACTAAGAGGCATCCGGTTGATGACATGAGCAGCACAGGCCATCCCTTCCGCCCAAAGAGCCTTCGGAACGCCTTTACTCTGAAGCCAACACTTGCAGGTCGCCGTTAACCAACGGGCCATCCGAGCTGCAATACTGCCTTGTTGTGAAGTATGTCCACAAGAAAGCTCCATCCGGATCCCTTGCTTCCTGCAAAAGCGTGAGAGCTCGGTTGAGGCAAACTCACCACCGATACTTGTCCTCAACACCTTGATCCTCCGGCCCAGCTGGCCTTCCACAAGCTTCTTGAACTCCGCAAACAAGCGTACCATGTTGGACTTCTTCTTCATAAAGTATACCCAAGTATACCTAGAATAGTCATCAACCAATACCAGCATGAATCTGCTGCCTCCAAGACTGGTCGTGACGGTCGGTCCCACCAGAGCACAATGGACAACCGCCAATGGTGCTTTACATCTGGATTGTGCTTTGTCAACCATGAAGCGATAAGCTCCACTTTCCTGACATCCCACACACCCCCGACCATCACCATAGGATGACAATCTAGGCAAGCCTCTTACGAGTCTTCTTTCCGCCATTGCTTTCAGCTTGTCCATCCCTACATGCCCCAGTCTTTCATGCCAGATAGCAGCACTATCCTTGGCATCCAGCTGATCAGATCCAGAACTTGTTGATAACCCAACAAGGTTCTTCTCCTTCCTCCCTACCTGAGCAACGTTCGCCGAGAGCAAGGTAACCTTGCACTCCTTCCGAAGATGACCTTGCTGCTTGCATTTATAGCACCTTGGTCCTTCCTTCCTCTTCCTATCACGCCTAGGAGAAACACTCCTTTCTTCCTGATACAAAGTAGAGGGACCATCGTCAGCAGCAACCTTCACCTTCTTCCTGAACAACCCATCAAGGAAAGTCCAGACCTCCGCAGCTGACCGACATCCACTGATGTGGTCCAAGAGCTCCGATGAGATCACCTGCTTGAGAATAGACTCCGCTTTCGCATTTGCCTCCTTCCAAGCTCTCATCGACTCAGCATTGCCAGCAGTATCCTCTTGTCTTCCTGATCCGCATACAACCTCCCAAAGGTCCTCGCCAAGAAGAAAGCTCTTCATACAGGACTTCCACTGTTCACAGTTCGTCTCTGTAAGAAGATCAATTCCAAGACAACTTGCATCCTCCACTGCTATGGTTCTACCACTGGTTTCCTCTACAGAAGAGCAACTACTTCCATTGAGCACTGCTTGACCACTCAAACAACCTCCCTCTGATACCATGTTAAAATTCAACAAACCGCAGACGCCCCCTTGGATACCCTGTTGAAACTCAACAAACCGAAGGAGGATACGCCCACTTATAATGTTGAAAGTTTTCCCGGATCATGGAGTTATCAGGGGTTATCTCAACGAAGCAGTAACAACCAGCAACACATGCAGCACAAGCTTCTTTATTGATCAAGAGCAAACTTCTTTACAAGGCGAGACATACATGGCGAGACATGCTTCACCAAAACCCAACACCGGGAGAGCAGAGACAGTTACAAAGACAAGAACAAAAAACAAGCCGCGCGGACTCAATCAACAAGCCGCCGACCTACTGCTGTGGAGTCCGCTCAGTCCGCCAGGTCGCCAGACCGCAACCCAAGCCGCGCGGACTCACCCCTTATTCCAATGCTTAGCTCTTCACTGCCGATCTGCAGGCCGCCTGACCGCGAGGTCGCCTAGCCGCCAGACCGCACAAGCTGAGCCACCGAATGGAACAGTCCGCCTGAAGCAGGCGACTTTCCGAACCCCGAACCAAGTTGCCAAAGAGAAGACCGCCTGGTCGCTATCCGCGACCTGCTGTTTACCGCCTGTTGCTTAACCGCAGAGTCCGCACTATCCCTGACCGCAATCAGAGCCAAGTCCTGGCTTTCCAGCGCTATCCGCACAACCTGCACAGCACAACCGGGTCAACTCTCAATCTGCGCGGACACCAAGGTCCAGACCGCAGCAACTTACGCGAGCTCAATTACTGTTCACTTACTTTGGTCTAGGTCTCTCTCTTTCCTGATGTGACATGGGTCCTATTTATAGGCACGACGATGAGTATGGTCACCGCCCTTCCCGATAGGATAACCGCCACAACCCGCAGCAAGAACTAGTGTGTCTGCCAGCCCGCGGACACATATTCCAGTTCGCCGCTCCTGTGCAGATAGCCAGTCCGCCCCAGCTTCTCCAAGGACGGACTCCAATATCCAGCCCGCCTTGCCGCCAGAGACCAAGCCAGGACCAATACAGCCGGACTCCACCACAGCCGTGTCCGCCATTCTGCGGACAAGGCATCAGCCCGCAAAACCCGAGCCCGCAGCCTCGCCATCAAGGCACCTGCCGGACTCAGCGGACACCCGGCTTCCGTCCGCATATCCCAAGTCCATTGCCTTATTGCCAAGGCATCTCCGGACTTAGCGGACACGTCGATCCAGTCCGCTAACAGCAGACTCCAATCCGCAACTCCTGAGTCAACCTCATCACAAGGCTAAACCGGACTCAGCGAACTCTGGCTCCAGTCCGCACGCTCCTGCACAAGCAATCCTCCAGTCCGCATATCCCCAAGCTAGCAAACAAGGCAACATCACTTCTACTAAGCTTGGCGGACTGAGAATGCAGCCCGCGCTCCACTGCGCGATCTCCCCGGACTGAGCCTCCTGGACTTGGTTCAATTTCCACCAAGTCCAGCCCACTGGCCGCAAGGGCCAGTCCGCACTTACTGGCGGACACTGGATCTAGCCCGCCATACCGGGCGACCTCCAGTTTCTGTCCGCGCTGACCGGCGGTCTCCGCGGCTTCCACTTGCCGCTTCACTAGAGCAAGACCAAGGCAACTGCCAAACCGGTCTGCCGAGCTCCAGTTCTTCAGTCCGCTTTATGCCGGACTCCGCGGATAGCATTCCTATCCGCCCGGTTACTTCCTGGGAGTTAGCCGCCTGCTGAGCATACACTGGCCTGTCAGACCGCCGCTGCTGTCCGCGTAGTCCGCGCGAACAGACCGCCCAGGCCGCCACAGAGCAAACCGCCTGCAACATCCCTGCCGACCTAGCAGTCCGCCAACCCTGTCCGCGTAGTCCGCGCGGATAGGTTTCCCAAGCCTTCCATTCACCCACTTTCACTTCACAAGTTTCAACAAGTGGATGTACCCAGACCTTGGGGAACCACTATAAAAACTGTGTGCACTCTGTGATTGATTGTTTCTTTGATTGATGTACTGTGTTAGCAATAGAATTTGCAGTTTATTGTTAGTTAACTGAACAACTTTTCTGCCTTAAAAGAAAAACATGAATTACACCTATTCACCCCCCTCTAGGTGGTTAGGCACAAATTCTTTCAAGTGGTACCAAAGCGAGGTTACTCAAAGAAGGACTTAACAGTCAGAGTGAGATCCATAAGGCAGATTCAAGAATCAAGAAAATGGGTTCAGGTGAAAATCATAAGGAACTAGGTTCAATGAAACTACCCATATGCAGAAAGGAGATATTTGTCATCTGGAAAGAAAGGGTCAGGCTGTTTATGGAGGCTTCTGATCCAAAGATCTATATTACAGTCAATGAAGGTCCTTATATCCCAATGAAGATTTCAATTCTGGATGCAAAATAAAGAATTCCCAAGGATTTCTCAGAAATGACTAAGGATGAGATCATCCTGGCAACTATGGATAAGAGAGCCCAGAATATCATAGTTAGTGCCATAGATGATGTAACTTTTCAAAATTTGATTCACTGCAAGACCTCCAAAGAAATGTGGGATACTTTAATAGTCTACATGGAGGGTTCTGAAGAAGTAAGGCAAGATAGAAAATCTATGCTAAACCAGGAATATGAGAGTTTCAGACAAGGAAAGTCTGACAGTATCACTGAGTGCTATAAAAAGTTCTATAGGATAGTGAATGAGTTGATGTCCTATGGGAGAATCTTCAGTACTTATGAACTAAATGATAAATTCCTAAGATCCTTGACAAAGGATTGGGACACAAAGATTTGTGCCATTAGGGAAGTGGCCAAACTTGCAGATATCTCACCTCCAACATTGTTTGGAAAGCTACTGTCATATGAGATGCAACTAATGGCAAGGAAAGAGGAAGAGAAAAGTGCAAAAGGTGAGCATAGAGAAAAATCTGTGGCCTTCAAGGTTGAAGCCACTAAGAAAAATAGGAGGATGTCTCCATCACCTCCTAAGATTGTTGCTGAAACCGCTTCAGAAAATTCAGACAACCAGAATTCAGATAACAGTGACTCAGATGAGGATTTTGCAGCATTTACTAGACAGTTTCAGAGATTCCTGAAGAAGAAGCAGTGGAAGTCTAAGCCTTCCACATATCAGCCTAAGGATGATTATTATCAAAAGAAAAAGTCATCCAGGAAGGACAGGAGTAGGTCTAAGCCAAGCAAATCTACAACATCAAAAATAGTTTGCTACTATTGTAATAGGCCTGAACATGTTATGGCTAAATGTCCAGATAAAAGAAAAGAGACTGCAGATAAAAAGAAGAGTCAACAACAGTGCAAGAAGGAGAAATCTTTTGTTGCTACGAAGGAGAAGAGTTTGACAGACCAATCTACTTCAGAGTTAGAATCTGAAACTGAGGCCTACATTGGTCTATATGCAGCAGATGAAGAAGAAGAGTTTCTCCAGGTGCTGAACTCTATATATGAACAAGAAGACCATCAGTACAAGGGACTGATGGCTATGTCAAAAGAAGACAAGTGCCAGGATTAGCCTGGTCCTAGTAAGGTACAATGTATTTCTAGAAATTCAGATTGCAGTACTGAGTCAGAGTCAACAACACCTGCATCAAGTGATGTGGATGGGTCTGAGTCTGAAGGTGATATTCATCAGCTGATAGATGAATATGGAGACTTACTGCAGGAACTTAAGAAGAGCAAAAACCTGGCCAAAAATCTGGCTAATGAAATTGCAGATCTTAAGATGGCTGCATTTAATTCAGATAAATTGCTGGATCAGATGTTGAATGAGATAGCCAAACTGAAAAACATTACTGTTATTCAGATGGGTACTATCACATTCAAGAATGATCAGATTGGAAATCTGGAGGTTAGACTTCAAAAAGAGAAAGAGATTGTAGCTAGTTTTTCATGTGGCTAGAGAAGTCATAAAGGGGGAGAGAGTATTAGTCAAAGCTGGATCTGATCATGCTAAATGGATTTTCAATAGCATCAGAGCCACACTTGGATATCCACCCCTTTGTGATTATGACAATGTGGCTGAATCTGGTATCAATTCTGCTATTTTTGGAGGTGAGCAAGCTGAAGTTGCTCAAGTAATTTATCCTCCAGCAGATTTTGAGATGATACATCATGAAGTACAATCAATGTATAGCCCTCCAGAGGGTAATAAAAATATTATCATTGAGAAAGTAGACAAGCCAGTGTCAGAGGCAGTTTTGAAAGAGCAAGAAGCTCTATTGTCAAAGAAGAAATTCAGAGAACAGGCTGAGTTAAAGCCAGATTTTGAGCAGTAGAGTCCTACTTCTAGAAATATTATACTGACTGCTTGGAAAGCTGCAAAGGACAATACCTTAGAGAGGGGCAAATGGTACTATGAACAAGAATGGAGAAAACATGAAGCCAGACAAGAAGCCATAGTCCAGTATAGAAGGAAGGCAAAACTTGGGAAGCTACCTCCTAATGCACAGGAGCCTAGCAAATATTTCCCAAAGCCTTATCATTATTTTGAAAGACAAAAGATAAGGGCTGAAGAGCTAAAGAAGAAAGATCAAAAGGGCAAGAAGCCAGTTGATGACACTGATGTTCCAGTTCAAGCCAAGATTCAATCAGGCAAGGGCATTGTCATCAAGGAGCCAGAGCAACCTTAGATTAGATTTACTAGATTTTATCATATTATAAAATTTAATGTTTAAAATCTATGTAAACTTCTATTAAAGAAACTTTTGTAGTTGAAACAAAACTATAATGAATGCTCATTGTGTTAACATACTTATTCTGTGATGAAATATCTTTTATGTTTTGTTTTAAGTATTTACCCTATCATATAATGTTGTTATACATCATATTGTTTATTTGTTATGTATGATGTATATCATTGACTAAGGGTTATGACTTCTCCAAATAGGGGGAGATTGTTGGCTACATTGGAAAATGTGTACCAGATTTGAAGAAGCCTCACCCTACTCAATGATATGCATCAAGGTGTATTTGATGTGTTTTGAGTTTATATGTGCAGGTTAAGTAATTGCAGGAAATGCAGACAAATTTCTAAGTACATGTGTTGACACCTAGAGAAGCAGTGTCGATACTTATGAAGGCTTGTGTCGACACTGGAGAAAAGCTGTGTCGACACTTGGAGTTAATTGTGTCAACACTTGGAAAGGCAGAGTTGACACCAGAAGAATCTGTGTCGACATACAGAGGCAGTGTCGACACACAGAGAAGCAAAGTCGAAATCAACTGTGTCGACACCAAATGGCAGCGTCGACACATAGGATTACTTAGTCGACATCAAATGTGTCAACACAAAGAGGCAGTGTCGACACATAGAAGTATTTATCAACATCAACTGTGTCGACACACAGGACTTGTGTCGACACACAGCAAAGCTTCAACATAGTTAAAGTAAAGAAGTACTTGTGTCGACACAAAGGAGATGTGTCGACACACAGCAAAGTTTCAACTATTTTAAAGAAGAAATATTTGTGTCGACACACAGAATCAGTGTCAATACATTCAACAGTAAGCTGTGTCGAGAAGTATTAACAACAACAAAATGGAGTTGTGTTGACACCACCAAGGCATGTGTCGACACTTTGTCCACTTGTGTCGACACTTAGTCTATTTGTGTCGACACTTAATGAAGATCAGTCTGACACTTTCAGACAGAGACAGTATTTCAAGAAGTAACTGGATGACTTGATAGCTGCCATTCCTAACCGGTCTACTGCAACTGTCAAAGCTGTCAGGAGTTTGTTAGAAACCGGATCAGCCGGTTACCATGGAGGAAGACTATTTAATGGCCGTTCTCCTTCAACAGAAGAGGATGCGATAGATAACAATTACAATTATTACAGAAGATCTATACAGATATCTATCAACACAAGAGAAGTAATAATACAGAATATTTTCGACAGAAGATCTAGAAGAAGTTGGAGAGAGAGAGCTCCTTCTAAGAAGAGCAGTTGCTGAACCAGGCTGCCAAGAAAGATTCAGATTGAGATCTGAATCTCAAGTCAGAAGCTGATTGAAGATCAACTTCTCAAGAGTTCAACCCTACTGAGTTCAGATTCAAGAAGCTTTGAAGAAAGCTAAGAGATGTTGATCTCTGTCATCAAGTTCTTCCAAGAACTGTTCAAGAAGCCATTCATCCCTTCTCTCTCTATCTGGGTGGTGGTTAATTACTTTGTTTAATCAATTTTTTGTAGGATCTATTATAGATCTGAGTTGTAAGCCTATTATATAAAGGCTGAGTGTAGGAGAATATTTTCTCTGAGTGGTAGGGCTGTGAGACTGAGGTGTAGGAGATTGTGATCTCTGAGTGTAGGCCTTGTTGAAGGTTGAGGTATGGCAGTTGGCCTGAGTTGTAGGAGTGTGGATACACTCTGAGTTGTAGTAACCTGGTTTGGGTTCTGAGCTGTAAGATCTGAGGATCTGAGGTGAAGTGCAGAAGTTAGGCCGAATCTAGTACACTGCTAGATAGGCGAAGGGGGAAAGTGGATGTACCCAGACCTTGGGGAACCACTATAAAAACTATGTGCACTCTGTGATTGATTGTTTCTGTGATTGTTGTGCTGTGTTAGCAATAGAATTTGCAGTTTATTATTAGTTAACTGAACAACTTTTCTGCCTTAAAAGAAAAACAGGAATTACACCTATTCACCCCCTCTAGGTGGTTAGGCACTAATTCTTTCAGGCATGACAATTCAATTTCCTGTGAAATCAGCTCGATGAATTCAAGCTCGACGATCGTCGACACGCCCGACCCCACACCCGTGTCAATCCTACACGGGGCGTGACCCAAGCCCATGACCACTTCAGCAAGATCGACGAAAATTTTGCTCGATGTTTTCAGCTCGATGACCGTCGACCAACCCGACACGCCCAGCGTCACGCCCGTGACCAAGGGCGTGACTCCTCCACCTGGCTGCAAAGACCCGCGCTCGACGATCTTCCCGCTCGACGATCGTCGAACTCGATCTTCCCACTCGACAATTTTTCTGCTCGACGATTTGTCCTGCTCGACGATTTTTCCTACTTGACGATCTTCCCGCTCGACGATTGTCGAACTCCTCGACATTCGTGCTCGACGATTTTTCAAGTCGACAAGACCCGGTGGCAGCTCAAAGACCCGCGCCCAGATCTACCTCCCCGACATGCCCAGAGTCACGCCTGTGACCTGGGGCGTGACCAATGCGAGACCGACACGTGTCCAGCCCGAAGTCCACTTTCCCGTCAAATCGACGGCCATATTTTGTACAGTGCTGACACGCCCCCCATACACGCCCGTGTCAGGGGGTGTGTCACCTGAAATTTTTGCCTATTTAAACCAGCTTGCTGGATGTAATCCTGTTCCACTTTTTGGATCCATTTTGTATAAGTGTTATGCTGCTGGGATGAAATCCAAATGTGTTGTAAGGGATATTTTCTTCCCCCCCCCCTCTCTCTTCTATTTTAGCTTTGTAATTACCCTTTTTATTAATGCAATTGTAGTTTTTTTTCCATTACATCCCTTGGACTTCATCTATGTTTCATCTCTTATGCAATCTTATCTTTTTTGCTTTTATTTTAACTTAGTTTTTTTTGTTCTTCTTTATACGTGTGTGTGTGTGTATGAGTATAACTTGATAATTTTATGTTCTAAGTTTTTTTAACTTAGAATTGTTATAGCTTTATTTGCATTCCTATAGATCTGTCAAAAATGTTTTCAAAGTGTTTTTCATTTCTTTTAAATTAGATTTTTCTTTTTAGTTTGTAAAACTTTTCGTTATTTTAGCTTTATTTTCACTTTTTAATCACTTTTACCGAGTTATATTAATGATTATATAGTTGTTTTGATTTTTCATGCACTTAGATTTTAATTTAAAACTTTTGTCAGTTTAATTTTTCTTTCTTCTTTTTACACATTTCTACCGCATTCTAGCGGTAGAAATGCAGTTCTTTTAATTTTTCAAGCATTTTGTTTTTCATATTTCTGTACGTGTGCGTGTGTGTAGGAGTTAGTTTTTACAGATTTCTTTACTTACTGTGGAGTGTGTGTGAGTAAGCATTTATTTTCGCCTACTCGTTAAGAGTTAAATGGCGCATTGTTTTATTTCATTCTGTAGAGTGCGTGAGTTTGTTGTATTTATTTCCGCCGACTCGCTAAGAGTTAAATGACATGGATTTATTTTCCCTACTCATTTGAGTAGGATTTGTGTGTGTGAGTTTTACTTTCTGTAGAGTGCGTGCGTGTGAGCATTTATTTAGTCCTACTTGTTTGAGTAGGACCCGCTTTCTTTCTCCCGCCCACACATTTGTGCCGGGACTCGCATTTTACCGCTTTCATTTCAGTCCTACTCGTTTGAGTAGGACTTGCAATTTACTGCTTTCTTTCCTGCTTTCATTTTCTTGCTTTCTTTACTGCTTTCTTTATCGCTTTCTTTTCTGCTTTTCCTCGCAAGCCGCCCCCATTCCGATGAGTGGCTAACTGTTCTTAGCCCTCAATATCGAAGAGCATTGGGACAAATAAAATAGCTTAACATAATTAAATGTCTCATTTTTCTAATTAATTAAAGTACTTAAGGTTTGCCTAGGGTTTACGACGCGTAGGACCACATAATCGATGTGTGGGCCCTATTTTTGTAGTCCATATGCTAGCTAGCCGAGAGGCCGTGCATATGGACTGATCACCCCTTGGCAAAGAGAGTTCCGCACTAACCCTTGAGAGAGGAGGCGCGCCAACTCTACCGAATTGGGTTCCCCACCCAATAGTGGGGTTCCTAGCGTAATGTGGCCGTTAAGAGGAATCCTTCGTGGGACTAACGTTCGGTCGAATAGTCTTAGCTTTCAGGTGAGCGATAACTCTATAGCTAGGTGAGCTCATTCTAGTGGAACCTCCCGGTCAAGTCTCCGCCTTAATTAAGTAGAAATTTAGGATCTCTTTTTATTTAAAGTATATTTTAGTTCTAATTCTATTCGGTGCCATCGAGCTAAGCTCTTCATCTGCTCCACCTTTATTATGCTTTTATTTTCTGCCTTTTGTTTATATATATTACCCGACAAGTAATTATCGGTAAAATAATAGTCCCCTCCAGGGAAGAGTAGAAATATTCGAACAGACCCCGAGAATAATATGACCTCGATATTCCACACCGGAATATCCTGTACTACTCACGATATGTGCACTTGCCTCCTTTCGTTAAAACTCGATCTAAACCGTTTTATATTCAAATTAAATAAATCTGTGCGCCCTGTTTTCTAAATAAAACCAAATCCGCTTTTCTACTTAAATAAAACCGCGGGGTCGCCACGTGACTGTAAATATTTTTGGAGTTTTAAACAATCAGTCGACACCTAGACTTATGTCGACACTTGTGAAGTATTGTGTCGAAACCCAAGAAGAAGCTGAGTCGACACTCAGATTTGAGTCAACACCTGAGCCAGGAATTATGTCGACACTGAAAGCAGAAGCTGTGTCGACACCCAGGAGTTATGTCGATAATGGAAGCAGAATTATGTCGACACAGAGGGCTTGTGTCGACACATTTAACAGATGCCGTGTCGAGTACCAGAAGAATGACTATGTCGACACATGGAGTGTTGTGTCGACATCATCAGCACTTATGTCGACACTTAGTCCATTTGTGTCGACACATGTGAAGCAGTTTGCTAAGTGGTTCGTGCTTTGTTGGAAAGTCTTTGAAGAATCAGCTGACATAACCAACCGGTCTGACACATTTGTCAGAACTGTCAGAAGACTGTTACAAACCGGATCAGCCGGTAATCAGGAGGAAAATCTATATAAAGCACTGGTTCGATACAACAAAAGAAGAAGAAACCGAGACAATATCAAGAAAAAGAGAACATACAACACTAAGAAGTGAATCTTTCAGAGAGAGTTTTCTACAACAAGAAAAGGGGAAACCCTTATGAAGGCAGATTCAGATCAGTCTGCAAGGGAGATTAAGATCTCATTCTGAATTCAAGGAGGAAGCTATCTGAAGATTAACTTCTACATCAAGTGAAGATCAACCTTATTTTATTCTATCAAGAAGCTTTGAAACGACCAAGTCAGGTTGGATCTGAAGATCAGACTATTCAAGAACTGATCAAGAAGCACACCAGTGAAGAGATTCATCTGGTGTAATTTCTATATCTCTTAATCAAACAATTTCTGGTAGGATCTGTTGTAAGATCTGAGTTGTAAGCCTGTAATTACAAAGGCTGAGGTAGGGCTTTTTCCTGAGTTGTAGGAGTGAGGTTTCACTCTGAGTTGTAAGCCTAGTGACATAGGTTGAGGTAGGGCTGAGGCTTGAGGTAGGGTTCTTGGGGAAGAATCTGATGTAGGACTTGTATAAGTCTGAGTTGTAGCAACAATTATTGGTTCTGAGCTGTAAGATCTGCGAATCTGAGAAGAAAGATGGAAGTTAGGCCGAATCTAGTACACTTCTAGATATGCGAAGGGGAAAAGTGGATGTACCAAGACCTTGGGGAACCACTATAAATCTGGTGTATGTTGTACTGTGTTCATTATTCTGTGGTTTACATTGTTTTTGTGTTGAGTTAAATTTTGCTATTTGCCTAAAATTTTGAAGGAAAAATTAGAACCTATTCACCCCCCTCTAGGTGTCTAGAAATCAAGTCTTTCAAGTGGTATCAGAGGGAGGTTACTCAAAGATTGACCTAACAGTTTGAGTGGATCTCCAAGGCAAATAACAGATTTCAAGAATGGGTTCAATAGAGAATCAGAAGGAATTTGGATCTATGAAACTGCCTATCTGCAGTAAAGAATGTTTTGGCATATGGAAGGAAAGGGTCAGGTTGTTTATGGAAGCATCTGATCCAAGAATCTACATTACAATACAAGAGGGTCCCTTCATTCCAATGAAGGTATCAGTTCTGGATGCAAATGTTAAAACCCCTAAGAGCTATTCTGAAATGACTAAGGTTGAGATCATCCTGGCAACATTAGACAAAAGAGCACAAAACATTATAGTAAGTGCTATAGATGATGCCACATTTCAGAATCTGTTGCACTGTAAAACCTCCAAGGAAATGTGGGACACTCTGATTATCTACATGGAGGGAACAGAATAAGTTAGAGAGGACAAGAAATCTATGCTGAATCAAGAGTATGAGAGCTTTAGACAAGCCAAGACTGACAGCATAGCTGAATGTTACAAGAAGTTCTTCAGGATTGTCAATGAGCTGATGACCTATGGAAGAGTCTTCAACACATATGAACTGAAAGACAAGTTTCTCAGGTCACTAACAAAGGACTAGGACACAAAGATATGTGCCATCAGAGAAGTGGCCAAGCTTGCTGATACACCTCCACCCACTTTATTTGGAAAGCTGCTATCATATGAAATGCAGCTCACTGCCAGAAAAGAGGAGAAGAAAAATAGTAGGCCTGAATACAAAGAATGGTCTGTAGCCTTCAAGGCTGAAGGCATAAGAAAGTATTGGAAAAATTCTTCTTCTCCACCCAGAAGGAGTGCTGAGGATGAAGAAGAAAATCTTGACAACAGCACATCAGATAGCCACACCTCTGATGAGGACTTTGTTGACTTTACAAGGCAATTCCAAAGGTTCATGAAAAAGAAGAAATGGAGAACCAAGCCATCAACATCTTTTTCTAAGGATGAGTATTATAAGAAAAAGAAGACTCTCAAGGAGGACAGGTATGCATCAAAACCTAGTAAATAGATTAATACTAAGATTGTGTGTTATTGTTGCAACATGCCTGGACATATCATAGCTGACTGTCCAGACAAGAGGACTGAATCCAAAGATAAGAAGCAGCATCAAGTGAAAGGCAAGAAGGAGAAATCCCTTATTGCTCAGAAGCAGAAGAGTTGGACAGACACTTCATCTTCAGGATCAGGAGATGAAGATAATGCTGAAGCATATGTTGGGCTAATATCAACAGAAGAGGATTCTAGGAAACTAGAATTCCTACAAATGCTGAAATCCATAAATGGAGCAAAAGAATATTACTGTAGAGGGTTGATGGCTCTATCAGAAAATGATCAGTGCAAGGATCAACCTGGTCCTAGTAAGGTATACAGTTCTCCCTCAGCATCAGATTACTGCACTGTATCAGATTCAGAAACTTCTGTATCAAGAGATGTGGATGGTTCTGAATCAGAAGGGGATGTGCATCAACTCATTAATGAGTATGGTGGGTTGTTGCAAGCTCTGAAGAGGAGCAAGTTTCTTGTCAAGGAGCAGGCCAAGGAGATTGAGTCTCTGAAGCAGGCTGCATCAGATTCAGCCATGTTGATAGATTCAAAACTGAAGGAGATTGCTAAACTAAAAAACATTACTGTTATTCAGATGGGCACAATCTCTTTTAATGAAAATCACATCAAGAAACTTGAGCCAAAACTTCAGCAAGAAAGAGAGTTAGTGGCTAAATTCTCCAAACCAAAATCAGTCTTGTCCTTAATAGATAATTTCATTTCTCATAAAGGAAAGACTGGTTTAGGTTTCAAGGGTAGAACTAGGGCCACCAATTTTCATAGAAAAGGTAAGGCCCCAGCACAGCCACTAGCTTCTAAGCCCCTATTTTCTTTATGAAACTGATGCAACCAACAAACATGTATGATTATGATAGTACTCATGGTCACTGTGAGGATGAAGATCTCATGTGCAAGTGTGCAAATGCCCATAGATCACACTATTATCAAACCCATCAGGTTCAAGAGGAAGTCTTGGGGTTTACTGCTCCAGCACCTATGCTCAACAGAACTACTGGCAACCAAGAAGTAAAGTTAGTACCTAAGAAAAGGTATAATAAGTTTGAGTGTTGGTGCTGTGGAAAAGTGGGCCATTTTGCCAGGGATTGTTGGTTCAACACAAGTGTTAAAACCAAGAGTAGTCTACCTGTCAGAACAGCTGCAGGATTTCAACCTAACAATGACCTAGGACCTAATAATAATTTGGGTTCTAAGGGTAAGTGATTCTGTATTTGATGCAGGTGAATCCAAGTGACCATACCCTTATATGTTACTTGGATAGTGGATGTTTCAGACACATGACTGGAACAAGAAGGATGTTGAGGGACTATGTACCCATAGAGAATGGACCCAAAGTAATCTTTGGTGGATCAGAAAAAGGAATCATCAAAGGATTTGGTAACATTTTTAGTGATTCAATTACTATCACTAAAGTGGCTTATGTGAAGGGTCTAAAACATAACCTGATCAGCATAAGTCAACTTAGTGATCTAGGTTATGACATCTCCTTTCTCAAAGGGGAGAGCCAAATAAGAAGGTCAAGTGATCAAGAGATTATTTTGACTGGCACTAGGAAAGGGAATGCATATCGTCTTAACCTAGATTGTGAGTTTGACAACTCACCCATTTGTCTAGTTGCAAGAGAAAAAGCTTCACTATGTGTCAAATGGCACAAGAGGCTTGCCCATTTGAACTATAAGTCAATAGGACAACTGTTTAGCATGGGGTTAGTGAGGAATGGTTCTCAAGTCAAGTGCATTAAAGAGGGTGTGTGTTCTGCTTGCCAAAAGGGCAAACAGACTAAGTCCTCTTTCCATGCACTTGATATCAAAGATTCAATGAGATGTTTATATCTCTTGCATATGGATTTGTTTGGTCCTATGCCAGTTCACAGTCTTGGTAGGAAAGTATACACATTAGTTATTGTGGATGACTATTCTAGATACACATGAGTTTTCTTCTTGAGGCAGAAATCTGAAACCCCAACTATTTTCCAGACTTTTGTTAGACAAATTCAGAATGAATATAACAGTTCTGTGGTCAAAATCAGAAGTGACCATGGAACTGAATTTTAGTCTGAATGTTTGACAAAGTTCTGTGATGAACTTGGGATTCATCAGGAATTCTCCTCACCTATAACTCCTCAGCAAAATGGAGTTGCTGAAAGAAAGAATATGACTCTAATTGAAGCAAGTAGAACACTACTTAGTGACACTACTCTCCCTGAGTACTTCTGGGCAGAGGCAATAAATACTACATGTCATGTTCTCAATATAGCTTCCATCAATAAGAAACATAAGATGACCCCCTATCAGATTTTGAAAGGCAGAAAACCAAACATTTCCTACTTTAGAATCTTTGGTAGCAAGTGTTATGTTTTAGTTAATGGAAAGCACTACCAAACAAAGTTTGCTGCCAAATCCCTAGAAGAGATAATTGTTGGGTACAACAATAATAGTAGGATATACAGAATCTACAACTTAACTATCTAAGTTGTAGAGGAATCTGTAGATGTTGTATTTGATGAATCTAAGTTGATTAATAGTGAATTTACTAGTTCTTCAGTTAGTTCTACAGGTCTAACAGACCGGCTGGACAAGCTGACCATCAATGAAGAGGTACCTGCTAGGCTGAATGAGGAAAAAGATGCTTGCTGTCCAGGGGGAGAATAAGACTCACTGAATGAAGAAGAAAATGAGGAGCATCTGGTTGAAGAAAATGAAGAAGTCCATGAGGTCGACAGATTTCCTCCAGCAAGAAGACACTTGAAGGATCATCATGCACACCAAATTATTGGTGATGCATGTCAAGGTGTTCTTACAAGAAGCAAAAGTATGAACACAGTTCTATGTTCTAGCTTCTTGTCACAAATAGAACCCAGAAAGTTTGAAGAAGCATTGCTAGACACAAACTGGATTGATGCTATGTAAGAAGAGCTGACTCAATTCAAAAGATGAAATGTATGGGAACTGGTTCCTAAACCAAAGGATCACAACATCATAGGAACCAAGTGGATCTATAGAAACAAACTTAATGAGAATGGCACTATAATCAAGAACAAGGCCGGATTGGTAGCAAAAGGCTACATGCAAGAGGAAGGGATTGACTTTGATCAAAATTTTGCCCCAGTGGCAAGGTTGGAGGCTATAAGATTGTTCTTGGCATATGCTGCCTATCAAGGGTTTAAGGTATATCAAATGGATGTAAAGTCAACATTCCTGAATGGTGACTTAAAAGAGGAAGTCTATGTTGAACAACCCTCAGGTTTTGTAGACTCTCATTATCCTGATTATGTATATAGGCTTAGGAAAGCTCTATATGGTTTAAAACAAGCCCCAAGGGCTTGGTATGAAACCTTGTCTGCTTTTCTCATTGAGAATAAGTTCTCTAGAGGAAAGATAGACAAAACTCTATTCTTTAGGGAATCTAAAGACAAGATAATGTTAGTCCAGATATATGTTGATGACATTATATTTGGTTCAACTGAAAACAACCTTTGTTGGAAGTTTGCTAAACTTATGCAAGGGAAGTTTGAGATGAGTAGTATGGGTGAGTTGAAGTTCTTTTTGGGACTTCAAGTTAGACAGACTGATGATGGATTGTCCATATCTTATTCTAAGTTCACCAAGGAGTTGATTAAGAAATATGGTATGGACTCAGCCTCCACCATGAAAACTCCTATGGGAACAAGTATGCCTATAGGCAAAGATGTGGCAGGGAAACCTGTTGATGAGTCTTTGTATAGAGGGATAATTGACTTCCTACTTTACTTGATTGCTAGTAGACCTGACATCATATATGCAACATGTGTCTGTGTTAGGTACCAAGCTTGCCCAAAGGAATCTCATTATACTGCAGTTAAAAGAATTTTGAGATATCTTAAGGTCACACCTAATCTAGGCCTTTGGTACCCAAAGAATAGAGATTTCTTACTAACAGGTTTCTCAGATGCAGACTTTGCAGGATGCAAAGAAGACAGGAAGAGTACAACAGGAACCTATCAATTCATAGGAGAAAGGCTGGTGTCATGGTGCAGCAAGAAGCAAACAAGTGTAGCTATATCAACAGCTGAGTCTAAGTATGTAGCTGCAGGTAGTTGCTGTGTACAGTTGTTGTGGATAAAGCACCAACTAGAAGATTATGACATCAAGGTAAGTAGAATTCCACTGTTTTGTGATTCTACCAGTGTTATTTCTATTGTTAAGAATCCTGTATCACATAGTAGAACCAAGCATATAGAAATTAAGTTTCATTTCATCAGAGAACATGTTGAGAAGGAATATATTAGTCTAGAGTTTGTGAACACAAATAATCAAATAACTGATATATTTACAAAACCTCTGGAAGAAATTAAATTCAATTATTTTAAAATTGAATTAGGTATGTTGAACATAGAATAGGTTAGCACAAGCTTCCCTAAGAATAATACGTAAGTAAAAAATTTCTCAGGAAATTTGTCTAAGTACAAAGTTTGTGTCGACACAAGCACAATTGTGTCGACACACTCAGTATGTTGTGTCGACAAAGAATAAGGATGTGTCGACACAAAAACAGTATCTGTGTCTATAGAAGAATAGGTGTCGACACAACCTTGTCGAGACCTTATATCTAAAGGATTTTTCATGTCGACACACAAAAGTTGGTGTTGACACAACTACGTCAAGACATGACCAGCCCGTGTCGACTTTGACACATGTATGTCGACATCTAGACATGTCGACTAAACCTAAGTTTTGTGGAGACCTAGGTCATTTCTGTTGACACATGTAAAATTTGATCGACTATGGCTCATCTTTTGACCTGCCCTTTACGCTAACACTATAAATAGGTCAAGCCAAAATCTGGTCGACTACGCTTTCAGAAATCTAGGATCTGCACCTTGTGTCGACAAAGACCTTCTCTTCTTTTCTCTTCCATCTCTCTCAACAATTGTGCCTCACCAAGATGATAAGGTGAATGAAGGATATGAGCTAGTTCGTGGAGGATTCACGACAGCTTCACAAGAAATCCAGGGTGTCATTACCCTAATTTTTGATAATGGTTTAGAATTCTTGGTCTCAGAACCAACAAAAATTTGGAAAAAGGAAGTCACGGAATTCTATTCATCTGCTACTGTGGACCTAGAAGGGAATAAGATCAAAGCTACAATTCAGGATTCACGAGTTAGAATAACGCTAAAGACTATCAGGAAATCACCCCAACTTCCCATGATTAAGGATAATGAAGAAATTATTCCATCCAGAACTAAAGAAGCACTAAGTTGGTGCAGGCTAAATCCTAATATCATGTTTGGATCATCTATTGCCCGGAAAGGGATGAATTCCTAAGGAAAGTTTCTGTCTGAAGTAGTTGGGAAGATAATTCTTTGTAAGACTGGTGGACATGACAGAATTTCAGTCCACATGTTTAATTTGATGACAAGGATTATTTTCACCATAAAAACAGACTGGGCATCAATAGTTTTTGATAAGCTTCAAGAAGGAATAAAGAAAACAAATCTGGGAAGGATTTTGAGTTTATGTCTATCTGCTACAATACCAGATGTTTTGCACCAACTTTCAGGAACCAAAATCAACCACATGAGAAGGATGGATGAGAGAATTCTATCTAGATGGGATAGAGTTTTGACAAAGGAAGTATCTACTCCACAGAAAGTTGTTAAGAAAGATAACAGCAGAAAAAGGTTATTACACAAGAAGAATCCTCCAGTGATTTTGAAGAAGAAGTGGTCTTCAGTTCAGATGAAGACATGCCACAAAAGGTAGCACAGGATCAAGTGGAGAGCAGTATGCTTTTAGAGCAACAAGTAGTCTCCACTCCCGGGGAGAAAATCCCGAACCAGCAGTACAAGACACAGTACAACTTGAGCTGCCTGCCCAAGGGGGAGGTATTACTGAAGCTGCTCTAGAAAGTGAGCATGCTGCTGATACTATTATGGCAATAGTGTCAGAAATCAACAATGAAGAACTGCTAAATGCTGGGAAAGAAGAACAAGCAGAGCAGCTACAAGATACTGCACAAAATATTCAAATAAGTATCTCCTTTATAGAGAATGACCTGGACAAAGATCTGGATGTCCAGAGAGAACCATCTGTTTTCCAAACAAATTTTGTTCCTCCTGTTCAGCTACAACAAGAGGTAACTATGGAAGAGCTATTTCATGAACACCCAACAGCAGGGACTGAGGGGGAGCAGCAAATCATAGAAAAAGAACTTCCAGGTACTGAGGGGGAGATATCTCAGCATGCCCCAACTGATAAGGAACCAGTAAATATACAAAGTTCCTCAGAATCTTCTGATGATGAAGAAGCCTCAATGGATAAGAAAAGGAAGTTAGATGACTTAAGAAAACGGAGCTTAGGCTATAAAAGGGCCTTACAAACAGTCACACCACCACCTGCTCAAAGCATGGATTTCAGTTCCCTACTGGTCCAGTTGCAAGTTAAATTGGATGCGCAAAGGCAGTCTTTGGAAAGGTATGTGGATGAAACACATAAAGATTTGCAATTCAATCTGGCTCAAGATATCAAATCAATCAGGTTTGAAGTAAATCAAAATAAGAAAGAAATGACAGATTGCTTCCACAAGGGAGGAAATGCTGTGGTATACTTGGCAAAGCAACAACAAGAACTCACTACTAAAGTGGATGACATTGCAGTTAAGCAAGGATATGTTCTTGAGAATCAAATCAGGATGAATGATAGCCTCAAAGAGTCACACTTTGCCATTCTTACACAGATTGATAATCTAACTACTGCTCTCAAAGTTGAAGTATCCAAGCAGATCAAAGAATATCTAGCTGCTGTTCAGGACACTTTTACAAAATCTCACAAGAATATTTCTGATTTCTTGCAGAAGTTCAGGAATTATTACAAAGAAGGCATGGATTATCTTGTTAACCAAGTCAGATTTTAGAAGGATGATCTGAGAGATCATATTGAAAGAGAAGTCATAAAAGGGGAGAGGGTGTTAGTCAAAGCCAGCTCAGATCATGCTAAATGGATATCAAATAGCATCAGAGCAACTCTTGGATATCCCTATTATGTGATGATGACAATATTGCTGAGTCTGGAGTGCAACATGCCTATATTGAGGGAGATCAACCTAAAGTTGCTCAAGTCATTTACCCTCCAGCTAATTTTGACATGGTTCACCAAGAAGTTCAATCAATGTACAACCCTCCATAGGAGGCTAAAAATTTTATTATTGAAAAAGTGGAAATGTCAGAGGCTGCCAAGGAAGCTCAAAAGGAAGCACAACTGTCCAAGAAAAGGTTTAGAGAACAGGCTGAGTTAAAGCCAGATTTTATGCAATGGAGCCCTACTTCCAGGAATATTATATTGACTGCCTGGAAAGCTGTGAAGGACAAGACTCATGAAAGGGGTAAATGGTATACTGAGCAAGAGTGGAACAAGTATCAAGCCAGACAGGAAGCCATTCTTCAATACAGAAGGAAACCAAAAGCTGGGAAGTTACCTGGTAATGCTCTGAAGCCTAGCAAGTACTTCCCAAAGCCTTTTCATTATTTTGAAAGACAAAGGATAAGGGCTGAAGAACAAAAAAAAGAAGGATCTGAAAGGAAAACAACTTGCTGATGATGTTGAACCTACTGTGCAGGCTCAGATCAAATCAGGAAAAGGCATTGTGATTAAGGAGTCTAATCAATTATAGGATAGTTAGGCTTATGTATAGAACAATGTAACCTTTTGGATTTTATTCTAAAGAAAATTGTGTAAACTTAACATTTCTCTCTAAGTAACTGAAATCAGTTTCAGTATCCATTTCAGTTGTTTACAATGTTTATATGTTACCCTGCAGTGAAATGCATGTACATTTATTTCTTTTTATGTGTTTTATTATGAGTGATGTATATCTTTGACTAAAGGTTATGACTTCTCCAAATAGGGGGTGATTATTGGGTACACTGTTTATATGTACCAGATTTGGAGAAGCCTCATCTTAATCAATGATATACATCAATTTGTATTTGATGTATGTTTGAGTTACATTGTGCAGGTTTAAGCATTGGAAGAAAATTTTCTAAGTACAAGTGTCGACACTTGTGAAGAATTATGTCGACACCTAAAGAAGAAGTTGAGTCGACACCCAGGTATTTTGTCGACACCAATAGAAGAAGCTGTATCGACACCCAGACTTGTGTCGACACTTGTGAAGTATTGTGTCGACACCTAAAGAAGAAGCTGAGTCGACCTCAGATTTGAGTCGACACCTGAGCCAGAAATTATGTCGACACTGAAAGCAAAAGCTGTGTCGACACTCAGGAGTTATGTTGACAATGGAAGCAGAATTATTTCGACACAGAGGTCTTGTGTCGACACATTTAACAGATGTTGTGTCGAGTACCAGAAGAATGACAATGTCGACACATGGAGTGTTGTGTTGACATCATCAAGACTTGTGTCGACACTTAGTCCATTTGTGTCGACACATGTGTAGCAGTTTAATGAGTGGTTCATGCTGTGTTGGAATGTCTTTGAAGAATCAGCTGACATAACCAACCGGTCTGACACCTTTGTCAGAACTGTCAGAAGACTGCTACAGACCGGATTAGTCGGTAATCAGGAGGAAACTCTATATAAAGGACTGGTTCGATACAACAAAAAGAAGAAGAAACAGAGACAATAACAAGGAAAAGAGAACATACAACACTAAGAAGTGAATCTTTCATACAGAGTTTTCTACAACAAGAAAAGGGGAAACCCTTATGAAGGCAGATTCAGATCAGTCTACAAGGGAGATTCAGATCTCATTCTAAATTCAAGGAGGAAGCTATCTGAAGATCAAATTCTACATCAAGTGAAGATCAACCTTATTTTGTTCTATCAATAAGCTTTGAAACGACTAAGTTAGGTTGGATCTGAAGATCAGACTATTCAAGAACTGATCAAGAAGCACACCAGTGAAGAGATTCATTTGGTGAAATTTTTGTATCTCTTAATCAAACAATTTCTTGGTAGGATCTGTTGTAAGATCTGAGTTGTAAGCCTGTAATTATAAATGCTAAGGTAGGGATTTTGCCTGAGTTGTAGGAGTTGGTTTCACTCTGAGTTGTAAGCCTAGTGACATAGGCTGAGGTAGGGCTGAGGCCTGAGGTAGGGTTCTTGGGGAAGAATCTGAGGTAGGACTTGTATAAGTCTGAGTTGTAGGAACCATTCTTGGTTCTGAGCTGTAAGATCTCCGAATCTGATAAGAAAGAAGGAAGTTAGGCCGAATCTAGTACACTGCTAGATAGGCAAAGGGGGAAAGTGGATGTACCCAGACCTTGGGGAACCACTATAAATCTAGTGTATGCTGTGCTGTGTTTATTATTCTGTGGTTTACATTATTTCTGTGCTGAGTTAAATTTTGCAATTTGCCTTAAATTTTGAAGGAAAAATTAGAACCTATTCACCCCCCTGTAGGTGTCTAGAAATCAAATCTTTCAAGTCTTCCAAATTCCAAGAATTTCACAGGATAATGAACTGGATTCAACCAAGACAGCTGAGGCACTAGTTTGGTATGGACTACCTCGAACCACTAGTTTTGTACATTCTTTCAATAGGAAGGGAATGAATTCCCAAGGTAAATTCCTGTCTAAAATAGTAGGAAAGGTGCTCCTCTGCAAGACTGGAGCACATGATAGGATTTTTAATGTCATGTTTAATCTGATGACTAGAATTATCTTCAAAATCAAAACCTACTGGAATAGAGTGCTGTTTGATAAGATTGTAGAAGGAATTGAGAAGCCTAATATGGGCAGAATAATTAGTTTGTATCTGGTAAAGGTAATTCCAGATTGAATCAATCATAAACATGGAACTAAGATTAATTATATGAGGAGAGTGGACCTGAGAATCCTGTCTAGGTGGGACATAGTCTTGATTAAGGAAACTCCAGCACCTAAGAAGAAAAATGAGATAAAAGGTAAGAAATCAGTTATACAAGAAGTAGCATCCACTAGTGATTCTAAAGAAGAGGTAAACTTCAGTTTAGATGAAAATCCAGAGTAAATATAAGGCAGATCTCCTAGGCAATTCCCTGAGACTAGTGCACAGGTGCAGGGGGAGATCATCCCAGAAATAGAATTAGCTGAGGGAGAGAACCTCACTAACTTGCTAATGGATACATCCATAATAATCATCATGGATGTGCTTCAAGTCATAGAAAAGTCAAAAGATACTGCACATGAAATCTCTGATCAAGTGATGGGAGAAGCAAATCTACAAGAGACTGAAGTAGAAGTTCCAATGACCAAAGATACAAATATTTAGGAGAGAATTGCAGATTCTCAGATTGAGATACCTGATGCTGAAATTCAGCATGCATATATTACTGTGGATAATATCCCTATTAATCAAGAAGGTACAGGAATTGAGGTGGAGTTGGCCCCTGTTACTGAGAAAACTAAAGAGACACCTCAAGTTGAAGAGGTTAGTTCTTCTGAAGCTGAAGATGCAGATGTTTCTCAACAAAAGAAAAGAAAACTTTCTGAAATGAAAAAGAAGAGCAAGAGCTATAAGCAAAATCTTTAGTCTAGACCACCCTCAGCTCCTACAATAGATCATAGCTATTTTCTTGTGTAACTACAGATTATGCTTGATAAGCAAAGACAAGATTTAGAGAAATATGTGGATGAAAGCAACAAGGAGTTGCAATTTCAGCTTGCCCAAGAGATCAAGTCAATAAGATTTGAAGTCAATATTTTGAAAACTAAAATGACTTCATTCTTTGAGAAAGGAGCTCATGCAATAGCTTTTCTGGCCAAGCAACAACTGGAAGCCAAACAACTACAAGTTGATGTGGCAATCAAGCAAGACTGTGTCCATGAAAATCAAAATCGACTGAATGAAATTCTGATTGTAATGCATGAAGCAACTTTGGCAGACATTAAGATCCAAATCACTGCTTTGGAAACCAAAATTGATTCTACTGGCATAGACATCAATACCAAACTGCAAAGTCATTCTGAATCTATCCTTAAGGATATCAAAGATTCTTACAAAATGTTGGACAACAATTTACTGAGGGTTAAGAATATAGTGACAACATGTATCAATTATGTTGATGGACAAGTCAGATTTCATAAGAATGAGCTAAGAAATCATATTGAGAGAGAAGTCATAAAGGGGGAGAGGGTAATGATTAAGGCAAGTGCTGAACAAGCTACCTAGATAGCAAAAAATATCAGAGATACTCTAGGATTTCCTCCCCTATATTATGAGGGTGATCAAACTGCTGAGTCTGGTTGTCAACCACCTCTACTTGAAGCACCTCCTACTGATTTCTTTCATCTTGCAGTCCTAGCCAATTTTGAGTCCGTTCAAGTAGCTGTTCACCACATGTATAGTGTAATGACTCCATCCGTTCATATAGTATATACTAGAAGGTCCGGCCGAGGCCCTACAACATATACCATAAAACGGGCGGCAAAGTCATGGAGTGATACTAGAGTTGCGCATCCTAACTCATTTCATTCTAGCGGAAGCCTATAACACACAACGGAACTCTAAACATGAGTTTCCATCATATAAAGATCCACATTTATATATAGCAGGAATGTTCACCAAATACAAAGTTAGTTGGCCTTATGGCCTTACGAGTCCTTTTTACAATGGTGCCTTCCACTTATTGGTGCGCAGGCCAGCCACATATAAACAAAACATAGCATGTTAAGTTTAGCCTTCAAGGGCTAGCAGCAGTAGCAACAGCAGCAGCAGGGACTTCAGCCTTTATGTGTCCCGCTTGGTTCTCCAACACCTGCACAGGGACAGCCCACCCAACGGTGGCAAACAAGGCAACGATCAGCGTTCAGCTAACCAAATTATAATGACCCTACCCCTTTACCGAGGCAGTGACATTTTTTTCCTGCAGGCATAGCAATTCTCAAGAATATATGTTCATCACATATTGAGCACTCACACACAAACATTCCATCACAATCGCCAGCCATGCTGCCCGACGATCCGTGCACTCAGGCCATATTATTGGTGTATCGGCGAACCAGGGTCCCACCACCGTATCAGGGTCGCAACCCAACGACAAAACAATTGAACATTTACTCCATGGCGTGCAGCCGGAGATTTTAGTCTTAATGTCCCGGGATTGGCCAGTATCCTCCCATTGTGTCATGGAGCGCAGGCCTAAGACTCTCGCTATGTGTTTCTGCCAAATGCTAATTCATCCAGACACCCATGGCAGACAACCACAACGCGAATACAGTTCAGCCTTTGCCCGTTGCTTAAATCATTAGTTCTATAACCAGACTAACGCGGGTCAGCATCCCCTTATCCGTTCAACAAATAGCCAGAGTGTCCTCACAGGACAAGCTTCACATTCACAGGTTAGCTAGGTGCCACGCTCAGCGGTAGCGATAGAACTCATTTTCCATCCCTAGATTTAACCATTTGCGGGTATTTTCTTGGGCTTTCCTACCAGTACTTCCTGCTACTACCCTTCACAGGCACAACCCAGCAAGCAACATAAGCATCAAGGGTATTTTCCTGACTTATCATGCCAGTACTTCCTTCTACTACCCTTTACAGGTACCACCCATGAACATCAAGCATTACAATGGTATTTCATGGACTTCCAATCCAGTACTTCTTGTTACTACCCTTCACAGGTATAACCCATTCAGCACATACATTATATGGATATTTTCCTGGACTACCAGTCCAGTACTTCCTGCTACTACACTTCACAGGTTTAACCCATCGACTCCTAAACTACACGTTTCATCACTGAGTCTTCTCCGATGCGTATATGCAACATCACCAATCTAGACCAAGCTGTCCAGATGGGCTTCACACAACATGCCTATTACGTACTCCATTTCCGGATCTATATGCCAAATGATTGGGGATTCCATGAATCAATCCAAGGGACTCCCATAACAAGCCACCCTCTGGTCGGGGAATCCTATGCACATGCCAAAAAGGAAGCCTTCACATGGTTAGAAAGAAAGATCGTTACCCTTGAAGATCGCTTTAGAGCCATGGACTTTTAGCCGGCTGGAAAGGATCGCAGCGGCTTTGCCTCCACCATGCTAGCCTCAGATCTCGAATCGGAACTCCATAGCTCCACCGGTGGCCAGCTCCTCTCCTCTTCCTCCTCCTTATTCCTCTCTCTAGGTTTGTAGAAAGATAATGGCCAAACATCAAATGAGTTTTCCAACTCATATTCGACCTTAAGGAAACAGGGAGGGACCTCAGCTATTGGATCCCAGCTGAGATAACGGACGACCATGATTTTACCACAAAAGGCTAAATTTTGCCAGACACGACCTGTGACACGCCCGTGTCACAGACCATGTACCTTAAGCGGCATACAACCGACTCATCCAGTCCAGTACACGCCCAATTGACACGCCCGTGTCACGGGCCGTGTCACCTGACACGCCTTCAGACATGCCCGTGTCTGTGGCCCTGTACATCAGGCTGCAAACCAACTTTAACCCGATCGGGACACGACCAGTGACACGCCCGTATCACATGACATGTACCCTTAGACACATCCATGTCGTGCCCGTGTTCACCCGGCCTTAATGCCTTGGGCACATCCAGTAAAGGAAACAGCCTATTATATGCCCGTGTCACAGGCCGTGTGCCCACACACGGCAGCAGACACGCTCGCAGCTCAATTTCGTCGAGCTGAAATCGTCGACTAGAGGAAGAAACGACCTCTGATACCCCCATGTCAGAGGGTGTGTTCCCTCATTTTCGTGGAAACGGATTTGCATCGACCACTCGCCGGCTGCTCACCCGAGCAGGACATGCCCGGGGACACTCCCGTGTCCCAGGCCGTGTCACCCAACTTTTTCCCAATCCTGGGATTTGGGGTATTACAACCCTCCCCTCCTTATAATAAATTTCGTCCCCAAAATTTGCACACAGGAAGGAAGTCAAACACACGATATTCTTATTCCATAAACGTTCAATACAATCAACATACACTGCAGAATAGTTATATAAAGAGTTCGGGAAATTCAGCTCGCATGGTCTGTTCTCGCTCCCATGGTTTCTCTTTACGGCCGCAATTATCCCACCGGACTTTGACTATCCCGATTGTATTTTTCCGCAACTATTTATCGGCATGATTCTTGATCCAAATGGGCCTAACCTTCGTCGTTAGCCCATACTCCACCGGCACACGATCAGACTCGATCACTTGAGCTGAATCTTTGACAGTTTTCCGAAGCACCGAGATGTGAAACACATCATGTAATCCACCCAAGTCTGTCGAAAGAGCTAGCCGATATGCAGCTTCCCCAATTCGCTCCACCACTTCAAACGAACCAAGATACCTCGGGCTCAACTTTTTCAGTCGCCGAATCCTGGACACGCCTTTGAAGGGTTTGATCTTCAAATAGACCCAGTCTCCTACCGCGAACTCCACGTTCCGGTGCTTGGCGTTGTAGTATTTCGCTTGATGATCCTGGGCTATCAGTAGGCTTTCTAGAATAGTGCGTATCGTCGAGTTCGCTTCCTAGACTTCGTTACGTCTATACACTTTGGATTCGCCTGCTTCTACTCAAGCTAACGGTGTACGGTACTTCCGACCATACAGAGCTTCAAATGGTGTCATACAGATGCTCGCTTGGTAGGTGTTGTTGTAGGCAAATTCCACCAGATAGAGATGATCTTCCCATCTCGTACCAAAGTCCAGGGCGCACATTCAGAGCATATCCTCCATAGTCCTATTGGTTCTCTCAGTCTGGCCATCTGGTTGCGGATGAAAGGCCGTACTGAACATTAATTTTGTGCCCAACAGCTGATGGACAAGCCTCCAATCATTTGAAGTAAAGCGCCCATCACAAACGCTCACAATGCTACGAGGTACACGATGTAGACGTACGATCTGCTCCACATAGAGCTTTGCCAAACTCTCCACTAAATTGTCCCGTTTGTTCGGAAGAAAGTGCGCCACTTTCATCAACCAGCCTACAATCACCCATATTGAATCATTCCTGCGTTGAGATCTCGGCAACCCATGCACGAAATCCATTGAAATATCATTGAACTTCCATTCCAGAATCGGCAATGACTTCAAGAAACTGTCAGGCTTCTAGCATTCCTCCTTTACCAAAGCACAAGTCTGGCATTTGGCTACGTAATGAGCGATATCGTTCTTCAGTCCTGGCCATCAGAACAGCTTCTTCATATCTCTGAACATCTTTGTGCTCCCAGGGTGAATTGAGTATTTCGTAAAGTGAGCTTCATACATCGACTCCTACCACAACTTACCCATACTTGGGACACACAACCGACCATCTTTCCGCAAAAGGCCGTCATCCTAGGAGAATTTGCCCTCTGGCCCGTCCTTTGCATATCGTTGGAGACTTTCATCCAGTTCCGTTGCTCGTCGAATCCTGTCTGCAAGGTCATATTGCACCTCTGTCCAGTTCAAACATGCATCGGTCGTGGAATTCATGTCAACACAAGAAATCTCTAACGCTTCCAACACCTGGATTAGACGTTCATCGTGCCTCTACAACCAATTGGCCCTCGACGGAGCCCTCCGACTCAAGGCATCAGCGACCACATTTCCCTTCCCGGGAGTATAATGAATCGCAAAGGTGTAGTCCCCAAGGAACTCCAGCCACCTTCGTTGTCGCATATTCAGGTCCTTCTGCTCCAACAAATACTTTAGGCTCTTGTGGTCTGTATAGATCTCCATTTTCACGCCATACAAATAATGCCGCCATAACTTTAGTGCAAAGATCACTTCCGCAAACTCTATGTTGTGGACGGGATAATTCCGCTCATGCACCTTCAGTTGGCGAGAGCCATAAGCAATCACTTTCCCATTTTGCAGAAGAACACAGCCTAAGCCGCTTCCTGAAGCATCACTCTAGATCTCAAACCCGTCGGTACCACATGGCGATGTCAACACAGGCGCCGTGGTCAACCGACACTTCAGCTTTTCAAAAGCTCGAGCGCAATCTAGCGTCCAAATGAACTTCTGATCCGTTCTCGTCAGCGTGGTCAGAGGCAAAGCAATTCGCGAGAAGTTTTTAACAAACCGTCTGTAGTAGCCTGCCAGTCCAAGGAAGCTCTTGACCTCGGCCACCGAAGACAACACAGACCATTCCTGTATGGCTTTAATCTTTGTCGGATCCACTGCTATGCCTTCTCTACTTACCACATGGCCAAGAAAAGCCACCGACGATAGCCAAAACTCGCACTTCGAGAACTTGGCATAGAGGTTATTTTTCCTCAAAGTCTGCAACACCAACCGCAAGTGGTTTTCGTGATCGGCTTCCGATTGCGAGTACACCAGGATATCATCAATGAACTCAATCACGAACAAGTCCAGGTACTCTCGGAACGTTCTATGCATCAGGTCCATGAATACCGATGGCGCATTGCACAGCCCAAACAACATCACCGTGAACTCATAATGCCTGTAACGTGTTCCAAATGTGGTCTTGGGAATGTGTCCTTCCCGTATCCTTAACTGGTAATACCCAGACTTCAAGTCCAACTTGGAATAGACGGTTGATCCCACCAGCTGATCGAACAACTCATCAATCCGTGGAATCAGATACTTGTTCTTCTTTGTCAGCTTGTTCAGTTCACGGTAGTCAATACATAACCGCAAACCACCATCTTTATTTTTCACAAACAGAATATGCACGCTCCGAGGTGACATGCTTGGGCGTATATAAACCTGCTCCAGCAAATCTTGTAATTGGACTTTCAACTCTACCATTTACTTTGGCGCAACGTGATATGGTGAGCGGGCCACAGGTTTCGCACATGACACCAACTCGGTCGTGAAGTCAATCTCTCGCTGGGGTGGTAGCCCAGGGAGATCCTTGGGGAACACATCTGCAAACTCCGATACCACCGGAACATCGCTCACACCGCCCTTTGTCTCAACAGCCTGAATCAGCGTGAAGTAGCATTCCACGCCCTTCCGAACAGCCTTGACGACTTAGAGTGCAGACAACAATGTCCCGCCCACTCCTCGCATCCCTGCGAACTTAGTCTCCTGCTCGGTATTCTTGCCCAAGGTGATCTCTTTGGCATTACAATAATCAAGGCATGCTGCTCCGCGAGTCAGTCCATACCAAAGATCACATCGAATTCCTATATCAGCAATACAGATGCAGTCAAACAGAAATCTCGACTTCCTATTTTCACCGCCACATCGCAAGCCTTATCAGTAAGCATCATATAACCTTTCGGTAACACCACCCTGACGCTATCTGTCTTCACACGACTAGGTATCCCAAGTCGAGCTATGAAGTCTTTAGACAGAAAAGAATGCGAAGCACCCGTATCAAACAGTGCTCGCGGTATCATGTTCCTAATCATCACAAAGCCTGTGACAACCATGTTACACACATAGGCTGCATACAAATATGCAATAAACAAAGCAATGCAATAATAATTCAATGCAATAACTTAACTCGTACCTGTGATGATGTCACTCTGCTTAATAGCCTCCTACATGCCAAGACTATAAACTCAGGGCTGCGCCTTGGAGGTAGAGGACTCCACCACTGCCCGTCCTTTCTCCGCATAGGACGCTCCCACCTTCGTCTCAGCCTTTGGTGGACCACTCCGACAATGACGGGCGATATGCCCTATGTTGAAACCGAAAAATCGGTCTCCTGTGGAGTTAGACCCTTGGGGAAGGGGTGACCGCGCACCTACTACCCTCAAGCGAACGATCTAGGCACAAGACTAGGAACACAAGGGACAGACCCAAGATCTTAGCGTGGAGGACCCGCCGCATACCCGGAAGACTAACAAACTCTTCCCCTCCCAAGCCAAGGGCTGAGCTAAGGCACCTTCGGAGGGCTCTCTTGGCCGACCGGGACATCTGAGGAGGATCTCAAGATCCAGTCCTTAACTAAAGGTGCCACCTCGGGTCTATGTGAAATGTTCCCCGCCCGTCTTACTATTGGCACAAAACTGCCCAGCAGCCCTACTCTACGCAGCCCCAATTTGGCCGCTAACAGCGGAACTCCGCTATTCTGAAAGGATGATAACAGGCCATCAGGGGCTTCCCAGCATCTATTCCTCGGGGCCCACACGGGGGAGCGGTTCACGAACACGCCGCTCGCCCAAGACAGGAGTAAACTACATATTCACAGAGCATCACATATATGAAAGAATATTATAGGAATATGAATTCCATACTCAGCACGCAGGCCGACAATATAAACAAAAAGGCCTTCGAGGGCCGGCACAAGTTTGGGCTTAAGCCTGCTACTCCCCGCATGGTACTGCAACACATGTACGCCAACGTCTCGACGAGCGGCGGCCAACTAGGCATCGGTCGGATAACAAAAGCGGGCCAAACATATTGCGTACACCCCCTTTTTGGGGCTTGTGGCGCGCATTCACTGCAAACGACCAATAAACAACTTCCTCGGAGTCTTCTCCGGGAACCCCAGAACATCACCAATCCGGCTCACACTTCTGGATGGGCTTCACACAGCATGCCTAAACCCGTACTCACGCTTCCGGGTACTAATGCAATTAACTGCGGGGACATACACGTCAACCTGTCGGAAAGCTCCATTCCCCCCACCCATTGGTGGAGAGGGGCTTCCATGCAAGTATGTAAACTGAGGGCTTCATCTGCCCAAGTAGAAACATCGTTACCCTTGTCACGTGCTTGGCGGCGGGGACGGGAGAGGAGCTCCGAGTCGATCCTACTGCATTCGGCCGAGTCGGCGGTCGATCTCCACTCTAGGCCGAGCCTTGCTTCCGGCCGAGCCTCGCTGCAGGCCGAGCCTCGCTCCAGGCCGAGCCTCGCTCCAGGCCGAGCCTCGCTCCAGGCTGAGCCTCGCTCCAGGCCAAGCCTCGCTCCAGACCGAGCCTCGCTCCAGGCTGAGCCTCGCTCCAGGCCGAGCTTGCTGCCGGGAGAGGGGGAGGTCGAGGTGTGCTGCTCCAGGCTGGGAAAAAGGGAGGGGGGCCGGGTTGCTCCAGGCGGCTGGAAAAAGAGGGAGGTCGGGGTTGTGGTTGCTTCTCCAGGTCGGGAAAAAGAGGGAGAGGGGCGGGGTTCTGTTGTTGGCCGAGAGAGAGAGAGGGAGGGGGCGGGGCTCTATTGTTGGCCGAGAGAGAGAGAGAGGGGGCGGCGGCTGCGCTGCTTTGCCGGCGACGGGAGAGAGCGGGGAAGGAGGCCGTGCCCTAGCCTGGGCGGTGGCCGGAGAGAGAGTGGGGGCGGGCGGCGGCGGCTGGGCTCCGGATCGGCCGGGCTAGGGTTCCCGCCCCCGATTTCTCCCCTGCTCCTATTTTCCTTCTGCCCTCCTCCTGATGTACCCGAGCCCCACCCGTTTTTATCTTTTTTTTTCCATCTCATTTCTCTTCCCCCCCTTTCCAGCTGTACCCCGCCCCTCCTATATTCCCCCCTCCCCCTCTTTAATCCCCCCTATCATATACATATAATATATATATATATATATATAATATATATTATATATAATATATATATATATTATATAATATATATATATATATATATAAATTCTAAGTCTAGGAACATAAGACCTCCGCACGCACGCACGAGGACCCACACGTCTTCGAACGGGGTCACACCAACTCGTCGCCCATAACACGCCCCTAGGCTGATATTTGGGGAGGGTCCCACTCGCCCGACTACAGGGTTGTACACAATCCCCGCTCTTTTCGAGCTTGGTACAAGCTCGGAAAGAATCATCCAACCCAACCTATCCGGCGAGTGGGAGCCGACCCAAAAAATTTTTGAGTGAAACTGAAATTTGCACCTGGAACATCAATCTCCCCATGCCCTTTTAATCTTTTTGGACCACTCGATACCTGTAATGCTCTCTGCTATTGGGTTGCCCTTATAGCATTACTTACAACAAGTATACAATTTCTCGTGATATCGTGAAACAACAAAGCCATATATTTTGTATCCTCTTGCACACGCGGAGCTAGTCCTTTCCCGCCAGGTGTGCCTACAGCCCTGCCAGCTAGTGAGAGCCTGACAGCGAGTCTACCCAGGGCCGAGCAGCACTCGGGGTCCCTCACCCCCCAGGCGATCCTACTGACCTGCCAGCTAGTAGGAGCCAGTAGCGGGCCTACCCGGGGCCGAGCATCACTCGGGGTCCTACAAACAATCTCCAAGAACCAACCCTTTTCCCCCCAGGTGTGCCTATAACCCTGCCCAGCTAATGAGAGCCTGAGCAGCGAGTCTACACGGGGTCCACTACTACCACCATCGAGTGACTTCCGGCCCTGTCAGCTAGGTGGGAGCCTGACAGCGGGATCTGCTCGAGGCCAAGGATGACACCGAGTGAATTCTGGCCCTGCCAGCTAGGTGAGAGCCTGACAGCGGGATCTGCTCGGAGTCCACAACTACCGCCATCGAGTGACTTCTGGCCCTGTCAGCTAGGTGAGAGCCTGACAGCGGGATCTGCTCGAGGCCAAGGATGACACCGAGTGACTTCCGTCCCTGCCAGCTAGGTGAGAGCCTGACAGCGGGATCTGCTCGGGGTCCACAACTACCCGAGGACTTGACTTTGCTCGGGGTGGAGACATCTTATTTACTTAAGAGGTGTTGGAGAGTTAATCGCACTGATGTTCTTACAAATGGAGGACGCATTCTTTTCATAAGAGAGACGATCTGGAAGTCGTCAAATCGGGAAGCTGGTATCCGAGCCTGTTCCTAATAATTCCTCCAATCGGAAGAGAGATGCAATTGGGGGGACATAGGCCCACATGCAAGGGGGGAGCTGATCTCGAGCGTCAGTGCAGAGGCTCGGTCTTACAATAGCGCTTAGAGTCCCAAGGCATCGTCCCATCATCCGAACTGGGCTATTTAAAAGGAACGGGTTGGACGTTTGGCTTTCGGAGTCAATCGCGATGCTAACCCTTGAAGCCCTCAGAAGCTCGAGGTGAATTGGTAATAAAGAGAAAACTTGACCGCTACTGAATTATAAGAAAGAGATAACATATTAACGCTAGGGAGGGAACCCTTTCAGGTCACCTCGGCTCCCAATGCCTCTCAGCTGCTCTCTTACTTGATCTTGAAGACAATAACCTCCATGCTTCTCGTTGATGTAATAAGTGGGGATACATGTGTTTTCATAGGTAGAAGCGCTTCAAAAAGGTGCAAATCCTACTCCAAATGCTATGAGATTCAAACAACAGCTATGGGAGGGGACAACTCTGAGTATGAGGACCTTACATACAAAGTATCAACGGACGACCCTGGTCGTCACCTGGTTCCTCTTCTACAACCATGACGCTCGCCAGAGTTCTTTTGTGCTGGTCACACTCCATGCTCACCGCACCAAAATGTTGAAACCGAAAAATCGGTCTCCTGTGGAGTTCAACCCTTGGGGAAGGGGTGACCGCGCACCTACTACCCTCAAGCGAACGATTTAGGCACAAGACTAGGAACACAAGGGACAGACCCAAGGTCTCAGCGTGGAGGACCCGCCGCATACCCGGAAGACTAACAAACTCTTCCCCTCCCAAGCCAAGGGCTGAGCTAAGGCACCTTCGGAGGGCTCTCTTGGCCGACCGGGACATCTGAGGAGGATCTCAAGATCCACTCCTTAACTAAAGATGCCACCTAGGGTCTATGTGAAATGTTCCCCGCCCGTCTTACTATTGACACAAAACCGCCCAGCAGCCCTACTCTACGTAGCCCCAATTGGGCCGCTAACAACGGAACTCCGCTTATTCTGAAAGGATGACAACATGCCATCAGGGGCTTCCCGGCATCTATTCCTCGGGGCCCACACGGGGGGAGCGGTTCACGAACACGCCGCTCGCCCAAGACAGGAGTAAACTACATATTCACAGAGCATCACAAATATGAAAGAATATTACAGGAATATGAATTCCATACTCAGCACGCAGGCCGGCAATATAAACAAAAAGGCCTTCGAGGGCCGGCACAAGTTTGGGCTTAAGCCCGCTACTCCCCGCCTGGTACTGCAACACCTGTACGCCAACGTCTTGACGAGCGGCATCCAACTAGGCATCGGTCAGCTAACAAAAGCGGGCCAAACATATTGCGCACACCCCCTTTTTTGGGGCTTGTGGCGCGCATTCCCTGCAAACGGCCAATAAACAACTTCCTCGGAGTCTTCTCCCGGAACCCCAGAACATCACCAATCCGGCTCACACTTCCGGATGGGCTTCACACAGCATGCCTAAACCCGTACTCACGCTTCTGGGTACTAATGCAATTACCTGCGGGGACGTACACGTCAACCCGTCAGAAAGCTCCATTCCCCCCACCCGTTGGTGGAGAGGGGCTTCCATGCAAGTATGTAAAATGAGGGCTTCACCTGCCCAAGTAGAAACATCATTACCGTTGTTGCGTGCTTGGCGGCGGGGATGGGAGAGGAGATCTGAGTCGATCCTACTGCATGCGGCCGCGTCGGAGGTCGATCTCCACTCTAGGCCGAGCCTTGCTTCAGGTCGAGCCTCGCTCCAGGCCGAGCCTCGCACCAAGCCGAGCCTCGCTCCATGCCGAGCCTCACTCCAGGCCGAGCCTCGTTCCAGGCCGAGCCTCGCTCCAGGCCGAGCTTGCTGCCGGGAGAGGGGGAGGTCGAGGTGTGCTGCTCCAGGCCGGGAAAAGGGAGGGGGGCCGTGTTGCTCTAGGCGGCTGGAAAAAGAGGGAGGTCGGGGTTGTGGTTGCTGCTCCAGGTCGAGAAAAAGAGGGAGAGGGGAGGGGTTCTGTTGTTGGCCGAGAGAGAGAGAGAGGGAGGGGGCGGGGCTCTGTTGTTGGCCGAGAGAGAGAGAGAGGGGCAGCGGCTGCGCTGCTTTGCCGGCAACGGGAGAGAGCAGGGAAGGAGGCCATGCCCTAGCCTGGGCGGTGGCCGGAGAGAGAGTGGGGGCGGGCGGCGGCTGGGCTCCGGATCGGCCGGGCTAGGGTTCCCGCCCCCGATTTCTCCCCTGCTCCTATTTTCCTTCTGCCCTCCTCCTGCTGTACCCGAGCCCCACCCGTTTTTATCTTCTTTCTTTTTTTTTCCATCTCATTTCTCTTCCCCCCTTTCCAGCTGTACCCCGCCCCTCCTATATTCCCCCTCCCCTCTTTAATCCCCCCTATCATATACATATAATATATATATATATATATAATATAATATATATTATATAATATAATATATATATATATAAAATTCTAAGTCTATTAACATAAGACCTCCGCACGCACGCACGAGGACCCACACGTCTTCAAATGGGGTCGCACCAACTTGTCGCCCATAACACACCCCTAGGCTGATATTTGGGGAGGGTCCCACTCGCCCGGATACGGGGTTGTACACCCCACTTTGCCACATGTGAAGCAAGTACGAGTCTCCGGCCTTGAAGAGGCCCCCGATGTTGCACCTGATGCCACCGTAGAAGGAGCTTGTCAAACTGACTTGGACCTCTTGCCCATTTATTTTTGTAATATGACTTCCCAGGTCAGGGCACTTTGAACTCCGGCTGTGTCACAGCCAAGGCCCTCTTCCCTTGCACCCTCTTCATGTCCTTTTCCAGTGCGCACGCAGTGTCAACCAATGCCTGGAATCCTTGGTTCACTGAACTTGAAAGCAGGAATCGTAACTCATCCCGTAATCCTTCATAGAACCTGTTCATTTTCCGTATTTCATCGGCAAAAATTGTGTAAGCCCCCCATTTTTTTTCAACACCGGGGTCTTAGGCCCAGAACTGCCGTTTTGCGGTGACTCCTTCACACCCTGAAGGGTCATCACCACAAAGCGCCGATTCTGCCGGCCAATTCGATCACAGAAAAGTAGCACAATAAAGTAAATGCAACTAGCAGTCCATAGATAATCACATATCATAAAGATAATCTCCACGAATGGAGTGTCCACAGAAAAAAACATCAGAGTAGTAAAACACGGGCTTATGCCCGGTACATCATATCCTCACTACAAAACACTCATGCGGAAGCAAATGCTGAAAATCTACTCAAGGTCGAGACTCACAGTCCCAGCTGTATGAACTCCGGAGCTAGACTGACCCATCTCTAAGTGCACTGGTCTCTGGGGCTGGTCCTCCATGCTGGGCTCCACGATTCCCTAAAATGATGCGGTTCGAAAACCGTTAGTCTAAAAGACTAAGCCCTATCATCCCCCACCCCTTCCCCCATGGCTCCTAGGCACCGAGCGGAGAGGAAGAAAGGGGAGGACTTGAAGGTGGAGAATAATAAAAAAAACAGATGGCAGCGGACCAATACTAGCAATTCTATAATAGATATTGACAATAAGATGAAATACGAAAAGTAACCTTCACTTATGTGAGAACACTTAAGCAAGGGATCTTTTACAGGGCTCCCATCGTATAAAAAGTCCCATACCAATATATACGTTGGGGTGTCAGTTATTAACAACAAAATATATTTAAAGAATTTAACCTTAATTTATAAACTTGCCCACACAAGCTTATAGACTAAGGGGTTGTTTTGCAGGTCCTAATGTATAAGCGTCCCATTCCACTTATACATTAGGTGTTAGGGGTTAAATGAATCGATTATGCTATGACATGCAAGTGGGTATGATGGAACATGCAAGTGCAACACACCCACCCGACTCTGTGCACACATACCTTTAGTTCCCCCTTTCTGGAGCCGTAACCTCCCAGGATACCTCCGTAGTGGCAGACGGAAGCAGTGGGTTAGGCCTCGCCCACCTCTAAACTAGTAAAGCACTACCGGTCAGACCTATCGTACGCCTCAACGCTTGGTGCACGAAGCGGACTCCTGCGTACTCTTGCCGGCTGGCGCACCGAACTTCTGTTGGTGAAGTGCTAACCACACTTGCCGAGTCAGTGTATTGGCGTCGGTGCATCGACCCTCCAATACCGAAGACCCACCACCTTAATTTTCTTTCCTTTTATGCACATGCAAATTTAGCGTACCCAAAAACCGAGCCGAAGCTCCCCGGACCAAAATGTCAGTCTCAAACAATCGAGCCGAAGCTCCCCGGACCCAAACGTCTGTCTCTTAACCATCCAAGCCGAAGCTTCCAACTATCTTCCAGTGCTATCGGTGTTCGTGAAATGTGCAACCCTAATTACTAAGTTACTCTTTTTAGCTTATTAATGCAGTTTACGTTAACCCAGGACTGCCCCTGGTATTCCCGGTGAAGGGCTCTCAAGGGGCACTAGGAACTATGTTGGGATTACGCCCAGCGTTCCCTTTTGCAAGGTACTTATTATTATTGGTTGATTCCCTTACCCATCACCTTCTCATATTACGATAGGCTAATCCTAGGGTGATTTGACTCTACCTCACCTCGGGAAGGATGATTTTTCGTCGAACCGGAGCGCCTCTAAACTCTAGCCAAACCAATTTCTCACCACTCTTCCCATCCTTCTATGGTGAACTCACCCACCTCTATCAAAAGTACCAACTCCTACACCATGTCCCATCGTGACTTATTGCAATTCACCCATGTAGATCATCCTAGGCTATATGTCGGTCCGGACAGGAGATAATCCAAATACTCATTCAAATGGCCTACCTTATTTACTGGAGACTTATCATGACACGAATAGACTAAATGCAGGAAATTATAATTTTCCTAACTTATCTGGTATTTAATTATTTTCCTTAAAGCTTCCAAAGGCTACCAGTTTGAACATGAACTACCCTAAGCACACATGCAAGATGCCTAACAAAATTATGATAAATATTAGGTTATCTCAATATGGTAAATTCATAGTATCACAATTTTTTCCTATCACCAAAAGGGCACTAAAATTATTTTTGCAATATTTATTATCTTCCGTTGTTTATGAACCAAGTATAGGAAAGATCCATCCAAAAATTATAAAATAATTATACTATGCAGCGAAAACCTAAAAAGTAGCATTGGCCAAGTTTCATAATTTTTCAGCAAGAATTATTCTCTGAATTAATTAATTATCAAAATCTTAATATTATGGACTTGTAAAGGAAGTACTGTAAACAACCCTCTAAAAATTGTGAATAGATTCCTACAAATATATTTTGGCCTTAATTCAACAGTACCTAAGTGTCATGATTTTTCAACAGTTATATCACCTATAAATAATTTTATACCACGAAAGCCCCTTTTGAAATTAGTGAAGGAAGTACCAAATATATTCAATTAAAATTTGTAACAAAATTCAGGGATATTCACTTAGACCTAGATTAGCTTCTGACCATGTCTCATCAGATTCAAATGAACAGAATAATCAAATTAATTAAAACACCATTTTGGTCCTTTTGGTAATTAACAAATAAAGTGCCAGAAATATAATCCATAAAATTTTAATAAAACTACCAGGGGTTCTAGATGGTCTAAAACTTACTCTACCCAAGTTTCACAACCTTTAGCTTTCATTTAGTGGCTGAATTTACAAAATTGTGCTTCTACCCTAAAACTAGGGTTAGGGTTTTGAGGTGCCTACCTTCCTCCAAGTCCCCTAAGATTCCTTTCAGAGAACTTAGGTCACACTACCTTCAATTCTACTGAGTTTTCAAGGTCATATAAGGGCATTAGCCCCTAAGTCCTTCGCAACCCCCAGAAGTACTTCCTTAGGTTTTGAGGTTGAACCCTAGGGTAAATCAAGCCTAAATCATCCCATTTTCTTTTAGAGGGTGACATTGGGCATTATAAGTCAGTTTCAAAAACCTCAGCCTCTATTGAGGGGAGGTGGCCACCCTAAGCTCATGATGCACTTTTAATCAAAAATACCTCCTTAAGGCCAAACTAGGGTTTGGTGATTGTCTAACCAAAACATATCCAAATGGGTTGAAATTTTGTACAGAGCTTGGTATTGATGGCAGGGACCACTAACCAAAATTTAGGAGGGTTTGGAGGTCATTAGACCACTTAAGTAAAATACCATAGCATTATTAAATAAAAGTAAAAATTTTAGGCAAAGTGTCTCTAAAAATTCTGAATTTTTGGCAGGCCCTAGGTATAGCTAGGATGGACTCCCTGCAAAAATTTCAATTAATTTGGACCAAGGATGAAGTATGGGCACTCAGTTTAATGTCTGCCTAGCCCTAGGTGTAGGTCCCACCAAAATGGGTGCTCTGGTCAAACCAATCACCCAAATTGGTTCAAACCAATTTTAAAATAAAGTAGACCAAAAGGGCTACAACTACATGTTGAAATATTTCCCACTCGATGGACCTAAGTATTTTTAAAAATTAAACCATTTACTGTTAATAGTGTGACAAAAATGAATTAACCATGAAATTAACTCCTATAGTTTAATATATCCATCTGCACGAATCTTGGCGCATAATTGACGGAATCCTATCGTCTTCTAGTTCCAGCCGACAGCTGCGATTCGTCCCGCCTGGATCTCCTTCCAACCGCTGCCGCCGGCGATCCGGCCACCTCCCCGGCCGGCCACCGCCACCACCACCTCCGTTGAGGTGGTGGTCGTTGCCAGCCGACGGCTTGGCCGTCGGAAAGCACTATTCAGGCGGTTCTACCAAGAGAAATTTCGGCCAAAATCCATGAAAATCCCGAATTGGATCGAGCTCAATTGAGCCCGAACCTTGGAACTAGTGATTGCTATGATCTATACATGAGTGAAGTAGTGGAGGAGGACCTTTCTAGTGGTCTGAAGTCTAGTCGATCTTTGGGTTGCCATGGTGGTGGTGCCGCCGGCCGGATTTCTGCAACAGTGCAGTCAAGTGGCTCGAAGTCCTCAGGTAAATGGTGGGAAGGGTCCCTCTCATGTCACTGATGGTGTTTAAATCATCAGTTGGGGGAGGGAAGAGGCCAAACATCAATGGCCATTAATGTCCATTGAAGGTATGGTTCGGCCAAGGTAGTGGGGAGGGAGGGGTGAATCTGGCTTGGGGTGGCCAAGAAACTGCTGGAAACTCCTCCCCTTATTCATGGGAGTTGAAATCAGCCATCAAAGATGGCTCTTAGCCTCCCTAAGCCATGAATGGCTTCTTCCTCCCTCTTTCTCTCTTGTACAACCTTGGGCTCGCGAGAGGTGACCCAGCAAGCAAGGAAGGAGGAATGGCGAGATGGGAGGAGGCCCACCTGCAAGAGGCGAGATGTATGGACAGCCCACGGATTTAGGCGAGACATCTTTAGGCGAGACCTCCTGGTGGGGCGAGATGGCCCACCAGGCGAGACCTCTCTAGGCCTGACGGATCTTTCCCCACTCGCCACATGTGAAAAGAGGTGTCTTTACCTTTTTACCCCCAAGGGGGGTTTTTATCTTTATGCCCCAGGTAATTTTACATTTTTATCACTGGAGGTCTGCATATAGCTCTCCAGAATAGCGGTGTTTGGTTGTTGGCAGACCCAGCCCAGGGTGTTTTGGTCTTTTCAGGATGATTCAGAAGTGCTGTTTGCAGATCAGATTCAGAGGCCTATAAATAGACCGGTAAAGGTGCCTGAGAGGAGGTTGTTGTTGAACCTTTCCACTATTTTCCTCATAGGCACCTAGCTCAGCACTGGCTGGGGAGGGGAAGACCTTCAGTTCTTCCGGGTAAGAGGTGGGACCTTCGAGCTGGGCCCCCTCGGTCTGATTTCAGGTCTTCGACTCTCATCAGGAGGGTAGCGCATGGGGAGTAAGTGTGGGTTGCATCCTATTTCGAACATTAGGAGGGATCAGAAAGCTGGTTCCAACATTTTTGGTGCGGTGAGCGTGGAACGCAGCCCTCAGAGAAGAACCTTGAGCAACCACATGGCAGGAGGTCAGGGAGAAGGAGAAGGAGAGGGGTCAGACAACCCGGGAGGATTTGTCAGAAGAGAAGAGTTCATGGCTTCAATCAAGGGGATCATGGATTTGCTGCAAGGGATCTCGCGACCGGGAGATTGTTCAACCCCACTGCCTCAAGTGCCGGCTCTTGCAACTCAGGAAGAACTCGTCTCGGCGCGAGTAGGAGAAGATCCCCCGGGGAGAAGACCGGGAAAGGAGGTGATGGTGGAAGGGAGCGGGAGAGACATGGCGGGAAGGGAGCTGTTCCCAAGTCCGGCGAGTGCCATCTCGCCGGGAGAGGTCGTCGCGCGAGTAGGGACGGCGAGACCGGCGGTGAGAGGGTCCCCTTTTTGCGAGCTGATCCTGTCAGCTCCCGTCCCGGAGGGCTTCCGAGAACCCGAGATGAACTACTATGTAGGGAAGGATGATCCCCTCCATCACCTGCAGTGGTTCGAGGACGTTGTTTCGATCAGGCCCATGACGTACGCGTTTAAGTGCCGCCTTTTTGCGATCACTCTAAAGGATAAAGCTAGGGACTGGTTCCATCAGCTCCCGACAGGCTCGATATACTGCTTCGAGGACCTAAGTAGGAGCTTCCAGCTCCGGTTCTCCACATATAAGAAGAGGAAAAGGAACCCGGAGTCGATCTTTTTGATTAAGCAGACGGCGGATGAGTCGCTGGCTCAGTATGTAGATAGGTTTCAAGAAGAGATTTTGGATATACAGGAGGTGCCAGGGTTTGCCCTCCAGATGGCCTTACTGTGGGACTACGGTAATGGTTATTCAAGACGAGCCTCACCCGGAAGGCGCCGCTGTATTTTGAAGGCTTGATGGAGAAGGCGGCGAAGGAAATAGCGATGGCGGTGGCAAACCCAGCTTTTGCAAAGAAATTGGCAAGGCTTACCGAGGTGGAGTCGAGGGAGTCAGGTGGGAGGAAACAGGAGGTAAGGAGAAGAGAGGAGCCAAGGGCGCCAGCGTATTAGGAGCTGGGGTGGAGGCAACAGGCAGGCCCGCCCCCAGGGCAAGGTAGAGGATTTCCCCAAGGGGGGAGGAATCAGCAGGGAGGACCGGGAAGGTTTCATCAGCAAGGGTGGGGATATGGTCATAGACTGCCCTTACCCCCTCCGCAACAGGCAATGGCCATCGGCCGAGGCAGAGGAAGAGGCCGGGATAGAGGAAGGGGAGCATGAGTAGGGAGAAGGAGGAACCGTCAGGAAGGAAGGCAAGGGGGGGAGGTGGCGTTGCCATATTGTGACTTCCACGAGGAGGAAGGTCACGCAACGGCTACCTGCCCAGATTTCTTTGAAATAAGGAGAACTCGAGGGGCAGGAGAACAGCAAAGGCCGGTACAGATAGAAGAAGTAACAGTTACAGGAGAAGAGGATCGATGTGTGGATCGAACGGATGAAGGGGAGAGCGGTGGAATTGGAGAGATCAATGGGGGGTGGGGGGGGGTGGGGATAGAGGCGGCCCGAAAGGAGAGCCTTCACACTATGTACCGCCGAAGCGTCGCCTCGATGTCGCAATCCCCTCCCCCAGATGAAAAGATTAACTTTTCAAGGAAAGACATGCCGGACCATGAGGACCCCTTTTGTGACGCGCTGGTGATACAGACCGCCATCGAGAACTTCACGGTGTCACAGATCCTGGTAGACAATGGGAGTTCAGTGAACGTGATTTTCAAAAAAGCATTCAATGCAATGAGGGTAGAGGCCCGGAGGGTGCTGGCGGTGGATGGACCACTGTTTGGGTTCTCAGGGGAGAGGAAAGAAGTCGAGGTGGGAGTAGGACTTCAGGTGACCCTGGGAGGGCTGTCCCGGAATTGCCGCTTTGTCATTGTGGATGCCCCCCAGTAGTTACAACGCTATCTTTGGACGCCCCTTGATCAGCGCTTTCAGATGCGTTCCATCATTGTTTCACCAGTGCTTGAAGCTGAATTCAGGAGGTACCCAAATCAGGGTACGGGGAGATCCAAAAGCCGCTAGGGAATGCTACGTGATGGCAGTGAACACCATCTCCTGGCAGGGAGACGCGGAAGAGCTGGGAAAGAGGATGGAGCAATTACAACAAGAACAGGGAGGTGAAGAAGAGCGAGGAGGGGAAGGTACCAGAAGAGAGGGAGGAGTAGTGGTGGTTGGAGGCATTGCGGGGGAGACAGAAATGGCGGGAGAGGAGTTCGGGGAGATAGGGATGGTAGAAGAAAAGGAGAAGGAAGGAGCTGAAGGAGAGGGAGAAATGGTGAGGGACTGGGACATGGTGGAGAAGCTGGAAGTGGCTGGAAAGGAAGGCGAAGAGACGGAGGCGGCTGAGGAAAAGGAGCCAAAAGAAGAGGAGGGGAGGAGAGAGAAAAGGCAGAGGGAAGAAGCGGGGGGGTCGCCCGGGGAGGGGGCCCGGCCAGAAAAGAGAAGGGCCTCACGACAGGAAGAGGAGGACGCAAGCAAGTGGGAGATGGAGCAGTTGGGGGAAGAGGTGATGATGACCAACATGGAAGGCGAAGCCAAGGAGCAGGACGCGCAGGCAGAGCAGGAAGGGGAGGAAGAGCCATCGAGGCTGAAAGCGGTCGTGGAGGTTCTCGAGGTGGAGATCCATACCAAGGAAGGCAGAGAGGAAAAGATAAAAATCAGCGGCGAGCTCAGCCCGAAAGACCGTGAGAAGATCAGGACCTGCGTGCAGAAAAATATTGATGTCTTCGCGTGGAGCGCCGCGGACATGATCGGGGTCTATGCAGACGTCGCCTGTCACCGCCTCCATCTCGAACCCAACACTCGCCCCATACAACAGAAGAAGAGGGTCATCGCCTCCAAGATGGCCAGACCTATTAGAGAGGAAGTGGAAAAATTACTTGAGGTGGGGTTTGTGTCCGCCTGCAAGTATCCGAGGTGGGTGAGTAATGTTGTAATGGTCAAAAAAGGGGAGGGTAGGTGGAGATTGTGTGGATTTTTCTCTTTTAAATAAAGCATGCCCCAAGGATTATTACCCGCTGCCCCGAATCGACGCGCTGGTTGACTCAGCCGTCGGCTTCCCTTTTATGAGTTTCTTGGATGCATTTTCTGGATATCATCAAATACGCATGCATCCCCCGGACGTTAAGGACGTCACCTTTGTCACGGAGGATGGATGCTTTTGTTTTAATATGATGCCTTTCGGTTTGAAGAATGCGGGAGCAACCTATCAAAGAATGATGGATCGGATCTGCCGAGAGCAGAGAGGGAGGAACCTCGAGGTGTACGTGGATGACTTGATGATCAAGAGCAAGAACCTCGAAGCTCATGTCCTAGATCTGGAGGAGACCTTTGAAACCTTAAGGGAATATAAAATGAGACTCAACCCCCTGAAATGCGTTTTTGTTGCCAGCAGGGGAAGGTTCCTGGGACATCTTCTTACTCCACCCGGAGTGGAACCCAACCCCGAAAAAGTGAGAGCAATCCTAGAATTGGAATCTCCTAGGAATGCTGAGGAAGTTCAACGTCTCACAGGCAAGTTGGCAGGGCTAAGCAGGTTCCTCTCTCGAGCCGGAGAGAGGTGCTCGCCCTTCTTTCGAACTCTGAGAGGAGGCAAGAGGTTTGAGTGGACCTCAGAATGTGAGAAGTCTTTCCAGGCTATAAAACAACAGCTTACCAAGACGCCCTTACTCCAGGGACCAAGGGAAGCGGAGATCTTGTTTTTATATTTGGGGGTAGGGACTGGGGCAGTGAGCTCGGTTCTGGTGCGAGAAGAAGGGAGAAAACAATTTCCGATCTATTACGTGAGCAGGGTCCTGAAGAAAGCAGAGCTCGGGTACCCCATTCTTGAGAAGTTAGCATTTGACCTCATCATCTCGGCCCGAAAGCTCAGGCCGTATTTTCAGGCTCACTCCATACAGGTGGTAACAGATCACCCCCTCCGTCGCATCTTGGAGGGGGTAGAACATTCCTGGAGGCTAGCAAAATGGTCATTAGAGCTCAGTGAATTCGACCTCGTCTTCGTTCCTCGGCTCGCCATAAAGGCACAGACAGTGGCCGATTTCCTGGTGGACTATGTAGTTGAGGTCCAGGAGACGGAGGTGTCCCCTCGGGCAACCTGGAAGATGTTAGTGGATGGAGCATCGGGAAGAAATTCCTTTGGGGGAGGGATGGTCTTGATCAACCTGGAGGGGACCTAGATTGAGCAGGCCTTGAAGATTCATTTCGCAATCACCAACAACTAAGCGGAATATGAGGCGGTCATTGCGGGACTCAGGTTAGCCCGGGAGCTGGGCATACAAGACATTGAGGCCTCGACAGACTCCATGGTGGTGGCAGGCCAGATCAAAGGGGAGTTCGAGGCAAGGGATCCCACCCTCCAGTTGTATCTAGGAAAGGTCAAGGACATCATAGGGCAGTTCCGAAGCTTCTCAATTCAGCACGTCCCGAGGGAGGAGAGCACTCCGGCGGACCAACTCGCCAAGCATGGCCCTCGAGCAGGGGGAACAATGACGTAACTCTTCAGACCGTCTATAGAGGAAGGGGAACTCATGGAAGTAGACCAGCAGAGGTCGTGGATGGACCCCTTCATCACCTTTTTGGCATCAGGACAGTTACCCGCGATGGAACTCGACAAGAAGCATACCAGATACAAATCGGCGTACTACCTGCTGAAGGATGGGGTTTTATATCGCAAGGCCCTGTCAGGTTTGCTGGCCAGATGTGTGTTAGAGGAGGAGGTTCCCAAGGTTCTGCAGGAGATTCACTCGGGAAAATGTGGAAGTCACTCGAGGAGCCGGACATTAGAAGGGATGGTGCTGAGACAGGGGTACTTCTGGCCTACCCTCAGGAGAGATGCGGAGGAATTCGCGAAAAAGTGTCAAAAATGCAAGGAGTTCCCCCCCCCCCCCCTTCAGCTCCTTCCGGCCCAGAGGTTGCGTACCATCACATCTCCCTGGACATTCACTATATGGGGGCTAGATCTCGTGGGCCCCTTTCCCCAAGGAAGTGGCCAAAGAAAATTCCTGCTAGTCATGGTGGACTACTTTTCGAAATGGCTGGAGGTGAAGGCGTTGGCTAAGGTAACCTCGCAGGTGGTCTAGAATTTCGTATGGGGAGAGATCATCTGCCGGCATGGGTTGCCCCTAGCCATTGTGATAGATAACAAACCACAATTTGCAAGTAGAGAATTCGTGGATTTCTGCATTCGTTTGGAAATAGATCTCCGCTTTGCCTCTGTTCATCATCCACGGAGTAATGGGCAGGTCGAAGCGGCTAATAAGGTCATTGTCAATCTATTGAAGAAAAAAGTGGAGAATTTGAGAGGAAGCTGGGTGGAGCAGCTACCTTCAGTACCATGGGCCTTGAGGACCACACCAAACACAGCCACGGGGGAAACCCCGTTTAAGCTCTCTCATTGCTCAGAGGCTGTCATACCTATCGAGTTTGAGGTCACATCACCGAGAGTAGCAGTTGCAAGGGAAGGAGCCGAAGGATGGAGAGCAGAGAACGAAGAAGAACAAAGACTCTCATTGGATCTCATGGAGGAGATCCGGGATTTGGCGATGGTCCAGCAGGAGGAGGTCAAGCGCCGGATGGAAAGGTACTTCGACAAGCATATAAGGATCAGGCAGTTTGAGAAAGGAGATTTGGTCCTGAAAAAGGTAGATGCAGCAGGTAGAGGGGCCTCCGTAGGGAAGCTCAACCCCAATTGGGAGGGTCCTTTTGTAGTAAAAGAAGTCTTAAAGTCAGGAGGGTACCACCTCCAGGATATGGACGGGGTATCCCTCGAGCGAGCCCGAAGTGGTGATGATTTAAAGAGATTTTACCCGTAGCACTCTGTCCATTGCACCTCTCCTTTTTTTATTGTACAATGCTTACCATTAGGATGTGCTCTTTTGATGTGATGAAAGCGTGAGAGACCTTTTTAGGACACCTAGGGCGAGATGTTTTGGAGAGGAGACCCCGAGCAGACCCGCTGACCAGGCTCCCATCTAGCTGGCAGGGCTGTAGGCTCACTGGGTGGTTGGAGGTGTTTTGGAAGAGGAGACCCCGAGCAGACCCGCTGACCAGGCTCCCATCTAGCTGGCAGGGCTGAAGGCTCACTCGGTGGTTGGAGGTGTTTTGGAGAGGAGACCCCGAGCAGACCCGCTGACCAGGCTCTCATCTAGCTGGCAGGGCTGAAGGCTCACGCGGTGGTTGGAGGTGCTTTGGAGAGGAGACCCCGAGCAGACCCGCTGACCAGGCTCCCATCTAGCTGACAGTGCTGAAGGCTCACTCGATGGTTGGAGGTGCTTTGGAGAGGAGACCGCGAGCAGACCCGCTGACAAGGCTCCCATCTAGCTGGCAGGGCTGAAGGCTCACTCGGTGGTTGGAGGTGTTTTGGAGAGGAGACCCCGAGCAGACCCGCTGACCAGGCTCTCATCTAGCTGGCAGGGCTGTAGGCTCACTCGGTGGTCGGAGGTGTTTTGGAGAGGAGACCCCGAGCAGACCCGCTGACCAGTCTCCCATCAAGCTGGCAGGGCTGTAGGCTCACTCGGCGGTTGGAGGTGTTTTGGAGAGGAGACCCCGAGCAGACCCGTTGACCAGGCTCTCACCTAGCTAGCAGGGCTGTAGGCTCACTCGGTGGTTGGAGATGGTTTGGAGAGGAGACCCCGAGCAGACCCGCTGACCAGGCTCCCATCAAGCTGGCTGGGCTGTAGGCTCACTCGGCGGTTGGAGGTATTTTGGAGAGGACACCCCGAGCAGATCCGCTGACCAGGCTCTCACCTAGCTGGCAGGGCTGCAGGCTCACTCGGTGGTTGGAGATGGTTTGGAGAGGATACCCCGAGCAGACCCGCTGACCAGGCTCTCATCGAGCTGGCAGGGCAACAGGCTTGCTTGAAGGCAAGTCTAAGGGTAAGGGCTCGCAAGGGGAAGGGTCCATATTCATCAGAAGGATGGCGGAAAATCCCTAAAACAGAGAGGGGCCAGGAATCGGGCCAGGGAAGAGGGTCCCTAGCCGGCACTCGCCATGGTTGGTCTCGCGCCTAGCGGGGGGACCTTCCTTATTCTAGGCACAAGTAAGCCTTAGAAGGCGGAACCTGCCGAGCGAGACGGCTGGTCTCCAGGGATTTCGGCGCAGGATAGTCTTGCGGCGAGGCGAGCGCTAACAGTGGGCGGATCTCGCACGTAGTAGGGGCGAAGAGAGATAAAGAATTGTCTTGCGCTTTTGGCTAGCTATTAAGCGAGATGGCAGACGATAAAAGCAGCGATTAAACAACATCTAAAAAATTGTCTCGCGCTTTTGGCTAGATACTAAGCGAGATGGCAGAAGATAAAAGCAGCAATTAAATAGCACCTAAAAAGTTGTCCCGCATTTCTGACTAACTATTACGCAAGACGCCCGAAGAGGGAAGCAACAATTAATGTGCAAAAAGTTTTAAACAAAATATCCGTTGAGCAGGAACACCTCACTTTCCTTTTTCAAGGAAGTGTCTACCAGAAATACAAGTGCTAGACAAAAGAAAGAGGGGAAGGGAAGCCACTGCAGTTGATGGTACGCTACTCGCTGTCAGAAGAAGGGCTGCCGTCCGTCTCGCCGTACAAGCGGGGGACCGCCCAAGTAGGCTTCAATTCTAGGGGGTCCATGGGATCACCCAAGTAGTCCTCGATCTCGCCAGGATGAGGAAGAGGTGAGGGGGGGGGGGGGGGAGACGCGGGAGCTTCTTCAGTATCGGAATCAAATTGGACTCCTGAGGAAATAGCGAGAGATCACAAGCAAGGATGAGCCTGCGCGAGTTGGATAAAAGAAGGCGAATCAACAGAAAGGCGAGAAGGGAAGAGATCTTACTGGGGATACGAGGGTTCCCCACAACTCGTGAGAGGTTTTCTCTCCGTGAGGGGGGTGGTGAGGCCGCCTTGGGCGAGTCAGTGCGGTGAGGAACTTGGTTTATATTATTGGGAGGATTGGCAGGCACAGGCGAATCAGCAAAACTTCCCTTAAAAAGCATAGTCAGCAGGCGAGACCAGAGAAGGGAAAGAGTAATGTGATTACCTGCTTCTCTCCAGAAGAAGCGAATGGGTTGTCTGTTGAAGGGGCAGAGGAGGTTGCGCCCGCCGAGAGAGGGTGGAAGGCGACTTTCGTCCTTTTTAGGCGAGAGGGCAGAGAGGCTAAGGGGGGAGTGCTCCCCAGATCCGGGAAAAGGGCGTCCGTGTTGGCTTTATTTCGCCTTCGCACAATCGCGAGGCGCTCGCGGAAACTTTGAATGTGAGACATTCCGAAGGAAGAAGAAACGAAGGCTAAAGGGTCCCAAATAAAGGCTGGGGTCTCATATTTATAGGCCCCGTAGGGGGGGGGGACCCACCAAAGATTCTCATAAAGGAATCCTAGCATCGCGAGCCACGATTGGACTATCTTTCCGAGGTTAGGGCAACCTCGAAAAGAGCGGTGATTGTGTACAACCTTGTGCTCGCGAGAGGTGACCCAGCAAGCAAGGAAGGAGGACTTGCGAGATGGGAGGAGGCCCACCTGCAAGAGGCGAGAGGTATGGACAACCCACGGATTTAGGCGAGACCTCTTTAGGCGAGACCTCCTGGTGGGGCGAGATGGCCCACCATGCGAGACCTCTCTAGGCCTGACGGATCTTTCCCCACTCGCCACATGTGAAAAGAGGTGTCTTTACCTTTTTACCCCTAAGGGGGGTTTTTACCTTTATGCCCCAGGTAATTTTACATTTTTACCCCTGGAGGTCTGCATATAGCTCTCCAGAACCGTGGAGTTTGGCTGTTGGCAGACCCATCCCAGGGTGTTTTGGTCTTTTTAGGATGATTCAGAAGTGTTTTTTGCAGATCGGATTCAGAGGCCTATAAATAGACCGGTAAAGGTGCCTGAGAGGAGGTTGTTGTTGAACCTTTCCACTATTTTGCTCAGCACTGGCTAGGGAGGGGAAGACCTTCAGTTCTTCCGGGTAAGAGGTGGGACCTCCGAGCTGGGCCCCCTTGGTCTGATTTCAGGTCTATGACTCTCGTCAGGAGGGTAGCGCAAGGGGAGTAAGTGTGGGCTGCATCCTGTTTCGAATGTTAGGAGGGATCAGAAAGCTGGTTCCAACATCTCTCCTCCATTAAAGGGCAAAATGGAGCTTTCTCTCTCCTAGTCATCATGAACGAATTTGCTCATCTCCCTAGCCTATTGGCATCCCATAGCATCATATTAATAATAAAAATGAGGTTAGCCCAAGTGGGGGAAATGGGTTTGAGCTTGGGTTAGCCCATTTGGGCTAGGTTTGACTTGGCTTAGGCTAGGGTTGACTTGAGTCAATTTGATCATTTGGGTTGTCCCCAACGGGTCCCTGGTGACCCATTGGCCTCCCCTAAGGTCTATGTAGGGTTGGGTAGGGTTAACTTGGCACCTTGGAGTTCACTTGACCCTTGGTAAGGGCACCTTGACCACTTTGGGGCTTGAGTTGACTTGGGTCAACTTAGCCACTAGGTTTGACCCAAATGGGTCCCTAGAGACCCATTGACCTCACTTTAGGTTTAGGAAGCCCTGGGTAAGGTTGGTTGGGCACCTTGGTGGTCACTTGACCCTTAGTTACGTCACTTTGACCACTTAGGGGTTAGAGTTGACTTAGGTCAACATAACCATTTGGGTTGACCCCAAGGGGTCCTTGGTGACCCCATGGCCTCTCCTGAGGCCTAGAAAAGGTTATGTAGGGTTACCTTGCACTCTGGAGGTCACCTACCCTTAGTAAGGGTACTTTGACCATATGAGGGGCCTAAGTTGACTTGGGTCAAGTTGGTCCCTAGGGCTGAACCCAATGTGCCCTTGGTGGCCCATTGACCTCACTTTAGGGTTAGGAGTGCATGGGTGGGGTCCACTTGGCTAATTGGGAGGTCAATTGACCCTAAGTAGGCTAGTTTGACCCATTTAGGGTTAGGGTTGACTTGGGTCAACTGAGTCTCTTTGATTGACCCCAATGGGTCCCTATGGCTCTAATGGGCCTCCCAAAATGGTTGTGGGTGTTGAGGTATGGTCTTGGGGTCATGGTGAAGCCCTAAGGTCAAACCCTAGGTTTGGTGATGAGGTTGTGCCATAGGCAGACCATGGTGATCCTCACCTTGGCCTTCTATCTCCTGGCGCAGTTCTGGCTTCCTAGGGTTTTGTCATGACCTAGTCATGACCAAAACCACACTTAGGGGTCTAGTTGGAAATGGGATGTTACAAATTTAACCCGCATACCGTCCCAAACTCATGAACTTATGCAGGTAAGTGTCAACACTGCCTTCTCCTTGCGTCAGCCTTTGGAACTAATTTTCCATGGCAATGCGCTGTGCCGCTGGGAGGTACTTTGCCAGGAAGAGTCGGGAGAATTCCTTAATCGACACTTGTGTTAATGGCCTCCCAGCTAAGTGGTGTAGTTCCATCTCATCCCACCATAAACGTGCTTCTCCTTCCAGTAAGAAGGTGGCTAAAGTGACCTTCTGATCTTCCTCCGTCCCAATCGCCGTCATTATCCGCTTGACGCGCGACAACCAATCCTCAGCCCGCGTAGGAGATCCTACTCCCGAAAACGTAGGCGGGTTAAAGCTCATGAACTGCTTCAACTGCATCTCAGCTACTCGAGGTGCCACAGCCGTAGCAGGTTCTCACCTCAACCTATTCTGGCCTCAATGCCTGCTGCGCCTGCCCTTGCGCCTGCCCTTGCGCCTGCCCAGCAAGCTGTACTTGAATCATTTCAAACATGGCCTCAACAACTAATAGAACAGTTTCCACATAAGGGGGAGGTGTAGGCACCTCAGCTGTTTTCGTACTTTCATCAGAACATTGGGGCTCTAATTGCCCAACACCACTCTGCGTCACCTATAGGTGAACAAGACATGCACATTAGAGACTGCACACAAGCAATCACAACAAAATAGGAATATGCAGGTTCCTCAAACACATGTATTTGCATTCCTAAAGTGGACATTCAAGAGTTCCTTAGTGTTCATGCGGTTTGCACGTACACGTGCTCGCCACCCCACAAAAGAATTCGACCACGAATTCGAAATGGAAAGATCGAGACAACTGATACCAAAATTGTAACGACTCCATCCGTTCATATAATATATACTAGAAGGTCCATCCGGGGCCCCACAACATATACCACAAAACGGGCGGCGAAGTTACAGAGTGATACTAGAGTTGCGCATCCTAACTCATTTCATTCTAGCGGAAGCATATAACACACAACGGAACTCTAAAAATGAATGTACATCATATAAAGATCCACATTTATATATAACAAGAATGTTCACCAAATACAAAGTCAGTTGGCCTTATGGCCTTACAAGTCCTTTTTACAACGATGGCTTCTACATATTAGCGCGCAGGCGAGCCACATATAAACAAAACATAGCATGTTAAGCTTAGACTTCAAGGTCTAGCAGCAGCAACAACAACAACAGCAGCAGGGACTTCAGCCTTTATGTGTCCCTCTTGGTTCTCCAACACCTGCACAGGGACAGCCCACCCAATGGTGGCAAACAAGGCAATAGTCAGCGTTCAGCTGACCAAATTATAACGACCTTACCCCTTTCCCGGGGCAGTAGCATTTCTTCCATGCAGGCATAACAATTTTCATGCATATATGTTCATCACATATTGTGCACTCACGCACAAACATTCCATCACAATTGCCAGCCACGCGGCCCAACGATCCATGCACTCAGGGCACATTCTTGGTGTACCGACGAACCAGTGTCCAACCACCGTATCAGGGTCGCAACCCAAAGGCAAAAAAATTGAGCATTTACTCCATGGCGTGCACCCGGAGATTTTAGTCTTAATGACCCGTGATTGGCCCGTAGCCCCCCATTGTGTCTTGGTGCGCATGCCTAAGACTCTAGCTATGCGTTTCTGCCAAATGCCAATTCATCCATACACCCATGGCAGACAACGATAACGCGGATACAGTTCAACCTTTGCCCGTTGCTCAAATCGTTAGTTCTATAACCAGACTAACGTGAGTCGGCATCCCCTTGTCTGTTCAGCAAAGAGCCAGAGTGTCCTCACAGGACAAGCTTCACAATCACAGGTTAGCTAGGTGCTACGCTTAGAGGTAGCAACAGAACTCATTTTCCATCCCTAGATTTAACCATTTGCGGGTATTTTCCAGGGCTTTCCGACCAGTACTTCCTGCTACTACCCTTCACAGGCACAACCCAGCAAGCAACACAATCATCAAGGGTATTTTCCTGACTTACCATGCCAGTACATCCGACTACTACCCTTCACAGGTACCACCCATGAACATCAAGCATTACAAAGGTATTTTTTGGACTTCCAATCCAATACTTCCTATTACTACCCTTCACAGGTATAACCCATTCAACACAAACATTATATGGGTATTTTCCTAGACTACCACTCTAGTACTTCCTACTACTGCCCTTCACAGGTTTAACCCATCGACTCCTAAACTACACGTTTCATCATGGAGTCTTCTCTGGTGCATATATGCAACATCACCAATCCAGACTAAGCTGTCCAGATGGGCTTCACATAGCATGTCTATTCCGTACTCCATTTCCGGATCTATATGCCAAAGTATTGGGGATTGCATGAATCAATCCACGGGACACCCATAACAAGCCACCCTATAGTGGGGGAATCCTATGCACATGCCAACAAGGAAGCCTTCACATGGCTAGGAAGAAAGATCGTTACCCTTGAAGATCACTTCAGAGCCATGGACTTTTAGTCGTCTGGAAAGGATCGTAGCGGCTTTGCCTCCACCAAGCTAGCCTCGGATCTCGAACTGGAACTCCGCAGCTCCACCGGTGGCCAGCTCCTCTCCTCCTCCTCATTCTTCCAGTCTCTCTAGGTTTGTAGAATTATAATGGCCAAACATCAAATGAGTTTTTCCAACTCTTATTCGGCCTTAAGGAAAGAGGGAGGTACCTCAGCCATTGGATCCCAGCTGAGATAACAGACGACCACGATTTTGCCATAAAAGGCTAAATTTTGCCTGACACGGCCTGTGACACGCCCGTGTCACAGGCAGTGTACCTTAAGCGGCACATAACCGACTCATCGAGTCCAGTACATGCCCAATTTACACGCCCGTGTCATGGGCTGTGTCACCTGACACGCCTTCAGACACGCCCATGTCTGTGGCCGTGTACATCAGGCTGCAAACCAACTTTAACCCGATCGAGACACGGCCAGTGACACGCCCATGTCAAAGGCCGTGTTCCCTAAGATACACCCGTATCGTGCCCGTGTTCACCCGGCCTCAATGCCTTGGGCACATACAGTAAAGGACACGACCTGTGATACGCCCGTGTCATAAGCCGTATGCCCACACAAGATAGCAGACATGCCTGCAGCTCAATTTCATCGAGCTAAAATCGTCGACTAGAGGAGGACACGGCCTCTGACATGCCCGTGTCAGAGGGCGTGTTCCCTCATTTTTGTGGAAACAGATTTGCGTCGACCACTCGCCGACTGCTCACCCGAGCAGGTCATGCCCTGGGACATGCCCGTGTCCTAGGCCGTGTCACCCAACGTTTTCCCAATCCTGGGATTTGGGGTGTTACATATAGTCCTCCTCAAGGCATAGATAAGAATGTAATATTTGAGAAAGTGGGCAGGCCTTCCACTGCTCCAAAGACTGAGGCTCAGTTATCAAAGAAAAGGTTTAGAGAACAGGCTGAGACTAAACCTGATTTTCAGCAATGGAGTCCAACCTCTAGATCTATCATTCTTGCTGCAAGGAAAGCTGTGAATACTAATATTACAGACATAGTAAAATGGTATTCTGAACAGAAATAGGCCAAACACTTGAAGCAACAAGATGTGATTCAAAAATTCAGGCAAGATATGAAGTGAGGAAAGCTTCCTGCTAAGTCCATAGAGCCCCACAAGTATTTCCCAAAGCCATATCATTATTTTGAGAGGCAAAGGCTGAAGGAAGAAGTAATAGCAAAAGCTAAAGCTAAGGAAGCCAAAGGAAAGGCAGTTGCTGAGGACAAGGAGCCTGAGATGAAAGCCAAGATACAATCAGGCAAATGCATAGTTATTAAGGAACCTGAGCTGCCTTAGGATTTTCTTAGTTTTATATTTCTTATGAACATTTTGATTTGTAACTATTGTAAAAAAACTTGTATCAATAAATTCTATGATAAACAATTAATGGAAATCATGACTTATTCTATATTTCATGTGTTGAATAATTAGGACTGAAATTGTTTGCCTTATTTTCTACACAGCTTTATTATTAAGTTTGTGTGTTTATCTGTGATAATTCACTTACTGAACTGCACTATATGTTTAAATGTTTTTATCTTTATTTTTGTAATATCTTGTTGTATATCATTGAATTGGGGTTATGACTTCTCCAAATTAGGGGAGATTGTTGAGTACATTGGTTTTAATGTACTTGATTTGAAGAAGTCTTCCCAGCTCAATGATATACACATTGTCGTATTTGATGGATGTTAAGTTCATATGTACAGGTAAATAAAGTTAAGTACAAAGTGTCGACACTCAAGACTAGTGTCGACACACTTAAGGTAGAAGTGCTGAGTCAATGTGAAAGTTGTGTCCACACTCAGGAATAGTGTCGACACACACTGAACAAGTTGTGTTGAGATAAGGAAAAGCTGTGTTGATACTAAGGACAACTTTGTCGACACACTGTGTCGAGACTTAAGACAACTGTGTCGACACTCAGGACTAGTGTCGACACACTCTATACATATTATATCAAGACTGAAGACAACTGTGTCGACACTCATGACTAGTGTCGACACACTCTATTCAAGCTGAGTCGAGACTAAAGACAACTATGTCGACACTCAGAACTATTGTCGACACACTCTATTCAAGCTGTGTCTAGACTAAAGACAACTGTATCGACACACAGGACTCGTGTCGACACACTATAATCAAGCTGCAACGAGACTGAAGACAACTGTGTCGACACACAAGACTTGTGTCGACACATTCCACAGATGTTGTGTCGAGACAAGTTGAATAGCTTTGTCGACACATTCAGAAGTGTGTCGATACCACTATAAGAGCTGTGTCAACACCCAGGACTTGTGTCAACACATTTAACAACCAAGTCTCAACACTTCAGCAAACTTATTTCCTAAGTAAATATATCAAGACGGAGGTACTGACTGCTGTCAGAACTGTCAGGTATTCACTGGATCAGCCGGTTACTCCTGTCAGAGCCTATTTAAAGGGATGAAGCCTTCAAAAGAATGGTGTGAGAATAAAAAAAAGTAGAAGCCACAAAATTTTAAAAAGATAGAAGTTTGAAGTTTCAGCTACATTTTAGAAGGTGGAGAGAGGTCTGATCAAGAATCATCTTCAACATCTCTCCAGCCTAGATCAACCATAATTTCTACTTCAAGAAGCTTTGAAAAGCTAAGAAGGGTTTGATCAGATCTATTTTGTCAGAATCAAAGGAAGCACAATCATCAATATTAGATCAAGAAGCTGTTACTCAAATCTCATACTGGGTGACATATTCTGATTTAATTTTTTTTGTTATATTCAATTTGTAAGATCTATCTGTTGTTTTGAGTGGAGGAGATTTATTCTCTTATTGTTGTAAGCTTGCGTTATAAATGCTGAGGTAGGGTTAGAATTGCCTGAGGAAGGAGAAGTTGTTAATTCTCTGAGGTGTAGGGCAGGTGTTCCCTGAGAAGTAGGAGTGAGGATTCATTCTGAGGTAAAGTTCTTGGGAAGAACTTGAGGTGTAGGATCTTGGTGATCTGAGTGGTAAGACTTATGTAGTCTGAGTTGTAGGAACCGGGTGGGCTCTGAGCTGTAAGATCTAAAGATCTGAGTAAAGAAAAGAGGAGGAGTTTGGCCGAATCTAGTTCATTGCTAGATAGGCGAAAGAAGAAAGTGGATGTACCCATAAATTGGGGAACCACTATAAATCTGTGTGCATTATGCTGTGTGTGCTATTTTGTTGTGATGTGTTAATTTTGTTAATTGTTGTTTGGTTTCTGTTGATTATTCGACCTGAGTTAATAATTTCAATTAAAGTAGTACTCTGATTAAAGAAAAGGGGGTCATAATTAAATTGGACCTATTCACCCCCTTTAGGTCATTTTTAATCATAAAGTAAACATTTACAATGATTTATCTGAGTTATGTTGTGATGATGTGTTTTGTATATATAACATAAAGTGTGTTAGTGTATACATTGGCTTAGGTTTTGACTTCTTCAAATAGGGGGAGATTGTTGGGTCCATTGATCCCAGTGTACTGGATTTGAAGAAGGCCTAACAAACAATGCATACACATGTGGTGATCTAACTTGTATTCAAGTTTAATGATTGCAGGATATCCTAGTAGCAATGATGGGACAAATAACCTGAGTGGCTAAGTCAGGTAAGTTCTTACCTAAGTGGTGGAAAGACAAAAAACTGTCCAAGCCACAGGCGTTGAGTGAGGATCATTCACTCAATGCCAGATGACTTATAATGCTGAGTATAGCCTATTCAGTTAAAGACAAAAAGTGGTAATCTTAGAATGTGTCTATGTCCGCAGACGTTGAGTGAAGTCAACTCACTCAACGCCATACAACAAAAGGATGTGAGTCAGTCTAATTATAGTCTAAGCCTAAAGAGGAATGAGCTAAAAAGTGGCTAAGTCCAAATTCATCGAATTGAATTCAGAGTTTGTCGAGCGGAGCTAATCGTTTGTCGAACTAAGCTCAGAGTTTTAGAAATTTGGCTAAGTCCAATTTTGCTGAACTAAGTTCAAAGTTCATCGAACTAAGTCCTGAGTTCATCGATCTAAGCTTTCACTTGTTCGTCAAGTTGAACTCTAAATTCGTCGAACTGAGTTTTTACTTATTTGTCGAACTGAGTTCGGAGTTCGTCGAACTCAAACTGATTTTGAAATAGAAAATCTGTCTAAGGCAGAAAGAGTTGAGTGAGGCGTGCTCACTCAACGCTCTTAATGTCTTTATACAAAATTAGTTAAAGCATAAAGCGTTGAGTGAGGCATGCTCACTCAACGCTCTCAACGCTTAAGTTACTGAAAAAGCAGAAATGGCTAAGGCAGATTACGTTGAGTGAGGGATGTTCACTCAACACTCTCAATGCCTAAAATGCAGAATGTAGTTAAGGCACAAGGAGTTGAGTGAAGTATGTTCACTCAATGCTCTCAACGCCATGCATGTGAAAGAGGCTGCTGAAAGGGTTAAGGCAAAAAGCGTTGAGTGAGCATTACTCACTCAACTCTATCAATGCCTAGAGAGACAGAACTGTCTAAGTACTTTGGCGTTGAGTGAAGCTATTTCACTCAACGCATATTCTTCTGATGCTTGAATTTTGACTAAGTCTTCAGGTGCTGATGTCAGCAAGTCAAAACAACAACCATATTCAAATTGTTAGTGGCAAAGCCACAACACATGACAAAAGGTGCCGCATGCCTACTGTATATCAGTTAGGCATTAAAGCAAAGATGCAGCCAATATTAATGGTATGGGACCCACTGCTAAAAAAGCTGTTAGGTTACAATAAATAAATGGAAATGTTCTTTACAGAAGGAGTCAACTGTTACAGTAGTTCTTCACAATCGCCATTATTGTGGGTGTGGCTAAAGAACATAGAGCCCAAACAAGCAAGTCTAAAGGCAAATCAAGTTAGCTGTTGAGATCAACATCTTCAATAGCAAGAATGTTGGTGCCATGTTCATCTGCACCAGCTAGCAAGCTTAGGATGATTCACTGAGAAAGTGATGTCGCGGCCCCTCCGCCACTACTTCATGATGACCCGGTTGCCGAGGCACAACGACACAAAGATCTTAGGTGCCGTGATGATGCTGAAGGAAGACCGCGTTACAACCTCCGCCCGCGGCGTGCCAAATCCGCCGTGAATAATTAATTACGATATTTCATGCACTTTTATTTTATAATGATGAATATAAAATTATTCCATGTTTGGATGACAATTTTATATTCATAAATGTTATGTAATTTTTATTTTTGGACATTTCATAGTTTGTGGTGTGTACTTAACCATACAGATGGATCAGATTACATCTCCATCATGGATGGTTAAGGGCTTGTTGTAACTCCTATGTGTTTGTAACTCCTATGTGTTTGTAACTCCTATATAAGGAGACCTCTTTATGATAATTAATAGAGAAGAAGAAGAATTTGAATCCAAAGAAACTCCCTAGGAGAAATTCGGCCAAGGAGAGACTCCAAGCCGCCAGCCTTGTGGTGTGAAGCCGCCCCCTTGCTTCCTTCCTCCCCTCTTCGGTGCGACGCCGGCGTGGCTTCCTTCGGTGCGACTCTGAGGAAGAAGGATTGCAGCCCCATTCGGTGTGACGCCAGTGGTTCCGTGGAGAGAGTGAATCTCCCACCTATCTTGTGTGATTGATATTCTTGGTTGGGTAATCACTTCATCTTTAGTGATTCTTGTTTTGAGTTTGTGGAGGCTTTTGCGAACCGTCTTTTCCGTGATTTTAAAATACATCGCTTGCAAAATCTGATCCGACTTCGTTGTTATTGAATCTCTTGTATTCCGGATTGGGAACATCCGTTGTGGGAGCGAGACTTGGCCTAGCTTTGACTTGCTCTCCAAGATTGGAACACTTTATGTCAACAAGGGAATTAATCTCAACTGGAACTCGACCGCCATTTGAAGTTTGCCGCTGTTCCGAAATAATTTATTGCTGCGTTTGAAACGGCTCAAGTTGGTACAATAGATACTTGTGTAGGTGCGGTGAGTTGTGTGCTTGTTGGAGAGGTAGGTCTTAAGAACGTTGTATCGAATCCGGCTGGAATCTTCTATATTGATTTTATCATTCGGATTTTGGAGCCAACCCGACCCCTTTTCGTTCGCTTTTGGTCGGATCCCTCCTATCTTGCTTTTATGCTTTGTGACGATAGTTTTCATTAGTGTAGTCGAGCACGTATCACGGTCTCCCCTACACCAATTTGGTATCAGAGGCAGTTGTTTCAACTCCCACGTTGCGAACATCCTCGCTGCATTCCTGGTTGGTCAATCTAATCTTTAGAAAAACAACAAAATTATTTTCGATGGTCTGCCAATAGCGGTATAAAATCTTTATTTTTCTGCGAAATTTCAAAAAAAAAAAAAATTTAACGATCCACGTGTTCCTCACATCGGGAATCTATAATAGTATCCTATTTCCAATATAGCCACAGCCCTAGGAAAAATCATCTTCCCAAGATTTTTCTAAACCTGAAAGCGCACTAGGCTAGGATCGGAATACACGACACCGTCCACGTCTAGGATGGCTGCGAGTGAGCGTGGGGATCCCAACACCGAGGCCATAGCAGGGCTACGTAACGAAATGAAGGAGCTTAGGAACATGTTAGCACAGATCCTACAAAATCAAGCAAGGCCACCCCCGCCGCCCATTAGTGTTGAGCAGCCCAACCGGCGCCAACAAACTCCTGATTCGGATTCCGATGAGGAATCCCCACGAGTGCTCCCTCGAGAACACCGCCACGATCGTGCTTTCGATATTACTAGGGCCATTAAAATCGACGCCCCCACTGATGGCATGGGAGATCCCCAGATCTTCCTTACTTGGGTGGCGGATATGGAGTGCTACTTCGATTGGCACACCCTTACAGACCATCAAAAGGTTCAAGTTGCCAGGATGAAGCTAACGGGACGCGCTAAAACTAATTGGCTGAATGAAGAGCGTAGGATAGGAACCGGGAACGGTGTCCCACTTATTGGATGGGCCGTGATGAAGAACCTGTTGACCGATCAGTACGTTCTCGCGTACCATCGAACACAGATGTTCGACGAGCTTGCCACTCTGCGGCAGGGCTCAAACTCGGTAACTGAGTATATGGGAGAACTGAAAGACCGTATGGTGCGTTGTGATTTGAGGGAGATCCCCGAGGTCACCCTATCCAGGTTTCGTAAGGGGCTTCATACCGATATTCAGCGGAAGCTCTTACGATATGGTCATACGGATCTGAACACGACGTTCAATGCCGCCCTCGACATCGAAAAGCACTTAGCCTCTAAGGCTCAATCCCGTTATTCCCATGCGAAGGGAAAGTCCACAACTGGAGCATCTTCCTCCACATATCCGGACAAAGGGAAGTTTCGGTCCACCGAGTCCAAGTCTGTCGTGATCACTGCTAGGAACGCTAAGAACCCTGCAAGTGAGCGTATCCCCATCGGGAAAGTTAGCAAGTCTAATGCTACATGTTACTCCTGCGACATTCAAGGCCACTACGCCTTTGAATGCCCAATGAAGACCAAAGCCATAGCCCTATTAGAGTCGACTTCTGACCTTGCTGATTACGTATATGAGGATGCTGAGGAGAGTGACCCAGAAGGGGTCCCAAGTGATTTAGAGGACGATCACCCCCTTATGGTGATGCATTGTATTTTGACCACTCCCCGTCCGTTCGATGATTGGAAGAGGACGAGTATATTTTCCCTGATCTTTAAGAGTGGCAAGAAGTTGTGCAAGTTGATCATTGATAGTGACAGTTGTGTGAACGTCATCTCGGAGAATGTCGTTACACGTATGCACTTGACTACACAGCCCCACCCGACTCCCTACCAAGTAGCTTGGATTAATAAGGTTACCATCCCGGTCACCAAGCGATGCCTTGTACCCCTCTCGATCAAATCGTACACTGATGAGGTGTGGTGTGATGTCCTTCCTATGGACGCTTGCCACGTGTTGTTGGGCCGCCCTTGGCTTTATGACCGCGACGTGACACACTTTGGGAGATCCAACACGTACGCATTTAAATTTAATGGTAAGGTCATTATGTTGAGGCCGACCATCCCGAAGGAGCCGGTAGCTTTAGCGAAGGACACCATTGTTCCGGTCGAGAGGAAGACGTTGAATCTAGTGGGCAGAAAAGAATTTGTGAAGGATCCCTTTCTTGACGGGATGATGTACGCACTAGTTCTTATGAGTGCGAAAGGGTATTTGAGAGCATTGGACGATTTGCCTAAAGAGTTACGGGTATTGTTGGACGAATATAAGGACATGTACCCGGATGAGCTGCCTTCGGTGTTACCACCGCTGAGGAATATACAACATGCGATAGACCTTATCCCTGGTTCCTCTTTACCGAACCAACCCCACTATAGGCTTCATCCCGCCTCCCATAAAGAGTTACAGACCCAGATCGAGGATTTGATGAAAAAGGGGTTCATTAGGACTAGTATGAGTCCATGTGCTGTACCTGCCTTTCTTGCTCCAAAGAAGGATGGTACGTGGAGAATATGTGTTGATAGCCGTGCTGTCAACAAGATTACCATCAAATATAGATTTCCTATTCCGCGATTAGATGATCTCCTAGATGTCTTATCTGGCGCTACCATTTTTTCAAAGTTAGATTTGCGGAGTGGCTATCACCAGATCAGGATCCGTGAGGGGGACGAATGGAAGACTGCATTCAAGTCAAAGGATGGGTTATACAAGTGGCTTGTGATGCCCTTTGGGCTATCCAATGCCCCCAGTACTTTCTCTCGGATGATGACACATGTCTTTCAGCCTTACATGGGGAAGTTTGTGGTCGTCTATTTCGATGACATCTTAGTCTTTAGTACCACCACTGCTGAGCACGTCTCCCACATGAGGTCGATTCTTTCCACCCTGCGGAAGGAAACCTTATTCCTTAATCTCAAGAAGTGCACATTCTATGTCACTGAAGTGGAGGTCTTAGGCTACATAGTCGGTTCGGAAGGCATTAGAGTTGACCCTAACAAGGTTAAAGTCATTAAGGATTGGCCCGAACCGACCACGTTATGAGAGGTGCAGAGTTTCCATGGGTTAGCTACTTTCTACCGCCGTTTCATTCGAGACTTTAGTAGCATTATGGACCCCATTAGTGATTGTATGAAGAAAGGTGAGTTTACTTGGACGAAGTCCACCACTATCGCTTTCCAACGCATTAAGGAGCTTATGACTGAGGCACCTGTCTTACGTCTACCTGACTTCACAAAGATCTTTGAGCTTACGTGTGACGCTTCTGGCGTGGGAATAGGAGGTGTCTTGAGTCAGGAAGGACACCCTGTGAGTTATTTTAGTGAGAAGTTAGCTGGCGCCAAATTGAATTACTCAAATTACGATAGGGAGTTTTATGCCGTCATTAGATGTTTACACCATTGGAGGCACTATCTCCTCTCTAAAGAGTTTGTGATCCTCTCTGATCACGAAGCATTGCGGTTCATCAATTTCCAGCATAAAATCAGCCCGCGTCACGCTAAGTGGGTATCTTTCCTACAGGGTTACACTTTTAGTCTCAAACACCTTAAGGGAGCTGACAATCGAGTCGCGGATGCTCTTAGTCGCCTAACCCTGTTACTCACCACTATGGAGGTTAATGTCATAGGATTCGAGCGAATCAAGGAAGAGTATGCCACATGCCCGGATTTTCAGGATTCATATCTGTCTGCCCAAGATAGCTCCCCCACGGTTATATCTGCGTTCGTCATTAAGGATGACTATCTATTTAGACATGGGAAGTTGTGTATTCCGTAGTCATCGTTACACCTCCATATCATCTAGGAATTGCATAGTGGAGGGTTGAGTGGCCACTTCGGCAGGGACAAGACCATTACGCTAGTTGAGGAGAAATTCTATTGGCCAAAACTTAAGGCAATGGTGGGAAGGGTAGTTAGTAGTTGTCGTACCTGTTAGGTATCCAAGGGCACCAAAACCAATGTAGAATTATATACGCCCTTGCCTATACCTTCTACGCCATGGGAAGACGAGAGCATGGACTTTATCTTAGGCCTACCAACTACTTTGCGTCATCACGACTCCATTCTTGTCTTTGTGGATAAGTTCTCTAAAATGGCATACTTTATTCCTTGCGCTAGAACCAACGACGCATCTCATATTGCAAAATTGTATTTTAAAGAAGTAGTTAGTCACCGGGGAGTGCCGAAGATAATAGTCTCGGATAGAGATGTTAAGTATACGAGCTATTTCTGGAAAACACTTTGGGTCTTAATGGGTACCAAGTTACTGTTTTCCTCCACCTATCACCCTCAGGCCGATGGGCAAATGGAGGTGGTAAATCGGAGCTTGGGAAGCCTTCTTAGATGCCTAGTGAGCGATCACAAAGGTACATGGGATCTTCTTCTTCCCCATGCCCAGTTGGCCTTTAATAATTCCAAAAATCGTTCCACCGGTCTGTCTCCAAATGAGATTGTTCACGGGTACAAGGACCCTGTGCCTCTTGACTTGGTTCCGTTGCCCCCCAACATACAAGACAAGTCAGTTTGCACAATCCTTCACCCAACATATTCATGACCTACATGCACGTATACGAGCTACCTTGACTGCTCAATACGAGTCTTATCAGACGCACGCTAATCTACGTAGGAGGGTCTCGCACTTCAAAGTCGGCGATTTAGTCCTAGTCCGGTTATTTCCCGAATGCTTGCCATCTGGAACCGTTAAAAAGTTAGCACCAAAGCGCGCCAGCCCTTTTCGGATTATAAAGAAGCTAGGTGACAACGCTTTCGTGTTGGATTTGCCAGCTGATTGGGGTATCTCCCATATTTTTAATGTCTCGGATTTGATGCCGTTTGTTTCGCCTCCACCTGAGTTGAATTCTTTATCGTCTTCTCCCTCCACTAAAATTTCTAATGGGTTGGGGAGTGGTAGTTCGGATGATCTCTCTCTTTCGGTCCCCGCAGGTATAACATCGGATGGTACGTTGCCTTCTTTTTTTCCTACTGCTGACATGTTTCCCAGGTTTCCCAAGACATTTCTCACTCCAGATATGATACTTGCTGCTGAGCCACTTACTACTCCTGATGGGGCTACCTAACGCTTCCTCATCCGTTGGCATGACCGTCCCCCTTCAGACGACTCATGGGTACTCGCGACAGAGCTTCAACGTTTGAATGCCGAGCTTCTCCGCCGCTATCTCTCGGCCCACACATCGGAGATACATGATTTTGAGTGGGGGAGGATTGATGTCGCGGCCCCTCAGCCACTACTTGATGATGACCCGGTTGCCGAGGCACAATCACACAAAGATCTTAGGAGCCGTGATGATGCTGAAGGAAGACCGCGTTACAACCTCCGACGCGGCGTGCCAAATCCGCCGTGAATAATTAATTACATTATTTCATGCACTTTTATTTTATATTGATGAATATAAAATTATTCCATGTTTGGATGATAATTTTATATTCATAAATGTTATGTAATTTTTATTTTGGACATTTCATAGTTTGTGGTGTGTACTTAACCATACAGATGGATGGGATTACATCTCCATCATGGATGGTTAAGGGCTTGTTGTAACTCCTATGTGTTTGTAACTCCTATGTGTTTGTAACTCCTATATAAGGAGACCTCTTTATGAGAATTAATAGAGAAGAAGAAGAATTTGAATCCAAAGAAACTCCCTAGGAGAAATTCGGCCAAGGAGAGACTCCAAGCCGCCGGCCTTGTGGTGTGAAGCCGCCCCCTTGCTTCCTTCCTCCCCTCTTCGGTGCAACGCCGACGTGGCTTCCTTCGGTGCGACTCCGAGGAAGAAGGATTGTAGCCCCATTCGGTGTGACACCGGTGGTTCTGTGGAGAGAGTGAATCTCCCACCTATCTTATGTGATTGATGTTCTTGGTTGGGTAATCTCTTCATCTTTAGTGATTCTTGCTTTGAGTTTGTGGAGGCTTTTGCGAACCGTCTTTTTCGTGATTTTAAAATACATCGCTTCCAAAATCTGATCCGGCTTCGTTGTTATTGAATCTCTTGTATTCCGGATTGGGAAGATCCGTTGTGGGAGCGATACTTGGCCTAGACTTGACTTGCTCTCCAAGATTGGAACACTTTGTGTCGATAAGGGAATTAATCTCAACTGGAACTCGACCGCCATTTGAAGTTTTCCGCTGTTCCGAAAAAATTATTGCTGCGTTTGAAACAGCTCAAGTTGGTACAATAGATGCTTGTGTAGGTGCGGTGAGTTGTGTGCTTGTTGGAGAGGTAGGTCTTAAGGACGTTGTATCGAGTCCGGCTGTAATCTTCTATATTGATTGTATCATTCGGATTTGGGAGCCAACCCGACCCCTTTTCGTTCACTTTTGGTCGGAGCCCTCCTATCTTGCTTTTATGCTTTGTGTTAATAGTTTCCGTTAGTGTAGTCGAGCACGTATCACGGTCTCCCCTACACTAGAAAGAGATAGTAGCTAGGGCCGACCCTTGCTTCACGTGCTTCACAGATCCATCCAACAAATTCTAAAGAACATTCTATTGTGGAGCTGTGAAGAAGAAGATAGAGCTAAGCAGTTGGCTCAGTTCAGAAAGGTGCAGAGATGCTGATCTACAAGTTGCTTCCAGCATAAGCCAAATATTCTACATCATTGTTGTTGTGAAGAAGAGAGAGTTAATCCTTTGGTTCAGTTTATAAAGCGACAGAACAGTATTCTGCAAGTCACTTCCAGCTGAAGTGGATATACTTGTTGCTGTGAAGTAGTTTGGGCTAAGGTGTACTTAGTCCAGTAAAGTAGACACATGAAAATATTCTTGGTGTCAAAGTGGGGCTGAGTCTAACACACCCAATGTTGATTGTCATAGAGGAATTCCTCTTGTGTCCAATCAAGAACCTCAATAACCCACTTCCATCTTGTCGGATCCTTTATGGATCTAAGAGGTAGGAGAAAACTTACTCTGAGGTAGGTGATCAGTTGATCACTGAGTGGTAGGGCACTTGGGCCTGAGCTGTAGGAGAGTGTATCTCTCTGAGTTGTAGGAACAAGTTTGCTCTGAGGTAGGGCTATCCTCTATAGCCTGAGTGGTAAGGCTTAATTTCCTGAGGTAGGTGATACTTGTATCACTGAGTGTAGGCCCTTGTGGCTGAGGTGTAAGTCTTGGAGGAGACTGAGAGATCCTGAGGGATCTGATGTGTAAGATCCTTATAGCATTGGTTTGGAGAAGAGCCTTGACCAATAGGAAGTTAGCAAGGTGGGAGGAGAGTGGATGTACCCAAAGATTGGGGAACCACTATAAATATTTATGTACTCTGTTGTGTTGGTTTTCTTTGTATAGGTAGCTCATCTTGAAAGCAGAAATTAACCAACAACTAAAGCAGCATACTAAAAGAAAATAAAAGATAGTCACTAAGGACTAAGAAACCTATTCACCCCCCTCTAGGTGATTTAGCTATCCTTGAAATAAAGACTTTCAGTTCTCATCCATCATCTTCCATTCCATCCCCTGTATCTACTCAGGCTCCACCTGAGTTCATGTATTTGTATTTATCTTCTATTGCTTCTAATCTTTTGGACTTCCTCACTCCTACTCTTAGGAAACTAATAGATGAACCCTTGGCTCCTCTTGTTGCTACTATCTCAGACCTCTCTTATAAGCTAACCTCTTCCTCTTTTGTCCCTTCTTTTGGGGGGCATAGATTCAGGTCTCCCTGGATCTAGGCAGGGGGAGATGTTTCATGAAGAAGCTCCAAATACTGCAATTTCAGTTTCAGCCAATGTAGAAGTTCTAGAGGTTACAGCAGTAGTAGTTTCAGATTCAGAAATGATTGAAGTTTCAATTGAAGATGAGTTGTCAGCAGAACCAGAAGTTATTACTATTGGTGATGTTATTTTTCATCCCACAGTTAATTTACATTCTCTTTTATCAGATTTTTAACAACTGTATAGTTATCTTCCCAATATACCAGTTTTTGAAATAGATCCTTCTAGAGCTATAGTCTGTTATACTGCTCATGTTAATACTTCTGTCATAGAATAGTTTTTACAAGTTATTTCTACCAATTTTGATTCTACCTCACATCCTATGATAGTTGATGAACAGACTACTATACTTCAGGATATAATAAATTTTGGGCAGATTCATTCCCCTCCTACTTCTGCTTGGGATGAATCTCCTATGCCTAAGTTTGATGATTTGCTTAATGAAGATATAAAAAAGGAAGACAATGTATATAAACAGCCAGAGGATAATACTAAGTCATATAAACATATATATGAATTATATGATCACCAGCAGAAGAATTTGATGATCATGGAGAGTCAAATGATTCAGAAGACTCTGGGTCTAAGAAAAGAAAGTTAAAGAAGAAGGCTCCAGCTAAGATTGCTCCTCAACCTTCATCAACAACAAATATTCCATATTACATTATGCATGGAATTCCTCTCACTCCAGACCTTCCACACTGGATGAAATTCTCCAAAAATGACCAGAAAATAGGAAGAAGATGAGGAGATATCATTCTCCACCTCAAAAGTCTTGGAGATGACCTCCTCCACCTCCTCCTCCAGCAGCAGGGACAACCGGTAATGTTTCTTCTTCTCAGAGTCTTTCCTCTCATCATCACTCTAAATCTACTCAACACAAGTAACCAGCAAGGTCTGATACTCAAAGCATTCAAAGCATCTAGAAACAACATTCAAACCAAGAAAGGTCACCTTCTCCAGTTTATGATCCAGAGTTGGATACAGTGTTTAGAATGGCAAGGTTTAATGAGCAAGTTTCTCTATCTCAGATTAATAAAGCCAGGACATAGGGTAAGGACCCCTCACAATTCACCACTATGTCCTCGTACAGAACAAAAGGAACTGGACAGATATTCAAAGAAGAGCTTGTTCAATGTTGATAAGTACATGAGTCTGCATCCTGAAGCAGTAGTTACAAGAACTACTTCTCTAAAGATTATTGGCTCTCAAGACTTAAAGATGAGAAAAAGGGAAGCAGAAGATCCTACTAGAAAGATTTTTTTCACCAAATCTTCTTCAGAATCTCCTTCAGCAGCACCTCAGAAAGATTCTTGATTTTTGTTTATGTTTTTGAACTATGTTGTTGTTTTTTTAAACTCTCAAAGCACTTATTATATATCTGCTGAAAATTTTATTTTTTTCATCACTTCTAGTCGCCTACAATTTTAAACACACAATTAAGAAACTAAGAATATTGCCAAAAGTAATTATAGGAACATACTAGTTCCTCAAGTATGTGTATTTTCATTCCTAAGTGGACATTCATGGGTTCATTTTGGTTATCACGGCAACGCACTTCACATGTGCTCACCACCCCTTAAAAGAATTCGAGCACAAATATAGATAAGAAAGACTGAGAACAAAATCTGATACCAATTTATAACGCCCACATCCGTCGCATAGCATACGATAGAAGCTCCAGCTGGGGCACGACACCATATACCACAGACATTTAAAGGAGTTACTTATGTTTTTCAAATACAAGTTCAACTATGAACACATCCTATCTCAGAGCATTCTAGCTAAAGCAGTTTAAGTTATGAACCCAACACATGGAATGTCCACTATACACCAACAAAGGAATGAAGTATATATATTGTTGGGAACATTGGTCACAATGTACTTAATTTTAAGAAGCCTTTTCAGTTCAATGATATACACATAGTTGTATTTGATGAATGTTAATTTCATGTGTGTAGACAAATAAAACTAAGTTCAAAAGTGTCGAGACACTAGACAAGTTTCGACACCTTTGTCAAGGATGTGCTGAGACAAGGAGAAAGTTGTGTCGACACTTAGGACTAATGTCAACACACTTAAACAAGAAGTTCTGAGTCAAGGAGAAAGTTGTGTCAACACCCAGTACTTGGGTCGACACTATGATACAAGAAGACAACTGTGTTGACACTCAGGACTAGTGTCGACACACACCGCACAAGTTGTATCGAGACAAAGAGAAGCTGTGTCGACACAAAGGACAAGTGTTGACACACTCTATACAAGCAGTGTCGATACTAAAGAAAACTGTGTCGACACTCAAGAGAAGTGTCAACGCACTTAACAAGCTGAGTCAAGACTGGAATCAAGCAGTGTCGACACTCAGGACTAGTGTCGATACATTCTACATCAGCTGTGTCGAGATAAGGTGAAGGTTGTGTCGACACATTCAAAAGTTTGTCGACACCACTACAAGAGAAGTGTTGACACCCAGGACAGGTGTCGACACATCCAACAGTCAAGTTTCAACACTTCAAGTAGATTTGATTCCTAAGTATAAAAATCAAGCCAGAGGGTCTGACAACTATCAAAACTGTCAAATGTCAGTTATTAACCGGATCAGCCGGTTACCTTTGACAGTGACTATATAAAGGGATCAACACTTTAAAAAAGAGAGAAAAATTTGGCAAGTCCAGTCCTAAGAAGCTATATGCTAGAATTCAGAAGGTGGAGAGAAGCCGGATCAAGAATCGTCTTCAACATTCTCCAGCCTAGATCTACCCTAATTTCAACTTCAAGAAGCTTTGAAATTTAAGAAGGGCAGGATCAAATCTATCACTTCAAGATCAAAGGAAGCGAACAGATCAGGATCAGATCAAGAAGCAGTCACCCATTCATCTCTTGCTGGGTGACTTGTTCTGAATCAATCTCTTTTACTTTTGTTAATTTTATAAGATCTACTATCAATCTGAGTGTGGGGGAAACATTTTCTCTAAGAATGTAAGCCTATGTTATAAAAGCTGAGGTAGGGCAGGGATTGCCTGATGTAGGAGAAGTGGGAATTTCTCTGAGTTGTAGGGAAAGATTTGCCTGAGAAGTGGGAGTGTGGATATATTCTGAGGTAGAGTTCTTGGTAAGAACTTGAGGTGTAGGATCTTGGTGATCTGAGTGGTAAGACTTGTAAAGTATGAGTTGTAGGAGCCTGCTGGGCTCTGAGCTGTAAGATCTGAGGATCTGAGTAAAGGAATAAGAGGAGTTTGGCCGAATCTAGTTCATTACTAGATAAGCGAGTGGGGAAGTGGATGTACCCATAAACCGAGGAATGACTATAAAACTATGTGTACTGTGTTGTGCATGTTGTATTTGGTATGTTGTGATAGTTCTAGATTACTTTTAAGATTATCTTGTTTATCTGGCTATGATATTTAACTCAAATAAAGTATATCTCTGAATTAAAAAGGTAGCTAAGATTCAAATTGGACCTATTCACCCCCTCTAGGTCACTCTCAAACCTAAAACAAACATTTACAATTAGTATCAGAGGGAGGTTCACTGAAAAAGGCATAATAGCCTAGTGAGAATCCTAAGGATTGGAAAGAAAGATATATTCTGGCTTAGAGGGAAAATAATTCAATTAAGCTCCCTGTCTACTCTAAAGAAAATTTTGGAATATGGAAGGAGATAGTCAGATTATTCATGGAGGCAGCAGATCCAAGAATTTATATCACAATGATTGAAGGACCTTTCATTTACATGAAAGTGTCAGTTCTTGATGCAAACATCAAGACACCTAAGACTTACATGGAGATGGATTAGGATGAAATCATTCTGGCCTCTATGGACAAGAGGGCTCAGAATATTATAGTGAGTGTAATAGATAATTCTACTTTTCAAAATCTGATTCATTGTAAAACATCAAAAGTAATGTGGGAGTCATTGATATTCGATATGGAAGGAACTGAAGAGGTCAGAGATGATATAAAATCTCTGCTAAACTAACAATATGAAGCCTTCAGACAGGATAAGAAAGATTCAGTGGCTGACTGTTTTGAAAAATTCTTCAGAATTGTGAACAACATGAGGACTTATTGCAGGAGCTTTACTAACTATAAACTTAATGAAAGTTCTTGAGGTCCCTAAACACAGAATGAGACATCATGATTTGTACTATAATAGAAATGGGCGATTTAGCCAATTTAGACCCCCAAGCTCTATTTGTCTAGCTGCTATCCCATGAGTTACAACTCAACCTCAAAAAGTCTGAAGAAGATTGAGCTAGAGCACACAATAGAGAAAAGTCCTTAGCCCTAAAGGCTGAGACTTCCAAGAAGGTCAGAGAAAAGTCAACACTCTCAGAGAAACAAGAAACAACCTCTGAGTATATAGAATCATCCTCATCAGGAGGAGATCTAACTAAGGAGGAACTATCTCTCTTCTCTAGACAGTTCAAGAAGATGTTGAGGAGAAGAAGGCAAGGCAGCTGGAAGGGTCCAGCTGGAGACTCTTCTCTCAAAAGGTCAATCATCTAGAGAAACACAGGTAGAAGAATTTTGGGGATAGGTATGGTTCTTCACAGAATAAAAATATTAAGACAAATATTATGTGTTATTGCTGCAACAAGTAAGGGCATGTCAAAGCTGATTGCCAAACAAAAATAAAGGAGAAAAAGTCAGAAATCTTGAAGACTGTACAACACAAGAAGGCTGACAAAAGTCTCTTGGGAAAGAAACAATTTACACTGTCTGATAGTGAGTCTGATTTATCAGAATCAGAAGAGGAGGACACTCCCATGGGCCTGATGGCTGTTGAAGAAACTCAATCAGTAGAAGAAGGACAGGATTGTTCAAGTCCTGCTATGGTAAAACCAACCTCTACTATTTTTACATCACTTTCTTTTTCTGCATCAGAAAATAATTCATGTTCTCACTCCTCTAATATTAGAGAACATGATTCAGACACTGAAGTTGATTTCAACACCCTTATCAATTGATATGGGAAGTTACTATAGGCCTTGATTGCAAGCAAAGAGCTTGCTAAAAATCAGGCCAGTGAATTAGAATCCTTGAGATGAGTATCTTTTCAGTTGGAAAGGGCCAACATAAAGTTGGACCTACAAAAACTGAAACTTGTAGAACTAACTAACAAGATAGATAGCCAGACAGAAGTAATAGTAGAACAGGTCAAGACTGTCAAGGACCTGGAAGCAAAACTCACCCAGGATAGACAGCTCCTGACACATTTCTCTAAACCCAATTATGTTCTACCTATAATAGATACATTTTCTACACCATTTAGAAGTGGTGTAGGATATGAAAAAAATAAAAAGTCTATAAAGAAGTATAATCCTAAGGGAAAAGCCCTAATGTATCTAGCTAAGCTACCTCCCAAGCACCTGACTTCTAACAGATACAATGAATCATGTGTTCCTGGACACATGAATCCTGAGTGCACTACCAGCAATGTCAATAAAGAACCTTGCTGGGAGGGACAAACATCTAAAGGCAATAAAGGCAAAAAACCACCACAAAGGGTGATCAATTCAAGAAGCTAAGGAATTCTTGGAGCGGGTCACAGTGCACCACACCAAAACGTGAAAGGTAAGGGTGTAAACTTTGCACCACTACCTTGGAAGTTGGATATCAAATCCAAGTTGCACACAAGAACAACTACACATGAGCAACCAAAGAAAAGATATAATCGATTTGAGTCTTGGTACTGTGGGAAGCTTAGGCATTTTGCCCTAGATTGTTAGTGTAATCCAACAACACCTTCATACAACCCTCAACCAGGTTTATTCAGAGAGACTGTTGTGTTTCACACAGCAAAGCCTAAAAGGATCCAAGGCCCCAAAACTATTTGGGTGCCTAAGGTAAATTAATCATGTGTTTGCAGGAGGAACCAAGTACCATAGGAAGGCCAATATTGTACTTGGATAGTGGTTGTTCCAGGCACATGAATGAAATAAGGAGTTTGCTAAGTGATTATACTCGAGTAAGGAATGGACATAAAGCCATCATTTGAGGGTTAGAGAAAGGACTCACCAAGGGATATGGTAACATTTCTAATGTCCTAGTTACCATCACAAATGTGTCTTATGTGGAAACATTGACCCACAATCTGATAACCATAAGTCAGGTTTGTGATATAGGTAATGAAATTATTTTCCACAATGACAAGTGTCTGATAAGGAATCCAAGTGCTCAAGAGATCATCTTGTCAGGCACTAGGAGTTGGAACATTTATTTTCTAAAATGTTTTAGTGTAAATGAGAAATCACATGTATGCCTTGTAGCTAGTGAGAAAGACTCTTTATGTGTGCAATGGTACAAGAGGCTAGCTCATTGAAACTATAAAGCAATGAGCAAACTATTCTCTATGGACTTAGTTAGAAACAATCCACAACTCAAATGCTCCAAAGAAGGCTGATGTCCTGCATGTCAAAAATGCAAATAGACAAAAGTCTCCTTTAAGAGCATATAGTCCAAAAACACTGAGAGGTGTCTATACTTACTACATATAGATCTATTTGGTCCCATGAAAGTTCTTAGTTTGGGTAGGAAGTCCTATACCTATGTGATTATGGATGATCACTCTAGGTTTGCTTGGGTATTCTTCTTAAGGAGAAAGTCTGAAACACTAGACATCCTTGCTGATTTTGGCAAACAAATCCAGAATGAGATGGGATGTTCTGTGGTCAAACTTAAAAGTGACCATGGTACAAAATTTCATTCTGAAAAGATGACAAATTTCTGTAAGAAGCTAGGGATCTTTCAGGAGTTCTCCTCTATAAGAACACCATAACAAAATGGATTTACTGAGAGGAAAAATAGAACTCTCATTGATGCGGCTAGAATAATGCTGAGTGATACATCTCTTCTAGAATATTTTTGTGCTGAGGCTGTAAATGCATCATACTATATTCAAAATAGAGCATTCATCAACAAGAATCACAACAAGACTCTATATGAACTAATGAAAGGCTGAAAACCAAATATGTCCTACTTCAAGATTTTTGGTTATAAGTGTCATGTATTGGACAATGGGAAAACTTATCTAATTAAGTTCTCCGAAAAATACTATGAAGGAATCTTTGTAGGGTATAGTGAACATAACAAATCATACAAAATCTACAACTTGAAACATCAAGTTGTAGAAGAATCAATTAATGTAGTTTTTATGAAACTTCTGTTTTATATAATGAGAATGCCAACAACTCTAGTCTAGGTGATATAGACTCTAGGATGGAAAAATTAAATATAGGTGATTCACTAGATCTAAAGTTACACACTAAAGATAATGTAGAAATTCTAATAGAAGATACAGTAACTGCCTAAGGGGAGGAAGAGAATCATTCTAATACTCCTACAGAACTAGGTATAGGTAGGCACCTGTCAGTTGCAGTTAGACATCTTAAAGATCATCCTATTGACCAAATAATAGGTGATGTCAGGCTAGGAGTAATAACTAGTTGTAGATATCATAGTGAGGTTCTATACTCTAGTTTTCTCTCTCAGGTAGAACCTAAAAAGTTTGAAGAATCCAATTCACACCCCAACTAGATTATGGCTATGCAAGAAGAGCTCAATCAATTTGAGAGATGCAAAGTATGGAGTCTAGTTCCTAGACCTAGTGATCACAATGTCATAGGCACTTTGAATTTATAGGAATAAACTAGATGAGCATGGGGTTATTGTTAAGAACAAAGCTAGATTAGTGGCTAAAGGATATAGACAAGAGGAAGGGATAGACTTTGACCAAACCTTTGCACCTGTAGCTAGGCTAGAAGTCATAAGGTTATTTTTAGATCATGCATCATACAAAGGATACAAGGTCTACTAGATGGATGTAAAGTCAGCATTCCTCAATGGTACATTAAAAGAGGAAGTCTATCTAGAGCCGCCATTAAAGTAAGGGTTAGATCTGAAATACTCTAGAGGGAGGGGGGGGGGTGAATAAAGTATCCTGAAAAACTTAGAAAATGTTTGCTATATAAAAACATACCTAAGATAAAGTAATCTAGCACAACATATCTCAAACACAGCAAACCTAAGCCACACAGCCACAACAAGAACAAAATAAAAAGTGCAACCAGACAACACAAGAATTTAATAATGGTTCCCCTAAACATGGGTACATCCACTCTTCTACCACCCTGGTATGAATCCACTCAGGTTTTTGATCAGGTGACTGCCACTAATGAGCTTTTGATCAGGTGCTCAAAAACTAATCCTCAAGTCTTTTGATCAGGTGACGTGCAACCTGGAATAACTTTTGAAGGGAGTTAAGAACCCTTTATACAGTGGGGGATGAGAGAGTGATTATGTCTTATCTTTCTCAAATACAACTGAGAAAACTCTTAGTGGATCTTGATTTTAACAAAGCTCCCCCTGAGATATAGATTTGTTCAGGAAGGATGGAGCTTTGCTTTAGGGTGAGTAGGACTTCAGTGTTTTAGCCTTGACCAGCAGGTATCCAGGAGCTTCTTTGACTGATTGAATATTAGTTGTCCTCTAAAGAATCCTGGGATGAAGAAGCAAGAAGACTCTTAATTTTTGATTGATGTTCTTCTTCTTCTTCTTCTGCTTGTTGTTCTTCCTCTAGTCTAGGGCTTCTGATTTTTCTGTGTTATTGCCCCGTGTGTTTTGTTCTCTGTGTTCAGACGAGAAGGAAGAAGAAAAGCCTTTTCACTGTATTGTTTTCTATTCTGTTGAAGGAAGAAAAAGAAAAATCCTTTTTATATTTCCGTGTAATCTTCCTTTTGAATTTGAATTTCTTCCTTCATTTAATGCTGACGGCCTGAAGAATATTTGCATTTATTGATTTCCCCAACTGTCCCATTGAAAAGAGACAAACAATAATCCTGATGAAGAGCATTATCAATGCTTGCTTCTGTAACAACCCAAAGTTGAGAAACGGGAAAATATTGGTTGACACGGCCTGGGACACGGGCATGTCCCGGGGCGTGTCCTGCTTGGGTTGAGTGCATTCGACGACTGCGTTCGACGAAGTTCGGTCGACGAATTTTCGGTAGGTATAAGCCCGTGATACAGGCATGTCGGGGGCGTGACCCAGGGCGTGTCTTCCCCTAGTCGACGACTCTCTCTAGGTAGACGAACTACGCTCGACGATTATTGGGTAGAGGGTACACGGCCTGTGACACGGGCGTGTCACAGGGCGTGTCCCGCTCATACTCGAGTAGCTCTCGTATAGGTCGAAATGTACTCGAGTAGGTGGAAGAGTACTCGAGTAAGAGGGGGTGACACGGGCGTGTCATCCCTGTGACACGGGTGTGTCCTGTCTAGGTACTCGTGTAAATGGTTTTCTCTCGAGTAAGTCCTCTCGAGTATGTCTCGAGTGGGTTACATGCCCCGTGTCACGGGCGTGACTGGGCTGACACGGGCATGACATGTGCGTGTCACCTTGGTGTGGATAAGGTTGGATAATGAGGTTCATGCACCGCTTAGGGGACACGGCCTGTGACACGGGCGTCTCACAAGGCGTGTCAGACCCGAGAGAGTTATTTTCAGGAAATATTCTGGCCATTCCTTTTCTGCCTATGGGATCTGATGTCTCAAATTGCTCCTTGCTGTTATATGGCCGAGAATTGAGGAGTAGCTCTTCATTTTCTTCTTCTTCTTCACCTTCTCATTCCAAGAGAGAGAAAGAGAGAGAGCAAGGGAAGGAAAGGAGGAAGGAGGAAACCAGCTGCTGGAGGAGCTGTGGAGTGCGGATTGAAGATCCGAGAGCGGTTTCGTGAAGGCAAAGCCGAGGCGGTGACTTCCATCCGGCTACTTCATGGCGCCGAAGCGATCTTCAAGGGTAACGATCTCCTTATTGGACATCAAAGTCCTTTCTTTATGCAATGTGCGTGGAATCCTCCACCAAGAGGTGGATTGCGGAAGTTATTCCTTGGTTGAGTCTGCATTTACAGCCGGAAGTGTGAGTACCGCATAGGCATGCTGTGTGAAGCCCATCTGGACGGATAGCCTGGATTGGTGATGATCATGGGTAAACCGGAGATGACTCCGTGGATTTGCTGCTATGAAAGGGCTATGCTTTAAGTATGAATGACTGAATATTGGTTATGGATGTATGGAGGCTTTGGTTAAGCTACTGGTTATGTGGAGAGATCAATGGGTAGTATGGTTGGGGGAAACGTGGAATGAACCTGGCATGTTACACCACATGGTGTGGGTTGATATGGATTAGTGAGGATCGATGGGTGGCAATGTTTGGGAGGAAGTGAGGTGGACACAACTTGCTGCATCACATAGTGTGGGTCGATCAGATATAGGTGAGGGGTCGATGGGTGGCGATGCCAGGGGACCCTTGATATACCTGGCTGCCACACCATATGGTGTAGGTCGATCTGCTCTGATTGTTTGTGAATGCTGCGAGGTAGTACCTCTGAGTGCAATGGACGGGATGTAGCCAATAGTGAGATTGTTGGACTAGGCTTGAACCGTCCAACCAACAAGGGAAGAGCCTCGATCGACGGTGTATGACTGGTATATCCAGTACACCCAGAAGGTGCCCTGAGTGCACGGAGCGTTTGGTGGAGACCGGCATTTGTGATATGGACTGTGATTGCTAGATTGATAGAAATGATGGTGGCTATGCATACAGGGAAGGAACCACTGCCCCGGGTAAGGGGTGGGGTCGTTATAAGTGGTCAGCGAATGCTGAATATTACTTTGTTTGCTGTTTGGATTGGATGATAAATTGCAGGTGTTGCTGCTGGAATGGAAATGCGCGGAATGGAAGGATTGGTGATAAAGGCCTTTGAAGGCCATGCGAAGAAACGTGGTTGGATTTCATGTGTGGCCGGCCTGCGTGCCGATGTACGAAAATGTATTTGTGCAAAGAGAAATCTGCAAGGCCTTAAGGCCAGTGTGTGTGAGTTGTATACATTCCTGGTTTTGATATATAAATGTGGAGTTTATATATAGTATTGGACATTCTCTGAGTTGATTTCATGTTAACATAAAATGCTGCTCTAGAATGTTTTAAGATAGGATGCGAGTAGATCAATGGGTAGCATGGCTGGGGGAAATGTGGAATGAACCATGCATGTTACACCATATGGTGTGAGTTGATCTGGATTAGTGAGGATCGATGGGTGGCAATGTTTGGGAGGAAGTGAGGTGGAACCAACTTGCTGCACCACATAGTGTGGGTCAATCAGATATAGGTGAGGGATCGATGGGTGGCAATGCTAGGTGACCCTTGATATACCTGGCTGCCAAACCACATGGTGTGGGTCAATCTGCTCTGATTGTTTATGAATGCTGCGAGGTAGTACCTCTGAGTGGTATGGACGGGATGTCTCCAATAGTGAGATTGGTGGACTAGGCTTGAACCGCCCAACCAACAAGTGAAGAGCCTCGATCGACGGTGCATGACTGGTATATCCGGTACACCCAGAAGGTGCCCTGAGTTCACGGAGTGTCCGGTGGAGACCGGCGTCTGTGATATGGACTTTGATTGCTACATTGATAGAAATGATGGTGGTTATGCATACAAGGAAGGAACCACTGCCCCGGGTAAGGGGTGGGGTCGTTATAAGTGGTCAGCGAATGCTGACCGTTACTTTATTTGCTGTTTGGATTGGATGATAAATTGCAGGTGTTGCTGCTGGAATGGCAATGCGTGGAATGGAAGGATTTGTGCTAAAGGCCCTTGAAGGACGTGCGAAGAAACGTGGTTTGATTTCATGTGTGGACGGCCTGCGTGCCGATGTATGAAAATGTATTTGTGCAAAGAGAAATCTGTAAGGCCTTAAGGCCATTGTGTGTGAGTTGTATACATTCCTGGTTTCGATATATAAATGTGGAGTTTATATAGTAGTGGACAATCTCTGAGTTGAGTTCATGTTAACGTAAAAAGCTGCGCTAGAATGTTTTGAGATAGGATGTGAGTAGATTTTGATTTCCACAAGTAATTCCGCCGCTTGTCTGTGACATATGGCGTGGGGCCCCAGCCGGACCCACCGTTATATGCCATGTGACGAGTGGGGGCGTTACAGCTTCTAACGGTAATATTCAGAGAATATTTAAGCATTGATTACTCAGGAATTATTGCAATAGAAAAGGGACAGAGGGAGGGAAATTTCTATGTCTGGAACTTTACAAAATTCATTGAGCAGAGAATAGAATTCGTCGAGCTGGGTCCCGAGTTCGTAGAGCTGAGAAGTCAAGTTTGTCGACCAGATAATAGTTGTTCGTCGAGCTGAGAGTATGACTTCGTCAACTAGAGTTCAGAACTCCATGCTTCTTGGACTTAAGAATGTTGAAGTAACGTGTCCAAAAATCGTCGACCTCAGAACTTGGTTCGTCGACCTGAGAACAAGTTTTGTCGAGATGATTGCTTCTAACTGCTACTTGATAAATCTTGCACATACTGCGGTCTAAGTTCATCAAGCTGAGAAGGTGAGTTCATCGACTGGAGTGTGATCTTGGACTTAGAATGCTTAGATGTTTCTGGAATAAGATATTGAAGTAGAATACCCAGTAATCGACCTAAGAACTAAGTTCGTCGACCTAAGAACTAAGTTCGTCGACTTGAGTTAAGTGAAGAATTCTGGACTTGGAATGTTGAAGTATACTCTGGAAATCGTCGACTTGAGATTCAAGTTCGTCGAGCTCAGCTCGGAGAATTATCTCTGATTTCGTCGAGCTGAGCACGACTATCGTCGACCTGAGTTTGACGAACATCGAACTCATTTTCTGAGTCTTGAAAATTCTCTAAGTCATGAGTCTTTTGTAGTCTGTTGATGGCTGGTCCATGCAGTGTTGACCCTAAGGACATGGCCTAGACTCTAGGACTCATACATGACCATAGCTATATATATTGGGTCAAACATCCTAGTTTAGTGAACCTAGCCCAAATTCAACTAGGGATCCAACAATCTCCCCCTATTTGGGTAAGGTCACTAATTACAGACTCACATTAATAACAAAGCAATAAAACATATATCTGGCATGAAAAATTTAAATGTGCAGCAGCTATATATATACAAAGAGCTTTCTATCAGAATATAAATAGACAGTTTTAAAATAATCAAAAGACTGAAACAGTTTAAAGTTCATTTGTTCTTCTTGGGCTCTTTTGGCTTATCCTCCTTAGCTTTGTCACTCGGCTGAGTAAATTTGATTTCCCTATTAGTATTAGCTGCTTGAGCTTTTATCTGTCATGTCAGCTGGTCCAATGATATTTAGGGAGGTATCTCTTGGCACTACAGCTTCAGGATGTAATTTCATATAATCATCAACATTGAAAAATTTGTTAGCCTTAGCAAACCTGTTAAGCTCTTCCTTTCTGTACTTGGACATTGTAGTATATTCAGATGGATCCTTTCCTTCAGCTCTTGCTTTGTTTATCATGGATAGGCCAACCAATTCCTAAAATCTGGCCATCCTAGCAGTTGTAGTTGACTCTGGAACTTCAAAGGGTACAGGAGGGGAAGCAGGTCTCTTGGGAATTTCAGCCTTTTAATGTTCAGTGAATTGTTGCTGTTGAAGTTGTTGATGTTGTTGTTGTTATTGCTGTCTGCTAGATGAATAATGCATTTGCTGGCTGCTTCTTGAAGATGAGGACCTACCCTGATGTCTTTTATAGGTTTGAAACTGGGTAGTCCTTTGAGTTGAAGAACTTGAAGCACCACCAGCAGGTGGAGGAGGAGGAGGAGGATCCTTTCTGTATCTTTGAGGAGGTGGGGAATATCTCTTGCTTTTCTTCCTTTCTTTCTGTTGATTTTTTGACAGCTACATCCATGCAGACATGCCCTTGTAAGGTGTAATCTTTTGGAATATATAATAAGGAGTGTCATTTGCTGGGTTTGGTTTTGGGGCAGGAGATGTAGGAGCGTTCCTCTTCTTAGATACTTTATTTTTCTTGGGCTCATCATCTAAGTCCTCTTCATCATCATCCTCATCTTCAGAATCTTGAGCATCATATAAGGCATCAATGGCCTTTAGTACTGATTTATCAATTGGCTTTACAGACTGAGTAGGAGCTGGAGGAGGAGCTGGAGGAGGAGATGAAACTGGAATAGGAGGGCTATACATAACAGTGCTTTCAGCAACTATTTTATTTTCTTCTTCTATATCTGCCATGATCAGTGCATCAAGATCAGGCATTGGTGAATCATCCATTATGAAGGTTGGAGCAGAAATATCTTTTGGAGGGGATGAAATAATGGGGGAAGCAGCTCTGGGTGGAGATGGCAGGACAGGAGCCTCTGGAATTGCAAAAGTAGCCATAAGTTGCATGACAACCTTGGGGCTTATGGGAGAGGTGTAAGAACTATAGCCAAGGATGACTTGATGCTGTCTGCTGGCAGATTATTCAAATAAGCTATATCAAAAATACTCAATAAATTTAATAGATCTAGTACGGGATTTATAATATAATCACCAACAGTATCTATTTCAGCCAAAATAGGCTCATCTATCTCAGTATCTGATTCTATTAAGTCTATGATTGCAGAAGGATCTGGCATATCTTCAGAAGAATCAGTCATAAAAGAATCAAACTCTGCTGCTGCTTCTGCTTCTGTTACTTCTTTTGTTGCTGCTACTGCTGCTTCAGACTCTGCTGCTGCTTCAAACTCTACTGCTGCTTCAGACTCTACTGCTGCTGTTACTAGAGCGTCTTCATCATGAAGCATCTCCCCCTGACTGGCTGTAGAGGGTCCTGGAGCCAGTACCTTAGAAGAAGGACAGGAGATAGAGCAGCAACTTGGGCAGATAGAGTTTGGATGGAAGCAGTGAGAGGAGCTAGAGCTTTATTTAAAAGAATTTGAAGAGAGGGAGAGATGAATGCAAGTAAATCTTTAGCAATATAAGAGAAGTTTAAATAGAGAGATTCTAGAGCAGTGGAGGAGTAGGGATTGTGATGACCACAATTGGAGCAAATAGAGAATGCAATAGACATGTTTGTATCTGTGTAGTCAGGTGCAGAAGATGGAATGTCTGTTTGGACTAGGAAAGGGAAGGGGACAGAGGGACGAGCTATTATAGATGGTGGAATTTGTGGTGTGGGGATGGGTTCTTGATGTGGGGATGATGGGGGAATCATGAGATTGAATGTGTGGGAGGAGATAAAAGTGTCAGGATCTGTGATAGTTAAGTAAGGTGGAAGGGGGGATTGAGGTGGAGATGGTTGTAGTGATTGGGAAGGAGAGGGTTGTTGAGATTACTGTATGGGGGAAGAGGGAATGGCGGTGAAATTTATTTATGTAGAATTTGCAGGAGAGGGAGCTGGAGTAGGAATATGAACTGGTTGTTGTGGTTGTTGTTGTTGTTGAAGAGAAGGAATGTTTGAAGAGGAGGGAGCTACTTCTGAGGGTGAGGGAGAGGCTATTACTGCCCTTGTGCTTTCAGAAGGCTTGGAGGAAAAGGATGGAGCCTTGGAGGGCTTAGTGATGGTCCTCTCCCACTTGCCAAAAAGGGCACAGGTGAGCCTCTTCGAGGCATTGATGAATATGGTCGGGGAGACCAGTGATTCAGCAACCTTCTCCTTCAGGAAGATTCCTAATATTCTTCCAAAGCAAATCACTTTCATTGTATTCTTTTTCTTAATCAGATCAAACATGATCTGGGCCCAGTTCACCTTCTTCTTGTTTACCACAACACACATTACCAGAAATTGGTGCCTGGTTATGTAATCATGTGCAGTGTGCTTGCCCAACAACACTGTAACGTCCCTAGCCGATCCAACGTGACAGCGTCACGGCTCCGCTCTAGGCGACGCTACCGGGCTGCAGCCCAAGCACGCTCAATTGGTGATGAGAAGTGAAGGAACTCCATAGTTAAGCGTGCTTGGGCTGGAGTAGTACTGGGATGGGTGACCTCCTGCGAAGTCCCCGTACGGCCCAGCTTGACTGTAGAGTTCGCTCATCAAAGGGAGGCTGTGGCCACCAACAACCCGCCAGTGGGCTGGAGAGGGGTTGGGGTGCTTGGGCTGCAGCCCGGTAGTGTCGCCTAGAGCGGAGCCGTGACGCTGTCACGTTGGATCGGCTAGGGGCGTTACAATAAAAGTGCACTTTTATTGTAACGCCCCTAGCCGATCCAACGTGATAATGTCACGGCTCCGCTCTAGGTGACGCTACCGGGCTGCAGCCCAAGCACCCCAACCCCTCTCCCTCCACAGGCGGGTTGTTGGTGGCCACAGCCTCCCTTTGATGAGCGAACTCGACAGTTAAGTTGGGTCGTACGGGGACTTCCCAGGAGGTCACCCATCCCAGTACTACTCCAGCCCGAGCACGCTTAACTATGGTGTTCTTTCAACTCTCATCACCAGTTGAGCTAACACCCCAGTTTTGTAAGAGGGTCAGTCTGCAGTTCTGGAAAATTTTTGGGTTTCTGGCAGGAGGCACACGGCTTGCGACACGGGCGTGTCGCAGGGTGTGTCGAGGCTGTGTCGACACTCGGCACAAGTGTCGACATTTTCGCTCGACAATGTGTCGAGAGTGGGGCACACGGCCTGCGACACGGGCGTGTCGCAGGGCGTGTCGAGGCTATGTCGACACTCGGCCCAAGTGTCGACACTTTCTCTCGACAGTGTGTCGAGAGTAGAGCACACGGCCTGCGACACGGGCGTGTCGCAGGGCGTGTCGAGTCCGTGTCGACACTGGGCCCGGGTGTCGACACTTTCGCTCGACGAGTATCGAGACTGGGGTACACGGCCTGTGACATGGGCGTGTCACAGGGCGTGTCCCGCTTGGTCGACGATCTTCACTCGACGTTTTTTCGTGGTGTCGACACAAAGCCTGTCGACGGGTGTCGAGACTTGGCACACGGCTTGGGACACGGGCGTGTCCCAGGCCGTGTCACCTCTCGGGTTGGATTCGGGGCCGTGTCGATGAAGGAACATGGCTGGCCACACGGCCGTGTCACTGGGGACACGGGCGTGTCGGATTGAACACGGGCGTGTCGGATGCCCGTGTGCTGTTCCAGGCGCGTCGATTTGAGACGGCGAATGAGGCACACGGCCCTGGACACGGGCGTTTGCCAGGCCGTGTTCGGCCCAGGTCTTTTATTTTCCAGGCGGATCGTGGCCATTCTTTCCCAGATTTTAGGATCTGACGGTTCAGGACTGTTCTTGGGGAGTTAAGTCCGAGAATACGGTTGAAAACCCTCATTCTTCTCCAAGCTTTCTCTTACTAAGGAACTAGAGAGGAGTGAGAACAAGGAAGAAGGAGAAGGAGAGTTTGGGCTGTAGGAGGAGTTTCGGTGCTCCAAATTGTGAGCCGAGTCCGGATCTGTGAAGCTTAGATCGTTGCGAAGATTTTCATCCTGCCATTTTGCCATGGCAAGGAAGAGGAGTCGGAAGGTAGCGACACCTCTCCTCTTGGTCTTAGGATGCATGCCTTAGCATCATTTATTTTCTTTCTTTCTTTCTAGTTTTTGGGCACCAAACTCTCAAATGAGAGGGGTTTTGGTTTGCCAAGGTTCAAGAGGAACCTCCGGGTTGATTGAGTCCGTCCCCGGCATATTTTTGCATTAGAAATCCGCTCCATTAGTGGATTAGGCGTGGTGGGTGAAACCGTTGTCGCGACCGTTAGTCCGACTCGGTGATGTTGCATAAAAACGCTAAGGACTCGTAGAGATTCCGTTGCGACAAGATGTCGTTTGTGATGTGGTAATGTTTTCCACTTTTTCTCAAGTGAGTACGTGTAGTCGGAACCGGACAAGGTTAGCTCCTCGCGGCGGTAGATGTTTTCCTTGGTGGACAAGGTTAGCTCCGCGTGAGTTGGAGATGTTTTCCTTGGTGCGCGGAAACGCTGCAGTACAAATGAGGGACTAGGGTGGATTTGTCTTGGCTTGTGTTGTGCCAAGGCGTGGCTAGGTCTCCGTGGTCGGCTGGCTATCCCGTGACGTTCACGTCATGTGTGGAGAGTGTCCCGGCGAGACTAGTCCCCTTCTGTGTGACTGACGAGAATGCCAAGCATGGGGACAAACCCGGGTAATGAGGCCATGAGCGGGTGGGGTCCGGCAAGGCTTATTAGAATCGGTCAGTTTGGTGTTTGTTGGAATCCTGACATGAGACGTCAGAGCTTGTAGGCAAGCCCGGGGTTTGAGACCTTGAGCGGGTGGGGCCTTGACAAGAATTCCATGAGGCGGCCTGTGAGCCGTTGGGGGAAATGGTGACCCCTTTGTTTGCGGCTTATGCCAACGGGGAATCAATGAGAACCCATATGATGTGATGATGTGCTAGATGCATACGAGTTAGGGTGCCTTGGGTGAAACCCGGGTTATTGCATACATGATTGCATAAGTAGGCCCTTTTTATATTATGCTCAACCAGTAGAGAACATGTATGATGTATGAGACATCCAAGCCTGTTTTCCATAGTTGCTTTTCTTGCCTATGATTATTGCCTACGAAGTGCTAACTTGCAGGTTGGAGGGGTACCCTGGGGTCCGCTAGGGGCGGCTAGGAGGAGATGTGTTGTTGCACAGTTTGAGGTCAGCCTTTGCTGACCCACGTTACTAATAAATTTTTCAGGGCAAGGATCGCATGCAGGATCTAGCTCGCCGGCCAGAAAGGCCTAAGCCTCATGAAGTGTTTTTTCTCTTTTGTAGCCCTACTTATGAGTTGTTATGTTTGAGACTCTTGTTGACCGGCTTGCATGCCGAGGTAGACTAGGAGTGCTGAGCACATTCATGATTGATGTATTATTTTTCTTTTGGACACTTGATGTAAGGCCTTAAGGCCATTTGTTTTACTCTTTAGTGGTGGATAACTTCTAGTCCTGTTCTGTTTCCGCTGGGTTGTGCAAAGAGTTTTGAGTGTGGGTAGCTATATCAACTTTTAATACTAAAGCTGTGGCGTCCGTATGTTGTGGGGCTCCGGCCGGACCCATATTATACGTTCATTACAGGGGAGGTGTTACAATTTGGTATCAGAGGCAGGTTGTGATTCAAGGTCAAAGCGTAGAGAAGTTATCCACATAAGAGTAACGCGGGACCATGAGTGTCCTTATATTTAAGTCTTGAGATTTGAGACTGAATCCTTGTTTCTTGTTTCTTGAAGAATGCAAGCAACGAGGCGGGAACGTCGAGAGCAGGAGAAGAGCTTTCGGCGAGCAGTGCTACTGCTCCAGGTCTGTTGGGCACGGGCGTAAACCCGGCCGACTTCTGCCGCATACTTGCAGAAGCGATTGTGGCAGCTCAGGCTGCAGCAGCAGCTTAGGTGGCAACCCCTGCCACACCGGACACGGCGACTGCCGTGCCAGACGGAGAGGCTAGGCGAGTGGAGCCTTTGGCGGAAAGGGCGGTGGTCGGACATGGAGACCGACACATGAAGTACTTCCTGAGTTTCCATCCCCCGTCATTCAAAGGAGTGGGTACTCCAACGGATGCGGAGGACTGGTGGGTTCACATTCAGGAGCTTCTAAGGGCGGCAGAGACGCCAGAGGAAAAGAAAGCTGAGTATGTGGCTTTCATGTTGGAAGGAGATGCCAAGTTATGGTGGGTGAGCCATAGCGGCCGCCAGTTCCCGGGGCGCACTCCGTCGGTGGAAAAGTTTGGGGATGCTTTCCTAAAGAGGTATATTCCAGTTTCTACACGTTTGGCCCTTCAGAGGCAGCTTCTGCATTTAATGCAGTGAGACAAGACAGTAGATGAGTACGTGCAGGAGTTCACCCGTTTGGGTCGTTACGCGGGAACGACTATGACAGATGATGTAGAGAGGGATAACCTCTTCTACCAGGGGCTGAGGGAGAATTTGAGATAACCCCTCATCTCCATGAAGAGAGCCGGATTCAATGAACTAGTTGAGGCTGCCAGGATTTTGGAAAGTGATTTGGAGCGAACCCAACGCCGTAAGGGTTTTACTCCCAAGCAAGGGGAAGGGAAGCCTTCCCAATCTCATGGAAAGTCTGAAGGGAGTAGGTGGAGGAAGAAGCCTCACACTTCCAGATCTGGTGAGAAGAACAATTGGACGCCTGGGGGTTCTCACTCTAGGGGACCGCCGACGTGCTACAACTGCGGTAAGGTGGGGCACATAGCTCGTGTTTGTCCCCAAGGAGGAGCGGGGCAAGAGGCAAAGCAAGAGCAGACTGTGCGCTCCGGCCCCAGTGCTGCAGAGAAAGGAAAGATGGCGGAGTCGAGCTCTTCTCGGTTCCAACCGGTGCAACCAAGGGCCTACAACCTTGGACAGCGGGAAGCGATCCGCCAGACTGATGTGGTGACAGGTATGAAGAAAATTTAAGTTTAAATTTTGTGCTTCATCCTTTTAGACTTTTGTGTGATGTCTATGTTGTAGGCTTCGTGTTAGTTTCCGGATACCCCGCTAGGGTATTGTTGGATACGGGAGCATCGCATTCCTTTCTTGCGAAGAGCTTCATATGGAGAATAGGAGTTGAGTCTTTCTCGGCGGACGCGGAGTTGAAAGTGCGTATGCCCAATGGGTCATCCATGACCACCGGGGTCAAAGGGCGCATCTGTTGGGAGCTAGACGGAGTTGACTTTGTTTTGGTAGCGGCAATTTTGCCATTGGTGGAGTTCGATGTCATCTTGGGCATGGACTGGCTCGCAGAGTAGCGCACCAGTATTGATTGTCTTTCTAAGGTGGTGACCTTAAGGAGGAAAGGGCAGACAGAAGTAAAATTTGAGGGCCTTTGTGGAGTGGCCTGTTCCCTGATTTCGGCCATGCAGTTGGTGCGTGCGGTTAACCAGGGTGGTGTAGCGCTTGTAGCGTTATTGGAGGTTCGTCTCTCCCAGCTGTCTATTGATGAAGTGCCCGTAGTGGCAGAGTTCAAGGATGTGTTTCCGGAAGAACTTCTTGGAGCGCCTCCTCGGAGGGAGATCGATTTCTCGATCGAGTTAGTGCCGGAGGCTAGGCCGGTGTCACGTCCTCCGTTTAGGATGGCACCAAAGGAGTTGGCTGAACTTAAAGTTCAGTTGCAGGAATTGTTGGAGCAAGGGTATATCAGACCCAGTTCTTCACCATGGAGTGCGCCGGTGTTGTTTGTAAAGAAGAAAGACGGTAGCATGCGGCTATGCATTGACTACCGAGAGCTGAATAAATTGACCGTCAAGAATAAGTATCCGATTCCTCGGATAGATGACTTGTTCGACCAATTGGTAGGGTCAGTGGTGTATTCAAAATTGGACTTGAAGTCAGGCTATTATCAGTTGCGAATTCGGGATGAGGACATACCCAAGACTGCCTTTGGTACAAGGTATGGACACTTTGAGTTTACGGTGATGCCGTTCGGGCTGACGAATGCACCATCTGTGTTCATGGATCTCATGAATCGGGTATTTCGGGAATACTTGGATTCTTTTGTGGTTATCTTCATTGAAGACATTTTGGTGTATTCCAAATCGCAAGTGGAGCATGAGACCCACTTGAGAATGGTTCTGCAAGTATTGAGGGAGAATGAGTTGTATGCAAAATTCTCCAAATGCGAGTTCTGGTTGGAGAAGGTGGCATTTTTGGGTCACGTGATTAGCGGGGAAGGGGTGGCAGTGGACCCAACAAAAGTTGAAGCCATTAGAGATTGGCCGGTTTTGAGGACCGTGGCGGAGGTCCGAAGTTTTCTTGGACTAGCCGGGTATTACAGAAGGTTCGTGGAGAATTTTTCGCGGATAGCTCTACAACTCACCTCACTCACACGTAAAGATCATAAGTTTGTGTGGACTCAAGAGTGTAGCCAAACATTTGAGGCACTGAAGGAGAGACTAATGGCGGCTCCAATCCTAAGTCTACCGCAAGGGACCGAGGGATTTCAGATCTTCAGTGACGCATCAGGATGCGGCTTGGGTTGCGTTTTGGTGCAACATGGGAAGGTGGTAGATTTTGGGTCTAGACAGTTGAAGCCTCATGAGAGAAATTACCCCGTCCATGACTTGGAGTTTGCGGCGGTAATTTTTGCGTTGAAAATTTGGCGGCATTATGTTTATGGTGCAATGGTGGAGATCTTCACGGATCACAAAAGCTTGAAGTATCTCTTAGATCAAAAGGACTTGAACATGCGGCAACGCAGGTGGGTTGAGTTTCTTGGAGACTATGAAGTGGCAATTCAGTATACGCCAGGTAAAGCCAATGTGGTGGCTGATGCCTTGAGTAGGAAGTACTCGGGACAAGGGAATTGGATCGTAGCTCATGATGAGCGGTTGGTGCGGGAATGGGAGTCCCTTGGTTTGGAATGTGTTGCAAGAGGCGAGTCCAGTGAGGCTCGGTTGAACTGGATTGAGGTGCAGAACGACTTGTCCAATCGCATTCGGGAAGCGACTCAGTTGGATGTGGAGTTTCAACCTTTTGTGTTGGAGGCTCAAACGGGTGAGAGCAGCGCCTGGGAGATGATTGATGGGATTCTGAGGAAGGACGGAAGGGTTTGTATACCGCAGTTCGGCAAACTCCGTGAGGATTTGATGTTTGAGGCTCACTTCACAAAGTACTCCATTCACCCGGGCAGTACAAAGATGTACTTGGATATGAAGAAATCCTTTTGGTGGCCGGGGATGAAGCGGGACGTAGCTTTGTACGTGAATCGTTGCCAAACTTGTGCCTTGGTGAAGGACGAATGTCAGAAGCCGGGCGGGTTCCTGAAGCCCCTCCCAATCCCTGAATGGAAATTTGATGACATCTCCATGGACTTTGTGCATGGTTTGCCTAGATCGCAGCAGGGTAATGATGCTATTTGGGTGATCGTAGATCGCCTAACCAAGGTGGCTCACTTTATCCCAAACCGGAAAGAGGACAACGTGGAGAAGCTGGTGGAGTCGTATGTTCGTAACATTGTGCGACTGCACGGAATTCCTAAGAGCATAGTCAGTGATCGAGATGGACGGTTTACGTCCAAGGACTGGAGATTGGTTCAGAAGAGCTTGGGCACGAAGCTAAAGTTCAGTACAACGTTCCATCCTCAAACTGATGGGCAAACGGAGAGAACGAACCGTACCATGGAGGATATGCTGAGAATGTGTGTTCTTGACTTTGGCAAAAAGTGGGAGGATCACCTCTTCATGGTGGAATTCGCGTACAACAACAGTTTTCAAGCAAGTATAAAAATGGCGCCATACGAAGCTTTGTATGGGAGGCGGTGTCGAACACCAATGTCTTGGGCAGAGGCGGGAGACACCAAAATTTTGGGAAAAGAGGTGGTAGTGGACGCTTGTGAGTTGGTACGGACCATTCAAGAGCGTATGAATGTGGCGCAAGACCGACAAGCAAAATACTTTAATGCTCATCACCGGAAGTTGGAGTTTGCGGTAGGTGATTGAGTCTATTTGAAGATCAAACCGTTCAAAGGCGTCTCACGGATTCGCCGACTCAAGAAGTTGAGTCCAAGGTTTTTGGGGCCTTTTGAAGTTATTGAACGGGTGGGAGAAGCAGCCTATCGGTTGGCGTTGTCCGCGGAGCTGAGTGGGTTGCATGACGTATTCCACGTCTCCATTTTGAGGAAAGCCTTGGTGGAGGCTAGCGTGGTGATTGAGCCGGCATCGGTGCCGATTGAGGAAGACTTGAGGACGCGAGTCCTCCCAATTGATATAGAGGATTCGGAGACTCGGCAATTGCGGAGTAAAGAAGTTAAACTTGTGAAAGTTTGTTGGGACAACTGCGGTCGTGAGGAGTTCTCTTGGGAGCGAGAACAGGCCATACTAGAAGATTATCCGGAACTCTTCTTGTCAGGTACGATATAAGTTTTGTACCATTTTGATTTGAAATTTCGGGACGAAAATTCTGTTAAGTGGGGGAGAGTTGTAACACCCCAGTTTTGCAAGAGGGTCAGTCTGCAGTTTTGGAAATTTTTTGGGTTTCTGGCAGGAGGCACACGGCCTGCGACACGGGCGTGTCGCAGGGCGTGTCGAGGCTGTGTCGACACTCGGCCCAAGTGTCGACATTTTCGCTCGACAATGTGTCGAGAGTGGGGCACACGGCCTGCGACACGGGCGTGTCGCAGGGCGTGTCGAGGCCATGTCGACACTCGGCCCAAGTGTCGACACTTTCGCTCGACAGTGTGTCGAGAGTAGAGCACACGGCCTGCGACACGGGCGTGTCGCAGGGCGTGTCGAGTCCGTGTCGACACTCGTTCCGGGTGTCGACACTTTCGCTCGACGAGTGTCGAGACTGGGGTACACGGCCTGTGACACGAGCGTGTCACAGGGCGTATCCTGCTTGGTCGACGATCTTCGCTCGACGTTTTTCCGCGGTGTCGACACAAAGCCTGTCGACGGGTGTCGAGACTTGGCACACGGATTGGGACACGGGCGTGTCCCAGGCCGTGTCACCTCTCGGGTTGGATTCGGGGCCGTGTCGATGAAGGAACACGGCTGTAACGCCCCGAAACTCAAAGGAGCAAAGGGGAATAATTTGGGCCGTTTGAGTCACTGGCTGCAGGCACACGGGCGTGTCAGATTGAACACGGGCCTGTCCCAGGATGCCCGTGTCAAGCTGTTCGACACTAAGGCGTGAAGTCGACACTTTGGTCTCGACATTGGTCGAATGAGGCACACGGCCTGCTAGACACGGGCGTGTGCCAGGCCGTGTTCGGCCCAGGTCTTTTATTTTCCAGGCGGATCGTGGCCATTCTTTCCCAGATTTTAGGATCTGACGGTTCAGGACTGTTCTTGGGGAGTTAAGTCCGAGAATAGGGTTGAAAACCCTCATTCTTCTCCAAGCTTTCTCTTACTAAGGATCTAGAGAGGAGTGAGAACAAGGAAGAAGGAGAAGGAGAGTTTGGGCTGTAGGAGGAGTTTCGGTGCTCCAAATTGCGAGCCGAGTCCGGATCCGTGAAGCTTAGATCGTTGCGAAGATTTTCATCCGGCCATTTTGCCATGGCAAGGAAGAGGAGTCGGAAGGTAACGACACCTCTCCTCTCGGTCTTAGGATGCATGTCTTAGCATCATTTATTTTCTTTCTTTCTAGTTTTTGGGCATCAAACTCTCAAATGAGAGGGGTTTTGGTTTGCCAATGTTCAAGAGGAACCTCCGGGTTGATTGAGTCCGTCCCCGACATATTTTTGCATTAGAAATCCGCTCCGTTAGTGGATTAGGCATGGTGGGTGAAGCCGTTTTCGCGACCGTTAGTCCGACTCGGTGATGTTGCATAAAAACGCTAAGGACTCGTAGAGATTCCGTTGCGGCAAGATGCCATTTGTGATGTGGTGATGTTTTCCCCTTTTTCTCAAGTGAGTACGTATAGTCGGAACCGGACAAGGTTAGCTCCTCGCGGCGGTAGATGTTTTCCTTGGTGGACAAGGTTAGCTCCGCGTGAGTTGGAGATGTTTTCCTTGGTGCGCGGAAACGCTGCAGTACAAATGAGGGACTAGGGTGGATTTGTCTTGGTTTGTGTTGTGCCAAGGCGTGGCTAGGTCTCCGTGGTCGGCTGGCTATCCCATGACGTTCACGTCATGTGTGGAGAGTGTCCCGGCGAGACTAGTCCCCTTCTGTGTGACTGACGAGAATGCCAAGCATGGGGACAAACCCGGGCAATGAGGCCATGAGCGGGTGGGGTTCGGCAAGGCTTCTTAGAATCGGTCAGTTTGGTGTTTGTTGGAATCCTGACATGAGACGTCAGAGCTTGTAGGCAAGCCCGGGGTTTGAGACCTTGAGCGGGTGGGGCCTTGACAAGAATTCCATGAGGCGGCCTGTGAGCCGTTGGGGGAAATGGTGACCCCTTTGTTTGCGGCTTATGCCAATGGGGAATCAATGAGAACCCATATGATGTGATGATGTGCTAGATGCATACGAGTTAGGGTGCCTTGGGTGAAACCCGGGTTATTGCATACATGATTGCATAAGTAGGCCCTTTTTATATTATGCTCAACCAGTAGAGAACATGTATGATGTATGTGACATCCAAGCCTGTTTTCCATAGTTGCTTTTCTTGCCTATAATTATTGCCTACAAAGTGCTAACTTGCAGGTTGGAGGGGTACTCCGGGGTCCGTTAGGGGCGGCCGGGAGGAGATGTGTTGTTACACAGTTTGAGGTCAGCCTTTGCTGACCCACGTTACTAATAAATTTTTCAGGGCAAGGATCGCATGCAGGAGCTAGCTCGCCGGCCAGAAAGGCCTAAGCCTCATGAAGTGTTTTTTCTCTTTTGTAGCCCTACTTATGAGTTGTTATGTTTGAGACTCTTGTTGACCGGCTTGCATGCCGAGGTAGACTAGGAGTGCTGAGCACATTCATGATTGATGTATTATTTTTCTTTTGGACACTTGATGTAAGGCCTTAAGGCCATTTGTTTTACTCTTTAGTGGTGGATAACTTCTAGTCTTGTTCTGTTTCCGCTGGGTTGTGCAGAGAGTTTTGAGTGTGGGTAGCTATATCAACTTTTAATACTAAAGCTGTGGCGTCCGTATGTTGTGGGGCCCCGGCCGGACCCATATTATACGTTCATTACAGGGGAGGTGTTACAAACACTTTCCCCACAATGTCTGCTAGAAATTTGAACTTGGCAGACAGTTGTTTCTTCAGCAATTTATTTGGGGTTTCCCTAGTATACCCCATCATACTCAACATCACATCAAATTCCTCAGTATCAATTTCTAACTCTTCTTCACTGTTAATTAATCCAAAAATATCTGTTAGAATGGCGGGAGTAAGTGGAACAGCATTACCAGAGATTGTGTCAGTCATAGAGTTCTCATATGTTGTGCAAGTATTAACCCACTCTCTAATCTCAGCGCCAGATATTTTGATCTTGGTGGACAGCAGATTCTTCAACTGCTATTCTTAAAGGAGTTGCAGGATGTCCAGAAAGATAGGGTCGGAATGTTTAAAAGATTCAAAGTCGACATCAAACCATGTGTCTAATTTCATTGTTGCGAGGCTGCCTGCTGGAATCGCCATTAGTTCACCTGCAAGAGAAAAGCGAAGATCAAGTGCAAGGGAACTGAAAGCGCGGGATGGAGGTCGAAGAAAACCTAGATATAAGGTTTTCCGAAATATGAATCGACAAACTTCGTTCCACGAAAAATAAATAATTCTTCGATCTGAGATCGATGAAATAATTTGTAGTTAAATAATTCGTCGAGCTCAGTCTGAAGATTTGAAGACATTTCGTCGAGCTCCGTTCGATGAAGTTTTTTGAAGTAGATTCGTCGATCTCCGTTCGACGAAAACAACTTCACTCACAGAGAGTTCGTCGATCTCCGTTCGACGAATATCTCAAGAACTTTTCTCAGTTCATCGAGCTCCGTTCGACAAACTTTGAAGAATTCATCGAGTGTAGATAGAAGTTAAATCAAAGCTTCTCCATTGATCATGCCCAGCTGATTTATAAAGAATAAGTGATTCCTTTCATCCAAGGGGTTGGTGAAAATATCAGCTCTTTGTAAATCAGTGTAGATATAGACAAGTTTGATTTTGTTTTTGTCTACACACTCTAATGAAATGATGCCTAATGTTTATATGCTTAGTCCTACTGTGATGGACTGGATTCTGTGCTATGGATATAGAACTTGTGTTATCACATAGTAGAGTTGAATTATTTAAGTTGAAACCATAGTCCAGGAGTTGATTCTGAATACACAACATCTGTGAACAGCAACTGCCAGCTGCAATATATTCTGCTTTAGATGTCGATGTAGACACAGATGATTATTTCTTACAGAACCAAGACACTAGTCTCATACCTAGGAACTGACAAGTTCTTGAGGTACTTTTCCTATCAACCCTGCATCCAGTAAAGTCAGCTTCTGAATATCCAGTTAAATCAAATTCTAACTCAGTAGGATACCAAAGGACTAGACTAGGACAACTCTTTATATATCTCAAAATTCTTTTTAGGAAAACTACGTGAGATTCTTTAGGGTTCACTTGGAACCTAGCACAAAGGCATGTGGAAAATATTATATCAGGTCTGCTAGTTGTAAGATATAATAGGAACCCAACAATGCCCTTATATAACTTCTGGTCAACAAGTTTCCCATGGGATCAGAATCTATTACAGCATTAGTAGCCATAGGTGTTTTCTTTGTTGAGGCATCAACCATCCCAAACTTTTTAAGAAGCTCTTTAGTATACTTAACCTGGGATATGAAGATGCCATCAAGTAGCTGCTTCACTTGGAGACCAAGGAAGTAAGAGAGCTCACCCATGCTACTCATCTCAAACTTATAATGCATGAGATCAGAAAACCTCTTACATAGTTTAGAGTCAGTAGACCCAAATATGATGTCATCCACAAAAATTTGTACTAACAAGATTTTATCCTTATGGTGCCTAGTGAATAATGTTTTATCTTTTATGCCTCTAGTGAATTCATGCTCTACCAGAAAGCTAGCTAAGGTCTCATACCAAGCTCTTGTAGCTTACTTTAGACCATAGAGGGCTTTATGCAATCAAAATACATAAGAAGGATGTGCTGGAGAGACAAAACCTGGAGGTTGTTCAACATAAACCTCTTCTTTTAGTTCTCCATTTAGAAAGACACTTTTTACATCCATCTGGTAGACTTTAAACTTCTTGTAGGCAGCATAGGCAAGGAAGATTTTGATTGCTTCCAACCTTGCAACTGGTCCAAAGGTTTGATCATAGTCTATACCTACTTCTTGTCTATATCATTGAGCAACAAGCCTAGCATTGTTCCTCACAATTGCACCTTGGGCATCTAATTTGTTTCTATAAACCCATTTGGTTACAATGACTGGGTAGTCTTTGGGATCTTGGAACCAAATCCCAAACTCTACATCTCTCAAATTGGTTGAGTTCCTCTTGCACTGCAATGATCCAGTGGGATCTTTCTCAACATCTTTTATGGTTTGAGGTTCAACTTGAGAGAGAAAACAGGCGTGCATCACATCTTGGTTGAGTTGATGACTTGTTTGTACACCTACTGCTATGTCTCCAATCACTTGGGATCTAGGGTGATCTCTTAGTATGACAAGATCAGTGGGTGGAGTTGGATCAGCAACAACATTTGGATTTAATTCTTCTTGTGGAATTATGTTTGCTGTTGAATGAGGTTCATCCTCTTCCAAAGATTCATCTTCACTATCTTCAACAACTTGTGGATGAGAGGGTGCTGTAGCTTCTTGTGGAATGATTAATTCACCCATTTTCTAACACAAGTGAGGTACCTGCAAAGTGTTACTGGTAGAAATCTCTTTCTCCTTGTAAGACATGTTAGTTTCATCAAAAGTAACATGTATAGATTCCTCTATTTTTAGAGTTGATTTATTAAACACCCTATAAGCTTTTCTTACTTGGGAATATCCTAGAAAAATTCTCTCTTCAGCCTTAGCTTCAAACTTTCTAATATATTTCTTGTTATTATTATGTATATAGCATACACGTCCAAATACTTTAAAATAAGTGATTTTAGGTTTCTTCCCTTTAAGTAATTCATAGGGAGTCCTATTCTTTAGTTTATGTATCAAACTTTTGTTTAGTACATAATTTGCTATGCTTACAGCCTCTGCCTAAAAGGATAGTGACATATAAGCATCTGCAAGTAATGTGCCTGCAGCTTCAATCAGGGTTCTATTCTTCCTTTCAGCTACCCATTTTGTTGGGGAGTTCTAAGAGCTTAGAAGCAGTGTCTGGTACCTTCTTTCTCACAGAACGCATGCATAAGAAGACACTCAAACTCTGTACCATGATCACTTCTGATCAATGCAACATGAGTAGAGTACTCAATCTATATGGTTCTGAGAAAATCTGTAAGAACCTAAAGAGATTTGACTTAGATCTCAGAAAGAACACCCAAGTGAATCTTGAGAAGTTATCTACAATGAATAAAGTATAGGATTTCCCTTCTAGGCTTTGTACAGCAATGGGTACAAAGAGATCCATGTGTAGCAAGTATAAGATCCTATGTGAATCACTTTTATTAATTGATTTAAAACTAGATTTAGTTTGCTTGCCTAGTTGACAAGCCCTGCAAAGGCCTTCCTTCTTATAGGGACCAGAAGGTAAGCCTCTTACAAGACTGTCTTTCGATAGCCTAGCAATATTTTTCATGTTTACATGCCCTAGTCTTTTATGTCATAATTCATTTTGAGTGCAAACAATATTAAGCAGACAAATATCTGAATTGGCAGAAAGAAAATCAACTAAGTATATGTCTCCTTGTCTATTTTCAATTAAAACTTTTTGTTTTTTTATTAGAAATAATACATGGATATAGAGTTAAAGTGTACCTGATAACCTTCATCACATAATTGGCTGATAGAGATGAGGTTATGCTTGAGTCCTTTTACATAAGTCACTTTCTTGAATGTGACTACTCCAATCCTTACTTCTCCATAGCCTTCCGACTGGCCACACTTTGAGTCACCAAAGATAACCTTTGGTCCCAGCTTGGACTTGTAATTATGTAAGTTGTCCTTGCTGCCAGTCATGTGCTTGGAGCAACCACTGTCCAGATACCATAGTTTATTTACAACTGGATAGCTCTTCACCTGCAGAGAAAATAATTAATTGTTCTTGACCCATGTTACCTTGGGTCCTTTGTTTTGCTGATTGGAAAAACTTGAAATCACAGAATATTCAGGTTGTGATTTATATCCTAATGAGTGATATCTTCTAGGTGGAATTATCCAATCAGCAAGTGAGTTAAATGGTTTCCTAGTTTGATTAGGATTGTTGTTATAGTTATAATTTTTATCAAGTCTGACTGGGTTCGACGAAATATTGTGAGTTCGTCGACCAGAGTTCGACGAAATGGGATGAGATCGTTGATCTCTGCTCAGAGAATGAATAGGTTCTTTTTCTGTGCCCCAAGTTCATCGACCTCTGCTCGACGAACCATACACATTTCGTCGATCGCAGTAAGACAAATTATTATTATATAGAAATGCGTTCAGCGTTCGTCGAGTTGAGTTTGACGAACTTGCCACATTTCGTCGATCTGAGTTCGATGAAAGCTGCTGAACATTGTTCTGCATATTAATTTTCTTTCCCTCTCTTCTTTCCTTATTTTTGAGTTTAATTTCAAGTTAATTGGGATTGTTACCATCTATTTTTTCTTTACCCTTAGCAGTTATAAATTTTATGGGGGTTGTTAATATATTTTTCTTGAGAATGGGGGTAAACTTGATGAAGCACCCAAGCCTAGTTTGTCATTTTGTCTGGCATTGAATATGCTTGTGATGACCATCAGCTTGAGGCTTCTCCCATTGAGAGATTCCTCAAGTTGTTTGGCCTCACATAGCTCTTTTTTTAAGGAGTTAATTTGTTCATTAGCCAGATTTAATTCTTCCTTTAACCTTGTGTTTTCAGCAATCAGAGTTTCTTGATTAGCTAATTTTTCCCCAAGTGCTTTGATTTCTTTCTCAGAGTTTATTAAATCAATACACATGATTTTGAGTTCAAATTTAAAACTGTCAGAGCTATAATCAAAAGTTGACAATACCTGATCAGCTTCTGATTCAGAAGCTTCTTCATTGTCAGATGCATCCACTTCATCTGATTGACTTTTTGAGGCATCTATGGCCATGAGGCATACTTCCTTGGCCCTAACCTCTTCTTCATCTTCAATGGAGCTTGAAGATGTGGATTCATCCCCAGTTTCACTCTAGCTTTCTGCTACAAAGCCTTTCTCCTTCTTCTTGTATTTGCTGGAGGAAGGTCTTGAACTTTGTTGTCTTCTTGTATCCTTCTCTCTTCTTTTCTCTTTCTTCTGATTCTCTAGACACTCTGAGATGAAGTGTCCAAGTTTCCTGCAACCAAAGCAAACCACCTCTTTAGTAGGGGATTTGTCATACTTGGCTTGTCATCCTGCCTGGATGACTTTTTTCTAAAGTCCTTCCTTGCCATCTTATAAAATCTTTTGGCTAGGAGACTCATTAATTCTTCATTCACTGCTGAGGCTTCAGATTCTTCAACATCCTTGAATGCCAGGTTGTGTTCCTTCCTGGCTGGTGGAGGTGTCCTTTGCTCTGCTGCTTCCATGGAATTGATGAGTTGCTCATAGGACTTGAGCTTTCCTAAAAGAGATTCAGTGGAAATCTCATTTAAGCTTCTGCCTCCTTGATTGGCCAGATCCTTGAATCTCATGAGCTTGGGAAGCACATAAGGATTTTGTCATTCACCTCAGTGAGGGTGATGTCCTTGTCCAAGGTTTTCTGCTCATTGATGATTGAGCTCAGCCTGTTGTACATATCTACTATAGATTCTGCTTCCTCCTTCTTGAAGTTCTCATATTGTGATATGAGATTGGATCTTCTGTCTTTTCTTTCATCAGCAGATCCAACCACCATTTGATTAAGGGAATCCCAAATGGTCTTGGCTGATGTGCATTCTGCCACTTTTTGGAAAATGTCATCAGACATTGTTTGGGCCAGAATGTTCATGGCCTTGACATCAACAACCTTGACTTTCTTTTGTGCTTCAGTCCACTCAGGTGGTGGAATTGCATTGGTGCTTGAAGCTACTGTATATGTAGAGGCAGTAGGTTGAGGAGGACCTGTCAAGATGAAATTGTAGATATCCTCATCAATAGAATTCATATAAAATTTTTTCTTTCCTTCCAGATGGCAAACCTATTTAAGTTGCATACTGGAGGTCTGGTGCTTGCATAATTTTTATTCTGTGTCATGTTGTGAATATATATCTAATAGAAATAAAACTCAGATCTAACTCAGGATCTTTTGATTCAAGGGTTAGCTTGTACAACCAAAGGAACCTTACTCTGATACCAATTGAAAGTAAGGGTTAGATTTAAAATACTCTAGAGTGGGGGGGGGTGAATAGAGTATCCTGAAAAACTTAGAAAAATTTTGTTGTATAAAAATAGACCTAAGATCAAGTAATTTAGCACAACATATCTCAAACACAGCAAACCTAAGCCACACAGCCACAATAAGAACAAAATAAAAAGTGCAACCAGACAACACAAGAATTTTATAGTGGTTCCCCTAAACTTGGGTGCATCCACTGTTCTATCACCTTGATAGAAATCCACTCAGGTTTTTGATCAGGTGACTGCCACCAATGAGCTTTTGATCAGGTGCTCAAAAACCAATCGTCAAGTCTTTTGATCAGGTGACTTGCAACCAGGAATAACTTTTGAAGGAAGTTAAGAACCCTTTATACAGTGGGGGATGAGAGAGTGATTATGTCTTTCTCTTTCTCAAATATAGCTGAGAAGACTCTTAGTGGATCTTGATTTTAACAAAGCTCCCCCTAAGATATAGATTTGTTAAGGAAGGATGGAGCTTTGCTTCAGGGTGAGTAGGCCTTCAGTGTTTCATCCTTGACCAGCAAGTATCTAGGAGCTTCTTTGACAGATTGAATATTAGTTGTCCTCTAAAGAATCCTAGGATGAAGAAGTAAGAAGACTCTTAATTTTTGAATGATGTTCTTCTTCTTCTTCTGCTTGCTTTTCTTCCTCTGGTCTAGGGCTTCCGATTTTTCTATGTTATTGCCCTGTGTGTTTTGTTCTCTGTGTTCAGATGAGAAGGAAAATGAAAAGACTTTTCACTGTATTGTTGTCTGTTCTACTAAAGGAAGAAAAAGAAAAATCCTTTTTTTGTTTATGTGTAATCTTCCTTCTGAATTTGAATTTCTTCCTTCATTTAATGTTGATGGCTTGGAGAATATTTGCATTGATTGATTTCCCCAACTGTCCCATTGAAAAGCGGCAAGCAATAATCCTGATGAAGAACGTAATCAATGCTTGATTATAACGGTAATATTCAGACAATATTTAAGCATTGATTACTCAGGAATTATTGCAATAGAAAAGAGATAGAGGGAGGGAAATTTCTAAGTTTGGAACTTTACAGAATTCATCGAGCTGGGTCCAGAGTTCGTCGAGCTGAGAGGTCAAGTTTGTCGACCAGATAATAGTTGTTCGTCGAGCTGCGAGTATGACTTCGTCTACTAGAGTTCATAATTCCATGTTTCTTGGACTTAAGAATGTTGAAGTAACGTGTCTAGAAATCATCGACCTCAGAACTTGGTTCATCAACCTGAGAACTAGTTTCGTCGAGCTGAGAGCTTCTAACTACTACTTGATAAATCTTACACAGACCGTGGTCTAAGTTCGTCGAGCTAAGAAGGTGAGTTCGTCGACTGGAGTGTGATCTTGGACTTAGAATGCTTAGATGCTTTTAGAATAAAATGTTGAAGTAGAATACCCAGCAATCGTCGACCTGAGACCTAAGTTCGTCGACCTGAGAGCTAAGTTCGTCGACTGGAGTTAAGTGAAGAATTCTGGACTTGGAATGTTGAAGTATACTTTGGAAATCATCGACCTGAGATTCAAGTTCGTCAAGCTCAGCTCAGAGAATTGTCTCTGATTTCGTCGAGCTGAGCACGACTATCGTCGACCTGAGTTCGACGAACGTTGAACTCATTTTCTGAGTCTTGAAAATTCTCTAAGTCTTAGAGTCTTTTGCAGTCTGTTGATGGCTGGTCCATGCAGTGTTTACTCTAAGGACATGGCCTAGAATCTAGGACTCATACATGATCCTAGCTATACATATTGGGTCAAACATCCTACTTTAGTGAACCTAGCCCAAATCCAACTAGGGATCGAACAAGCCACCAGGTTTTGTTCACCCTAAACACAACACCTATATCTTCAGATTGTATAAGGCTTTGTATGGGTTAAAACAGGCACCTAGAGCCTAGTATGAGACCTCGTCTACCTTTCTTATAGAGAACAAGTTCTCTAGAGGAAAGATAGACAAGACACTATTCTTAGGACATCAAAGGTTCAAGTATCATAGTCCAGATTTATGTAAATTACATAATTTTTGGGTCTACTAATGGGAAGCTGTGTAGAAAATTTGTCAGGCTTATGCAAGGCAAGTTTGAAATGAGCAGTATGGGTGAGCTAAAGTTCTTCTTGTGATTCCAAGTTAGATAATATGAGGATGGTATATCCATCTCTTAATCTAAGTTCACTAAGGAGTTGATTAAGAGATATGGTATAGAGAATTCTTCTACCATGAGAACTATAATGGGTTCAACAGTGTCACTACACAGGGATGAATATGGGAAACCAGTTGATGAAACATTGTATAGTGACATCATTGGATCACTCCTGTATTTGACTGCTAGTAGGCTAGATATTATGTTCTCAACATGTGTCTGTGCTAGGTACCAAGCATGCCCCAAAGAGTCTCATTACACTGCTGTGAAGAGTATATTGAGATATCTTATGGGCACACCCACTCTTGGGCTTTCGTATTCTAGGGATAGTGATTTTGAACTAACAGGATACACAGATGCAGATTTTGCAGGATGTAAAGAGGATAGAAAAAGTACTTCTAGAACTTGTCGGTTTCTAGGAAAAAGACTAATAAGTTGGAGTAGCAAGAAGCAAACAAGTGTTGTAATTTGTACAGCAGAATCTGAGTACATATCTACTGGAAGATACTGTGCACAGTTGTTGTCGATTCAACATCAACTACTGGACTATAGTGTACAACTAAGTAAATATGTTATGTTTTGTGATTCTACTAGTGCAATTTCTATTGCTAATAATCCTGTTCCACACAGTAGAACCAAAAATATAGAGATTAGATATCACTTTCTTAGAGAGAATATTGAAAAAGAAAATTTTAGCCTACAGTATACTCCAATATATAAACAAGTTGCTGACATCTTTACAAAACCCCTAGATGAAAGTAAGTTTAATTACTTTAAATTTGAACTAGGCATGTTTAACATTGAATAAAAGTTTTCCATTAGTAGCAACAAAATCAAGAAATTATATTCAGAATACAAATTTTGTCTAAGTCAAAGAATTATGTCGAGAAACCACAGTGTGTGTCGACACTATAGGCTGTATTGTGTCGAGGCACCAGAATGTGTGTCGACACAATAAGTAGTCGTGTGTCGAGACACCTGACGGTGTGTCGACACTGATTAACGTTAGAGTGTCGAGACATTATAATTTAGTGTCGAGACATATGGTTGTCGAGACCTTGAGGTCTGTGTCGAGAGATATGAACCTTGTGTCGACTTAAGTCGACACATCTCGACAAAGTAGGTTTTCCTTGTAGATAGTAGATATTTCCTAATATTGAGAAAATTACTAAATGCAGCATGCCTTTTTGCTTTCAATAGACAGTCACTATAAATAGGAGGTGTAAAGAATTGTCGACTACGCTTACCAGAAATCTTGAGAGACTAATCGCCGAGTGTCGAGACCTAGAAATCCTTCATCGACACCTTTCAATTTCAAACTCTTTCAACTAGAATGATACCCAAGATGGACGACAACATAAATGAGGGTTACGAACTAGTGTGAAATACCTTCGTCTCCGCACCAGAATATACAAGGAATGTGATTGACCTTGTCAATGAGACAGTTCTTGAATATATGCTTTCAGAACCTACTAAAATATGGAAGAGAGAAGTATCTGAATTCTATTCCAATGCCTCCCTAAACCCTATGTCAAGCAAGATCAAATCCAGTGTTAATGGAGTAGGAGTAAAGGTCACAACCAAAAGACTGTCTAAAGTCTTTCAGATTCCAAGAACTACACAGGAAGATGAACTGAATTCAAGCAAAAATGCAGAAGCCTTAGAATGGTGTAGACTAGCTCCAACCACTAAGTTTGGAAGTTCCTTAAACAGGAAGGGAATGAATTCCCATGGAAAATTTCTATCAGAATCAATTGGTAAGGTGCTCCTCTACAAGATTGGAGCACATGATTGAATTTCAACCTATATGTTTAGCTTGATGACTAAGATCATTTTCAGAATCAAGACTGATTGGAATTGGGTAGTCTTTGATAAATTACAGAAGGGATTCAGAAGCCTAATATGGGCAGAATTGTTAGTCTGTATCTGGTAAAATCAATTCCAGATAGTATCAATCAGAAGATTGAGTCCTAGATAAATCATATGAGGAGAATAGACCTAAGAATTTTGTCCAGATGGGAAAGGGTCTTGTCTAAGGACACTCCAGAACCCAAAAAGACAAAGGAGGTAAAAGGAAAGAAAGTAGTGGTAGAAGAAGAATAATCCTCAAGTGATTCTGAAGAACAAGTAGAGTTTATCTCAGATAAGGATGCTAAGGAAGAACAAAGAAGATCTCCAAGACTCTCACCTGTAACTAGTGATCAGGTGCAGGGGGAGAACATTCCTCAAAAAGAACAAATTGAGGGGGAGAACCTAAACTAATTGCTAATGGATACAACTACCAATATAATAATGGATATTGTACAAGACCTGGAAAATTCAAAGATACCTGAGCAAGAAACTTCTGAGAAAGAGATGGAGGAAGAAATTCCAATAGAGACTGAAGAAGAAGTTCTTCTATTTAAGGAAACTAATATCAAGGGGGAGATAGATGAAATTCCCCAAATAGAAGTTCTTGATGCTGCAATTCAGCATGTAGAGGATAACTTAGATAATATCAATATAAATGAGAAAGATACAGGAACTGAGGGGGGAGTTTGCCCCAAATACTGAAAAAACCAAAAAGTCACCTCAAGTTGAAGAGGTAAGTTCTTCTAAATAAAAAGATGCAAAAGAATCTCAACTGAAGAAAAGGAAGTTTTCTGAAATGAAGAAGAGGAGCAAGAGCTACAAATAGAATTTACAATCTAGAACACCAGTTGCTCCTTCAGGAGATACTAGCTCACTGCTAGTAAAAATTCAGATAATGCTGCATAAGCAAAGGCATGAACTAGAGAAATATGTTAATGAAAGCAATAAAGAGCTGTTGTTTCTACTAACTCAGGATATTAAGTCAATAAGATTTGAAGTCAATCTCCTGAAAACTGAAATGACTACTTTCTTTGAAAAAGGAGCTAATGTTGTAGTATATCATGCTAAACAGCAGTAAGAATCCAAGACAACTATAGATGATATGGTTGTCAAACAAGGGTATGTCCTTCACAATCAGAGAATTTTGGATGAAAACATAACTGCCCCACCTAGAGAGACAATGGTTAAACTGACTGAGCAGTCTACTGAATTGGACAACACATTAGCTTCTACTACAAAAGCCATAGAAACTCAGTTGGCAAACCATTCAGCCTCATTGCTTAAAGATATTTAAGAATTTGACAGAGATTTGGACAAGAATTTACTGAAAGTAAAGAATACTATCACTTCAGGAATCAATTGCTTAAATGGACAGGTCAGATTTCACAATAATGATCTAAGGGATCTTGTTGAAAGAGAAGTCATAAAGGGGGAGAGGATAATGATAAGAGCAAGTTCTGAACATGCTACATGGATATCCAATAATATTAGAGACACTTTAGGCTTTCCTCCCTTATGGTATGATGGAGATCAGACTGCTGAGTTTGGTTGTCAACCAGCTCGCCTTGAAGCACCTCATGCCACTAGTACTCATACTGATGAGCAAACTATATACAATCTTGCAACACATGCTACCTTTGAGACTATCCAAGCAACTGTCTCTCACATGTACAGTCCTCTACCATCAGTTCAAAATGTTATCTGTGAAAAGGTGGAGATTCCTGAATCTATTATGCTCAAAGAAAAAGAGGAACAACTTTCAAAGAAAAGCTTCAGAGAACAAGCTGAGGCTAGACCAGATTTTGAGCAGTGGAGCCCAACCTCTAGATTAATAAGTCTCACTGCTTGGAATGCAGTAAATGCAAATGTGACAGATAGAGGTAAATGATATTTTGAACATGAATGAGCTAAACATTTAAAGTAGCAAGAAGTTATCCAGAAGTTCAGACATGATCTGAAGAAAGGAAAGCTACCTGCTAAGTCAATTGAGCCCAGTAAATACTTTCCAAAGCCATACCATTATTTTGAAAGACCAAGGCTGAAAGAAGAAGCCATTGCAAAAGCTAAAGCTAAGGATGACAAAGGGAAGAAGGTTGCTGAAAACAAGGTCCCTGAGGTGAAAGCAAAGATACAATCTGGAAAAGGCATAGTCATCAAAGAGCCAGAGCTGCCATATAATGTTCTTAATTTTTAAAATTTCATAAAAAACTTGATCTGTGACTATAGAGCTTGTAGCAGTAAACCTTGTGTTAAACAATTAATGAAATTTTAGTTTACTCAGTAATTCTTCTGCTATTAATTATGATTGCAATTATTTGCCTTATTTTTTGATTCAGCATTATTGATTTTAAAAATGTGTTTTTATCTGTGATATTTCACATATTGTACTGCACTGTACTTTTAAATATTTTTATCATAATATATTTTTGATATCATGTTGTATATCATTGAATTGGGGTTATGACTTCTTCAAATAGGGGGAGATTGTTAAGTATATTGGTCACAATATACTTGATTTGAAGAAGCCATTTCAGTTCAATAATATACACATAGTTGTATTTGATGAATGTTAAGTTCATGTGTGGAGACAAATAAAGCTAAGTACAAAAGTGCCGAGACACTATACAAGTGTCGAGACACTATACAAGTGTCGACACCTTTGTCAAGGATGTGCTGAGATAAGAAGAAAGTTGTGTTGACACTCAGGACTAGTGTTGACACACTTAAACAAGAAGTGCTCAATCAAGTAGAAAGTTATGTAGACACCCAGGACTTGGGTCGACACTATGATATAAGAAGACAACTGTGTCGACACTCAGTACTAGTGTCAACACGCACCGCACAAGTTGTGTCGAGACAAAGAGAAGCTGTATCGACACTAAGGACAAGTGTCGACAAACTCTATACAAGCAGTGTAGAGACTGAAGACAACTACGTCGACACTCAAGAGAAGTGTCGACACACTTCACAAGTTGAGTCAAGATTGGAAGCAAGCAGTGTCGACACTCAGGACTAGTGTCGACACATTCCACATCAGCTGTGTCGATATAAGGTGAAGGTTGTGTCGACACATTCAAAAGTATGTTGACACCACTTCAAGAGAAGTGTTGACACCCAGGACTGGTGTCGACACATACAACAGTCAAGTTTCAACACTTCAAGCAGATTTGTTTCCTAAGTACAAAAAAACAAGTTAGAGGGTCAGACAACTGTTAGAACTGTCAGATGTCAGTTATTAACCAGATCAGCCGGTTATCTTTGACAGAGCCTATATAAAGGGATCAACTCTTCAGAAAAGAGAGAGAGAAAAATTTGGCAAATCCAGATCTAAGAAGCTATCTGTTAGAATTCAGAAGGTGGTGAGAAGCTGGATCAAGAATCATCTTCAATATTATCCAACCTAGATCTACCCTAATTTCAACTTCAAGACGCTTTGAAAAGCTAAGAAGGGCAGAATCAAATCTATCACTTCAAGATCAAAGGAAGCAAATAGATCAGGATCATATCAAGAAGCAGTCACCCATTCCTCTCTTGCTGCGTGACTTGTTCTGAATCAATCACTTTTACTTTTGTTAATTTTTTAAGATTTACCTGTAGATCTGAGTGTAGAGGAAACATTTTCTTTGAGATTGTAAGTCTATGTTATAAAGGCTGAGGTAGGGCATGGATTGCCTGAGGTAGGAGAAGTTGGAATTTCTCTGAGTTGTAGGGCAGGATTTGCCTGAGAAGTAGGAGTGTGGAAATATTCTAAGGTAGAGTTCTTGGGAATAACTTATGGTGTAGGATCTTGGTGATCTGAGTGGTAAGACTTGTAAAGTTTGAGTTGTAGGAGCCAGCTGGGCTCTAAGATGTAAGATCTGAAGACCTGAGTAAAGGAAGAAGAGACGTTTGGCCGAATCTAGTTCATTGCTAGATTGGCAAAGGGAGAAAGTGGATGTACCCATAAACTGGGGAACCACTATAAAACTTTGCGTATTGTTCTATGTATGTTGTGTTTGGTATGTTGTGATAGTTCTAAATTGTTGTTACGATTATCTTGTTTATTTAGCTGTGATATTTAACTCAAAGAAAGTATATCTCTGAATTAAAAAAAGGTAGCCAAGATTCAAATTGGATCAATTCACCCCCTCTAGGTCACTCTCAATCCTAAAACAAACATTTACATATATATTAAAATACAACACATGTTTCGGCCTTTCAACCTTACAACTATTTTATTTACATCAAGTAGTTTCATACATCGAAACGTAGGCCGTCCACACATGAAAACAGTAAATAATTTGCCTTTGGGCCTTCAATGGCTAGCCAATCGTAGCATAAGGGCTTTAGCCTGCTACTTCCCACTTGGCTCTCCAACACCTACACAAAATCGCCCACACAAATGCGACAAACAAAGTAACAGTCAACATTTTATTGACCAATTTATAACAACACCACCCCTTACTCGGGGCGACAGTTCTCCTTCCCTGCAAAAAACAACATATATATAGGGGCTACATCAAAGTGCACTCAAGCACCATTTACCACAAACGATGGCTCAACAGCCACTCGCCCTATGCTCTCAGGGAAGATTTTCGGTGGAACGGATTCCCCGTGTACCACCACCGTTTAGAGGTCCATGACATAACAATAACTTTGTCATTCAGAGGTACTTAACTTGACGACTATGTCATTCAGAGGTACTTAACTTAACGACCAACTTCCTATTCAGAGGTACTTAACTTGACGACTCGGTCGTTCAGAGGTACTTAACTTGATGGCACAGTAGTTGGCCTCCACAGCTCAACTAATCCACAAGCCACACAACTTTTTACCATTTCAAGTTGGCACCCACCATTGATGGGTAGTTTAAGCTCACAACTTCGGATACATTGGCCCCCACGTCTCTTAGAGACAGGTGTTAGAAAGTAGAGAAAAGAAGCGAAAAGTAGAAGACAAGCGAATAAACTTTTGAATAATTGAAATTTTATTATCCAAAAAAGATATCATATACAAAGGTATGGCCTCCCTTATATAGAATGGAGGAGAAAAGAAAGAGAGAATACAAACAATGTGGGACTAAACATTACAGTACTGGGCGGCTAGAATAATGGAGACCGCATAGGCCGCGCGGTTAGACAGATGGGCTAACCGCTCGGCAACTCCAGCAGGATAGAACAGGCCGCAGAGGTAGACTGATAGACCGCCCGGTCTCCAGGCACCAGAGAGACCGCCAGACCGCTCGGTCAACAAACCGCTGGATCAGACCGCTAAGCCGCCCGGTCTGATACTTCAACACTCCCCCTCAAGCTGGAGCATAGATATCAATCATGCCCAGCTTGTCACAAATGCGGAAGAAGGAAGTAGAAACCGGCTTGGTGAAGATATCTGCCAACTCCTTGTCAGAGGTGACAAAAGGAGTACAAATCTATTTCTTCAAAATCTCCTCCCGAATGAAGTGACAGTCAACCTCTATATGCTTCGTTCTCTCATGAAAGACCGGATTCCTGGATATGTGTATAGCGGCCTTGTTGTCACAGAACATAGGGAGAGGACAATCATATACCTCGCCCAGGTCAAGCATGAGAGCCCGCAACCACTTTAACTCACACGTAGTTGACGCCATACTCCGATATTCTGCTTCGGCACTGGATCTGGAAACAACAGACTGTTTCTTGCTCTTCCAACTTACGAGATTACCTCCAACAAAGGTACAAAAACCTGACGTGGATTTACGATCTCCTTTGTCATCTGCGTAACTGGAATCTGAGTAGGCCTCAACCCTCAGATGGCCATTCTTCTGGAAGAGTAACCCTCTGCCCGGTGCTGCTTTGATATACTCTAAAATCTTCAGGGCGGACTGAAGATGACACTCCCTGGGAGCTTGCATAAACTGACTGACCTTTCCTACAGCGTAGGCGATGTCGGGTCTAGTCACCGTGAGATAGATGAGTTTGCCTACCAAACGTCTGTACCGTGTGACATCAGATAGAGGAGGCGATTCATCCGTCCACGTTTTGTCCTCTCCAACAGCCATGGGAAGATGAGCTGGTTTGGCACCTGTCAAGCCTGCTTCTTGAAGAAGATCAAGGGCATACTTCCGTTGAGAGAGAACCAAGGAGTCAGGCTTCCGAGAGATTTCTATCCCCAAAAAGTATTTTGGAGAGCCCATATCCTTCGTGACCAAGTGGCTGACGGAGGTGCTTCTTCGTCAAGTCCACCCCATCTTGGTCATCACCAGTAAGGAGAATATCATCCACATACACGGCTAAAACCACCAGTCCCGAGGCCGTTTTGCGAATGAACAAGGAGTGATCGGCCGAACTCCTTTGAAAGCCGATGGTTGCCACAATACCACTGAATTTTTCGAACCATGCCCGAGGGCTCTGCTTTAGGCCATAAATGGCCTTCCTCAAATGATAGACACGTGTCTCCCCCTGAGCAACATACCCAGGAGGTTGCTCCATATAGACGTCCTCCTGAAGATCGTCATAGAGAAAGGCATTCTTCACATCAAGCTGGGAAATAGCCCAAGCCCGGTTAACGGCCACAGAAAAGAGAACCCGGATGGTGCTGAGGCGAGCAACCGGAGAGAAGGTATCAAAGTAATCAACGCCATAAGTCTGAGTAAATCCCTTGGCCACCAGCCGGGCTTTGTAGCGATCCACAGTGCCATCGGGGCGAAACTTCACAACAAAGACCCAGCGACAACCAACCACATCAGTGCCCACGGGAGGAGGAACCAGTGTCCAGGTACCCCGTTCAGTAAGAGTATCCATCTCCTCATCCATGGCAGACTTCCAATGAGGGAGAGCGAGAGCCTCCTGGTAGGTACGGGGAGTAGAAGTAGCAGAGATAGCCAAGGCAAACGACCTGCGAGAAGGAGAAAGCTGATCATAAGAAACAACAGCCGTGAGCGGGTGTTGAGTACACGCCCGCACCCCTTTGCGAAGGGCAATGGGAACATCCAGATCATCGGGAGCGTCGGCGACAGGAGCGTCAGCGACCGGAGCATCCGTGGCGGAGAAGGCTGGCCCGGGACTAGAGAGAGACGGCAGCGGAGAGGAGGGTGGAGGGGTGGGTGGGGAGACGGACTGGGAAGGAGTGGGTGGAGGAGGAGACGAAGGTGGGAAAACGTGAAGAGGTGTGGAAGAAACGGAGATATCAGAAGGAAGAGAAGGAAGAGAAGAGGAAGGAGAGAAATAGGAAGCATTTTCGAAAAAGGTCACATCTGCGGAGACAAACTGCTTGCGGAGAAGGGGGTCAAAGCAGCAATAGCCTTTTTGAGTGGTAGAGTACCCCAAAAAGACACACTTGGTGGAACGGGGGGAAAGCTTGTCGCGGGTAGCGGAGGGAGCGTGAACAAAGGCCGTACAGCCAAAGACACGGAGAGGAAGAGGAAAAGGTTCCTGGTGGGGGTAGAGAAGGGAGAAGGGAGTCCGGCCGTGGAGGACCGTGGAGGGAATGCGATTGATGAGATAGCAAGCGAGAAGCACAGCGTAGCCCCAATAGGAGCGAGGGACGTGCATCTGCGTCATGAGAGTACGCGCAACATCAAGCAGGTGACGGTTTTTACGCTCCGCCACCCCATTCTGTTGGGAGGTGTAAACACAAGTCGTTTGATGAATGAGGCCGTGTTGGTGAAAGAACGCAGAGAACTCATGAGACAGATATTCTTTGGCATTATCAGAACGTAAGACTTTAATAGAAATAGCAAATTGAGTCTTAATCATAAAGTAAAAAGATTGCCAAACAGAAAATAGCTCAGAGCGATCCTTTAATAGATACACCCAGGTACATCGAGTAAAATCATCGATAAAAGTGACAAAATAGGAACTGCCCCTACCAACTGTGAGGGTAGGAGCAGGACCCCATACATCAGAATGAATAAGATCAAAAATGCGAGAGGAGCCACGGCCTTGCTTCGGTGGGAAGGAGGAGCGATGATGTTTGCCAAGCTGACACGCATCACAGTTGAGCGGAGAACTGGTGGGAGGTAAGTGGGGCAGAAGCTGACGAATGAGCCGAGGAGGAGGATGTCCAAGACGAAGATGCCACTGAAGGAGATCGGTGGAGGAGGAGTAGGCAGAAAGAGCTGAAACATCGTCGAGGAAGTAGAGACCGCCGCTCTCAGTCCCAGTAGCAATCGTCCGCTGGGTCCTCGGGTCCTGAAAAGAACAAGTAGTGGGAGTGAATAAAACGGAGCACTGAAGTTGCCGCATAAAGTAGTAACTGATAACAAATTGCACGGGAACTTCGGGACATAGAGGGTATCCTCCAAGCAAAGCGAAGGAGTGAGTTGAACCATGCCCGTCCCATGAACCGGAGAAGGGGAACCATCCGCCACACGAACCGGGGGTAAGCGGTCATGGGTCTCAAGACGGGAGAAGCAATGAGGGTTGCCCGTCATATGATTGGTGGCACCGGAGTCAATCAGCCATTTACCTTGCGTAACGACGTGGGCACTACCTGACGTCGTGGCCACAGAGGCAGACGACCTAGAAGAGGCGGAGGCCGAAGAAGGAGCATCACCGGAAGGGCGAAGATGAGGATGTTTCTGCCAGCAGCGGTCAACAGAATGGCCAGTACGACCACAGTGAGAGCAGAAGAACCGGGAGGAACCCCGTCCGCCAGAGGAGCCACGGCCACTAGGGCCCCCCCGCTGAGCTTGGTGAGCAAAGGAGTCCTGGGAAGGGGGGGAGGCCAACAGAGGCCGCTGGAGGAGCGAAGTAACGGCGGCAATGCGAGCCGCAGTGGCATCCAAAGTAGGAGATTCCGCCTCACCCAAGATCTGCTGGCGGATCATATCATAAGAGTCGGGAAGACGAAGAAGATAACAAACAACCAGGAGTTCCTGGAAGTGTTTGTGCTGGTCGGCCAAGTCTGCGGAGAAGGGGCGATTCTGGAGGATTTCAGCCCCAAGAGCCTGAACCTGCTGATAAGCCGCAGCTGGGGACATGGAAGGGCGGGCGAAGAGGTCCGCATAGAGAGTATAAATGCGGGACGTCTGGCCCCCCTTAGAATAGAGAGCAGCAAGGTGAAGCCATGCGGCCTTGACCGTCTCATCATGGCGAATGACGGGAAGGCACTCATCAGAAAGGCTGTTGGCCAACCAGGTGCGAACAAGAGCATCACTCGCATCCCAGTCATCAAACTCAGGAGAGGTGCGAGGAGGAGGGTCATCGGTGAGGTGATGACGCTTGCATTGAGAACGAAGGAGAAAGGTGAAAGAAACACTCCAATCGGGATAGTTGGAGCCAACAAGCTTGGACAGAGTGCCAAGGTTGCCCGAAGGAGGAGGAGGAGAAGGAGCTGCAGGAGTAGTGGTGAGACCGGAGGTAGTCATAGAACCCGGCAAGCAGAAGAAGCCGCGTGAACTGAAGCGGTTAGAAAACAGACGAAGCCGCGCGAACAGTAGCGGCTTGAAACAGGCAAAGGCACAGGGGGAAGAGGTCGCGCGGACTGAAAAGGCCGAGCGAACAGCAGAGAGGAGAAGAGCAGGTGACCGCGACCAAGATGCGGGTAAGAAAGGAATAACCCGCACGGTCAGGCAGATCACAGCAGCGGCGAGAAGGCGGTCAAAGGCACAGCGGGGAAGAGGTCGCGCGGACTAAAAAGGCCGAGCGAACAGAAGAGAGGAGAAGAGCTGATGACCGCGACCAAGATGCGGGTGAGAAAGGAACAACCCGCACGGTCAAGCAGATCACAGCAGCAAGCCGCGAGTAGAGAGACAACACACGCGGATAGGGACAGACCGCAACGACTAGGAAGTCGGAGCGGGAGGAAAGAACAAGGAGCGCGGCGACAAGGAAACAGGTCGCTGCGACAAAGAGCAGAAGGAGAAGAGAAGAAGAAGCAAGCCGCGCGAACAGGACAGCGGACAGAAACAAGCCGTGCGGATAGAAACAAGCCGCGCGGACAGAGAGAAGCCAAGTCGCGAAGCAAGTCGCAGAGTGCGGAAAACAAGTCGCGAACAACAGAGAGCGCACAGAATCAGAGGGAAATGACCGTGTGCTCTGATACCATGTTAGAAAGTAGAGAAAAGAAGCGAAAAGTAGAAGACAAGCGAATAAACTTTTGAATAATTGAAATTTTATTATCCAAAAAAGATATCATATACAAAGGTATGGCCTCCCTTATATAGAATGGAGGAGATAAGAAAGAGAGAATACAAACAATGTGGGACTAAACATTTACAGTACTGGGCGGCTAGAATAATGGAGACCGCATAGGCCGCGCGGTTAGACAGATGGGCTAACCGCTCGGCAACTCCAGCAGGATAGAACAAGCCGCAGAGGTAGACCGATAGACCGCCCGGTCTCCAGGCACCAGAGAGACCGCCAGACCGCTCGGTCAACAAACCGCTGGATCAGACCGCTAAGCCGCCCGGTCTGATACTTCAACAACAGGCCTCACAGAATTTTATCTCACTTGGAGGTATCGCCTGGCAAAACTCATTGTCGCCCGACGACATCAACATTTCTCCAAACTATGATCTTTCCTGGTATTTTAGTGGATCTGAACTCCAGTACTTCCTATTACTCTAATTTCATAGGTATAACCCTCAGACTCCATACAATTGCATGTTTATACTCAGATTCTTCTCCGATACACAAAATAAACATCACTAATCCAGTCCAACCAGTCCGGATGCGCTTCACAATACATGCCTATTCCGTACTCTACATTTTTGGATTTATATGCAATATTAAACGGGGATCATACTGATCAACCCATTGGAAACCACCTTTTCTTCACCTTTTGGTGAGGGGTTCCATGCATGTATGCATATTATGGACTTCACTTATCCAAGGAAAAAACTGTTACCCTTGTAATCAATTTTTGAGCCATGGCGAAGCTTTTCTATGTGGATTGAAAGGATCACGTCGCTTTCCTCTTCATGGATCTAGCCTCAGATCTGGCCTCCAATTATCCAAGCTCCTTCAGCACTTACAAAGCTCAGCCCAACCCTTCCTCCAAGAGAACAAAGGGAATTGAAGAGAGAGAGATGAGAAGAGAATGACTTCTCATTCTAGTACACCTCTGTATAAGTAACTTCGGGCTCAATCCCAGCCACATGCTTATTTTATCAAAAAGGAATCGAAGGCCAAGATTTGAGTTGACTGGTCAATTTAGCGATATCGCCACGCGATATCGACTGTCGCCTGACAACATCAGTTTTTTCGCCGCTTTGACCTCAGTCAACCACCGCTCACCGACCGCCAACCGGCCATCTGACACGTGTCCATGTCACGTGGCACTAACGTCTAGCGATATCCACTATCGCCCGTGATATTAAGCCAATAGCTCACTCAACGCTTTATGGCATTGAGTGTATTGCGTTCAGTCAATGCTTTACCGCTATCGCCCAGGCGATACTCACTATCGTCCAACATTAACGTAATAATTATCTCACTCAATGCTTCGAGGCATCGAGTGCGTCGAGCTCACTCAATGCTTTCAGTCGTTGAGACCTCACTGTCGCATCGACGATACCCACTGTCTCCCTGTGATAGGGACCAAAAGTTTTGCTGTCAGATTTGTGGTGTTACATAAAAACACTTACCAAAGAAAATAGGAGAACAGATGAAGATGAGCCTCCCTCATAGCTTACTCCAACTCCAAAGTCGCGCTCTCCACATCTTGGTTTCGCCACAAAACTTTGACCATGGGTATTGTCTTCCTTCGCAACACCTGATCTTGAGTATCAAGAATGCAAACATGTATCTCAACATAAGAAAGGTTAGGCTGCAATTGGGGAACTGAATCGAGAAAATGTCGGTCACCAAGTACACATTTCCGCAACTGGCTCACAAGAAACACATTGTGCACACCAGGAAAATTCGCGGGCAAACCCAGTCTATAAGCTGACACTCCAATGCATTCAACAACTTAAAAAGGTCCCACATACCTGGGATCTAATTTGTTGTTCTTTCCAAATCTCTTAACACCAGCCATCAGAGAAACCTTAAGAAAAACCATGTCTCCAACTGCAAATTCCAACTCAATTCTTCACTGATTAGCATTCTTCTCATAATGATCCCGAGCTATTCAAAGCTTCTCTCGAATATGTGTCACAGAAGTATTCATCTCTTCTAAGGCTTCCAGACCCAACAACAGTCCTTCACTAACTTCAACCAAAAATAAGGGATTTCTACAACGTCTCCCATACAAAGCCTCAAATGGGGGCCATCTGCAGGCTCTCATGATAAATATTTTTATAGGCAAATTCCATCAATCTCAACCGCTCGTCCCACGCTCCTCCGTGGTCCAAAATATAACATCTGATCATATCTTCCACAATCAGATTTACTCTATCCATCTGACCATTGGTCTGCGGATGATAAGCGGTTGAATATCTGAGGTAGGTACCCAACCCTTCCTGCAAACATTTTCAAAAACGAGATGTAAACCTGGAATCTCGATCTGACACAATACTAATAGGTACTCCATATAGTTTGATGACCTCATCCAAATATAACTCTGCTATTTTCTTCATGTAGTAATCAATCTTAAACGACACGAAGTGAGCAAACTTCGTTAGTCTGTCAACTATGACCCACACTGAATCATGTCCTCGAGGAGATCTCGACAAACCAATAATAAAGTCCATAGAAATACTTTCCCACTTCCTACTTGGAATCCTCAAAGGCATTAGCTTGCCACCAGGCCTTCCATGATCCCCCTTAACACGGTTCCATGTGAAGCACTCAGACACAAACTTGGCTATATAATTCCTCATTCCATACCACCAAACAATATACTTTAGATCTCTATACATCTTAGTAGAACCAGAGTGGTATGCAACACTAGAACCATGCGCCTCACAACATAACTTAGTTCGAATATCCTCAACTGCGGGGATACAATATCTACCGCAGTATTTCAAAGTACCTTTATAATCAATTGAAAAGTTTGACAATTCCCCTTTCTCCGTTCTACTACAAAGGTGCTGCAAATCAGGATCTTCCTTTATATGTAGCCTTGTAAGCATGATCCATGAAAGCTCTGCTACTTCCAAACTGCTTGGCGAGTCGCTACTTTCAACAGAAATACCCATTAACAAAAACTCTTCCACCAAGGATTCCACCGAAATCCCAAAGATCCGCGGGGTCTTTTACTCAAGTCATCAACTACCACATTAGTTTTTCCCGGATGATATTGGATCTCAACATCGTAATCTGCGACAAATTCCAACCATCTATACTGGCACAGAACTAATTCCTTCTGAGTGCAGACGTACTTCAAACTCTTATGTTTCGTGTAAATCTTGCATAATGTGCCATACACCAAATGTCTCCACAACTTCAAGGCATAAATCACTACTACAAACTCCAAATCATTAGTAGGGTAGTTCCTTTCATATATCTTTAATTGCCTCGACCCATACGCAATTACCCTGCCTTCTTGCATCAAGACACATCCAAGTTCGACGTTCGATGCATCCACATAAACAACATACTCCAATCCTTCGGTAGGAAAATTCAACACTAGAGCAGTGCACAATCTCTTTTTCAATTCCTGAAATGCTTCCTAGCATTTATCGCTCTAAACGAACTCTACGTTCTTATGCGTAAACTTAGTCAATGGCACAGACAACATAAAAAATCCTTTCACAAATCTCATATAATATCCTGCCAACCGTATGAATCTTCTTATCTCTTTGGGTGTGGTAGGACTTTTCCAATCCATTACTGCAGTTATCATTTTAGGGTCAACAAAAATTCCATCATTATTCACAACATGACCCAAAAAGGAAACCTGAGGTATCCAAAACCTGCACTTACTCAACTTGGCGTACAACTTATGCTCTCTCAAATCAGATAGAACTAACTGCAAGTGCTAGGCATGCTCCTCAGCACTCCGGGAATAAACCAGGACATCATCAATAAATACGACCACGAAACGGTCCAGAAAATCTTTGAACACTCCGTTCATCATGTCCATGATGGTAGAGGGTGCATTCATCAATCTGAAAGACATTACCAAAAACTCAAAATGTCCATGCCGAGAAGGAAAAGCAGCTCGTGGAACATCTGACTCACAGATTCTCAACTGATGGTAGCCTGAACGAAGATCAATCTTCAAAAACACCGTACTACCACGCAATAGATCAAACAAATCATCTATTTGCGACAAGGGATACTTGTTCTTGATAGTCACCTTATTCAATTCCCTATAATCGATGCACAACCTCATAGATCCATTCTTCTTCTTTACAAACAACACAGGAGTACCCAAAGGCGAAGAACTTGGCCTAATAAATTCACACTACAATAACTCATCCAGTTGGGTACACAAATCTTCCAGCTCACGTAGGGACATACAGTACGATGCCTTAGCAATAGTGTGAGTACCCGACTCCAAATCTATCACAAACTCCACATCTCTCTCAAGAGAAAGACCAGGAAGATTGTCTGGGAAGACATCAGGAAACTCTCGCACTATAGGAACTTCCTCGACATGCGGAAAACTACTAACAGTTTCCAAAATAGAAACCAAACAAACAAAATAACCAGAATTCAAAAGTTTCCAAGCACATACCGCAGAAATATTCAGGGAATCCTGGCGCGGAAAACCATAAACACTCCTGGAGTGGTCATTGTCCATCTTGAATTCCAAATGCTTAACCTTGCATTGGATAACCGCATCATATCCGGACAATCAGTCAATGCACAAGATCACATCAAAGTCCTCCAGGTCTTGAACCTTCAAATCAGCCAAAGCTAGGAAATCACCTAGAAGGATCGGACAACTCCAAATACCTTGGTCTGACACCACCAAATCACCGGAAGGGAACTTAACGTGAAATGAATTGCCAACTAGATCAAGAGTCAGACTATAACGCTCTATGAAAGTCCTAGCCACGAATGAGTGGTAGCACCAGAATCGAGAATAACACGTGCCCAATGATTCTTTACCTTAAACCTCCCTATAAAATCGCATAGGTAACTAGACAAACAAACATCGAAACTATAGCTACGAGCTAAAACATAGAACTAGATTAGAATCTAACCTGAGATTACTTGGGTGGACGTCCGCGCTCCCTCCATGGTCACCATATTTAACTTTCCCTTCCCTTTATCCAAATGCTGCGTCTGCGACAATGCTTGAAGTGGAACCGGCTGTAGGGGGGCTGAGACCACGGGCAACTTGACTTAAAATGCCCCTTTCTATCCACACTAGAAACAGATCATATCCTTACTCCAATAATGTGTTGCATCATGCCCTTTCTTCTTACACAAAGTGCAAACCAAATCTCCTTTGGGAGCGCTCTAAATAGCATGCACTTGCTGCTACTTCTGAGCTCCCAACCTCTTGAAACACTTCTCAAAGGGATGGCCTGACTGGCCACAGAAACTGCACACCTCCTTGCTACTTTTCTTCGAAGCAGGACCAGACTCCCGAGAGTTCTTACTATCATCAAACTTCCTCTTATCCTTCCACATTTGCATGCCTCGATTCTTAGCATTATCGATGGATTCGACTTTAAGAGCAGCTTATACTGCCTCAGTATAGTTTTCAGATCCATAAGCACTAGCCAGCTATTGGATGTCACTCCTAAGACCATCCGAAAATCGCATAACTTTGCTAGCTTTTAGAAGCAACCAAATCCGGGGCAAACCGTCTCAAATTACTGAACTTTACCTCATACTCATTGACTGTGAGTTGTCTCTGTTTCAAATGCAGGAAGTTGTTTATCAAACAGTTTTGCTCGATCGACGATAAAAACTTCCTAAGCAGCAACTCCTTGAAAGATTCCCATGAGCATCCATTTGTGTGGTTCTTCTTCTCCCTCAACCACCGGCTCTTTACAAAACCCTTAAGCGGGTAAGCGATGACCATCACTCTCTGGTCCGTAGAAATTCCTGAGTATGAGAAGGTCTCCTTGATCGCGATAATCCAATCATCCAACTCCATGAAGACAGCTCTACCATAGTAGATAGAGGGTCCTAATCGCTGAAAATGCGAGATAAAATTCATCTCTCATGGCAGCTGAACTGGAGGCACCAAAAGAGCAGGAAGAACGAGAATAGCTTGACCCATAGCAGGGTCCTGCACTCTCGACCGCTGCTCCGAAATGACAGTCTACAACACCTAGATCTATGATTACATCTCCACCATCTACCTAGACAGAGCCTCATTGCTCTGCCACAGTCCCTCAATCACTCCCTCACTCTGCGCATCAAACGACTCGCCCTCGGATTGGGGAGTTGACCTTGTCGCAACACAATTTGAGAGCATCCTAAGAATATAACGAACAACCAATCAAAGCCTAGCTTAACCGCTAGAACCATACAACTTAGTTCAGACCATACATGTTTAGACACTTGCTCATGCTGCTAACTTGCTCTGGGATTTTCATAATGATGTCATGCTTAAATTTGGATGATATACCGTTATCCTATTGACTCATGTGCATAAAACATGAATGCATGAATTCTTATTCTTTATGCTTTAAAACCATGTGTGTACGTATGTCATCATGTAGATCTTTAGCTTTGCACGTGTGGTAATGCTATGTTATGTCATGCATGTTTTGCTATGCAATCTATTAAAGGCCTTAATGCATTTTATGAGCGGCGTACACATAAAATATTATGCATCCCATACTACATAATATCACATGTAACAAAAATAAAAATCTAATGTCCATTTATGTGATGATTGTTATGCATCACATACTATATAACAGCCATATGTTGCTTCTTATAAGGATCCATATACAAACATATATTATGCATACCATACTACATAACATGCCCTGTATACTTCTTGTCATGCTTATGAGTGTAGTGTTCATGCTTCAGCCATGACGTACTGATGATACATCAGTGTGTGTATGAAATGGAACAAGACAATCTAAAATTAACCAGAGATAGTCGTTCGACCAATTGTCAAACAACCTCTCCCTCTGATACCAACTGTCACAACCCGCATTTTCTCAGTAATTTGTCGATATATTCAAGTAAAAGAAAAATGCGTCATGACGCCACACCGTGCAGGGGAAAACTATAGGTACTCAGGCAAGAACTCGAACCTAACACTTTATAAGAAACCCTCAAGTCTATTATGAGGAAAACTATAATTTAAGTTAAGTTTAAATGGTCGTATCCCTCGGATCAGTGGATCAACTATTCAACAAGTGAAAATATGAATATACACTACGGAAAATACTTCATTTATATTGATTAACATCCTACATGAGCATAAACATCCAAATAGGACAACTCATGATATACATACATCTAGATTTAATATAAATATAGAAATAGCTTTTACGTACATTAAAATATAATGACTTTGGTTTAAAATAGTGCTATGAATGAGATAGTCCAAATGTTACTTTTATATCTTTTAAAAATAACTAACATGCAATCCTAGTATAAAACCTTTCCAGAGAGCAAGTATAACCAACAATTCAATCAGAAATTGACTTAGCAGCTGCAAAGTACATAACATTTAACCAAAATCTCTCATGGGCATCAACAACCTGACACGAACCCACTAAAAAGATATATATCTGAACTAAATAAAAAGAAACAACAAAACTGCCTCACAATGGTGAGGGAAAGACAACTGCAATAACTGTAGACCACTAGTCACAACCAACCCTAGCAGCTCAACAAGCTACTGCTCCAAACATGAGGCATTCAAAAGAAAAGAATACCTTAGCAAGAGTATACAAGTTGAAAAATATCATTAGTAGATGAAAGCAAAGGAGTTTATGGGTTACCAACCCAACAGGTAAGGCTTCCAAACCACATCAAGAGAGAAATAAAACAGTAATAAATTATTAACTTATAGGTTCCAAAAGTAAGGAAATTGCATCAAGTGCAAAACAAAGCCATGATTCGAGAATATCTACAAGAGTAAGCATAAAGACATATGTCTAAACAAAAAACTTTATGTACATACTAATTCGTCGAGTATACTTGACAAATACAACGATAACTCGACGAATTATACATAGCAAAGTCAACTAACTTAACGATACTCGACGATTCGGTTAACATAACCTTGATACTCGATGAATTAGCAAAACTACCTTGATACTCGACGAATCGGCGAAATTTCCCAAGTCCACGAAAAATTCATCGAGTATACTCGACAAATCTGAAGTTCATTCAACACTCTCAATGCCAAAGCAGTCTCACTCAACACCTGGACATAACTCAGCGAAATTTACTTCACTTGATGCCTTCACTAGACGCCGAACTGACAATACTCGACGCATTCGTCGAGTTTACAAGACACTTTTGACTTAGTCTCAAAGACTACTCGACACTCTCAATGCCAAGTCAACTTCACTCAACGCCATGGGAGATCTGCCAACCCTTTGAAGCATCGAGCTCGTAAAGCCCAGCGGGTTTATTAGGGCATGAACTAGGCACGTTCCATTGGTAGTCATTCATGGCCATTTCCTCAAACAATGCTTGAGCAGCCTCATGGGATTTATTATTTAGCGTTCCCTCGGCGGCAGCATCAATCATTTGTCTGGTTTGGAAATTCAAACCATTATAAAATGTATGCACTTGGAGCCATGACGACAGTGCGTGATGTGGACACCTACGTAAAAATTCTTTAAAGCTTTCCCAAGTCTCATAGAGAGACTCAGACTCACCTTGAACAAAGGAAGAAATATCCGCACGTAATTTAGCAGTTTTAGAAAGTGAAAAATACTTTGTTAAAAATTTTTTGGTCATCTCAGCCCAAGTAGTGATGGATCCTCTAGGTAGAGAACCTAACCACCGCTTGACTTTTGTCCGTAATGAAAATGGAAATAAACACAAATGAATGGCATCATCAGTGGCGCCATTTATTTTAAATGTATCGCATATTTCTAAAAAATTTGACAGATGCGTATTAGGATCTTCATCTGGCAATCCATCGAATTGAACTGAGTTTTGAATCATTTGGATTATTCTAGGTTTGATTTCAAAATTATTATTACCAACTGTTGGACGAACTATACTTGACCCGGTGTCGTCCAAGTTCCGCCTCGCAAAATAAGACATAGTCTTTTGCAATGCCGCGACTGGTATTTGATTTGTCATAGCTTCTACGTGCCTGGTTCCGATAGAATCTTCTAGATATAAAACTTGGTATTCGTCACGAGATCGAATACGCTTGTAATAGGTGCGGTCAATTTCAGGATCAAAATCAAGATTATGATAAATTGGATAGTTTTGTTGGATCATGCACTAAAAAACTATTATATAAAACTTTTTTTGTTTTATTATATATATATATATATATATATATATATATATATATATATATATATATATATATATATATATATATTAGGAAAAAAGATAGAAATAAAGGTGTTGTTATTAAAAATAGAGTTTTTATAAAAATAAAGATTTTGTATTTAACAGAGAATTTGTGGTTCTGTTTATTTTTATAAAAACAGTAGTTTTTAAATAACAATGAGGATAAAACTAATAGTAATTCCTTTATATTTCAAATATCAACACAAAATGATCCCCGGAAACGGCGCCAAAAACTTAATAAGTAAAATGTGGTGATAGTTTTAAATTGAAAAGTAAATTGGATTTTGAAATTAAGCATTTGTGTGTAATATCTCTTTTTACTTATATATGTCGATTAAGTTAAGCGCATATATCGCATAGTAGTATATTATTTTTTTAAATATCATGGTCATATTTTTTTACGGATCTGCGTCGAGTACTTTACTTTAAGGACCAGAACTATTATTTTCTCGAAAAGATTTAATGATTTTTAAAAGTAAAAATACATGTAAGACGTAGGGGTTTTGAAAATATATAAGGTAGAGAGTCCTCGATTTTGATTTACTTTGAGAAATACTTTTTAAATAATAAAATCTCTATTTCTTTATTAATTAAAATCTTTGACCGTGAAGGTTCTTCAAATATGAGTGCACCTCTATCGAGGATGCATCCACCTGTGATTACATATTTTGACTGAACTTTCATATCTAATCAAACATACCTTTAATGCATGCTTTACGTGGTGAACCCCTCTATTAACCTCCTACTAGTCTTCGAAGGTTCAACCCGAGAGACTTACGTTCATCTCTTTCGAGTATGAGGCGCTATTTCTCTTTACTTGAGAATGATCAATTTCTTTGTAAATATTAAGTTTTAATTTAGAAAATATGGTTTTTAAAATGCAGCAATAATATCCTTACCAAACTCATCTCAATCGAGTGTTAAAATGTTCTTAGTCTCTCATCAGGACGGGGGTGGTAGTAGAAAAGTAAAAGACATATAAAGGTGCGGAAATACCATCCGTCCCAACCATCTTAATCAAGCGCTAAAAAGTTCTTAGCCTCTCATCCGGGATAGGGGTGTATATATAAAAAAGAAAAATAAAGAAAAGTGCATACGCACACACCCTTCCTAAACTGAAATAAAAGCTAAGTTAAAAAGCAAGAAGAGATAAAAAATTACTAAAAGCTGGAATTTATTACATAAAAAGTGTTACACACTAGAAAACTCAAAGTAGGGTTAGGAAAATAAAAATCAAAATCTACTCTTAACTACTATGTATAGCTATGTGGAACTCTACCAATTCTCCTCTAAACATCAGCCTTGGCCATCTATTTATAGCCAAAAAATTTGAAGTACATGCCCCCCTTACATGCCCTCCTCGGGTGTATCGCCTGGACGTGACAATCACGTGGCGGCTGTGGATAGAATTTTGGCTGATTTCTAGATCAGGTTGAAAGTACACAAGGATGACTAGATGGTCACAGGCGTGTAATCGGGGCGTGTCTACATGGCGTGGCAGCTTGGCTACTTCGAGGCATGACAGTTGGAATTTTGGTAGGATACAGCTTACGTCACGGGCATGACACCCGGTATACGGGTGTGTAGGTCTTGCGTGACTTGATCTTGCTGGCATCAGCGTTTCGACACGGTGTGACAGTTGGCGGTCTGCTTGGTCATGAGTGATGTCACGGGTGTGATACGTGGAACACGAGCACGTTCCAGGGCATGAATTCGTATTGCTGGCTTCAGAACTTCAGTTGGCTCGACAGTAGGTTGAATGGTAGGTCACAGATGATGTCACGGGCGTGATAGGTGTCATATGTGCATGTCACGGGCATGACTGCTATTTGCTAGACAAAATTTCCTGAAACGTTGGAATTTTTGTGTTAAAGTTACACGACCGATATTACGGGCGTGACCTAGGGACATGACTTATGAATTTTTGCCGAATTGCCCCAAATCTTTAGAAATACTTGTAGGGCACAAAAACAGATTAAGTTAGAACTAAAAATCAAAATGAAATGATTATTTAGATATATACATAATATAATTATATATTTTTATTAAAACAAAATAAAAAAATACACTAAAAATATAAATATTTTGCTACTCATCAGTCACACCTCCATTCTTTGTGATGGTCAGCAACGTTTGAGCTTTTAGTCTTTTGGAACCAAAGTCGAAGACAACTCCCCTAATCTTCAACAAAGTCATGCTGATATCCAGATACACACTTTGACTCACTCTAAGTCGAACAACTAGGGTTGGGTACAGTTTAGCTATTTCCCAAGCTCAAGTCGTCAGGCGAGTCAGCTACGATGCGGGTCAGCATCCCATTTTCCATTCCGTATTATCCATAACCCCGTTATGATCCTAGTCTAGCAGTCACGAGCGCCTAGGCTGGGCCACAAAGGCTCTCAGCACCACAAATTGGCCCCTAGGTCTTTAAGAGACAGGCCTTAACAATCAATAACACTCAGGTCTCCTAGAGACAGGCTTTACAAACAAACATATCACACTTGGAGCTTTCGCTGGTGGTAGCGCTGCCGCCATGTGGTAGATGACAGACTATCGGTTCTCGACCCTTTCAGGTGTTTTACTGGACACCACCTCCAGTACTCTAACTTCAGCCATCTGCAGACCCCGTGACTCCGAAATCTATATGATTGCCACAGAGTCTTCTCCGGCATACAAAACATACAAACATCACCAATTCAGACCAACCTCTTCAGATGGGCTTCATACAACATGCCTATTTCATACTTTGATTCCAGATCTAAATGCAACACTAACAGGAATACACAGATCTACTCATCGGGAGAATCACTTCCTCGTGTTCGTGGAGCGTCTACCCTCACATGCCAAAACGAAGGACTTCACATGTCCAAGGAATAAGCTCGTTACCCTAAACGTCCATTTTGGCACCATAGGAGAGATTTCAGCCGGATGGAAACGACCTCTTCGGCTTTGCCTCCGTAGATCCAAACTCGTCTCGCGAATCCAAGCTCTGAAACTCCAATGGCGGCGAGATATCTTTCGAACAAATCTCCATCTTCCTTCTCCAGCTGCTCAACCCTAAAACTCCAAAAGAATGATGTGAAAATGACACTTCCAAGGCTTTAAACCAAGCTACCGTCATGCAGAACCATTAATAAACACCTCGGTTCATGAGCCACAGCCCAAGTCCTCAAATTACACACCGACATATGGACATACCATTATAGTTTTGCTATTATCACACGATAGGATACTACCGCTATGCAGTAACTAGCGTTAGTTACAACACGACCGCTACTGCTACCACAGCCCAACAACTGCTACCGCGGCGTGGTAGCAACCGAAAAGCTTTGCCAATAAATTGGCCAAGCTACTTCCAGTGGTACCTCTACCACTGGGCGGTAATTTCTCGAGAGTCCTGCCACTATATTCACGTTGCTACCGCCGATGATAACCCTATCGTCGGGCGGTATCTCCCAGAAACCATTTTTCTGCTTTGGGAAGGTTGGGGCATTTCAAATCTCCCACACTTAAAGAATTTCGTCTTGAAGTTAAGTCGTGCAGGAAAACTATAGAAATAAACAACATCAAAGTGTGTACCTCAAATAAACAACTCGGGGAACTCCGTCTTCATGGTTTGCTCCCGCTCCCATGATAGTTCCTCCCGGACACAGTTATCCCAAAGGACCTTGAACATCCTGATAGATTTATTGCAAAGTTGTTTGACTTCCACATACTCAATATGAATAGTCTTGACCCTCAATGTCAACCTAGCCTCGATCAGTACCTGATCTATACCCACCACTTGCATAGGCTCTTACACTGCCTTCTGCAACACCGATATGTGGAATACGTCGTGCAGACCGCTTATTTCCATCGAAAGTTTCAACAGATAGGAAGCTTCACCAACAGGCTCCAGTATCTCAAACGGCCCAAGGTATATCACACTTAGCTTTTTCAAGCGTCAAATCCTTAACATGACCTTGAACAGTTTGATCTTCAAATACATCCAATCTCCCATGACAGATTCGATATTCCTGTGCTTGACATTATAGTATTTAGCCTGCATATCCTGAGCGATCAACAACAGCTCCTTGATTATTCGAACAATAGAAGTCGCATCCTCGACTTCCTTCTGCATATACAACTTTAACTCGCTCTTATCTAACCATGGCAACAAAGTACAACACTTTCTACCACATAGGGACTCGAAGGGCGCCATTTGAATGCTTGCCTTGTAGCTATTGTTGTAAGCGAATTCAATTATATACCAGTGATCCTCCAACCTTTTCCCGAAATCTTGGGCGCATATACGGAGTATGTCCTCCATCGTCCTGTTTACCCTCTCGGTCTGACCATTGAAAGAATTAGTGCCTAACCACCTAGAGGGGGGGGGGGGTGAATAGGTGAACTTTTTCTTTTTGATTTTAAGGCATAAAATCTGTTTTGTTAGTTAAGCAGCATTTGCAAATTCTACAGCTATCACAGAAACATTCACAGAAATATTACAACACAGATTGCACACAGATTTTTATAGTGGTTCCCCAAGGTCTGGTTACATCCACTTTCCCCCTACGCCTATCTAGCAGTGCAGAAAGTAGCTGAATGTGAATCAGCTAAGGCCATCTGGGATTCCTTAAACCAGATAGTTGCAGGATCAGCAGATGAAAGGAAGGACAGGAAAGCTTATCTCATCTCCCAGTATGAGAATTTTAAAAAGGAAGAAACTGAGCAAGTTTCTGAGATGTACAATAGACTCAGTATCATTGTTATTGAGCTGAAAACTCTTGACAAAGACATCTCAGTCACAGAAATAAATGACAAGATTCTCATGTGCTTCCCCAGCTCATGGGACTCTAGAATCTGGCCTATCAGAGAGACCAGAAACACACATGAGATGACTACAGAATCAGTCTTAGGAAAGCTGAAATCCTATGAACAACTTCTGAAGACAAGAGAAGCTGAGCAACAAAAGATTGTCACACCAAGTAGGAAGGAGCAGAATATAGCCTTTAAAGCTTTAGAAGAATCAAAAAATTCTCCATCAAATGAAGAGTTGATGAGTCTCTTTGCAAAGAGATTCTTCAAGATGGGGAGAAAAGAATTCAGAAGTAAATCATCAAGGAGTGATGATAAACCAAGGTATGACAAAACTCCTTCTAAAGAGATTATCTATTTTGGTTGCAGGAAACCTGGACATATTCTTCCAGAATGTCCAGAAAACAAGCATAAGGAAAGGAGAAAGGAGAAAGACTCCAAGAAGCACTCCAGCAAACCATCCTCCTACAAGCACAAGAAGAAGGAGAGATGGTTTGTTGCAGAAACATGGAGTGACACTGAAGAATCATCTTCCTCAAGCTCTAGTGAAGATGAAGAAGAAGCAAAGGCCAAAGAAATGTGCTTTGTGTACAACCCCATATTCGCTGAGTCAGACCAGGAGGCACCAACATTCACAATTAGGCTAGCCAGAGGAGTTCCCGCCCTAAACGAAGTTCTCGCCCAAGTAGGCGGGAACGCTTGCGCTTGCGCCAAGCTCCTGTCTTGAAGGAGTTCTCGCCTACAAGCAGGCGAGACCGCTTGCGCCGGGCTCTGGACAGAATGCTTTCGGCTCAGAGCTCTCGTCGGGTGGGGCCCAGTGCCCTAGGTGAAATGACCTAATTACCCTCAAAACAGCGGGATTTGGCTATTGGCAGATCAACAAAGGGTATTTCAGTAATCTCAGGTCAGAAAAAGGCTATAAATAGACCCATAAGGACTCCTTAGAAGGCAAGCTTTCACAATCTTCCAAATTCCAGTTCTTTCTGAGGAGCTCATAGCCCAGCTTTTGGATTTGGAGGGGAAGCTCTCAAAGATCTTCCGGGTGTGAGGTGGGACCTCCCTGCTGAGGCTTTGGGTCAGTCCAGGGATCTTTGAATCTAGTCGAGGGTTGAGGCTTGAGAGAAGTAGGTGTTGGCTGCGCCCCTGTTTTGAACTCCCGTTGAGGTCATTTTTGGCTTCAACAGTTCTGGTGCGGTGAGCGTGGAAAGCAGCTGATACAAGAAAGCCTTGAGTTTTGTCCCATGGCTGGAGGTGAAGGTGAAGGGTCTGGTTCTGGAGGCTCCCCCACCCGGGGAGAGGAAGCGACGAGGAAGATGCTGGATGAATTCAGGCGAGAAGTCCTGCAGACTATCAGCTTGGGCTTCTCGACCCGAAGCGAGTGGGCCACCCCTCAGGTTCCGATAGAGGAGGTCCTGCTATTGGGCGAGAATGCCCCTGGATAGTGCCAGGGGAAGGAGGTCACGGTGGAGGCTGACGAAAGGGACGTGGCGGCGCGAGAGCTCTTCCCAAGCCAGTGCACAGACAAGGAAGCTTTGATAGATTTGGGCGAGAGGGAGGAGGCAGTGCGAGAGCACTTCCCTGGGCACGGTCTCGCGGATCGGGCCAGCTAGCCGAGGCTACGGGACGTGCCCTCTCGCCAGGCAGGAGGCGAGAGCCCATTCAGCGAACTCATCATCTTAGCTCCGGTACTGGAGGGGTTCTGGGAGCCTGACATGTCCTACTACTCAGGAAAGGATGACCCTGTACAACACATACAGTGGTTTAAAGATGTTGTTTCGATAAAGTAGATGACGGATGCCTTCAAGTGCCGGCTATTTGCCATCATGTTGAAGGAGAAGGCTCGATACTGGTTCCACCAGTTGCAAGCAAGGTCGATCTACTGCTTTGAAGATCTGTGAAGAAGTTTCCTGTTGAGGTTCTCAACATCGAAGAAGCGGAAGAATGAGGCGGAGTGCCTATTTACGGTGAGGCAGAAGCTGGATGAGACACTAGGTCACTATGTCGACCGATTTCAGGAAGAGATCCTCCTGGTCTAGGAGGTCCCAGGGTACACGTTGATGCTCGCCTTTACCCTGGGGCTGAGGCCGGGATTCTTCAGTATGGAGTTGAAGAGAGTACCCCCCTCTCCTTTGAGGAGATCATGGAGAGGGCGGCAAAGGAGATAGACTTCGAGAGAGTAAACCCAGCATTCGCCAGGAAGTTGGCCAGGCTGGCGGAGGATGATGTGAAAGAACCTACAGCAGGAAGGCAGAAGGTGCCGAGGGAGCAGAGGGAGCAGAGAGAAGAAAGGAGTAGGGAAGAGCCCCGAAGGCAGGGGCAGTAGCAGGGATGGGGGGCCCGGGTGCCGAACAACCGGTTGGGTTGGAGGCCCCAGGAAGGTCGCCCCCAGGGCCAAGGAGGAGGCTATCATGGAAGGAATAATCTACGGGAACCCAGGAGGTTCGGCCAACCGGCGTGGAGGCAGGAGCGAAGGGGTCGTGTCCTGCCGCCGCAAGAGGCCATGGAGGTGGGCAGAGGAAGAGGAGTTCGAGGAGCAGGGAGAAGGGGAGGAGGAGAAGGAAGAAGGGGTAGGGTAGCGTTGCTCTTTTGTGACTTCCACCAGGAGGAGGGTCACGCAACGACCACCTGCCCGGTGTTCTTGGAAATGAGGGAAGCAAGAGGAGCAGGGAGGTAGGATCCGTCGGTTAGGATCGTGGAAGTACAGTAGGAGGAGGTGTAGGATAGGTGCGAAGATCGAGTAGACATGGGAACACGGGGAGGAATCAGGGTGATTCACGGAGGAGTGGGGATCGAGGCAACTCACAAGGGGAGCCTGCAAACCATGTACCGAAGGGGGGTCGCCTCTACCTCCCAGACTCCCCCACCGGAAGAAAAGATCACCTTCTCGTCGGCAGACATGCCGGACTACGAAGATCTGTTCTGTGACGCCATGGTGATCCAGACGGCGGTGGAGAATTTCACAGTCTCAAGGATAATAGTAGACAACGGAGCTCGGTAAATGTTATCTTCAAGAAGGCTTTCGATGAGATGAGGGTTGAAGGGAAGAGGATCTTGGCTTCGAATGGACCGCTGTTCGGGTTCTCTAGAGAGAAGGAAGTGTAAGGGGGAGTAGAGTTGTACGTGAAGTTGGGGGGCATGTCACGGAACTGCAGGTTCGTGATCGTGGACGCCCCAAGCAGCTATAACGCCATCTTTGGGCGCCCCATCATCAGCGCCTTTCACTGCGTCCCCTCCTCATTTCATCAGTGCCTCAAGTTCAACAATGGAGGGGTGCAGGTCAGGGTCAGAGGGGACCCGAAGGTGGCAAGACAGTGCTACGTTATGGCTATCAACACCATATCGTGGATGGCATAGGCAGAGGAGTTGGAGAATGAGATGTCGGCACATGAAGAGGTTGTCGGGGAGGAGATGAGCCTAGAGGAGGTGAGAGAGGAGGCTGAAGAAGAAGTCATAGGGGATGAGATTGAGGAGGAGTAGCAGGGAGGATATGTGCAGGAGGTCCAGGGGGAAGAGGAGCAGGAGAGCCCGGAAGGGGTGATGGAGGTAGAAGAACAATAAGCAGGAGGAGCTGATGGAGAGGCCCAGAGGGGCATGGAAGTCGAGCAGCAGTAGGAGGGGCTGGAGCTAGAGGAAGAGGCAAGGGTCGGCTGGGAGCAGTCGCGGCTGGAGCCGGCCGAGGAAGTGGTGGAGATGGAGGTCTTCACCAGCGCAGGGCAGGTGCAAAGGGTGCGGGTCAGCGGGGGCTTGAGTCCCAAGGCCCGGGAGCGAGTTCGGGCCTGCATTCAAAGCAACATCGACATCTTCGCTTGGTGCGCGACAGACATGCCTGGCATCGATGCGTACGTGGCCTGCCACCACCTGAACCTGGACCCCCACTCTCGCCCCATACGCTAAAAGATGAGAGCCATCGCCACCAAGCTCGAGGAGCCCATCCGCGAAGAGCTCAGGAAGCTCCTGGAGGCCGGTTTCATCTCAGAGATCCAGTATCTAGGATGGATCTCCAATATGGTAATGGTTAAAAGGGGGTGGTAAATGGAGAATGTGTATTGATTTTTATTTGTTAAATAAATCATGCCCTAAGGATTGCTAACCCTTGCCTCAGATCGACGCGCTGGTTGATTCAGCCGTCGGATTTTCTATCATGAGCTTTTTGGATGCTTTTTCAGGTTATCACCAGATCCGGATGCACCCTCCCGATGTCAGGGATGTTTCCTTCATCACGAGGGAGGGGTGCTTCAGTTATAAAATGATGCCCTTTGGGTTGAAGTATGCAGGGGCTACATACCAACGCATGATGGATCGTGTTTTCGGAGATCAGAGGGGGAGAAACTTGGAGGTCTATCGACGACCTAATGATCAAGAGCAAGTGCGTGGATTCGCACCTGAAAGATCTAGAAGAGATGTTCGCCACCCTGACGAGGATCAAGATGAGGCTGAACCCCTTGAAGTGCATCTTCGGGGCCAGCCATGGGAAGTTCCTTGGGCATCTCTTGACTCCGGCAGGGGTGGAGCCTAACCCGGACAATGTAAAGGCCACCCTGGATTTGGAATCACCTCGCGATGCCAAGGAGGTCCAGCGCTTGACAGGCAGCTGGCTGGGCTGAGCAAGTTCCTCTCCAGGTTAGGAGACAAGTGTTCTTCGTTCTTCAAGGTGTAAGACCCCCCCCCCTCCCGGATCCCAAACACGACACGAAGGGGGAGTCTTATGCCCGGAATAGCCGCATTGCGGTAGCATTAGCACACGGGCTAACCTGTACCACAAGACGTCTATTTTGCCGGCTACAACAATATCAATAGAACATGCCTACCTAACCAAATACAATAAGCAAGAGAAGTCAAATCCACACTAAGTATATAATGTCCAAACACATCAATAAATCGAAGCTAAAACATGCTTCTACAATATATCAGAGTACAACTAAACAATGCCCAAACGGGCTACATCAGATTATCAAATACTAACATCAGTAACCGACGGTATCGGCGACACCGTCACTTCAGGCCCTATCGTCCTGGCCAGGATGTCCTACTGCGTAGTCTGCGACTGCTCTACCTACGGCGTGACCTCTTAAAAAGGAAGACTTAGCAACCGTTAGTCGAAACGACTAAGTGGTTTCACATCCGCTCCCCCGGTGAACTCCTCGGCACCGGGCGGAGGGAAGGAACAAGGGTATATATATGTAAGCAAGTAAAGGAAGTACAAGCAGGTGACAATAGTATAAGAGTACAGTATCATAATCATCATTTAATTAAGAGCTACTCTAAACTAGCAAGTATAAGTAACAGCAGGAAAGTAACTTAACTTATAAGAACGCACATACAAACTTATAAGTTAAGGGTCGGGTTACATAAAGTAACTCATCGTATAAGAGTGCCCATACAAACTTATATGATGAGGATCTTGTTGTGCAATGTTATGAAATGCTATGAATGCTATGCAATGACTCACCCATGCACACACATGCAATCGCTATGTCGACACAGACTATAGTTCCCACTTTTCGAGCAGGTAGCTAACCTCTCAGGCATCAGCCGCCGTGGCCAGGCGATGACAGTAGAACGGGCACTTCTACTACTAGGCGGGTATCTACACTACTTCACCTAGGCCTCCGTAAGCCTCAACGCTAAGAACACAACAGCGGAGCCCATGCGCACTATGGCCCAGCGGGAGCCTCAGGTAGATTTGCACCGAGGACCAAGCCCCGAACTGACCTTGTGTGACCAGGAAGGAGCCTCGGAGTGAGCACGAGAACCAAGCCCAACCGTTCACCTGGAACGGAAGGAGCCCCGGGATGTGAACACCGAGTACCAAGCCCAACTGCCCAAAGTTTAACTGTCGACTCCCGTCGGTGTGACGACTGGCGAGCCCGTAGACCTGCCACAAACCCAGGATTACGACACCGCGTGTCGATTCACACCACATGCAAATACCACATCAACATAACATGGAAGGGGCCTCGGAAGTAAGCACGAGGACACAGCCCAACCATCCATCCATACCTTATCTCAACACAACCAAACAAGTGACGGTCAACACCGCACTTACATCCCTTCACAAAACTACCCGTAGGGAGACGACGCTCTAAGTATTGGACTACTAGACTCATTTCATTAATCAAACATGCTCATGGACATAATCTATTCATCTATATGACCTTCCAAATGATGACACGTATTATAAACATGATGCACATATAAAGATCTATCACACTTTCCATTTGATAATTTCATAATATAAACATGAAGTGCACAATTATAAATCTTTCAATTCCTACCAATTCAATTCGTTTAAATAAGATTGCTTCACAATTTGATAATATGAAATCTGATTACTAAGCTACATCAATCATGCAACAAATGATTAATCATAAGGGTTCATCCAAACTAAGTATCTTGCAGTATTAATTCCACCGAATCCATATCCATCTTCCATGCATTAAAGCCCAGAATTTCGGTGCAGGTTGAATCTGGACCGCAAATTCGACCGGATATTACCGGAGCTATTGGAATCCGGTGAAGACGTGTTACCCCACGATGGAAAGGTATTTCTATGGTCTACAACTCTCGTATTCAGACCTTAACCAAGATTTGTAATTATCCTATTTGAAATCGGACTTGGAGTCTGCTGCGTACAAAACACAGTTTCTGCATGCAGGATTTATTGAACACCATTTTCGTTTAGACTTTACCGTGGCTACAGACTTCGCCAGAAGTCGTACAACCATTCGTTGGAAAGGTATTTTCAAGGGCTTCAACTTTCATGGTTAGTAGAAAGCTCGGATCTGGCGATATCATGCTTAGACATGGCCACGAAGTTCGCTGCGCGCAGAATACAAATTCTGCACGCATCTTAAGGCGGAATGAACGGCACCGGTTCATCTTCCTCCTCAAGGTGATCTTCCCAAAACATTCCAGAAAACCTCCCCCTTATTCAACCTCATGAGGCCAATACCCTTCACGAAACCATCCCTTATCATCACATTGAAGAAAGTCGTGGTTGAAGAGATTTAAAACCTAAGACACAAGTCTTAGCATGGTCTTTCCAAGAAAACTCCTCACCATCAAGACTCTCTTTAGTCGATGTCTCGCCTAGGAAAATATCTATAGATATAGCACCAAGGGAGAGGGTAGGAAACTAACATCGGTTCCAGCGGTACCACCATTTCCGGCCATGGATCTTGTAATTCTCCTTGGCGGCATCTTCTCCTTCACGGTGATGGCGGATTTTCTCCTGTAGAACTTGCTCCAGCAGTTTTCTCTCTCACCAGGAGTTCTCACAGGAAATAGGGAATGAAATGAGCATGAAAATGGCTTGGGTTTTCTCTCACCCTTATATATGAAAAGTGACACGGGTAGGGACACGTCCGTGTCCTTACCCGTGTCCTGCCTGGGCGAAGAGGCAACGACAGTTTCCATGTCGGTTCAATATTTGACACGGATAGGGACATGCCCGTGTCCCAACCCATGTCCCGACCCATGTCCATATGACACGGCCGTGTGCCCTGGTCGTGTCCTTCCCGGGATGCATTTCGACGATCTCAACATTTCATCGATCTCGATCAAAATCGTCGACTGGAGAACACGGGTAGGGACACGCCCGTGTCGCTACCCGTGTCATGTTAATTCGTCGAAGTCGATGCGCATTTCGTCGATCTCGACAACTCTCATCGAGTGTAACTCGACACACACGGGTAGGGACACGCCCCTGTCTGTACCCGTGTCACATGGTGTCGACACAGCTCGTCAGTCTCGACACGCCCTGTTGAGTGTAACTCGACATACACGGGTAGGGACACGCCCGTGTCGCTACCCGTGTCACATGGTGTCGACACAGCTCGCCGATCTTGACATGCCTCATCGAGTTCAGCTCGACGCACACGCGCACACGGGTAGGGACACGCCCGTGTCTCTACCCGTGTCCCTTCACAACACTGATTTCACTACTCCTCCACAAGTGCAGTCCAATTCCCTGCACGTCCCAAGACTCGAGTCAACCCTTCTGACTCAAAAACACATATTAGGGGCCTAGAGCGATTCAGGACGTTACAAATCCTATAAAAAATAAAAGATTTCATCCCCAAAATCAGGCTTAGGCTATGGGGAGAAAAGCATAACTGAAAATTAACATATGCTTTTAAATAAAATTACCTTGAGCAAACAACACCGGGTAGCGTTGCTGCATCAAATCCAATGGCTCCCATGTGTACTCCTCCTTCCCATGATTAGACCATAGCACCTTCACCAAGGGTACACTTTTGTGGCGCAAAGTTCTTATCTCGTTGTCAACAATCCGCACCGGCTCTAGTCGCACAGACCTATCTGACGCCACTGCACCATCAGTAGTGGGAATATATTGGTCGGGCCGCAACAGTGTTTTCGAAGGGACGACACATGGAACACATCATGGAGATTCTCTAGTTCTGGTGGCAACTCCAACCGATAGTCCAACGGGCAAATCCTTTCTAGTATAGTTATAAGGCCCAACATACCTTGGGCTGAGCTTTTTCACTCCACGCACCCGTGACACTCCATGCATCGGCTGAATCTTGAGGAACACTTTATCGCCCACTTGGAACTCCACCATCCGGTGCTTTTTATTGTAATATTTCGCCTGTCTACTTTGAGCTTCCAACATGCGAACCCGTATCAATCTCACCGCCGCATCAGTATCATCTATATATTCATCTCTCAATGCCTTCGGATCTTCATCCTGCACCCAAGACAAGGGGGTCCTGCACCTTCTTTCATAAAGGGCTTTATGGGGCGTCATACCGATGCTCGCCTGATGGCTATTATTGTAATAAAATTCCACAAGGGGCAAGAGCCTTTCCCACGGCTCTTCTCTGTCCAACATACATAATCTCAGCAGATCCTCCAATATCCTAATGGTCCTTTCAGACTGCCCGTCCGTCTGAGGATAAAATGCGGTGCTGAAGGTAAGGCGTGAGCCCAAATATGCCTGTACTGCCTTACACTCCTTGGATGTAAACTGACCATCCCGATCCGAAACAATTGTCTTGGACACGCCATGATACTGTACGAATTGCTCCACAAAAAGGCGTACCAAAACATCCACGTGTGCTTCCTTCTTCATTGGAATGAACCGGGCCACCTTTGTTAGTCGATCAACAATAACACACACTGAATCATTCCCGGAGCGGGAAGGAGGTAGCCCATGAAAAAAGTCAATGGAGATATCCTCGAACTTCCATTCGGGAATGGGCAACGACTGCAACAAACTACCGGGACTCCTGCATTCAGCCTTCACACTTTGACAAGCTTCGCAATGTGTAACATAGTAACGAACATCCTTATTCATTCCTGGCCAGCACATGGTCTTCCGTAAGCCGGCGTACATCTTGGCAATACCCGGGTGTACAGAGTATTGAGAGCAATGTGCCTCTCTCAAGATATCCTCCCGGATTTTGCCGCCCTTGGGAATGTAGAGCCGGCCACGAAAATAAATGAGTCCGTCTTTTAGTGTGTACTCATCGGTGGTCCCATCTTCAATTGCCTTGATAATCGGGGATAAGGCCGCATCCATTCCTTGCTCCACCCGAATCCGGTCCCGGATATCACAAACTATGCTCATGTTGGCCAAATACTCCGCATACTCTGCCGAAGGAGCCTTGAATACTAGAGTAATTTCCATCTCCTCGATCATCCTAGCCAACTCCATACTCATCAACCGAGACTCTGGGCTAGAGCCTGACACTTTTCTACTCAAGGCATCGGCTACCGAGTTCACTTTCCCGGGGTGGTAGTTCATGGTGAACTCATAGTCGCATAGAAATTCCAACCATTGTCGTTGTCTCAGGTTCAACTCCTTCTGAGTGTGGACATACTTCAACTTTTGTGACCGGAAAAGATCTCGCAATGGACGCCATATAGATAATGCCTCCAGACCTTCAAAGTGAACACCACTGCTCCCAACTCCAAATCATGGACCGGGTAATTAATTTCATGTTTCTTTAACTGTCTTGAAGCATATGCGATCACGTGCCCGTGCTGCATCAGTACCGCTCCCATCCCTTGATATGATGCGTCAGTGTAAACCTGAAATCCTTCCTTCCCAGATGGAAGTGCAAGGATGGGAGCGGAGGTAAGCCTATCCTTCAGCTCTTGGAACGCCGCTTCACATTGTTGTGTCCACTTAAATGGCACACCTTTCTTCGTCAATGAGGTAAGAGGAAGGGAAACCTTTGAAAATCCTTTCACAAACTTGCTGTAGTACCTGGCAAGTCCAAGGAAACTCCTCACATCGGCCGCCGACTTCAAGGGCGACAACTCTTTCACGGCTGGCACCTTTGCTGGGTCCACTGCTAATCCTGCTCCACTGATCACATGCCCCAAGAAGGCAACCTCCTTAAGCCAGAATTCACACTTGCTAAACTTGGTGTACAAGGCGTGCTCCTTCAATTTCTTCAAAACTAGGGTCAGGTGCTCGACTTGCTCCTCCTCCGTCTTTGAGTAGACCAAGATGTCGTCGATGAAAACAATGACGAAGATGTCGAAATACTGTTCAAACACCTTGTTCATCAGGCTCATGAAGGCCGAAGGGGCATTTGTGAGCCCAAACGGCATTACTGTGAACTCATACAAACCATATCTTGAACTGAAGGCTGTTTTCCGAATGTCCCCTTCTTGTATCCTCAACTGATAGTAACCAGAGCGCAAATCCAATTTAGAAAACCAATGTGCTCCCACTAATTGATCGAACAACTCGTTGATCCGAGATAGCGGATAAGTGTTCCGCACCATCAACCGATTGATTTCCCGATAATCTATGCACAATCGCAGGGTTCCATCCTTCTTCTTCACGAACAGCACAGGGGCTCCCCAGGGTGATGAACTGGGGCGAACGAACCCTGACTCCACCAGTTCTTGCAATTGAACTCTAAACTTCGCAAGTTCTTTCGGGGTGATTGATTAATTGTAAATATACATATTTTTTTGTACATTAATTTAGTCGTTTTCATTTCTTTTCGTCATTTTTACATGTTTTTGCTTAATTAATTGCTTCTTTTTTGTAAATAATTTACTGACTTGGTTTATTTTTATGTTTCAGAAAATATCAAAAATCTGCCACAAAAAAGTCAAGTCACGCCCGTGACTTACTGGTCAAGTCCGTGACCAGGGCGTGACAATGCAAAAATCGTGAAATCAGCAGTTTTCGTGAAGAAAAGCTTGACACGCCCGGGGTCACACCCGTGTCACCCGACACGGGGCGTGACCCAAGCCTCCTCCACCCACTTGATGTTTTCAGCTCGACGTTCGTTGACCCCTCGACACGTATAGAGTCACGCCCGTGACCTAGAGCGTGACTCCTCTTCCCGCTCGACATTTTTCAACTCAACATTTTCCGCTTGACATTTGTCGAGTGTCAACACCCCGATACGCCCAGAGTCACGCCCATGACCTGGGGCGTGACTTCTCCACCTGGCCGACAAGACGCGCACGACGACTTTCGGCGCGACCCGCGCCAAGATCCACCTCCTTGACATGCCCAGCGTCACGCCCGTGACCTGGGGCGTGACCAACGCGAGACTGACACATGTCCAGCCCGAAGTGCACTTTGATGTCAAATCGACGGCCGCCATCATGAATAGTGTCGACACCCCCCCTGACACGCCCGTGTCAGAGGACGTGTACTTGTAAATTTTCTACCTATAAATAGCTGTGTTCTGCTTGAGTTCTTGTTCCCCTTTTGGATCCATTTTGTGTTGGGGAGATGCTGTTAGATGTATTTCCAAACCCTTGCAAGGGATTTTCTCCCTCTCTCTCTTTTATTTTTATATTAGCTTTGTAATCGTTTTTAGACTTAATAAAAATGTAGATTGTTTCCCATTTCATGGTTTTGGAATGCATCTATGTGCCCCTCTCTTATACAATCTTATTTATGCTTTGTTTTAGCTTTATTTTCTTGTCTTTTTAATACGTGTGTGTGTCTGTATGAGTTTAGCTTTTTAGTTTTATGTTTTAGTTAATTTTCTTACTTAGTTTTGTTAACTTAGGTTTTTATAGCTTTCCATTTCATTGTTATAAACCCGTAAAAATGATTTCAAGGTGATTTTCATTTCTTTTAACTTAGATTTTTCTTTTTAGGATGTAAAACTTTTTCGTTCATTTCATTTTATTTTCACTTTTTAATCAATTTTACGGAGTTATAAGAATGATTATATAGTTGTTTTAATTTTTCATTCACTTAGTTTTTCATTTTAAACTTTTGCTCTTTTAATTTTTTCGCTCTCTTTTTATGCATTTCTACCGCATTCTAGCGGTAGAAATGTATTCGTTTTAATTTTTCGAGCATTTTCGTTTTTGCATTTATTTGCAACCCTTTTGCTCATTTTATTTTTATTTCACTTTTTATGCATTTCTAGCACATTCTAGCGGTAGAAATGCAGTCGTTTTAATTTTTGGATAACTTAGCTTTTCTTAATTTTTTGTACTTGCGCATTTATTTCCGCCTACTTGTTAAGAGTTAAATGGCGCTTTGCTTTATTTCAATTCTGTCGAGTGTGTGCGTGTGTTTAATTTCCTGTAGAGTGCGTGTGTTTTACTTTCCTGTAGAGCCCGTGTGTTTTACTTTATGTCGAGAGAGCGTGTACGTGAATTTTACTTTCTGTCGAGTGTGTGCGTGTGTTGCATTTATTTTGTCCTACTCGTTTGAGTAGGACCCGCTTTCTTTCTCCCGTCCACGCATTTGCGCCGGGACTCGCAATTTACAGCTTTCTTCAGTCCTACTCGTTTGAGTAGGACTTGCAATTTACTACTTTATTTCCTGCTTTATTTTCCTGCTTTCATTTTATCGCTTTCATTTACTGCTTTCTTTATTGCTTTCCTCGCAACCCGTCCTCATTCTGATGAGTGACTAATCGTTCTTAGCCCTCAGTATCGAAGAGCATTGGGACAGATAAAATAGCTTAAAATAATTAAAGGTCGTATTTTTCTAATTAATTAATTTCTTAAGGTTTGCACGGGGTTAACGACGCGTAGGACCACATATCGATGTGTGGGCCCTATTTTCGTTTTCCATACGCTAGCCGAGAGGCCGTGCGTATGGACAGATCACCCATTGGCAAAGAGAGTTCCGCACTAACCCTCGAGAGAGGAGGCGCGCCAACTCTACCGGATTGGGTTCCCCACCCAATAGAGGGGTTCTTAGCGTAATGAGGGCGTTAAGAGGAATCCTTCGTCGGACGAGAGCCCGGTCGAATAGTCTTAGCATTCAGGTGAGCGATAGCCCTATAGCTAGGTGAGCTCATTCTAGTAGAACCACCACGACCAAGTCTCCGCATTAATTAATTAGAAATTTAGGATCTCTTTTTATTTAAAGTTTATTTTGGTTCAAATTTTATTCGATGCCGTGGTGTTAAGATTTTCATCGACCCCACCTTCAAGCTTTCTTTTTATGCTTTCATTTTATGTTTTCTGTCTTTTTATTATATATAAAATATTACCCGACAAGTAATTATTGGTAAAATAATAGTCCCCTCCATGGAAGAGTAGAAATAATCAAATCGACCCCGAGAACAATACGACCTCGATATTCTACCAAGAATATCCTGTACTACTCACGATAGGTGCACTTGCCTCCTTTCGTTAAAACTCGATCATCCTTTTTATATCCAAAATAAATAAATACGCGCCCCCGGTTTTCTAAATAAAAAACCACTTCCGCTTTACTTAAATAAAACCGCCGGGTCGCCGCGTGACCGTAACTATTTTTGGAGTTTTAACCTATCAAGTTTTTGGCGCCATTGCCGGGGACATTCGTGTCGTTATTTTCAACCCTGAAAATCTATTAATTTTACTTATATCTATATATATCACAAAAAATTTAAAATGGCCAACAAAAATATAATAATTATAATAATAATAATAATAACTATAAAAAAATTATTACAAAATTATAAAACAAAAAAAAAATTTGAAAAACTTATAAAACTAAAATTTTTTTCAAAAACCTTCAAAACTAAAAATTTGAAAAAACTATAAAACTAAAAAACAAGAAACTAAAAAAAATCAAAAAAATGAAAAAAACGAAAAAAAAATTAACAAAACAAAAAAAATTATTTTCATTATTTTTATGAAAGAAAAACACTATAAAATAAACAAAACTAAAAAATTTGAAAAAACTGAAAAAACTTAACAAAAAATAAATAAAAAACATATATTTTCATTATTTTTATGAAAAAAAACACCTACCTAAAAAATCAACTAAAAAATAAAAAATCTACTTTAAAAAAGAAAAAAAACACAAAACAATAATAATTTGATTTTAAAAAAATGTATATATTTTGCTTATTATCTTTTCACTTGTTTTGCTTCGACGCGCTTAGCCGTATTGTGAGCGCTAGGGCAGCGCATTTCTATCACGCTCATATATCTAAGGCCTTAGCTCCCTTCGAGTCAACCACGCACTTGTCCCCCTATCGCCCGCAACCATTTAGCCGAATTTTTCGTTCTTTGTTTTTTCTATTATTGTTTTACTGTTCTTTCCTCTTCTAATAATAATGCAGGGTTTCGACCCGGGCCTCCCGCACTCATCTACGGGAAGCTTCTACCCACTCCTTTTATTTTTCTTTTTGTACATCTTTTAATTTGTATATTATATGTTCCACATACTTAGATTGCAACATTGATGACAATGTTAGGTTTAAGTATGAGGGTGTTTTCCTATTCTGCAATTTTTATATTTTGTATTTAGCAAAAAATAAAAAAAAAATGCAAAAATCAAAAACTCAAAAAAAATTATAGAACAAAAAGTTAAAAAAAAATCATAAAATAAAAATTCAAAAAAAATGAATTTCTTTTACTTTGTAAATATTTTTTGTAAAAAATTTAATCTTTCTCCCCCCCCCATCTTCTTATTTGTAAAAAAAATGAATTTATTTTACTTTGTAAATATTTTTTGTAAAAAATTTAATCTTTCTCTCCCCCCCCCATCTTCTTATTTGTAAAAAAAAACTCGCATTTTGCATACCTGCGGCGGTCGACTCATCGAACCAACCACCCAAATAGAGTCTGTTTGCGGGCCGCCTTCGAGTTTTTACCTTGTACATTATTTAAAAAAACAAAAAATAAAAACCTTTCTCTTTCCCCACTATTTTTTTGTAAATAACTCTTCTTTCTCATCCCTTTCTTGTAAATAAATCTAAAAAACCAAAAAAAGATTATTAAAACAAAAAATCCTTAAAAAAGAGATAAAAACCTTTAAAAATCCAAAAAAAGACGATAATCAAAATTAAAAAAAAATGATAAAAACTCTAAAAAATCCAAAAATAAATGTTTTGTTTAATTATATAACAAATAAAATCGAATATCTTAATTCTTAACCTTTTTTGCTTTCCAAAAATCTAGTTTCGAGTTAATTTATAAGCGAATTCTTTTTATTTTTTGCTTACTATTCGTTTATTAATTAAAATTTGATAGATTTAAGTGTCTGGGGTTAAGTTTTAAAGAATTTTTTATGTCTTTTCCTTATAAAAGAGAACTTGTTTTTCACCACCACTTCTAATTCTTATAAATAAAAGCTCGTTTTTATGTTAGAAAATAACATCCATGGATTTCAATTATTTCTACCTCATGGTTTTAGAAAGATAGGAACGTTCATTTTAAAAAATTTGCTCTCAAAACTTTTTTATTAAAATCTAGTTTTCTTTTTGAAAAAAATAAACCCACTTCCATTTTTTTTCATATCTTACTTGACATGTTTACCCATATTTTATCCCTTAAAAGATCTTATGTCAATGAGAATAAGATTTCATTCCATAAACATATGCACCCAATATTTAAAAAGATTATATGTTATGGAGTAAGAGAATAAAATTCATTACTCCTACACATATACATTGGGTTATTTTATAATTTATGAAGAAAGAAAAAATTATTATGTGTTAGGAAAATAAGATTTCATTTTCCTAACTATCCAAAAAAAAAATGGAGGTTCGAGAAAAAATTACCTCACCTCAATATTCAAGCTTTCTTCATAAACCACCAAACCACTTAGCCTATTTCAATGATTCTACAATTAATTTAAAATTTTTTGAGAGCATAACTTTTAATTGCATTATTTACTTTAACATTTTTTAAGCTAAAGTTTTTTATGTAAATCCAATCCATCTTTGTTAAACTAACAAAAATAAATTTTTGCTTTCTATTTTATTTTATCTAGAAGTCTTTTTGAAACTCTTCCTCTATTTATAGCATTTCATAAATTAGGATTTAATTCTTTAACCCCGGATGTTTATTTTGATCTTACTTTTAATTAAATCAAGCGGTAGCTAAACTTAGGATTTCTTTTATTCCTTATAAGTTCATCTCAAACTTTTGCTCTGAAATAACAAAAGCTTAAGTATGAGGGTATTTGATGAATTGTAAATATACGTATTTTTGTGTACATTAATTTAGTCTTTTTCATTTCTTTTCGGCATTTTTACATGTTTTTGCTTAATAAATTGCTCCTTTTTTGTAAATAATTTGCTGACTTGATTTATTTTTATGTTTCAGAAAATATCAAAAATCTGCCAAAAAAAGTTAAGTCACACCCGTAACTTACTGTTCACGCCTGTTACCAGGGCGTGACAATGCAAAAACCGTGAAATCAGCAGTTTTCGAGAAGAAAATCTTGACACGCCTGGGGTCACGCCCGTGTCACCCGACACGGGACGTGACCCAACCCTCCTACACCCTCTCGATGTTTTCAGCTCGACGTTCGTCGACCCCTCGACACGCCTAGAGTCACGCCCGTGACCTAGGGCATGACTCCTCTTCCCGCTCGACGTTTTTCAACTGGACAATTTTCGCTCGACGTTTGTCGAGTGTCGATACCCCGACACGCCCAGAGTCACGCCCGTAACCTAGGGCATGACTTCTCCACCTGGTCGACAAGACCCGCGCGACGACTTTCGGCGCGACTCGCGCCCAGATCCACCTCCTTGACACGCCCAATGTCACGCCCGTGACCTGGGGCGTGACCAACGCGAGACCAACACGTGTCCAGCCCGAAGTACACTTTGATGTCAAATCGACGGTCGCCATCATGAATAGTGTCGACACGCCCCCTGACACGCCCGTGTCAGAGGGCGTGTACTTGTAAATTTTCTGCCTATAAATAACTGTGTTCTGCTTGAGTTCTTGTTCCCCTTTTGGATCCATTTTGTGTAGGGGAGATGCTGTTAGATGTATTTACAAACCCTTGTAAGGGATTTTCTCCCTCTCTCTATTTTATTTTTGTATTAGCTTTGTAATCATTTTTAGACTTAATAAAAATGTAGATTTTTTCCCATTTCATGGTTTTGGAATGCATCTATGTGCCCCTCTCTTATACAATCTTATTTATGCTTTGTTTTAGCTTTATTTTCTTGTCTTTTTAATACGTGTGTGTGGGTGTGTATGAGTTTAGCTTTTTAGTTTTATGTTTTAGTTAATTTTCTTACTTAGTTTTGTTAACTTAAGTTTTTATAGCTTTCCATTTCATTGTTATAAACCCGTAAAAATGATTTCAAGGTGATTTTCATTTCTTTTAACTTAGATTTTTCTTTTTAGGATGTAAAACTTTTTCATTCGTTTCGTTTTATTTTCACTTTTTAATCAGTTTTACGAATTTATAGGAATGATTATATAGTTGTTTTAATTTTTCATGCACTTAGTTTTTCATTTTAAACTTTTGCTCTTTTAATTTTTTTCTCTCTTTTTATGCATTTCTACCGCATTCTAGCGGTAGAAATGTATTCATTTTAATTTTTCGAGCATTTCCATTTTTGCTTTTATTTGCAACCCTTTTGCTCGTTTTATTTTTATTTCACTTTTTATGCATTTCTACCGCATTCTAGCGGTAGAAATGCAGTCGTTTTAATTTTTGGATAACTTGGCTTTTCTTAGTTTTTTGTACTTGCGCATTTATTTCCGCCTACTTGTTAAGAGTTAAATGACGCTTTGCTTTATTTCAATTCTGTCGAGTGTGTGCGTGTGTTTAATTTCCTGTAGAGTGCGTGTGTTTTACTTTCCTGTAGAGCGCGTGTGTTTTACTTTATGTCGAGAGAGCGTGTGCGTGAGTTTTACTTTCTATCGAGTGTGTGCGTGTGTTGCATTTATTTTATCCTACTCGTTTGAGTAGGACCCACTTTCTTTCTCCCGCCCACGCATTTGCGTCGGGACTCGCAATTTACAGGTTTCTTCAGTCCTACTCGTTTGAGTAGGACTTGCAATCTACTGCTTTATTTTCCTACTTTCATTTTATCGTTTTCATTTACTGCTTTCTTTATTGCTTTCCTGGCAAGCCGTCCCCATTACGATGAGTGGCTAATCTTTTTAGCCCTCAGTATCGAAGAGCATTGGGACAGATAAAATAGCTTACAATAATTAAAGGTCGTATTTTTCTAATTAATTAATTTCTTAAGGTTTGCTCGTGGTTAACGACGCGTAGGACCACATATCGATGTGTGGGCCCTATTTTTGTTTTCCATACACTAGCCGAGAGGCCGTGCGTATGGACAGATCACCCATTGGCAAAGAGAGTTCCGCACTAACCCTCGAGAGAGGAGGCGCGCCAACTCTACCAGATTGGGTTCCCCACCCAATAGAGGGGTTCTTAGCGTAATGAGGGCGTTAAGAGGAATCCTTCGTCGGACGAGAGCCCGGTCGAATAGTCTTAGCATTCAGGTGAGCGATAGCCCTATAGCTAGGTGAGCTCATTCTAGTGGAACCTCCACGGCAAAGTCTCCGCCTTAATTAATTAGAAATTTAGGATCTCTTTTTATTTAAAGTTTATTTTGGTTCAAATTTTATTCGATGCCGTGGTGTTAAGATTTCATCGACCCCACCTTCAAGCTTTCTTTTTATGCTTTCATTTTATGTTTTCTGTCTTTTTATTATATATAAAATATTACCCGACAAGTAATTATTGGTAAAATAATAGTCCCCTCCATGGAAGAGTAGAAATAATCAAACCGACCCCGAGAACAATACGACCTCGATATTCCACCCAGAATATCCTGTACTACTCACGATAGGTGCACTTGCCTCCTTTTGTTAAAACTCGATCATCCTTTTTATATCCAAAAAAATAAATACGCGCCCCCCGTTTTCTAAAAAAAACCACTTCCGCTTAAATAAAACCGCCGGGTCACCGCGTGACCGTAACTATTTTTGGAGTTTTAACCTATCAACCATTCTGTATGGAGCCATGGATACAGGCTTGGCACCTAGTACTAGATTGATCTAGAAGTCAACCTCTCTATACGGGGGCAATCCTGGCAGCTTCTCAGGAAATACCTCGAGAAAATCCCGCACTACCCGTACATCCTTCACTTCTAATGCTTCTTCCTTCAACTCGAACCATACCATGAAGACCTCATCCCACTTCCGGATCGCTCAGAGATGATCACAACCGCCAAGTGGGAGTTGGAGTTATTTATTGATGGGAAGGCCTTTGATACGCAGGCCACGGTTCTAAGAATGCCGGAGTTCGACATCATTTTGGGCATGACATGGCTGGACTGGCACTTCGCGAGGATCGACTGCGCAGAGAAGCAGATATATTTGAGACATGGAGATTCCGATGTCATCTTCCAAGGTATTGGCTTCGCGCCGCGTTTGATATTGTCTTCTGTTCAGGTTGTAAAATCCCATTGAAATCCTCGGACACAAAGGAGTGTGAGGCACCGGTATCGAATAGCGCATAGGCCGTCTTCCCACCAATAATCACGGTGCATAAGTACCAACAACCAAAACTTATTGCTAGGTGTCTAGTAAGTCTTAATCAATTCAAGTTAGACCATGAAAATATGTTAATTAATTAAATCATACCTGCAATCACATCTTGTGGGTTCCGTTCCTACGCCATGTCAATCGCGTACACCTGATCTCGCAGCCCTTTGTAGAAACGCTTGGCATAACCTCTGTCATCCAACTCGTAAGAATCCGCAAACCATGCGAGATGCTGGAATTCCCGCTGGTATTCTGTAACCGACTTTGATCCCTGCTTTAGTAGAAGATACCTCTGCTCAAGCTCATCTCGGGCAGATGTAAGGATAAAGTGCTCCAAGAAAACACCCGAGAATTCACTCCAACTTATCTCTGTGTAGACCCGACCTTGGAAGGTAGAGCCCATGAGGGACTTCCACCACCTCTTAGCATGTGAGTCCAACACGGACACCGCCAATGTCACTGTCATGTTGGCCGGGCAACGAATACCAGCCAACAACTCCTGAACTGTGTCTAGCCATTCCTCTGTACGTACGGCTGACTCCATCCCAAGGTAGGCGGGAGTGGAGAGAGCCCGGAAGGTGCTCAGCCAGTCGGAGCTCGGGTCCTGTTGTTGCACCGGGGGCTACTGCGCCCTAAAAGCATCGAGGATGACAGTGAGCGTCAGCCCCAACTCAGATTGTTGGAACTGAGTGGGAGTGGGTATGGAGGGCGTAGGAGTGCCTCTCACTTGCTCAACGAGCGCTGGAATCTACACGTAAGACGAAAATGTATAGTCAGGTTGGCCAATATTAAGGTCAAAGTTGGACATACATAGCGTGAATTACATATGGGCACACCACTGCTTCCGCTAAGTCAGTTTGTCCCCAAACTAACTAATCAAACGGGGGTGGCACCATTGTTGAATGACTTCTTTAGTTGAGGATCGTGGCCCTCTGATACCATTTGTTAGACCCCCCTCCCGGATCCCAAACACGGCACGAAGGGGGTATCTTATGCCCGCAACAGCCGCCTTGCGGTAGCATTAGCACACGGGATAACCTGTACCACAAGACGCCTATTCCGCCGGCTACAACAATATCAATAGAACATGCCAACCCAACCAAATACAATAAGAAAGAGAAGTCAAATCCACACTAAGTATATAATGTCCAAACACATCAATAAATAGAAGCTAAAACATGCTTCTACAATATATCAGAGTAAAGATAAACATTGCCCAAACGGGCTACATCAGAGTATCAAATACTAACATCAGTAACCGACGGTATCGACGACACCGTCACTTCAGGCCCTATCGTCCTGGCCTGCCTGTCCTGTTGCATAGTCTGCGGCTTCTCTACCTGCGGCGTGACCTAAAAAGGAAGACGTAGCAACCGTTAGTCGAAACAACTAAGTGGTTTCACATCCGCTCCCCCGACGACTCCTCGGCACCGGGTGGAGAGAAGGAACAAGGGTATATATATGTAAGCAAGTAAAGGAAGTACAAGCAGGTGGCAATAGTGTAAGAGTACAGTATCATAATCAGCATTTAATTAAGAGCTACTCTAAACTAACAAGTATAAGTAACAACAGGAAAGTAACTTAACTTATAAGAATGCCCATACAAACTTATAAGTTAAGGGTCGGGTTACATAAAGTAACTCATCATATAAGAGTGCCCATACAAACTTATAAGAAGTGGATCTTGTTGTGCAATGTTATGAAATTCTATGAATGTTATGCAATGACTCACCCATGCACACACATGCAATTGCTATGTCGACACAGTCTATATTTCCCACTTTTCGAGCAGGTAGCTAACCTCGCAGGCATCAGCCGCCGTGGCCAGGCGGTGATAGTAGAATGGGCACGTCTACTACTAGGCGGGTATCCATACTACTTCACCTAGGCCTCCGTACGCCTCAACGCTAAGAACACAACAGCGGAGCCCATGCGTACTATGGCCCAGCGGGAGCCTCGGGTAGATGTGCACCGAGGACCAAGCCCTGAACTGACCTTATGTGACCCGGAAGGAGCCTCGAAGTGAGTACGAGGACCAAGCCCAACCGTTCAGCTGACACGGAAGGAGCCCCGGGACGTGAACACTGAGGACCAAGCCTAACCGCCCAAAGTCTAACAGTCGACTCCCATCGGTGTGATGACTGGCGAGCCCGTAGACCTGCTACACTATCCTTAACCCAGGATTATGACACCGCGTGTCGACTCACACCACATGCAAATACCACATCAACATAACATGGAAGGGGCCTCGGAAGTAAGCACGAGGACACAGCCCAACCATCCATCCATACCTTATCTCAACACAACCAAACAAGTGACGGTCAAAACCGCACTTACATCCCTTCACAATACTACCCGTAGGGAGACGACGCTCTAAGTATTGGACTACTAGACTCATTTCATTAATCAAACATGCTCATGGCCATAATCTATTCATCTATATGACTTTCCAAATGATGACACGTATTATAAACATGATGCACATATAAAGATCTATCACACTTTCCATTTGATAATGCCATAATATAAACATGAAGTGCACAATTATAAATCTTTCAATTCCTACCAATTCAATTCGTTTAAATAAGAATGCTTCACAATTTGATAATATGAAATCTGATTAATAAGCTACATCAATCATTCAACAAATGATTAATCATAAGGGTTCATACAAACCAAGTATCTTGCAGTATTAATTCCACCGAATCCAAATCCATCTTCCATTAAAGCCCAGAATTTCGGTGCAGGTTGAATCTGGACAGCGAATTCGACCGAATATTCCTGGAGCTACAAGAATCCGGTGAAGACGTATAACCCTACGATGAAAAGGTCTTTCCGTGGTCTACAACTCTCGTATTCAGACGTCAACCTTAGATTTGTCATTATCCTATTTGAAATCGGACTTGGAGTCCGCTGCGTACAGAACACAGTTTCTGCATGCAGGATTTATTGAACACCATATACGTTTAGACTTTCCTGTGGCTACAGGCTTCGCCAGAAGTTGTGCAACCATTAGTTGGAAAGGTATTTTCAAGGGCTTCAACTTTCGTGTTTAGCCGAAAGCCCAGATCTGGCCATATCATTAAACATGGCCATGAAGTTCGCTGCGCGCAGAATACAGATTCTGCATGCATCTTAAGGCGGAATGAACGGCACCGATTCATCTTCCTCCTCAAGGCGATCTTCCCAAAATATTCCAGAAAACCTCCCCCCTTATTCAACCTCATGATGCCAATACCCTTCACGAAACCATTCCTTATCATCACATTGAAGAAAGGCGTGGTTGAAGAGATTTAAAACCTAAGACACAAGTCTTAGCATGGCCTTTCCTAGAAAACTCCTCCTCACCATCAAGACTCTCTTGAGTCGATGTCTCCCCTAGGAAAATATCTATAGATCTAGCACCAAGGGAGAGGGTAGGAAACTCACATCGGTTCCAGCGGTACCACCATTTCCGGCCATGGATCTCGTAATTCTCCTTGGCGGCAACTTCTCCTTCATGGTGATGGCAGATTTTCTCCTGTAGAACTTGCTCCAGCAGTTTTCTCTCTCACCAGGAGTTCTCACAGGAAATAGGGAATGAAATGAGCATGAAAACGGCTAGGGTTTTCTCTCACCCTTATATATGAAAAGTGACACGGGTAGGGACACGACCGTGTCCTTACCCATGTCCTGCCTGGGCGAAGCGGCAACGACAGTTTCCATGTCGGTTCAATATTTGACATGGGTAGGGACACGCCCATGTCCCAACCCATGTCCCGACCCGTGTCCATATGACACGGCTGTGTGCCCTGGCCGTGTCCTTCTTGGGATGCATTTCGACGATCTCAACATTTCGTCGATCTCGATCAAAATCGTCGAATGGAGAACACGGGTAGGGACACGCCCGTGTCTCTACCCGTGTCATGTTAATTCATCAAGTGTAACTCGACACACACGGGTAGGGACACGCCCGTGTCTCTACCCATGTCACATGGTGTCGACACAGCTCATCAGTCTCGACACGCCCTGTCGAGTGTAACTCGACACACACGGGTAGGGAAACGCCCGTGTCGCTACCTGTGTCACATGGTGTCAACATAACTCGCCGATCTCGACATGCCTCATCGAGTTCAGCTCGACGCATACGTGCACACGGGTAGGGACACGCCCGTGTCTTTACCCGTGTCCCTTTACAACACTGATTTCACTACTCCTCCACAAGTACAGTCCAATTCCCTGTACGTCCCAGGACTCGAGTCTACCCTCCTGACTCAAAAACACACACTAGGGGCCTAGAGCGATTCAGGACGTTACACAAGGTGCTGCGAGGGAATCAAAAGTTTGAGTGGACCGCCGAGTGCGAAGAAGCCTTCCAAGGGCTGAAGAGATAGCTCTCTCAGGCTCCTCTGCTTCAGAGCCCAAAAGAAGTGGAGGACCTGACCGTGTACCTTGGAGTAGGAGCTGAGGCGGTAATGTCACAACCCGCATTTCCCCAAGGAGTACATCGTATCAGAGTAAGAGGAAGTACGTGTTATGATGCTGCGTCGTGCAGGGGATAACTGCACACGCTCAAGAAAAGCCTCGATGCTTACTTAGTAGTTGAAAATCATCAGTTATATGGAAGAAAACTGTTTAGTTTGATGGTCGTATCCCTCGGCCTTAGGAATCAAAATGTGTGTTTGTACGCGGCGGAAATACTTTCGTTTACTTATGACGATCTCCTATATGCATTCTAGATTTATAATAATATAAGAAATCATCCTTTTTACATTGTTTAGAAAATAGTTGTTAGGTGACCAAAACATGTAATGCATGTTATACAATAATTGGTTTTGTTTCGCTTACAAATACCTAATGCAACCTACCATAAACCCTTCCCAAGAGCAAGTAGACATCATCTCATCCAAATGATTCATAGTAGCAGTCTAGCATTCATATGTAGCAAGTAAAGAAAACCACCAATGGCCGCCAACAAGCTGACACGAACCCATTGGGGCGTATGTATGTATGTACACCAAAGTAAAGAACTACCTCGCTAAGTAAGCTTGGCTAGCTCCAAAGAGACTCTACCCAAGCACTAGCCGCTCAGCCGGCTACAACCTGCACCTGAGGCATTCAAGAAAGAACACCTCAGCAATCATCAAAGCTACACAAAATAGAGCATTAAGTTCATCAAATATAACGAAGGGGCTTACCGACCCCGTAGACATTTCATGTAAATGAGTGAAAAGAACAGGGTGGAGAATAAGTGTTAAACACTGCCAACCCAACACGTAACGCAACAAGTGCATGAAATTTTCATCAAGTCCTGCTCAACCCGCAGAAGCAAAAAGGCAATATACCTATACGCCCATTCCATCATCTTGATAATAAGAAACAACTATACAAGTGAAACATAAGCAGCAGTTAAGTTCGATTCCGCAAGGGTCTTTTGGTGGCGGCCCTAAAGTGGAACACACCAATAAAAGGCAGCCCAAATCGGGGCCAAAACGGTGCTCTACACCATAAAACAAAATCCGATGATCACCAAGACTGAAACCACACCACCCCTTACCGAACCCTCACACAAAATCTCCTGCCATGGTTCACAATTTGCCCGCAAAACTCATCATAATCCAAGCTATACCCGTTTCCTTTCATCGTCCTCACTCATGACTACAAATTACCCAAGTTATGTCAAACTTGATAGAATTTGGGTCTCTACTTCACCATAAGCGAACCCCACAAGTAACAACATTGATTAAACACAACAAGCTCGCGAATCATAGGAACAAGAAAGGTAGCTAATATAGAAATATAAGATAAAACACGAAAAAAATGAGATGAACAATAGGTAAGCATCTAGCTTGGGAAATTCTTGAAAGACAAGATAATTTATGCTTGTGAGTCCTAAACAATAGTAGAGTAACAAGGCTAACTAATTTAGACAAAAGTGAGCTGCAAAACAAGAAGAACAAGCTAATAAAGTTGAATGGGGAAAACTAGCTAAACTTGCACAATCACAAACAACAAGAAAACAAGATTGGCAAGGGTGAAGAACACCGCTTGCCTGAACCGAGATGACACCGCGATGGCTGCTCCTCTTTTTGTCCTTCCCTTTCCTTAGCTTTTCTCCCTTGCTTTCACTTTGAGAATGAAGAAGAAGGTGAAATGAGGAGGAGAAATCTCTTTTTCGGCCTTATTTCCTCCAGAACGGAGATGGACCATTTGATCCAGAATCAAAGAAATGAACGGCACAAAAAAAACAGGAAAAAAATTAATTTTCGGCCCTGACACGCCCTGTGACACGCCCGTGTCACCGGCCGTGTCACTTAAGCGGTGGACAACCACCTCACCTCAAAACAGTACATGACCTGTGACACGCCCGTGTCACAGGCCGTGTCCCTGAATACGCCTATCTACACGGCCGTGTCACACGGCCGTGACACAGCCCACAGCGCCCACCAAACAACCCGAGACGGACACGACCTGGGGACACTCCCGTGTACCAATCCGTGTCACCTCTACTCGACACTCGTCGAGCGAATTTCGTCGAGCGACGTTCGTCGACCGTGGGACACGCCCTGTGACACGCCCGTGTCCCCTTCTCTCGACACTCGACACTCGTCGAGTGAATTTTGTCGGGCAAAGATCGTCGAGAGTGGGACACGCCCTTTGACACGCCCGTGTCACAGGCCGTGTATCCCCTTCTCTCGACACTCGACACTCGTCGAGTGAACTTCGTCGAGCGAAGTAAGTCGAGAGTGGGACACGCCCTGTGACACGCCCGTGTCACAGGCCGTGTACCCCTTATCTCGACAATCGACACTCGTCGAGTGAACTTCGTCGAATGAACCCGGGACACGCCCTGTGACACGCCCGTGTCACAGGCCGTGTACCCCGACACGCCCTGGGACACGGCCGTGTCCTAGGCCGTGTCACCCAAATGCGCTCCAGATCTTTAACCTATTACCCCTCTCCCCTGCTACAAAAACCTGCAGCCAGAATTTTGGCACCTGAAGGAGTAAAACCAGGAAACACGATTTTATCTACTAACGCCACATCTTCCATATAATCAACCCGCATTGAGCAACACGACTCAGGCTCGAGAAAGTGCAAGCATTCCCTAAGAGGCCTCACCGAGTCCCCAAATTGTACTCCGGCTTGCTGGGGAATCGTGCAACTAGGCTACCAAAACAGCCACTCGCAAGCCCGCGTGAACCATGCTCGAACAACGGTCAGAGCCAACGCAACGCCCATCACGCGTAGGCAATCATTCAATGAAGAAAAAATTCGGGGCGTTACAATCACTCCCCTAACAAAAAGTTTCGCCTCGAAACTTTTCAATACTTCGGATATCAATTAAAGAAGGAATCAAACAAAAACATTCAGGCCCATACCAGCTTACTTTATGGAAATAAATGAGGGTGAGCCACCCTCATCGTTGACTCGAGCTCCCACGTCGCTCTTTCCACATTCTTTTTTTTCCGCAACACGCGATCTTGGGAATCCAAAATACGGATGGACATCTCCACATAAGAAAGGTTTGGCGCCAATTGCGGCACAAAGTCCAAAACTTGCTTGTCATCCCGCACACACTTTCGAAGTTGGCTGACATGAAACACGTCGTGAACATCAGGAAAGTTCACGGGTAACTCGACTTTGTACGCGGATGCACCAACCCGCGTAAGAATCTTGAAGGGGCCCACAAATCTTGGGTCTAATTTGCGCTCTTTTCCAAACCTTTTCATGCCAACCATTGGGGAGACTTTTAGGAAGACAAAATCCCCCACAGCAAACTCTAACTCCGACCTTCGCCGGTTGGCGTACTTTTCATATCGCTCTTGGGCGATTCAGAGCTTCTCCCGAATAAGTCGTACGGCAACTTCCATGTCCTCGAGCGCCTCTGGGCCCAACAAAGGCCGCTCGCCAATCTCAGCCCAAAATAGGGGAGTCCGACATCGTCGCCCATATAAAGCTTCGAACGGAGCAATTTGCAAGCTTTCTTGATAGCTGTTATTATATGCGAATTCCATAAGCCGCAAACGTTCATCCCATGCTCCGCCATATTCAAGAATGTAGCATCGAATCATATCTTCCACGATTTGGTTTGCTCGTTCCGTTTGGCCATTCTTCTGAGGGTGGTAAGCAGTGGAATACCTCAAATCCGTCCCCAAACCCTCTTGTAGACTCTTCCAGAAATGAGAAGTAAATCGGGAATCCCGGTCTGAAATGATATTGACTGGCACACCATGCAGTCGGATAATCTCGTTTAAATATAACTCCGCTATTGTCTTCATCGGGTAATTGATTTTAAATGGTATGAAGTGAGCACACTTGGTCAACCTATCCACGATCACCCATACAGAGTCATGTCCTCGTGGAGATCTTGGTAAGCCTGTAATAAAATCCATGGAAATGCTTTCCCACTTCCATGTTGGAATCCCCAATGGCAGGTCTCCCATGACCAGCTTTCTCCCGCTTGCAGGTATGACATTCAGATACAAATTGCGCTATATCTCTTTTCATTCCATACCACCAGACAATTTGTTTCAAATCATGATACATTTTCGTTGAGCATGGATGGTAGGCCATACTTGAGCCATGTGCTTCCCTACATACCATATCGCGAATGTCTTCAACTGCGGGGATACAAAATCGACCGCGATATTTTAACGTGCCTGCGCCATCAATAGCAAAATCTGGTAATTCACCTTTTTCAGTCCGAAGAAATAAATATAAAAGATCAGGATCCTCCTTTTGTTGTTGTCTTGCAAGCACCATCCATGAAGGTTCTTCTACTACCGAATGACTTTGCGGTTCATATCTTCCCACAGAAATATCCATCAATAGAAATTCCTCCACTAGACGGTCGGCTGAAAGATTAAATAATTTACCTGTCTTCCGACTCAAAGCATCGGCCACAACATTAGCTCTTCCGGGATGATACTGAATCTCCACATCATAATCATCTACATATTCAAGCCATCGCCATTGGCGCAGATTAAGTTCCTTTTGCGTGAAGACGTACTTCAAACTTTTATGATCCGTAAAGATTTTACACTGCGCGCCGTAAAGTAAGTGTCTCCACAACTTCAATGCAAATATCACCGCTGCGAACTCCAAATCATGCGTCGGGTAGTTCTTTTCATGACTTTTCAATTGCCGAGACCCGTACGCAATCACCTTTTTGTCTTGCATTAAAACACATCCCAGTCCAACGTGCGACGCATCCACAAACACTTCATAATGTATCCCTTCTGTCGGTAAGATCAACACAGGAGCGGTACATAACCTGTTCTTGAGTTCAAGGAATGATGCATCACACTTGTCATTCCAATCAAACGCCACATTATTCTGGGTTAAGCGAGTCAAAGGTGCGGCCAACGTAGCAAAACCTTCTACAAATCTGCGATAATAGCCGGCAAATCCCAAGAAGCTCTGAATCTCCTTGGGTGTCTCCGGTCTCCTCCACTCCATGACTGCAGCAATCTTTTCGGGATCCACTGAAATTCCATGTTGATTAATAACATAACCCAGGAATGCAACCTTAGGTAACCAAAACTCACTTTGCTTAACTTGGCGAATAACTTTTGGTCTCGCAAAGTGGCCAATACCAATCGCAGATGCTGTTCATGCTCCTCGGCACTGCGGGAGTAGACAAGAACGTCGTCAATAAAAACCACCACAAACCTATCCAAGTAGTCATTGAACTCTCGGTTCATCAGATCCATGAAGGCTGATGGTGCGTTGGTCAAACCAAACGACATCACAAGAAATTCAAAATGGCCATGCCTCGATCGAAAGGCAGTTCCGCGGAATATCAGACTCCCGAACCTTTAGCTGATGATAGCCCGAGCGGAGATCAATCTTCGAAAATACTGAACTGCCACACAGTTGATCAAACAAATCATCAATTCTTGGCAGTGGGTACTTGTTTTAATCGTCACCTTGTTCAATTCCCAGTAATCGATGCAAAGCCGCATCAACCCGTCTTTATTCTTCACAAATAACACCGGTGCACCCCAAGGTGATGAACTTGGCCTGATAAACCCCTCTGCCAATAAGTCATCCAGCTGGGTACGCAACTCTGCTAGCTCACGTGGGGCCATTCTGTACGGCGCTTTCGCAATAGGCCGCGTACCCGGCTCCAAATCAATGACAAACTCGACATCACGATCAGGGGGAAGACCAGGAAGATCAGTAGGAAAAACATCTGGAAATTCACACACAATAGGAATCTCCTCCAAACGTGGCAAAACAGCACTAGTCCCCACCACTGAGACTAGACAAGCAAAACAGTCGGAACAAACAACGTCCGAACACATACCGCCGAAATCCCTGGAGAATCCTGGCAAGATTCACCAGAAACACTTCCCGGCTGACCATTGTCCTTGATAAAATCCAAGCTCTTTCCTTTGCACTGGATGACAATGTCATAGCGGAATAACCAGTCCATGCCCAAGATAACGTCAAAATCTTCTAACTCGATTACCTTGAAATCAGCCTTCACTAAGAAATCCCCCAACAGAATGGGACAATTAAGAAGACCCCAGTCTACAACCACAGAAGCACCGGAAGGAAACCTCACCAAAAAGGCATTCCCCACTCGATCTGGTGTCAAATGATACCGATCCAGAAAGGTTCGAGCCACAAATGAATGGGTCGCGCCAGAATCGAAGAGAACACGCGCCCAACGGTTCTTTACCTTAAAGTTTCCTATAAGGGTACATATGTAGCTAAGAACTACGCGTAAGAGTCATAAACAAAACGTGAACCAGAGGAATGAATCGAACCTGAGTTAACCTGAGGGGACATCTGAGCTTCCTCTGAAGAAATCACATTTAACTTCCCCTTTTCTTTATCCAAACGCGGAGGCGGAGGCAAAGCCTGGAGTGTCATTGGCTGTAGCACGGGTTGGTTTTGTGGGCACCTTGCCTTGAGATGTCCCTGTTTACCACACTGAAAGTGCACCTTGTCTTTGACCCAGCAGCGGCCCACATCATGACCTCTTCCCCCACAACTTGTACACTCCAAGCCTCTGGTTGGAGCACCCTGAATGGCGTGCACCTGCTCCTTATTCTGCATGCCCAATCGCTTGAAACATCGCTCAAACGAGTGACCTGCTCGGCCACAGAAGCTACACGTCTCCTTATTCTTCTTTCTCCCAGAAGCTTCTTGGGAGCTTTTTCCCTTCCACGAGCTTTCTTTTGTCCTGCCTCATCAACTGCCCTCTTTATTTTGCATTGTCTATCGCTTCAACCTTCAAAGCAGCCTCAACCACACTAGTATAACTCGTCGCTCCATAAGCACTTGCGAACTGCTGAACGTCGCTGCGGAGTTCGCCAATAAATCTCTTCACTCGGTCAGCTTCTGTAGTCACCAAGCCCAGAGCGAACCGACTTAGCTTACTAAACTCAATTTCATACTAACTAAATGTGAGTTTCCTCTGCTTCAGGTACAAGAAGTCATTCATCAGGCGGTCCCTTTAAACTGACGGTAGAAACTTGCGCCGTAACATTTCTTTAAAGGCTTCCCACGAACATCCCGCCACTAGGCTTTCCTTTTCTCGCAACCACCAACTTTTAGCCAACCCTTTTAGTTGATAGGCGGCAAGCATCACCTTCTGGTCCTCGGTAATGCCATAATAAACAAACATCTCTTCCAACGTGATCACCCAATCATCCAAGATCACAAAGTCTGCTTTTCCATCACAGGTAGGTGGTCCAAGTCGCTGAAACTGCGAGATAAACGTCATCGCAGGAGGAACCACAACTGGGGGTATCAATGCCACGGAAGGAGTAGAAATAGTGGGGCCTCTGACAGTCTCTTGCACTCTTGGTGCCAGCCCAGACATCGCTGATGACATAGCTTGGAGCTGGGACTGCACTTCCTTCACCTGCCTCGTCAAAGCCTCATTACTTTGGCGTAGACTATCCATCAGAGCATTATTCTGCGCGCCCGAAGACTCGCCCTCAGATTGGGGAGTTTGCCTTGTCACTGGACGCTTCGACATCCTAAAAACCATTTCACTCGATATCAAACTCAAACCCAACAATCAACACATAACTACTATATACAGACAATACACGTATAAATATGAACATCAACTGCTAACTTGCTCTGGGAGTTTGAGAATGATGTTATGCCTAGCCTGCGATGACTCACCGTCATCCCACTAACTTGTGCCTAAATCATGAATGCATGAATTCCTTTGACCCAAAACCATGTGTGTACAGGTGTCATCATGTAAATCTTAGCTTGGCACGTTGTGCTCATGCAATGTTATGTTATGCGTGTTGTGCTATGCATTCTAGAAAAGGCCTTATTGCATGCCATGAGCGGTCGTACGCATCACAATGCTATGCATCCCATACTACATAGCATTGCATGCAACGAATAAAAGATAACGTGCTAGTCGCATCCATGTGGTAAGGTTATGAATCCCACACTACATAACCCGCACATGTTGCCCCTATGGTGGATCCATATATAACCACATATTATGCATCCCATACTACATAATATGCCCCGTATACTTCTGTTCATGCCATGAGTGTAGTGTTCGTGCTTCGGCCAAGATGTACTGGTGGCACCTCGGTGTGTGTATCCTATGTTGATGATTCGTAATGTTTACTACAAGGACAGTTTGCCCGAACAATTGTCAAGCAAACCTCCCTCTGATAACAACTGTCACAACCCGCATTTCCCCAATGAGTACATCGTATCAGAGTAAGAGGAACTACGTGTTATGATGCCGCGTCGTGCAGGGGATAACTGCACACGCTCAGGCAAAGCTTCGACGCTTACTTAGTAGTTGAAAATCATCAGTTATATGCAAGAAAACTGTTTATTTTGATGGCCGTATCCCTCGGCCTTAGGAATCAAAATGTGTGTTTGTACGCGGGGGAAATACTTTCGTTTACTTATGACGATCTCCTATATGCATTCTAGATTTATAATAATAAAAGAAATCATCCTTTTTACGTTGTTTGGAAAATACTTGTTAGGTGACCAAAACATGTTATGCATGTTATACAATAATAGGTTTTGTTTCGCTTAAAAATACCTAATGCAACCTACCATAAACCCTTCCCAAGAGCAAGTAGACATCATCTCTTCCAAATGATTCATAGTAGCAGTCTAGCATTCATATGTAACGAGTAAAGAAAACCACCAATTGGCGCCAACAAGCTGACACAAACCCATTGGGGCGTATGTGTGTCTATACCCCAAAGTAAAGAACTACCTCGCTAAGTAAGCTCGGCTAGCTCCAAAGAGACTCTACCCAAGCACTAGCCGCTCAGCCGGCTACAACCTGCACCTGAGGCATTCAAGAAAGAACACCTCAGCAATCATCAAAGCTACACAAAATAGAGCATTAAGTTCATCAAATATAACGAAGGGGCTTACCGACCCCGTAGACATTTCATGTAAACGAGTGAAAAGAACAGGGTGGAAAATAAGTGTTAAACACTGCCAACCCAACACGTAATGCAACAAGTGCATGAAATTTTCATCAAGTCCTGCTCAACCCGCAGGAGAAAAAAGGCAATATACCTATACGCCCATTCCATCATCTTGATAATAAGAAACAACTATACTAGTGAAACATAAGCAGCAGTTAAGTTCGATTCCGCAAGGGTCTTTTGGTGGCGGCCCTAAAGTGGAATGCACCAATAAAAGCCAGCCCAAATTTGGACCAAAATAGTGCTCTACACCATAAAACAAAATCCGGTGGCCACCAAGGCTGAAACCACACCACCCCTTACCGAACCCTCACACAAAAGCTCCTTCCATGGTTCACAATTTGCCCGCAAAACTCACCATAATCCAAGATATACCCATTTCCTTTCATCGTCCTCACTCATGACTACAAATTACCCAAGTTATGTCAAACTTGATAGAATTTGGGTCTCTACTTCAGCATAAGCGAACCCCACAAGTAACAGCATCGATTAAACACAACAAGCTCGTGAATCATAGGAACAAGAAAGGTATCTAATAGAGAAATATAAGATAAAACACGAAAAAAATGAGATGAACAATAGGTAAGCATCTAGCTTGGGAAATTCTTGAAAGACAAGATAATTTATGCTTGTGAGTCCTAAACAATAGTAGAGTAACAAGGCTAACCAATTTAGACAAAAGTTATGTGCAAAACAAAAAGAACAAGCTAATAAAATTGAATGGGGAAAACTAGCTAAACTTGCACAATCACAAACAACAAGAAAACAAGATTGGCAAGGGTGAAGAACACCGCTTGCCTGAACCGAGATGACACCGCGATGGCTGCTCCTCTTTTTCTCCTTCCCTTTCCTTAGCTTTTCTCCCTTGCTTTCACTTTGAGAATGAAGAAGAAGGTGAAATGTGGAGGAGAAATCTCTTTTTCGGCCTTATTTCCTCCAGAACAGAGCTGGACCATTTGATCCAGAATCAAAGAAATGAACGGCACAAAAAAACTGGAAAAAATTGATTTTCGGCCCTGACACGCCCTGTGACACGCCCGTGTCACCGGCCGTGTCACTTAAGCGGTGGACAACCACCTCACCTCAAAACATTACACGGCCTGTGACACGCCCGTGTCACAGGCCCTGTCCCTGAACACGCCTATCTACACGGCCGTGTCACACGGCCGTGACACAGCCCACAGCGCCCGCCAAACAACCCGAGAAGGGTACGGCCTGGGGACACGCCCGTGTCCTAAGCCGTGTCACCTCTACTCTACACTCGTCGAGCGAATTTCGTCCAGCGACGTTCGTCGACCGCGGGACACGCCCTGTGACACGCCCGTGTCACAGGCCGTGTCCCCTTCTCTCGACACTCGACACTCGTCGAGTGAATTTCGTCGGACAAAGATTGTCGAGAGTGGGACACGCCCTGTGATACGCCCGTGTCACAGGCCGTGTACCCCCTTCTATCAACTCTCGACACTCGTCAAGTGAACTTCGTCGAGCGAAGTTCGTCGAGAGTGGGACACGCCCTGTGACACGCCCGTGTCACAGGCCGTGTACCCCTTCTCTCGACACTTGACACTCGTCGAGTGAACTTCGTCGAACGAACCCGGGACACGCCCTGTGACACGCCCGTGTCACAGGCCGTGTACCCCGACACGCCTTGGGACACGGCCGTATCCTAGGCTGTGTCACCCAAATGCGCTCCAGATCTTTGACCTCTTACCCCTCTCCCCTGCTACAAAAACCTGCAGCCAGAATTTTGGCACCTGAAGGAGTAAAACCAGCAAACACGATTTTATCTACTAACGCCACATCTTCCATATAATCAACCCGCTTTGAGCAAAATGACTCAGGCTCGAGAAAGTGCAAGCATTCCCTAAGAGGCCTCACCGAGTCCCCAAATTGGACTCCGGCTTGCCGGGGAATCGTGCAACTAGGCTACAAAAACAGCCACTCGCAAGACCGTGTGAAACCATGCTCGAACAACGGTCAGAGCCAACGCAACGCCCATCACGCATAGGCAATCATTCAATGAAGAAAAAATCCGGGGCGTTATAGGTAAGCTCCATCCTAGTAAGGGAAGAAGGAAAGAAGCAACTTCCCATCTACTACGTCAGCCGGATATTGAAGAAAGTAGAGCTCCGCTACCCCATCCTCGAAAAGCTAGCTTACGCTTTGGTCATCTCTGCAAGGAAACTCCGGACATACTTTCAAGCACATTCGATTAGGGTGGTGACCGACCATCCTCTTCGCAAGATCTTTGAAGGAGTAGAGCACTCGGGAAGACTTGCTAAGTGGTCTATTGAACTAAGCGAGTTCAACATCTCTTTTGTTCAGAGACTCTCCATCAAGGTGCAAGCAGTGGCGGACTTCCTAGCAGATTATGTTGTTGAAGTCGAGGAGGGAGAGCTGCAGCCATGGGAAGCGTGGAAGATGATGGTCGATGGGGCCGCGAGAAAACATTCCCTCGGGGGAGGAGTGGTGCTCATCAGCCCCCAGGGAGTAGCTATAGAGCAGGCGGTGGCTTACCATTTTCCAGTGACCAATAACCAAGCGGAGTATGAGGTCGTGATCATCGACCTTCACTTGGCAAAGGAGCTTGAGATTCAGGATGTGGAGGCCTTCACTGATTCAAAGGTAGTAGCGTCGCAGATCCGAGGAGAGTTTGAAGCTCGGGAGGCTACCCTCATAAAACACGTATCCAAGGTAAGGGCAATCATCGGTGGGTTCCGGTCATTCTCAATCCAACATGTTACAAGGCAAGAAAGTATAGTTGCCGATCGATTGGCTAAGTTTGGACCTCGGGGAGGAGGTACCTTGACAGAGCTATTTCGACCGGCTATCGAGGAAGGAGAGTTGATGGTGGTGGATCGGCAACCCTCGTGGGTGGATCCATTGGTTACCTTCCTAACCACCAGTGAACTTCCAGAGGGGACCAAGGATGGAAAAAGCTTCAGGTGCAAGGCAGCTCACTACCTGATGATAAAAGGGGGCCTGCATCGTAAGATGTCGTCCGGGCTCCTAGCTAGATGTGTGGCCGAAGAAGAGATCCCAAGGATCTTGGGAGAGGTGCACTCGGGCGAGTGCGGCAGTCATTCTGGAGGGAGGATGTTGGAGGCAAGGGTGGTCAGGCAGGGGTACTTCTGGCCCACCATAAGGAAAGATGCCGCGGAGTTTGCAAGGATGTGTCAAAAATGTCAGCTCTGCGCCCCCTCCAGCTCTTGGCAGCTCAGAGACTCCGAAGCATCACGGCACCGTGGTCGTTCTCTATCTGGGGAATGGATCTAGTCGGGCCTTTTCCTCCAGCTAGTGGACAGAGGAGGTTCTTCTTGGTCATGTTCGATTACCTCTCAAAGTGGTTGGAGGTTAAAGCCTTGGCCAAGGTCACCTCGCAAGTCATAAGGAACTTCATCTGGGGGGAGATCATATGCAGACATGGGATGCCTCAAGCGATAGTGACAGACAACGGCCCCCAGTTTGACAGTGAATGATTCATCAGCTTCTGCGCCCAACTCGGGATAAACCTCAGATTTGCCTCTGTCCATCACCCCTGGAGAAACGGCCAGGTGGAAGCGGCAAACAAAATCATTGTAAACCAGCTCAAAAGAAGGTGGAGAACTTAAAGGGAAATTGGGTGGAGCAGCTCCCCTCAGTCCTATGGGCCTTGCGAACGACCCCGAACACGGCCACCAGTGAGACCCCCTTCAAGCTTTCTCACGGGTGTGAGGCGGTCCTACCCGTGGAGCTCGAGGTTCGGTCCCCGCGGGTCATAGCCGCGGGCGAAGGAGATGAGACTTGGAGATTGGAAAATGAAGAGGGGCTACGCCTCTCACTAGATATGGTGGAAGAACTGCGGGATGTGGTAGCTATCAAGCAAGAAGAGATCAAGTAGCGAATGACCAAGTATTTTGATAAGCACTTCAGGGTCAAGCAGTTTACTGAAGGAGATCTGGTGCTGAGAAAGGTTGACGTGACAGGATGGTCGGCTCCCGTGGGCAAGCTCAACCCGAACGGGGAAGGACCATACATAGTGAAGGAAGTCCTTGAAACAGGAGGTTACTACCTCCAAGACATGGAGGGGAGGGCCTTAAGCCACACCTGGGGCCGCGATGATCTAAAACGCTTCTACCCATGAAATGGGAGGATGTAATTATGTATCCAAGATTAAACTTATTATACTGCATCAGTTGACTTGATTTTCTCATGCCCATTGTGAAAGTTTTATAATAGGGCGTAATTATGTGTTTTGTGATACCCCGAGCTCGGCTCAGCCTTAGGTAGACCCGCTGCGCAGGCTCTCATCTACCTAGCAGGTCCGAAGGCTCTCCTGTGGGGGATATGTTTGGTTTGAGAACTTCATCGGCACCCCGAGCTCGGCTCGGCCCCAGGTAGACCCGCTGCGTAGGCTCTCATCTAGTTGGCAGGTCCGAAGGCTCGCCTGTGGGGGATAGGTTTGGTTTGAGAACTTCATCGGCACCCCGAGCTCGGCTCGGCCCCAGGTAGACCCGCTGCGCAGGCTCTCATCTAGCTGGCAGGTCCGAAGGCTCGCCTGTGGGGGATAGGTTTGGTTTGAGAACTTCATCGGCACCCTGAGCTCGGCTCGGCCCCAGGTAGACCCGCTGCGCAGGCTCTCATCTAGCTGGCAGGTCCGAAGGCTCGCCTGTGGGGGATAGGTTTGGTTTGAGAACTTAATCGGCACCCGAAGATCGGCTCGGCCCCAAGTAGACTCGCTGCGCAGGCTCTCATCCAGCTGGCAGGTCCGAAGGCTCGCCTGTGGGGGATATGTTTGGTTTGATAACTTCATCAGCACCCCGAGCTCGGCTCGGCCCCAGGTAGACCCGCAGCGCAGGCTCTCATCTAGCTGGCAGGTCCGAAGGCTCGCCTGTAGGGGATAAGTTTGGTTTGAGAACTCCATCGGCACCCCGAGCTCAGCTCGGCCCCAAGTAGACCCGCTGCACAGGCTATCTAGCTTGCAGGTCCGAAGGCTCGCCTGTGGGGGATAGGTTTGGTTTGAGAACTTCATCGGCACCCCGAGCTCGGCTCGGCCCCAGGTAGACCCGCTACACAGGTTCTCATCTAGCTGGCAGGTCCGAAGGCTCGCCTGTGGGGGATAGGTTTGGTTTGAGAACTTCATCGGCACCCCGAGCTCGGCTCAGCCCCAGGTAGACCCGCTACGCAGGCTCTCATCTAGCTGGCACGTCCGAAGGCTCGCCTGTGGGGGATAGGTTTGGTTTGAGAACTTCATCGGCACCCCGAGCTCGGCTCGACCCTAGGTAGACCCGCTGCGCAGGCTCTCATCTAGCTGGCAGGTCCGAAGGCTCGCCTGTGGGTGATAGGTTTGGTTTGAGAAATTCATCGGCACCCCGAGCTCGGCACGACCCCTGGTAGACCCGCTGCGCAGGCTCTCATCTAGGTGGTAGGTCCGAAGGCTCGCTTGTGGGGGATAGGTTTGGTTTGAGAACTTGATTTGCACACCGAGCTCGGCTCGGCCCTAGGTAGACCCGCTGCGCAGGCTCTCATATAGCTGTCTGGTCCGAAGACTCGCCTGTGGGGGATAGGTTTGGTTTGGGAACTTCATCGGCACCCCGAGCTCGGCCCGGCCCCAGGTAGACCCGCTGCGCAGGCTCTCATCTAGCTGGCAGGTCCGAAGGCTCTCCTGTGGGGGATAGGTTTGGTTTGAGAACTTCATCGGCACCCCGAGCTCGGCTCGGCCCTAGGTAGACCCCCTCCGCAGGCTATCATCTAGCTTGCAGGTCTGAAGGCTCGCCTGTGGGGGATAGGTTTGGTTTGAGAACTTCATCGGCACCCCGAGCTCGGCTAAGCCCCAGGTAGACCCGTTGCGCAGGCTCTCATCTAACTGGCAGGTCCGAAGGCTCGCCTGTGGGGGATATGTTTGGTTTGAGAACTTCATCGGCACCCCGATCTCGGCTCGGCACCAGGTAGACCCGTTGCGCAGGCTCTCAGCTAGCTGGCAGGTCCGAAGGCTCACCTGTGGGGGATAGGTTTGGTTTGAGAACTTCATTGGCACCCCGAGCTCGGCTCGGCCCCAGGTATACCCGCTGCGCAGGCTCTCGTTAGCTGGCATGCCCGAGGGGTCTCCTGGGGGAGGGAAGTTTTTGATCCTAGGAGACGCTCCGATTCGGATGCTCTAAGTAGGGCAAGAAACGCACCCGAAATGCGGAATGAAAAGAGGTATGGCCCCTTCAGGCAGGAGAGGCCTCAAACAAAGAAGATCTCGGCTGTGAAGTCCTCGCCAAGGAGATCTCACCGAACGAAGCTCTCGGCGAGAAAACTCCTGACGGTATCCTTGGACTGGGGGAAGCGTTAGGCGAAAGCTTCGAACAGTTCGCGCAAGCTAAATGGGGACGACCTCGTCTCAAAGGGCCCACGAACAATGTTCCCGGCAGACGGTTTTCGGCAGAGCGCGGAAACGAAACGTCTAAGCCCTGGGCTCTTTCGACAGGTTCCCGCCTATCCATCACTAAGGGAGACTACCCTAGGGAGGCCAAGGGTCTCGGCGGAAGCATGTTTGAGAAGCACTCGGCCACAACAATTATATCAAGCGCATTTGCATTAAAGAGAATGGCATAAACACAATATTTACAATGTATTTTATAGTTATAGATCTAGATCGCTCTCGCTCAGTACAACAAAAAGAAAAAAAAACGGGGGGGGGGGGGGGGGGGGGGGGGGGGGCTCCGGGAGACAAGCTGTACCCCTCAGAGCTCCCAATTGAACTCCCGCTGGAGCTTTCACCTGAGCTCTCCCCGGATGTCTCGACACCCGCAGTAGGGGATTTTGTGACATCCGAGGGCGGGGAATTAGGCGCGCCTGGGGGCTTCGGGACAGGCTCAAAGAGCCAGGGGACGAGCTGATGAGCAGTAATGATCTTGCCCCTCCCATCCAAGCAACCGACATCCCACAGCGTCTCCAGAGTCAGCTTGACAGTATCTTGCGCATTGGCCTGGAGGAGCTTGTCGATGTCGTAGACGGAGTAGTAGTGGCTCTTCAACCTTTCATCCAAGGGAGGTGCGCATTCACCTCCAGGCGCAGGATCTGGTCCCTCAACAGGACGTTCTCGTATCGCGCCTGGGCCAGCTCCGCGCGAAGCTCCACAGATTGAGCGGAATCCTGTATAGCGAGAGGTTAGCATGAAAGGAAAATAATGAAGTTGAAATCTGCAGTGGCGAGAGCGAGTGCTGCGAAAGGTCTCGCTTACCTCTTCCGCCCGGCGCGAAGACAGTTGTTGCTTGGGGTTTGCTAGCTCCTCCTTCAAGGTAGCTGCCTCAGCCACTGCGCCCACCCTGGACTTGAACATATCCTGGAAGTTGCGGTCGATGGTGATGCTCCGGCGAGCACACATATGCTCAAGCTCCATCCCGCGCATCAGAGCCCGAGTGGAGTCGTAGGCCAGGAGCCTGGTGGTCATTTTGTCATAGACACTGGCGTTCTCCTGACTGTAGACGTCGTAACCCAGGGAGAAGGCCTCGCTGGTGACCTCATATCGCTCCGCCCATCTGGGGAGAAGAGATGAGATTGAGACCCTATTGGTATTAGGGTCCCACTGAAGGAGCGGTTTGTTTTCCGCATCAAGGCGCTTTGTGCCGAGACCAAAATTGTGGTGACCCCGTGACACCTCTCCAGGAGGAGACTGGGCGGAGGTCTCGGCGGCGGCTCCCTCTCCATCTGCTCCACCAAGGGCCGGGGGTTCTCGGCAGCTGTCTCGGCGCCGCCCCTGGTGACTGCGATCTCGCTGGCGGCCTGCAAGATCTCCTCAAAACAGCGTCCTGTAACGAGAGGTTGGGAAGGCGGCACCGCGGCGGCTTTACCCTTCTCAGCAGCAGTTATCTTGGGCCTCATGAGCAGTGGGGGCAGAGAGGCACCAGGCTTTCGCTTCCTAGCGCCAGTCGAAGGAAGAGGGGCCGGCTCGTCACGGCAAGCATGAGCTGTAGCCTTTGCGAGAGCCAGCGGGTCTCTCACAGATTGGCTCTCGGTGGCACGATCCTCGTTGAAGTGTGGGTGTAGGGGGATCTCGCGCTCTCCTGCAAAAGTGACATCACTCAGTTCTAATCTTAAAAGGAATGGAATAGCGAGACAAAGGCGAGACCGTACCTTCTCCCGGAGGCACGGGGAGGAGTGAATCAACGTCCCGCCGGAGGAATTGGACGTCGAAGTCCTTGGTTCCGAAGAACTCAAGGAGGGCGCTCTCGCGCGAGCCCAATGAGGGCGGTTTATAAGCGGCATCCTCATATTAAATGGGCTCCAGAGGCACGTTCCCGAAATCGCCGGAAACGAAGACGAACCTCTCGCCCCAGTGGTGGTGCTTGTTGGCGAGACCGATGGTCTTGAGCAACTGCCCTGAAAAGAAGACCACCCCTCCCTTGGCGCGGAAGGTGAACAGCTTTCGGAAGATTGGAATGCTGAACTCGATCCTCTCGGATCGCATATAGCAGATAAAGGCCACCAGGATCGCGACCGAGTTTGGATTGAATTGCACGGGAACCACTCCGTAGTACCGGAGGGCCTGTCGCATTTCGGGCCAGAGGGGGAGGCGGAAGACCACCTCAAAGTGCTCAAGGGGGATGGTGAGCTACCCCTCACCCGCACTGTTTACCTTGTCATAGTTGTTGGGGTTTCGCGCGGTGAAACCAGCGGGAATGTAACGAGTCCGGGTCAGCTGGAACTCGTCCATGGTCAGGGTACAGGAGGGAAACAGATGCTTCTGGAAGGCTTCAGCTCAATTCGAATGTCCCTCTCTTCCGCCCGGCATCGTGTTTGAGAGGTTGTAGGCGAGGTCTTCAGAAGAGAGGCGAGAGCGAGAACAGCAAAAACCGCGAGAACGGGAGGAGGAGGCTGAAGCAAGCGGGAGCTTTCGGCAAACTGCGAGAGAGACAAGAGAAAAGACGGGATTTCGATCGGAGAAATAAATATGGTAGGTGAACTACTCTATTTATAAAAGACCGTGATCATCATGACTGTTTCCAAAAAGGCGGCGGGGGTACAGCCGTCACACCCTAAGTCGGCGGCGCCTCGGTTTCCTGCCCAAGTTTGACAGTGACTGACTGACGGATGATTAGCACAAGCATTACGAGATGACACGCGACAAGTAAAATAAGCAGAAGTAGGGTTACTCTCGTCGAGCGAGAGCTGAATAAAAAATAATAATAACAATAACAGTCAGGAGTTACTCTCGCCGAGCGAGAGCTGAATAAAAGGAGATAATAGTAGCAAAGTTTAGTTACATACTGATGAAAATACATATGAGTACATTGGGGAAGGGGAAGGCCGGGGGAAAGGAAGGGCGAGATCTCGCGAATCAGTAGGATTCCCACCGCCATCGTCCTCGCTCCCGCTGCCTGGTCCACGGTGGCGCCTGCGGGTTGAAGTAGGACGACAAGACGATGCATTTTAGGTTGATCCAGCGAGACAGGTCTCGGATCCGCGCGATGCACCTTTCGGGAGAGGACCCTATGATAGGCCCACCTGACCGATCCGTCTCGCCGATGAAATAGTCCCACTCCAGAGCCTCCAGCCTCTTCTCCACTGATTGGCGGAACTCTCTCGCCACAGAGTCTTGGGCCCGCTCCCGCCGAATAAGCTTGGACAGGACGACGGCAACCTTCTTCCTATACCTTTTAGCACTCCCGTCATTGGTCAAGATTTCCTCCATCTTGTCAGATGAAGGGAAGGGACAGCTCTCGCAGTCCTCCCCCTCTCTGTCTTCATCTTCATCTTCTTCATCCTCCGTGTCATCCCCCGACCACGAACCCGGATCCTCTGAAAAGAATTCCACAATCATGGCGAGAGCTAAGAAATAATCGTGATAAACATACCGCATAACAGCAGTATGGCGAGAAACACCGGCCGACGATAGACGAGAAGGCCCAGCCCCCCCCCCCCCTCAGTTCCAAAGAGTAGGTGGATCAGCTTCCCTTTTCTCAGAGGGAAGATTTTGCGAGTGGTGATCCCGGCTTGGCCGGAAGCGGGGGGGGGGAGGTCTCCTCTCCCGCGGGATGGCTTGCATCCTGTGGAGCTGCGGAAGATTCGGCAGCCATCCCTCCCGCCGGTAGGGAAGAATCAACCACGGGGGTAGGTTGATTTGTGACCCTTACTTCATTCTCCCGGGTAGCGAGACCCGGCTGGACGAGAGCTGGTGCTGGGGGAAGACAATTCAGAGTTCTGAGATTTGAGTTAAGAGCGAGAGTGGAAAAGATACCTGCGGTTCTCAAGGAGTCAGGCGGAGGAGCGACCTCCGTGACCCACGGTTGGTCCTCAAGAGGACGAGATGATGGGTTCAAGGGTTCCCGCGGGCACCTCACGTTGTCGGGAACCGTTTCCTGCGAGAAGTATCGCGTCAGCTACAATTCCTCCCGCATAAGTAACTTGTGGTTTCAATGATCGGCGAGTCGGACATACCTTCTGCGGAGAGGGATCATCCGCGCGGCTTGGGGTCGGGGTAGGCGGGCTCCTGTTCTCGTGAGGCAGGTCTCACTGGACCACCTTCGCCTTCTTCTTTTTCTTCTTTGGATGAGAAGGCTCAGCGGCTGATGACATTCTCGCCAGCCAGGGGGCAACCAAGGCGCAGTTAGCCTTGGCTTGCGCCTGTGCCGCATCGATGCGGTCTTGAAGATCCTATAGAAGCGGTTTTTCAGCGCGCTTGGGATGCATCGCGAGAGTAGGCGAGAACTCAGACGAAGAATGATGATTCAAGGGTAGAATTATGGCCGTCTAATAGCACATATATATATATAGTCAGGGTACGGCCCACCAAAAGATTCCCTGACGTTGACACGTGCTCAGTGAATATTTACTGGTTGGATGTGTCCTTTCGAGCACAGAGCTAGCTCAAAAAGAGCGCGGATTGTGTACAAGCCCATATTCGCTGAGTCAGACCAGGAGGCACCAATGATCACAATTAGGCTAGCCAGAGGAGTTCCCGCCCTAAAAGAAGTTCTCGCCCAAGTAGGCGGGAACTCTTGCGCTTGCGCCAAGCTCCTGTCTTGAAGGAGTTCTCGCCTTTAAGCAGGAGAGACCGCTTGCGCCGGGCTCTGGACAGAAGGCACTCGGCTCAGAGCTATCGCCGGGTGGGGCCCAGTGCCCTAGGTGAAATGACTTAATTATCCTCAAGAAAAACAACGGGATTTGGCTATTGGCATATCAACTAAGGGTATTTCAGTAATCTCAGGTCAGAAAAAGGCTATAAATAGACCCATAAGGACTCCTTAGAAGGCAAGCTTTCACAATCTTCCAACTTCCAGTGCTTTCTGAGGAGCTCCTAGCCCAGCTTTTGGCTTTGGAGGGGAAGCTCTCAGAGATCTTCCGGTTGTGAGGTGGGACCTCCCTGCTAAGGCTTTGGGTCAGTCCAGGGATCTTTGAATCTAGTCGAGGGTTGAGGCTTGAGAGAAGTAGGTGTTGGCTGCGCCCCTGTTTTGAACTCCCGTTGAGGTCATTTTTGGCTTCAACATGCTTAATGACCATCAATGCTTCAGGGCATGTCTCAGAAGAAGAAGAATCTGAAGAATGTTCAGATTGTGATCAGGTATTGGAAGACTTTGACTATAGCTCTGAAGATTTTAAAAATGACTTTAAATCTGTGTAGTGATCTGATTAGATCTGAGAAAAAAATCAAACTTCTCAGAGATAAACAATTTAATTATGATAGCTTAGTATCAGAAAACATTAAATTGAAAAATTAAATAGACATGTATAGTGAACAAATCACTTTTCTGAAAGTTGAATTAAGTAAAGCAAAACAGCTAGAGGAATCACTGAATTGAAGAAGCAAACAACTAGTAGAAATTACCAACACACTTAATGCTAGACTTAATAGAAATAAGTTAGGATTAGGTGCATCATCCAGTGAACCACCAATTATTCAGAAAAACCACCTTTCACAACCTATACAGTTTATTTCAGATAAAGGTAAGAAGAATACAGAATAAATTAAAACAGTTAACAAAGTTTTAAAACAAGTTGAGATAAATAAAGATAAACAAAAAGCTAAGTCTGAACAAAAATTGCCGAACCAAGATCGACCATCTCAGCATTATGCGTCGAACGACGATCTCAGAACCCAGAGCTTGAGCCTAAACACTTTGCAAACGGGGATTGACGATATCATTATGTATCGTTGAACAGAGATCGGCGATCGTGGAACCCAGATAATAACTACTATTATTCTGAGAACCAAGATCGATGATATCAATGCTGGTCGTCGAACGCAGATTGACGATCTCAACTAAAATCGTCGAACTCAAAACAGTTTCATTAAAACTATAATTTCAACAGAAATTTCAATAAGAATTCTAACTCTAAATCTTTCAATCCCTTAACTAACTGGATAATCCCACCTAGGAGATTTCATCCCTTAGGTTATAAAAGTCAACCTGAATATTCCTATATCTTAAGTTTTAAGTATGAAAAGAAGCCAGGACCCAAGGTTACCTGGGTCCAGAATATATAAGTTATTTTTCCTTGTAGATAAAGACCTATCCTACCATACAAGATAAGTGGTATTTGGATAGTGGGTGTTCCAAGCAGATGACAGGAAACAAGGCAAATCTAAGTAACTATAAGGCAAAGCTAGGTCCAAAGGTTATATTTGGAGACTCAAGCTTTGGTCAGACAGAGGGCTATGGAGAATTTACACTTGGAGTTGTCACATTCAGGAAAGTGGCATACGTAAGTGGGCTGAAACATAAATTGATATCCATATGTCAGCTATGTGATGCAGGTTATGAGGTATGTTTTACTGAATCTAAATGCAATATTTCTTTAAACAGCAATATTGTGTTGTCACGTATTAGGTTAGGCAATATCTATTTAGTTGATTTTAATTCTGCTTGTTCAGAAATCTATTTGTTTAACCAGGTTAGCAATAATAATACATTGTGGCATAAAAGGCTAGGACATGTAAATCTTAGAAACATTGCTAGGTTATCTAGGGACAACCTTGTTAGAAGATTGCCCTCTTACCCCTACAAGAAGGAAAGCCTTTGCAAGGCTTGTCAAGAAGGCAAGCAAACTAAAAATACTTTTAAATCAGTTAATAAGAGTGATTCACCTAGGATTTTGTATCTGCTTCATTTGGACATTTTTGGACCAATTGCTGTACAAAGCCTGGGAGGGAAGTTCTATACTTTAGATATTATAGATGACTTCTCTAGGTTCTCTTGGGTTTTCTTCTTGAGAAACAAGTCTGATAATTTCAAAGTTCTTACAAACTTTCTAAAATGCATAAAGATTGAGTACTCTACTCCAGTTGCATTGATCAGAAGTGATCATGGCACTGAGTTTGAATCTCTTCCTATGCAAGAATTATGTGAGAAGGAAGGTATCAGACACTACTTCTCTACTCCCAGAACTCCTCAAAAAAATGGGATAGTTGAAAGGAAAAACAGAACACTCATTAAAACTGCAGGCACATTGCTTGCTGATGCTCACATGCCTCTATCCTACTGGGCAGAAGCTGTAAGCACAACAAATTATGTCCTGAATAGAAGTTTGATACACAAACTTAAAGGCAAGATCCCCTATGAATTACTCAAAGGGAAGAAAACTAAAATAGAGTACTTTAGAATTTTTGGTTGTATTAGTTATATACATAATAACAACAAAGATTATCTTAGAAAGTTTGAAGCCAAAGCTACAATGGGAATCTTTCTAGGATATTCCCAAGTTAGCAAGGCATATAGGGTTCTCAATAAATCATCCTTGAAAATTGAAGGGTCTATACATGTTACATTTGATGAAGCAAATATGTTTTACAAGGAGAAGGAAGCTTCTACCAGTGATCATTTGCAGGTACAAAGTCTACGTAAAAAGCTGGATGACTTAAATCTCACCCAGAAGGTGATATCTCATCCTTCACCACAAGAAAATGAAGACAGTGAAGAAGACAATATGGAAGAAACTGAACTTCCTCCAATAACAGAAGTAATTCCACAAGAGGAATTTACACTAATTTCTATTGCTGAACCAACTCCACCATCTGATTTTGTCACACTTAGGGATCACCCTAGATCCCAAGTAATTGGAGACATGTCAGCAGGTGTACAGACAAGGCATCAACTCAACCATGATGTGATGCATGTCTGTTTTCTCTCTCAAATTGAGCCTCGATCCATAACTGATGCTGAGCAAGATCTCTATTGGATCATTGCAATGCAAGAGGAACTAAATCAATTTGAAAGATGTAGAGTTTGAGACTTGGTTCCAAGGCCTAAAGGTTATCCAGTAATTGGAACTAAGTGGGTTTTCAGGAATTAGCTTGATGCCCAAGGTGTGATTGTGAGGAACAAGTCTAGGCTTATTGCTCAAGGATATAGGCAAGAGGAAGGAATTGACTATGATCAGACCTTTGCTCCAGTTGCCAGGCTAGAAGCTATAAGGATTTTTCTTCCCTATACTGCATTCAAAAAGTTCACAGTGTATCAGATGGATGTCAAAAGTGCATTCTTAAATGGAGAACTTAAAGAAGAAGTCTATGTTGAAAAACCTCTAGGTTTTGTTTCTCCAACTCATCCCTCTTTTGTTTTGAAACTGCATAAGGCTCTCTATGGTTTAAAGCAAGCTCCAAGAGCTTGGTATGAGACCTTAGCCAGCTTTCTTTTAGGGCATGGTTTTTCTAGAGGCATGGTAGATAAAACCCTTTTTACAAAATTGCATCATGATACAATTTTATTAGTACAAATATATGTAGATGATATTATAGTTGGTTCTACTGATCCGAAATTATGCAAGAGATTTTCTAATCTAATGCATTCCAAATTTGAGATGAGCAGCATGGGAGAGTTATCTTATTTACTTGGTCTCCAAGTGAAACAATCTCCTGATGGTATTTTCATCTCCCAATCTAAATATGCTAATGAGCTTATTAAGAAGTTTGGGATGGCTAATGCATCTTCTATGAAGACTCCCATGGCTGCGAATGTTGTTTTAGACACTGATGAACATGGAAAACCTGTTGATCAGACCAGGTATATGGCCATTATTGGATCCCTACTATATCTAACAGCAAGCAGACCAGATATCATATTTGCTACATGTCTATGTGCTAGGTTTCAAGTGAAACCTAAAGAATCCCATCTTATTTTCATAAAAAGGATTTTGAGATATATAAAGGGTTGTCCTAATCTAGGACTCTGGTATCCAACAGAGTCAGCATTTGAGTTGACTGGATTTTCAGATTCTGACTATGATGGATGTAGAGTGGATGGAAAGAGCACTTCAGGAACTTGCCAGTTCTTGGGTGATAGACTTGTGTCCTGGTTTTGCAAGAAGCAAACCTCTGTATCAACATCTACTGCTGAAGCTGAATACATGGCTGCTGGCAGTTGCTGTTCACAGATTTTGTGGATACAAAACCAACTCTTAGATTATTGTTTCAATCTAAATAATTCAACCATTTTCTATGAAAATACTAGTTCTATATCTATAGCACATAATGTAGTGCATCATTCGAAAACAAAGCATATAGATATAAGACACCATTTCATTAGAGATAATGTAGACAAAAAGAAAATTAATCTAGACTTTATCCCCACTGATTTTCAAAGAGCAGATATTTTCACCAAATCCTTTGATGAAAAGAAGCACATGTTCTTCCTGAATCAGCTTGGAATGATCAATGAGAAGGATTAATTTAATTTTTGTCTTCAGTTTTTGGATCTGTTCCTAAATCGTCGAACGGAGATCGACGATCTTCAAACAGCTCTTGAGCTAAATCGTCGACCTAAGTTTGACGATAGCTCTGTGTGAAGACAAAAATCATCGACCAGAGATCGACGACTTTGCTTCAGTAAATTAATCGCCGAGCTATGCTCGACTATCAATTTCCGACTAAGATTAGAGACCAAAGATGTTATTTGTTTATAAATTAATCTTTGACCTAAGATTGAGGTTTTTGATTTTTTTATCGTCGGACAGAGATCGTCTTTTCATATTCCATAAACATATATGTAGGTTTCTCTTCGATCTCTGTCCCACGCTTTCATTTTTCCCTTTGACCTTGATATCTTCTCTCTTGAGTCTACAGATCTTCCATGGCGATTTCTGTGGCGGCTCTTTCAGCGATGAAGTTCGACACTGGTTTCGACGTAGACTTCGAATCGATCAGTCACTATGATCCTATTTTTCAAGAAATGTTACAGTTATGTGATGATCAGGGTCTGAAGAAGTTCATGTCTACAAGGATCAAACTATATATTGCTCAAATCAAAGAATGAGTTTACTCTTCTTCAACAAATGACTCTTCAATGATCGGTTTCATTTTACGATAGCAGGTGATTCTAGACCCTGCAATTCTTACAAAAATTTTTGAGTTGAAAAATGGAACAGACGAGATGGAACAAGATAGTTCTGAGTATAGCAAGATGTTAATGGAGATGGTTCATGCTGAGGGCATCCCATCTAAGCTCTTAAAGAAGAATTTATCTGTTGGTTTTAAGTTCTTTGCTGATATTGTCGGCAAGGTATTGCTGGGTAAGCATTCGGCCCATGACAACATCAATAGGCAACAGTTTGTCATTATGTCCGCTCTAAATATTAAGAAATCCTTAGGTTGGGCCTAGTTTGTTCTTTGATTTGATTAAGAGAAAGAATAGTAAGAAAGAAGTCTGCTTAGGAAGGATTCTGGGAATCTTCCTTCAGAAGAAAGCTCCAGAGCTACTGGTTTCCACAAACATAGCTATCAATGCAAGCAAGAGGTTGGACTCCTCTCTGTTTGGGAAGTGGGAGAGGACAATTCAAAATCCCTCCAAGGCTGGAACTTCCTCCAATATATCTGAGGACACAAGGGCTGTGACAGCCACTCCTCACCCTAATGAAGAAGTTCTTCCTCCTCCACCTCCAGCATCCCCCGTCATTCCCAGTGTTCAAACTCCTCCCTCATCCTAAGTTATCCCTCCTTCTCCACCTTCTCAGTCACCATTTACCCTTCACCCTATTGAACCTCAAAACCTCCACACCATATCCTTTCCTAATTTTGACCTACTCTCACCTCACTCATCTCCTTCTTGTCCACATGATTCACCCATCAACATTGAAGCCTCTACACCACAATCTCCACAAAATTCTTCGAGAGACTCCCCTATTCAGGATAACATCATGACTGATTTCATTCCTTATCCCTCTCATCATTCTGTCTCAACTCAGACTCCAACTGAGTTTCTTCATGTTGATCCCTCTTTTCTCTCTCATCTTCTGGAACTCCGCACTCTAACTCTAAAATACTTGATAACAGAGGCTATTTCACCTCTTGCTCAATCTATCTCCTCTCTTTAGGCCTCTCTTTCTGCTTCCCTTTCTACTTCCTCTGTCCCTTCTTCATCTAGGGGCCTGATTCCAGTTCTTACTAAAATCAGGCAGGGAGAGATGTCCCATGAAGATGTAGCAGGTTCAGCCTCAGCAGAACTTCCAGCTCAGTCTCCTCCAGCAGTACAGGAAGAAGAAGTGTTTCAGGAATTTTGTGCAGATATAGTTCCTTATTCAAATTTTCTAATGTCAGATGAGGACACTGATGTGTCAATCCCTAGCATTTCTAGTGGTTACTGCTTTATAAATCCCTCCATTGATTTACAATTTCTTTTGCATTCTTTCACTGTGTTTAGATCAGTCTGGACTTCAGTTGAGATAAACTCTTCCAAGGCCATGGTCTGTTATACCAGACCCATGAGTCCTTTAGTTATGAAACAACTCTTGCAGATTCAGTCAGCTCCAATTGCTCTAATCTGTACAGTTATTCAGTCAGTTATATTTTGTACAGATATGCCATCCCCTATGGTTGTTGTGCCTATGCCTATTACAGAAGATAAGGATGAGCTTGATGCTCCCTTAATTGATGATGCACTGTTTGATCTAGTGGCTTCAAAAAATCTGGCCTTAGCCCTAGAGACTTGTTTAATAAATCTCTGTGAGCCTTATGCTCCTCTTGCTGAAGTATATTTTATGGATATTAATCTAGTCCCAAGTCCCCTTGGACCTTCCTATTCCATAGATGATAGTCCTCTTCCCTCTCTGGATGATCTTATTGCTCTTGACATTCAAGAAGACGCTAAAGAAAAAGCTGCTAAAAAGACTTATTATAAACAGCTGAAGGAAAAAATGACCTATATGACAATCCTCCTGATTCATCTGATGATGATGAGGATGATGATTCAGAGGATGAAAATTCCAAGAAAAATAAAGTGTCAAAGAAAAAAAAAGCTGCTCCCAAGGCTGCTCCCAAACCAGGCAATACTAATGATACTCCTTACTACATCTTGGAAGGGATTACTCCATACCCTGGCATGGAAAGCTGGATGTGGTTATCAAAAAATGAACAGAAAGCCAGGAAGAAGAGCAGGAGATACTCACCTCCTCCTCAGAAGTTCAGAAGAGGTCCTCCTCCTCCTCCTACTGTTAGTGCTTCAGGAGCTGTTCCTCAAGCTTCTAATGTATCTTCCAAGCCTTCCTCATTCTCTAGAACATATCAAAGGTAGGATAGATCATCCAGATCTCATTCCCAAGGAAGCAGTCAACAACATAGAAATCAAAGTTCTACAGAGCAAATAAAGGAAGTTATTTATCAGAAACCCTCCTTCTCTCCTCCTCAACAATAAGTTCTTCCCAAGGTTCAGAAGACAGCTGCTTATCAGTCCAGAAGACATGATGAATCTCATAAGCCCAAAGGAAATTATAGTGTGGTTGCTCCTCCAAGATCTATCTATTATCAAAGTGATAAATAGCATAGCACAACAAACTGTCAGGCTCAATCCACTCAGTTCAAAGCAGTTTCAATATTGCCTCCTCAAGATAATCATCCACCTATTGAACAGGAAGTTGATCCTAACTTTAGGATGGCCAGGCTTCAAGAACTGATTGGTCTCTCTCAGATAAGAAAAGCTGTAGCAGAAGGAGACGATCCATCTAGGTTTTCCACCATGTCATCCTACAGAGAAAAAAAGCTGGACAAACTCCATGTTAGCAAGAAAGTATTCAATCCAGCTGAATATATAGCATTGCATCCAGAAACAATTGTTCCCAGGACTAGTGCTCAGACAACTATTGGTGGACAAGACCCGATGACTTCTAAGAAGGATATACCAGATCCACTCAGCAAGATAATCTTTTCTAAACCCTCCTCTGGTCCTTCATTTGATAAACTATAGTTTGTATTTATTTTTAATGCTTAACTGATTATGTACAATGCATTGCTATAACATATCTGCTGATGTTAATGTCATCCCTACAGATATTTATGGTCTTTGTATTTTTATTTCTTTTCAGTTTTATTTTTGAGTGACCTCACACAAGTAGGGGGAGATTGTTGGAACCCTTGTTTGGATTTGTGCTAGGTTCACTCTTAGGATATTTTGACCCCCATGTGTTGCCTGGGTCCTTGTCTAGTCTTAGTTAGATCCTTTTAGGTCAGGATTGTGCAGACCAGCATTGCAGTGGACTCAGTCTTAGATTCAGAAAGATTTTAAGGATTATCTACATCAGTTCGACTATAGTCGAACCCAGCTCGACAATTGTCGATCTCCCATCGACGATCACAGAGTTCTCTACTGTGAACTGAGCTCGATGATCTACGAGCTCAGGTCAATGATATTGTGCTTCTCAGTAGTTATCTCAGATCTACGATAGTTGTTCTCAGGTCAATGATCTCTTAACCCAGTTCGACGATCTATGAACTAAGCTCTACAATTTTATGCTGCCTCCATTTATCAGTTCTCTCAGATCGATCAGAAGTATTTTGGTTATGATAAATTATTTTAAGGTAAATATATTCTGATAATTAATGCTGACATTCTCAAGGATGATAGCCATATTTCATGAAGCATTAATTATGGTATTCACATAATATTCTATAAAGACAGTTATGGAAGTGCATTTATGATTGTCAGCCATTCTAGCTGTTTGGGCTCCTAAATTATTGCAGAGAATTAAGTACTGTCTGGGGAATTCAACTTCAGGTTGTTGGTCATTCTGATTAAAACAGAGAACTAAAAAAGAAAGAGACAACAAGAATCACAGAGACAGATAGTCAGAAAGCAATCTTTTTGCTCTCAAGGTCTCTTGCTTTTGCTGAAACAAGGAAGAAGATGAACTTGTTCAACACCCAATTCTCTCTAGTCTTCTTCTTTCTTCAGGCTTCAAAAATCTACAGAGAGCTCAAATCAACATCAATCTGAAGACCTACACTCCGAACAAAGCTTCCATCTTCCTGAATCTACTCAATATCTCCGGGGGAGCTTTGGCATCATCAAAAATCCACATTGTCTTCTCATTGTGTTTGATAAAGAGAAGAATGTCATCTACTTTTCTTTAACCTCTCTTGTACAGGATTATTACTACCTTCAAAAGTAAACTCCTTGGTGATAGGGCACCTGATCAAAAACCTATTGGTTTTTAGGCACCTGATCAAAAGCCTGAAGGGTTTCTAGATCTACCTGAAGTAGATCTTGTGGTGATAGGGCACCTGATCAAAAACCTAAGTGGATTCCTACCAGGGTGGTAGAAGAGTGGATGTACCCAGATTTGGGGAACCACTATAAAATTTCTTGTGTCGTCTGGTTACTTTGTGTTTTTTTTTTATATTGTGCTGTGATAGTTTCTTGTGCTTTTCCCTCTTTCATATAAGTATCAATTTTTTAATTCCGCAATAAATCTAAACAATTTTTTTAATACTCCATTTACCCCCCCCCCCCCCCCCCTTCTAGAGTAAATTCTATCTATCCCTCACTTTCAAGGTACCCTCTGCCGAGGATCGATGACTTATTTGATCAGTTGAGTGGTGGCATGGTGTTTTCCAAGATCGATCTTCGTTCTGGCTATCATCAGCTCAGGATGCGTGAGGCAAATATTCCACGGACTGCGTTTAGATCGAGGCATGGATACTTCGAGTTTCTAGTGATGTCGTTTGGTTTGACCAATGCACCATCAGCTTTCATGGATATGATGAACCGTGTGTTCAAGGAATTTTTGGACAAGTTTGTTGTGGTATTCATCGATGATGTGTTGATCTACTCACGCAGTGCTGAGGAGCATGAGCAGCATCTGTGCTTGGTTCTATCGGAGTTGAGGGACCACAAGTTATTCTCCAAGCTGAGCAAGTGCGAATTTTGGTTGCCTCAGGTCTCATTTCTGGGCCACGTGGTGAATAAGGATGGGATCTCGGTCGACCCGGAAAAGATCGCAGCAGTGATGGATTGGAGCAGGTCGGGCACGCCCAAGGAGATTAGAAGCTTTCTAGGGTTGGCCGGCTACTACAGGAGGTTTGTGGAGGGTTTCTCCACCCTGGCTGCACCTTTGACTAGGTTGACTCAGAAGAACACGACCTTTGTTTGGAGCAAGAAGTGCGAAGAAGCCTTCCTGGAGCTAAAGAACAGATTGTGCACTGCTCCGATTCTAACTCTACCTACTGAGGGTGCGGAGTATGATGTGTACGTGGATGCTTTGCATGTTGGTCTGGGTTGCGTGTTGATGCAGGCTGGAAAAGTTATTGCGTATGGGTCAAGGCAATTAAAGACTCATGAGAGAAATTACCCTACGCATGACCTTGAGTTTGCAGCGGTGATTTATGCTCTAAAGCTGTGGAGGCATCTACTTTATGGTGCTCAGTGCAAGATCTTCACAGATCATAAAAGTCTAAAGTACGTGTTCACACAGAAGGAGTTGAATCTGCGGCAGCGACGGTGGCTAGAGTATGTGGCCGATTATGATGTGGAGATACAGTATCATTCGGGCAAGGACAATGTGGTGGCCGACGCCCTGAGCCGGAATATGGGGAAGATATGTAATCTCTCCGCTGATCGTTTAGTGGAAGAGTTCATCCTGATGGATATCTCTATGGGATGTTGTGACATGCAGAGCAGTTTGGCAGTGGTAGAGCCGTCTTGGATTTCACTTACCAGGTTGCACCAGAAGGATGATCCAGATCTTCTGCACTTATACCTCAGGACTGAGAGAGGGGAGTTGCCGGATTTTTCTATCGATGATGCGGGTACTTTGAACTACCATGATAGGTTTTGCATCCCCGCTGTTGGAGACATTAGGGTTATGATATGCAGAGAGGTTCATGGATCCAGTGTTGCCTACCATCCAAGATCTACAAAGATGTATCATGAATTGAAGCAGATTGCCTGGTGGTATGGGATGGAGGGTGATATAGCCTGATTTGTTGCTGAGTGCCACACTTGCAAGCGTGTGAAGGCCGATCAAGGAAGGCCTGGTGGCAAGTTGACTCCATTGGAGATCCCGACTTGGAAGTGGGAGATTATTTCTATGGACTTCATTACGGGCTTACCGAGATCTCCAAGGGGATTTGATTCAGTTTGGGTGATCGTGGACCGATTGATGAAGTGTGCGCACTTCGTACCTTATAAGATATATTACCCGATGAAGAAGATAACAGAGCTGTACCTGAACGAGGTCATCAGATTGCACGGTGTGCCAGTTAGCATCATTTCGGATCGAGGCTCCCATTTTACATCTCGCTTCTGGAGGATTCTACAAGAGGGTTTGGGTACAGATTTGAGGTATTCTACAGCTTACCACCCTCAGACCAATGGTCAGACTGAGCTAGTGAACCAGATAGTTGAGGATATGATCAGGTGCTACATCTTGGACCACAGTGGAGCGTGGGATGAGCGTTTGAGGCTTATGGAGTTTGCATACAATAACAGTTATCAAGAGAGCCTGCAAATGGCTCTGTTTGAAGCTTTGTATGGGAGGCGCTACAAAACTCCCTTGTTTTAGACCGAGGTTGGTGAGAGGCCTGTGTTGGCTCCGGATGCGCTTCAGGAAATGGAAGTCACAGTGAAGCTTATTCGAGAAAAGCTTCGTATAGCTCAAGATAGATATGAGAAGAACGCAAACCGGCGTAGGTCTAACTTGGAGTTTTATGTAGGGGACCTTGTGTTTCTTAAGGTTTTCCCGATGGTTGGTGTTAAGAGGCTCGGTAAGAACCAAAAATTGGATCCAAGGTATGTGGGCCCATTTAAGATCGTTGAACGGATTGGCGTGTCAGCTTATAGGCTGGATTTGCCAGCAAACTTCCCTGGTGTGCACAATGTATTTCACGTAAGCCAACTACGGAAGTGTGTTCAAAGCAGTGGGCAAGTTTTAAATTCTGTGCCCCAATTGGAGCCAAATCTTTCCTATGTTGAAGTGTCGGTCCTCATTCTGGATACTCAAGATCGGGTGCTGCGGAGAAAGTCCATCCCGATGGTCAAAGTCCTATGGAAGAATCAGAATTTGGAGAGCGCGACTTGGGAGCTAGAGTCGGCTATGAGGGAGGCTCACCCTCACTTGTTTCCCTTATTTGATCGGTATGTTTCCTTCCTTGTAACTCCTATTTGTTACTTTCCTTCTATAAGTAGAAGTAGTGTATATAAAGTTTCGGGACGAAACTTTCTTGTAGGGGGAGTAACTGTAATGCCCCCAATTTTTCTGCGATTATTTAATTCTCGTTTGGCGTTACGTTGAAGCGTTTTCGGCTTGTGCCATTTGTTAGAGCGTGGTCTTAGCTCTTTAGGTTCCTTGTGTGGTTGTTGGTAGACTATTTGGCAAGATTCCCTAGCAAGCCGGGTCTGTTTTGGTGACCGGTGAGGCCTCTCGAGGGATGCTTGTGTTTTGGCTTCGGGTGGTGATAACCCGAGTTTTATTCGTCGAAAGTTGATTTCGACTTCGTTGTTGCATTCGTAGCGTGAGTATTTAGCTATGGTGCAAATTTCATCGAATTCCAAGGATGTTCGGGTTTCGCATCGTTTTGTATTTTATTTATAATAATGTGATATTATATATTATGTATAGATATTTTTTTTAGAAAGTAGCAGTTATGGTGAAAAGGTGGCTGACAGCTTTTGGGTTGGCTAAGAATAGAAAGTATTTGGGACTTACGCTGTCTATAAATAGTCTTAAATTAGAATAAAGACTATTCTTTGTCTTTTCGGAATTAGCATAACAGTCTTCCTTGTGCAAGAGAGGAAAAACGGCGGGCTGCCCTTGCCTTCCACCACCGATTCCCGGAGTTCTAGCGGTCGGATTTTCATTCCGAGGGGAGATCTGGACTGCTCTCCCCTAGATCTTCATTTCGACGGTAAGCTTTCTCCATTTCGTGTCTTTCTATGGTGTTGTAGATTTTCGTTTGACACCTCTCTCTCTCCGAAAATGCCCAGTCTTGCTCGGCTAGGCGTTTGCTACCAGATCCGTGGGGAAGCAGAAAAGTAGGTCAAGACCTTCCGGAAATCAAGGCAAGTGGTTCTCCTTCCCTTGCTAAGTAACTTGTTTTAGTTCCTTTTATACCTTGCCGCTCATAGATCACCCTGTTGCTTGGATATTAATGTTCAGTGTCTATTAATCTTAGTCACGTAAATGCTTAAGACTATTTGATCACTCTCTGTACAAGTTTACTCAAGAATTGGCCTTGTTGTTAAATCTTTTTTTCCTTATTTCTTGGACTTCCTGCTATTAATTTGACTTGCTCTCGGGCTGGGAATAGAGAGATGAGAGTGGAGATGTTTTTTCCTTTTCTGCACAGTAACTATAGCCGGATAGTTGTGCTGTGGCCTTAATATTGGTTTTGTACGAAGTAATCTGTCTTGGTTAGGCACGAATTGGGGGAAATTAGGCTTGCTTGTGTAATGGCTGTATCAGAACCCCCCCCCCCCTTTTTCCTTAGTCTAGTTGATTAGAGCATTTCTAGGCTAAATGAAGTGGTCTGGAGAGATGAGGAGGGTATAAGAATTAGGTTGTAGCATTTCTGGCTGGGGGCGTTGATTAGTTTGGGTTTGAGTTTCTCTGATTTTGCCTAAGTGTAAAATCGTTGAGTGAGGGAAGCTCACTCAACGTCGGGCTTGGTTTTATGCTAAGTATAAAGCGTTGACAGCGTTAAGTGCACTCAACACTGCCAGGTCGATGACGTTCGTCGTTCTCAGCTCGATGTTGTTCGTCGAACTGAGATCGACGATCTCCGGTTGTCTGAGTTCGACGAAAATCGTCGAGCTGAGGTCAACGATTCCCGTGATCTGAGTTTGATGAAAATCATCGAACTGAGATCGACGATTCCCTGTGATCTGAGTTCGACGAAAATCATCGAACTGAGATCGATGATTCCCTGTGATCTGAGTTCGACAAAAATCGTCGAACTGAGATCGACGATTCGCTGTGATCTGAGTTTGACGAAAATCGTCGAACTGAGATCGACGTTTTCCTGTGATTTGAGTTCAATGAAAATCTTCGAACTGAGATCGGTGTTTTCCTGTAAGCTGAGATCGACGTTTATTTTGCCTTAACCAAATTCTTTTTTTCATTTTCCTTTCTTCCCGAGTGATTACCTCCTAGGTGGGGATGTCTTGTCCGCCATTCATTTCTTCCTTTATTTTTTGAGGTCCGAATCGTGGGTTATGGCAGGTAGTGGTATTTTGACGCTCTAAAAGAGTGGGATGTTTTGTGTGCGAGCCGTGGCCGCCACCTTTTAGTCCCAGGTACGGGCTGGGTATAGCCGTGGCCGCCACCTTTTAATCCCAGGTACGGGCTGGGTATGTGGTGGCCTTGTGCTGACGCAGTGAATTTTAGTTGGAACTGTTTGTTTGGGGGACTGTTTTTGGTCACCAACTCAGGTCCATGTTGTTTTACTACTGCCATTACCCACAATTTAGGGTTGTTAGATGTTTCTTCCTTTGTAGATTGCAATTTTTTTAGCACATGTTTTCCTCGTAGACTCTGCAGGTTTTATGTCAGGGTTGTTGCTGTTTTCTCGCACTTGGTGCAAGTGCATCTTGTCTTGGACAGTGTTTGTCTGTTACTGTCTTACTTTCTTCTCTTACGTACCCTTTTATATAACACTTCCATGCAACTTAGTTGTTTTACTTGCTGAGGTATTCTTTTCTTCTCTGAATGCCTCAGGTTCTGTTGAGTAGCCGAGTAGGTGGCTAGTTTTGCTGTGATGTTGCTGGTGATCTCTTGTACTGTGAAGATCAGTTTCTTGGTCTTGTGAGGTAGTTTTCTATTTTTCTTACAGACAAACAAGCTCGCCAGTGGGTTTGTGTCAGGTTGTTGACGCCCGCTGGTGGTTTTTACTTATGATACTAGATATGTTTCTTTTACTGCTACCTTTCTGGAGATAGTCTATTTGCTCTTGGGAAGATTTATGCTAGATTGCTAGTTACTTTTAAACCTAAAAACACTATTATAAGTATATCTCATGATCAGCATGTTTATAAAACTCATACACTACTTTCCAATTAACATAAAAAGATCTTTTTCTTACTTGTAATATAAAATAAATCTAGAGTTTTGCATAGTATAAGTGGAACTCGGGGGACACTTATGCACTCTCATAGGATGTCAAATATAAACACAGTATTTTCCACTGCGTATAAGTATAGTTTTTAAACTATGGAGTAGATGATCCACTGAGCCGAGGGATACGATCTTTAAAATATAACTGATTTTCTAATCATTAAACTTATGAATTTTCATAGTCTAGCTAGATGGTGTTCGCCTGAGCGTCGACAGTTATCCCCTGCTCGACGTGGCATCGCGACGCTTGTTTTCTCATACTCTGATACTTCTTAAATTCAAAGAAAATGTGGGTTGTGATAGGAGTTCAGAGAAATGATTCTGGACTTAGAATGTTGAAGTAGATCATCCAGAAATCGTTGACCTAAGAACCACGTTCGTCGAGCTCAACTCATAGAATTGTCTCTGAGTTCGTCGAGCTGAGCGCGACTTTCGTCGAGCTGAGTTCGACGAACATCGAACTCACTTTCCTGAATCTTTGAAATTTCTCTAAGTCTGGAGTCTTCTGCAGTCTATTGTTGGCTGGTCCAAGCAATGTTGACTCTAAGGACATGGCCTAAACTCTAGGACACAGACATGACCCTGGCTATACATGCTGGGTCAATAAGCCTACTTTAGTGAACCTTGCCCAAATCCAACTTGGGATCCAAAAATCTCCCCCTATTTGGGTGAGGTCACTAATTACAGACACAAAATATTTACAAAGCAAGAGAAATATATATCTAGCAGAAAACTTTAAAATATGCAGCAGATATATATATACAATGAGCTTTGTATCAAGAAATAAGTAAGCTGTTTTAAGATATACAGAAAGACTAAGAAGTTTAAAATTTATTTCTTCTGCTTTGGTTCCTTTTGCTTATCCTTTTTAGCTCTATCACCAGGCTGAGTGAATTTAATTTCTCTATTTGGATTGGCTGCTTGAGTCTTTGTCATGGTCATATCAGCATCTCCAATAATGTTTAGGGAAGTAGCCCTTGACACCACAGCTTCTGGATGTAATTTCATGTAATCATCTACATTAAAAAATTTATTAGCTTTTGCAAACCTATTTAGTTCCTCCTTTCTGTATTTGGAGATTATTGTATATTCAAAGGGATCCTTGCCTTCAGCTTTTGCCATGTTGATCATAGATAGGCCAACCAATTCTTGGAACCTGGCCATCTTTGTAGTAGTAGCGGTTTCTGGGTCCTCAAATAGAACAGGAGGGGATGTAGGTATTTTTGGACTTTCAGCTTTCTGAGATTCTGGTACTTGCTGTAGATGTTGTTGTTGTTGTTGATATTATTGACGTTGGTGCTACTTGCTTGAGGAGTAGTACCTGTGCTGGCTGCTTCCAGAAGAAGAAGATCTACCCTGCTGTCTCTGATAGGTTTGTTATTGGGTAGTCCTCTGAGATGAAGAGCCTGAAGCACCATGTTGCAATATGGAGGCCGGACGGTCTGTTGCTGTTCGGAGACCGGGCGGTCTACTGGTTTATTCTGGCCAGTCTGTTTGCCGGGTTGTTGTTGTTTGGCATCCCAGTGGTCTGGTGGTTTGTCTCAGACGACTAGGAGACCGGGCGGTCTAGCGGTCTCCTGCAACGGCTTCATCTTTGTGGAGCCTGTTCTCTCCTCTTGTTGGTTGCCGGGCGGTTAGCCGACTTGTCTAACCACCCGGCCTGTCCAGTTTGCCTTTTGTAAAGCCGCATATTCTTGTAAATTTTTAGTCCCACATTGCTTAATTATAATCTCTCTCATCTCCTACATTCTATAAAAGGGAGGCTATACCATTATAATTGATACCTTTTTTGGATAATAAAGTTTATTTTCCTCCTAACTGAGCTCTATCTGCATGTGCGGCTTGTTTCTTCTTTCTGTGACCTGTTCTCGCGGCTTGATCCCTCCTCTGACCACTGTCCTATTCGTGCGGCTTGGTTCTCCCTTATTGCGGCCTCTTCTGCCCCTTTATGTTGCGGCCTCTTGCTTCTTCTTTTTTTCTAGCCGCTCTCCTCTTCTTTATCGCCGCGACCTGTCCTTCAGTCACCGCGACCTGTTCTAGCTGCTTCTCTTCTTTGTCGCCCTGTCCTTAAGTCGACGTGACCTGTTCTAGTCGCTCTCCTCCTCTTTTTCGCCGCGACCTCTCCTTAAGTCGCCGCGACCTGTTCTAGCTGCTCTCTTCTTTTTTTTGTCGCGACCTGTCCTTAAGTCGTCGCGACCTATTCCAGCGTCTTCTACTTCTAGCCGCGGCTTGCTTCTCCCGCTGCTCTCTTCTATGGCCTCCCTCTCCTCCCCGCAGTCTGCCTCGGTGGTCACATCTTCTGGTAGTGCCAACGTTGTTACTCACGGCAGATGGTTGATCGACTCTGGTGCTACCAATCACATGACAGAAAATCCTCAATGTTTTTCTCATCTAGAAACACATGATTAGTTGCCTCCAGCCTTTGTTACAGACGACTCTTCATCTCTGGTCAATGGGACGGGGGTGGTTCAAGTCACTCCGTCTCTTCGTCTAGCAGATACCCTCTATGTGCCCATGTTCCCTTGCAATTTATTATCGGTGACTTCTCTATGCAAGCAACTACGGTGTTCCGTCACATTCACTCCTACTTCTTGTTCTATTCAGGATCCGGACTCCCAACAAACGATTGCTACTGGGACTGAGAGTGGCGGCCTCTACTTGCTCGATAATGTTTCCGCTCTATCCGCCTTCTCCTCCTCCTCCACAGATCTTCTACAATGGCATCTTGGCCTTGGACATGCTCCTCCCAAGCTTCTGCACCAGCTTCTGCCCCACCTCTCTCCTCATCATCCTCCTCTCAACTGTGATGCCTGTCAGCTCGGCAAGCATCATCGCTCCTTCCTAGCAATGCAAAGTCATGTCTCTTCCCGTCCGTTCGACCTCGTTCACTCTAACGTGTAGGGTCCTGCTCTTACCCTCACCATCGGTCAGGGTAGTTCATATTTTGTCATATTTATTAATGATTTCTCTAGGTGTACGTGGGTGTATCTTCTTAAGGATCGCTCCGAACTGTTCTCTGTCTGGACATCATTTTATTATATGATCAAGACTAAGTTTGATACGTCTATTAAAATCCTTCGTTCTGACAATGCTAAGGAGTATCTTAGCCATGATTTCTCTTCTTTCTGTATGAATCATGGTGTTATTCGTCAAACTAGCTGTGTCTACACCTCACAACAAAATGGGGTGGCAGAACGCAAAAACCGTCATCTCCTTGATGTCGCTCGCACTCTGCTGACCAAAATCCATGTTCCTCGCTCCTATTGGGGTTATGCTGTCCTCCTCTCCTGTTATCTCATCAATCGTATTCCCTCCAAAGTCCTCCGCGGTGCCACCCCATTCTCCATTCTTTATCCAAACAAGAATCCTTTTCCTCTTACTCTGTGCATCTTTGGGTGCACCGCCTTTGTGCACTCTCACGCCGCCACCCGTGACAAAATCTCACCCCGGGCCACTAAATGTGTCTTTCTGGGCTACTCTCCCACTCAGAAAGGCTATTGTTGCTTTGACCCTGTTACCCGCAAGCAGTTTGTCTCTGTGGATGTTACGTTCTTTGAAAATGCATCTTACTTCTCTCCCGCTTCCTCCTCTACTCCTGCTGATCCATATTCTCCAACCAACCCATCTATTCCCTCAGCTCCTACTGACGTTCCGCCACCTCCACCATCTCCACCATCTCCACCATCTCCACCATCTCCACCATCTCCACCATCTCCACCATCTCCTCCCTCGATTTATCCCTCCTCTCCACAGCCATCTCTCTCTACTCCTGAGCCAGCTCTTTCCACCACAAAAGCTCTGGATACTGCGGAACCAGCTGCTATGGATCTCCTCATTGCCCTTCGTAAAGGGGCTCGGGCATGTACCCAACACCCGCTTCCTGCAGTTGTTTCCTATGATCGTCTTACCCCTTCTCGTAGAGCTTTTGCACTGGTTATCTCGTCCACTGCCACCCCCCGTTCCTACCAGGAGGCCCTTACTATTCCTCATTGGAAAGCTGTCATGGATGAGGAGATTGCTACTCTCACTAAACGGGGTACCAGGACCCTAGTTCCTCCTCCTTTCGGCATAGATGTTGTTGGCTGTCGCTGGGTCTTTGTGGTGAAGTTCCTTCCCAATGACAGTGTGGATCGTTACAAGGCTCGACTTATTGCCAAGGGTTTTACCCAAACTTATGGGGTTGATTAATTTGACATTTTCTCTCCAGTTGCTCGTCTTAGTACTATTAGGGTCCTTCTCTCTGTAGCTGTCAATAGGGATTGGCCCATTTCACAGCTGGATGTGAAGAATGCCTTCCTTTATTGGGATCTTCAGGAAGATGTTTATATGGAGCAACCTCTTGGGTATGTTGCTCAGGGGGAGACACGAGTATGCCGCTAAAGAAGGCTATCTATGGCCTCAAGAAAAGTCCTCGTGCCTAGTTTGACAAGTTTAGCGGCATTATTGTGCCCATTGGTTTTACAAGAAGCTCAGTCGATCACTCCTTATTCGTTTGGAAAACTACCTCTGGTCTGGTAGTTATTGCGGTTTATGTTGATGACATTCTTCTTACTGGCGATGACCAGGATGGGTTAACATTGACAAAAAAACGCCTCCGTCAGCACCTGGTCACGAAGGATATGGGATCCCCAAAATACTTTTTGGGAATTGAAATCTCTAGGAAGCCCAACTTCATAGTCCTTTCCCAACAGAAGTATGCTCTTGATCTTCTAAAGGAGACAGGATTGACAGGTGCTAAACCTGCTAGTTCTCCCATGGCTATTGGGGATGACAAAACTTGGACAGATGACTCGCCTCTTCTATCCGATCTTACGAGGTACCGACGTCTGGTGGGCAAACTCATTTTTCTCACGGTAACCAGACACGACCTCTCTTATAGTGTTGGCAAGGTGAGCCAGTTCATGCAAGCTCCTAGAGAGTGTCATCTACAATCTTCCCTGAGGATATTGGAGTATATTAAAGTAGCACCAGGGAAAGGACTCCTTTTTCAGAAGAATGGTAACCTAAGGGTTGAAGCGTACTCTGATTCGAGCTATGCTGATAACAAAGGGGACTGCAAGTTGACATCAGGTTTCTGCACGTTTGTTGGAGGCAATCTTGTGAGTTGGAAGAACAAGAAACAGTCTGTGGTCTCCAGGTCCAATGTAGAGGCAGAATATGACAGTTTGGCATCGACCACATGTGAGTTGAAATGGTTACGGGCTCTCATGCTTGATTTAGGAGAGGTGTACAACTATCATCTTCCTATATTCTGTGACAATAAGGCCGCGATATACATCTCCAAAAATCCGGTCTTTCATGAGAGAATGAAGCACATAGAAGTCGACTGTAATTTTATTCGGGAAGAGATCTTGAAGAAATAGATATGTACTCTGTTCGTCACTTCAGACAACGAGTTGGCAAACATCTTCACTAAGCCACGGTCCGATTCCTTTTTCCACATTTGCGACAAGCTGGGAATGATTGATATCTATGCTCCAGCTTGAGGGGGAGTGTTGTAATATGGAGGTTGGGCGGTCTGTTACTGTTCAGAGACCGGGCGGTCTGCCGGTTTATTCTGGCCGGTCTGTCTGCCGGGCTGTTGCTGTTTGGCATCCCAGCGGTCTGGTGGTTTGTCTCAGACGACTTGGAGATCGGGCGGTCTAGCGGTCTCCTATGACGGCTTGATCTTTGTGGAGCTTGTTCTCTCCTTTTGTTGGTTGCCGAGCGGTTAGCCGACTTGTCTAACTGCCCGGCCTGTCCGGTTTGCCTTTTGTAAAGCGGTATATTTCTTGTAAATTTTTAGTCCCACATTGCTTAATTGTAATCTCTCTCATCTCCTCCATTCTTTAAAAGTGAGGTTATACCATTGTAATTGATATCTTTTTTGGATAATAAAGTTTACATTACTCCAATTTTTCGGTCTGTTATTTTTTGTACGCACACACCAGTAGCAGGTGGAGGAGGAGGAGGAGGGTATTTCCTGTATCTCTGTGGAGGAGGAGAATACTTCTTGCTTTTCTTCCTATCTTTATGCTGATTCTTGGACAACCACATCCAAGCTGGCATGACCTTGTATGGAGTGATATTTTTAAGAATGTAATAAGGAGTATCATGTGTTGGGTTTGGTTTTGGAGCAGGAGCTGGAGGGACTTTCCTTTTCTTAGTGACTTTCTTTTTCTTAGCAGAGGGACTGTCATCTGAATCATCTTCCTCATCTTCATCATCAAAAGATCCTTGAGGAGTATTATATAATGCATTAATTTATTTTAAGGCTTCTGCAGATATCAACAATTTTTCTACCTGGGGAGGAGCTGGAGGAAGAGCTGGAGCTGGAGAACTATGTACATCAGTGCTTTCAACAACTAACTTATTTTCTTCTTCAATATCAGCCATGATCAACTCATCTAGATCAGGCAAGGGAATGTCTTCCATAATATAATTTGGAGGAGAAATGGCTTTAGGAGAAGCAATGTTCTTGGAAGTAAGAGGTTCTGCAGCTGTAAGACTAGCCTTAAGTTTCCTGGCAACTATAGGGCTGAGTGGTGCAGTGTATGGTACAATGGCCAAAGAATGATGATGAGAATAGCTGGGTAGAATATTACTGTACACAACATTGAATAAATCCAATAAGGAAGTCAAATTAACTGTGGGATTTAGAATATAATCCCCAACAGTTTCTATCTCAGCCAAAATAGGCTCATTCATATCAGTATCTGAGTCTATTAAATCTATTATTTCATAAGGATCTGCTACATCTTTTGAAGAGTCAGTCATGAAAGAATCTAATTTTGCTGCTGCTGCTTCTACTGCTGCTGCTTTCACTGGAACTTCATCATCATGAAGCATCTCCCCCTGACTGGCTATAGAGGGTCCTAGAGCCAGTCCCCTATAAGAAGGGATAGGGGATAAAGCAGCAACTGTGGCAGAGAGAGTCTTGATGGAAGCAGTGAGAGGAGCTAGAGCATTATTTAAAAGGTTTTGAAGAGTGGGAGAGATGAATGCAAAAAAATCCTTAGCAATATCAGAAAAAATTAAATAGAGGGATTCCGGAGCAGTGGAGGAGTAGGGATTGTGATGACCAAAATTTGAAAAAACAGAAAATGCACTAGACATATCTGTGTGTGTGTGTTGTTAGGTGCAGAAGATGGAAGGTTAGTTTGGACTAGTAGAGGGAAGGGGACAGAGGGAGTAACAGTTGTAGAAGGTGGAATTGTTGTTGTGGGGATGGGTTCTTGATGTGGAGAGGATGGAGGAAGCACTAGATTGAATGTGTGGGAGGCGATAAAGTTGTCAGGATCTATGGTAGTTAAATGAGGTGGAATAGGAGAGTGTTGTTGATGTGGGGATGGTTGTGGCGATTGGGAAGGAGAGTGTTGTATGGATTCCTGAATGGGGGAATATGGGATTTCAGTGATATTTATTTGAGAAGAGGATGGAGGTGGAGAATGCGTAGGAGATGGAACTGGAGTAGAGATGTGAAGTGGTTGCTGTTGTTGTTGTTGTTGAGGAGAAGAAGGAATGTTGGAAGAGGAGGGAGCTTCTTCTGGGGGTAGGGTAGCAGCTATGACTGCCCTTGTGCTTTCAGAAGGCCTGGAGGATGAAGAATCCTTGGTTGGCATGGTGATCCTCCTTTCCCATCTGCCAAAGTGGGCAGAGGTGAGCCTCTTGGAGGCATTGATGAACACTATTGTTGTCACCAAGTGTTCAGAAGCCTATTCCTGTAGAAAAATCCCCAGTACCCGATCGAAGCAAACTTATTTCTTGTTGTTTTTCCTCTTAATCAAATCAAACAGTAATTGTCCACAGTTAATTCCTTTTTTATCCACCAAAGCAGCCATCAACAAGAATTGTTGCCTGGTTATATAATCATGTGTTGTATGTTTTCTTAACAACACTTTTCCGACCACATCAGCCAAGAACTTGTATTTAGCTGACAAGTTCTTCTTGAGCAGTTTATTAGGGTTATCTCCACAATGACCCATTTTGTTCAACATATTATTATACGATTCAGTATCCAGTTTGACTTCTTCTTCGCCATTCAGTAGACCGAAAATGTCGATTAATACATTTGGAGTAAGAGAGACTAAGTTACCCGAAATTGTGCCTATCATGGAATCTTCTGTTGTTGTAGAGGTATAAACCCATTCTTTAATCTCAGTCATTGCAATATTTATCCCGACCGTCATGAACAGTTTCAGTTGTTGTTCTTCAAACAACTTCAAGATCTCCACAAAAATTGCATCAAAAACTGGAATAAATCGAAATCTATGTCAAATTTCATTGTAGAGTAAGCAGTCGCCAGAATCGCCATGGTGCACCTGCAAGAGAAAAACAGTGATCAAGTGCGATGGAACTGAAAGCGCGGGACGGAGGCAGAAGAAAACCTGGATATAAGGTTTTTAGAATATGAACCGCCAAGCTCCGTCCGACGAATAATAAAAAGATCTTCGATCTGAGGTCGAAGAATTATTTTATTAAAAAATGAGTTCGTCGATCTCAGTTTGAAGAAGACGAATAAATCGTCGATCTCTGTTCGACGAAAAATTCACTGAAGCAGGGATAGTCGATCTCCGTTCGACGAAAACTGTTTCACTAAGAAGTGATCGTCGAACTCCGTTCGACAAACTCTTCATGACGGGTTCACAGATCGTCGATCTCCGTTCGACGAACTGTCAATAAATCATCGACCACGGAGAGAAATTAAATTAAAGCTTCTTCATTTATCATTCCAAGCTAATTTATAAAGAACAAGTGATTTCTTTCATCCTGGGGTTTGGTGAAAATATCTGCTCTTTGTAAATCAATGTAGATATAAACAAGTTTAATTTTATTTTTGTCTACACACTCTCTAATGAAATGATGCCTAATGTCTATATGTTTAGTGCTACTGTGATGGACTGGATTTTGTGCTATGGATATAGTACTTGTGTTGTCACATAAGAGAGTTTAATTAATTAAGTTGAACCCATAGTCCAGGAGTTGATTTTGAATCCACAACATCTGGGAAAAGCAACTGCCAGCTACAATATATTCTGCTTCAGCAGTTGATGTAGACACAGATGACTGTTTCTTGTAAAACCAGGACACTAATCTCATACCAAGGAAGTGGAATGTCCCTGAGGTACTTTTTTTATCTACCCTACATCCAGCAAAGTCAGCATCTGAGTATTCAGTTAACTTAAATTCTGACTCAGTAGGATAATAGAGTCCTAGACTAGGACAACCCTTTATATATCTCAAAATTCTTTTAAGGAAAACTAGGTGAGATTCTTTGGGGTTCACTTGGAACCTAGCACAAAGATATGTAGCAAACATTATGTCAGGTCTACTTGCTGTAAGGTATAGTAGGGACCCAAAAATGCCCCTATATAATTTCTGATCAATATGTTTCCCACGTTCATCAGAGTCTAATACAGTATTAGTGGCTATGGGTGTTCTCTTTGCTGAGGCATCATCCATCACAAACTTCTTAATGAGCTCTTTAGCATACGTAGCCTGGGATATGAAGATGTCATCTGGTAGCTGCTTCACTTGGAGACCAAGGAAGTAGGAGATCTCACCCATGCTACTCATTTCAAACTTTGAATGCATGAGGTCAGCAAAACTCTTGCATAGTTTGGAATCTGTAGACCCAAATATAATGTCATCTACATAAATTCATACTAATAATATTTGATCCTTATGCTGCCTAGTGAATAATGTTCTATCTACAATGCCTCTAGTAAATTTATGGTCTATCAGGAAGCTAGCTAAGGTCTCATAGCAAGCTCTTGGAGCTTGCATTAAACCATAAAGAGCTTTATGCAATCTAAAGACATATGAAGGATAAGTTGGAGAGATAAAACGTAGAGGTTGTTCAACATAAACCTCTTCTTTGAGTACTGTATTGAGAAAGACACTCTTGACATCCATCTGATAGACTTTAAACTTCTTGTAGGCAGCATAAGCAAGGAATATCCTGATAGCTTCTAACCTTGCAAATGGTGCAAAAGTTTGGTCATAGTCTATTCCTTCTTCTTGTCTATAACCTTGAGCAACAAGCGTAGCCTTGTTTCTCATAATTACACCTTGGGCATCTAGCTTGTTTCTATATACCCATTTAGTTCCAATGACTGGGTAGTCTTTGGGTCTTGGAACAAAATCCCAAACTCTGAATCTCTCAAATTGGTTGAGTTCCTCTTGCATTGCAATGATCCAGTAGCGATCTTGCTCAACATCAATTATGCATTGAGGCTCAACTTAAGAGAGAAAACAGGCATGCATCACATCTTGGTTGAGTTGATGTCTTATCTGTACATCTACTGACATGTCTCCAATCACTTGAGATCTAGGGTGATACCTTAGTGTGACAAATTCAGTGGGTGGAGTTGGTTCAACAACAACATTTGGAATTAATTTCTCTTATGGAATAATGTCTGCTGTTGGAGTAGGTTCAGCGACTTCCAAAAATTGATCTTCACTATCTTCATCAGCTTGTGGAGGAGAATGAGATATGACCTTTTGAGTAAGGTTTAATTCTTCCACTTTCTCACACAAGTGAGGTACCTGCAAAGTGCTATTGGTAGAAATTTCTTTCTCCTTATAAGACATGTTAGCCTCATCAAAAGTTACATGAATTGATTCCTTAATTTTTAAGGAAGATTTATTAAATACCCTATAAGCTTTGCTGACTGGGAATATCCTAGAAAAAATGCCTCTTCAACATTAGCTTCAAATTTTCTAATATATTTCTTGTTATTATTATGAACATAACATATACAACCAAATACTTTAAAATAGGTGATTTTAGGTTTCTTCCCTTCAAGCAATTCATAAGGAGTCTTATTCTTAAGTTTATGTATTAAACTCATGTTCAATAAATAGTTTGTTGTGCTTACAGACTCTGCCCAAAAGGATAGGGGCATGTAAGCATCTGCAAGTAACGTGCCTGGAGCTTCAATTAAGGTTCTATTATTCCTTTCAGCTACCCCATTTTGTTGAGAAGTTCTAGGAGCTGAGGAGGAATGTATGATACCTTCCTTCTCACAGAACTCATGCATAAGAAGAGACTCAAACTCAGTACCATGATAACTTCTAATCAATGCAACTGGAGTAGAGTACTCAATCTGTATGGTCCTGAGAAAATCTGTAAGAACCTTGAATGTATCTGACTTAGATCTCAGAAAGAATACCCAAGTGAATCTTGAGAAGTCATCTATAACAACTAAAGTATAAGATTTTCCTCCTAGGCTTTGTACAGCAATAGGTCCAAAAAGGTCCATATGTAGCAAGTACAGGATCCTTGGTGAATCACTCTTATTAACTGATTTAAAAGTAGATTTTGCTTGCTTGCCTAGTTGAGAAGCCCTGCAGAGGCCTTCCTTCTTGTAGGGACCAGAAGGCAATCGTCTCACAAGGTTGTCTTTAGAAGCCTAGCAATGTTTTTCATATTAACATGTCCTAGTCTTTTGTGTCATAGATCATTTGGATTGCAAACAATATTAAGTAAACAGATATCTGAAGTTGGAGAATGAAAATCAACTACATATATGTTACCTTGTCTATTTCCAATTAAAACAGTTTGGTTTTCTTTATTAGAAATAATACAAGAACTTGAGTTAAAATGTACCTGATAACCTTCATCACATAGTTGACTTATGGAGATGAGGTTATGCTTGAGTCCACTTACATATGTCACTTTCTTGAAAGTGACTGCTCCAATCTTTACTTCTCCAAAGCCCTTAGACTGGACACAATTTGAATCACCAAAGATCACCTTTGGTCCCAGCTTGGACTTGTAGTTATTTAAGTTGTCCTTGATGCCAGTCATATGCTTGGAGAACCCACTGTCTAGATACCATTGTTTCTCTATCGAGAGAAGGGAAGATAATCACTTTTTATCTTCTTAATGGAATTTCTCCTTTGAATTTTTGAATTCCTTCCTGTATTGATTGTTGTGGGCCTGGAGAATGTAATACAGCTGGAGAGAATATCTACATTAACTGATTTCCCCAACTGTCCTATTGAAAAATGGCAAGTAATAATCCTAATGAATGTCATAATCAATGCTGCTTCTAACGGTAATATTCAGGGAATATTAAGCATTGATTATTCAGGAATTACTGCAATAGAATGAGGATAAAGGAAGGAAGAATCCAAGTCTGGATCTGCACATAATTCGTCGAGCAAAGAACAGATTTCGTTGACCTGGGTCCAGATTTCGTCGAGCTGAGAAATCATGTTCGTCGACCAGATAATTGTTGTTCGTCGACCTGAGATCCAAGATCGTCAACCTGAGAACTGTTAACTGCTATCTGATAAAACTTGCCAATTCTGTGCTCCAAGATCGTCGAGCTGATAATATAGATTCGTCGACTGGAGTTCAGAGAAATGATTCTGGACTTAGAATGTTGAAGTAGATCATCCAAAAATCGTTGATTTTTGAACCAAGTTCGTCAAGCTCAACTCAGAGAATTGTCTCTGAGTTCGTCGAGCTGAGCCCGACTTTCGTCGAGCTGAGTTCGACGAACGTCGAACTCACTTTCCTGAATCTTTGAAATTTCTCTAAGTCTGGAGTCTTCTGCAGTCTGTTGTTGGCTGGTTCAAGCAATGTTGACTCTAAGGACATGGCCTAAACTCTAGGACACATACATGACCCTGGCTATACATGTTAGGTCAATATTCCTAGTTTAGTGAATCTAGCCCAAATCCAACTAAAGATCCAATAGTCTTCACTAAGGAACTGAATCTGCACCAGTGTAGGTGGTTGGAATATGTTGCTGATTATGAAGTAGAGATTCTCTATCATCCGGGCAAGGCTAACGTGGTAGTCGATGCTTTAAGTTGGATGACCGCCAAAATCTTCAATTTGTTTGTGCAGTTCCTGGTAGAAGTGTTCTTGTTGATGGACATCTCAGTTGGGAGTAGTTCTAAGACTTCTATCTTGGAAGCAGAAGAGCCCTCCTGGATTACCCTCACAAGGTTACATCAGAGAGAAGACCCTGACCTTCTGCATCTCCAAGGAAGAACGGATAAGGGAGAATTTCCCGATTTCTCTAAAGACGAAGAAGGCACCCTGAAGTACCGGGGTAGATTTTGCATCCCCGCTTTTGGTGATATTCGGGCTAAGATTTGTAGTGAAGCGCATGGTTCCAGTATTGCCTATCACCCTGGTTCCACCAAAATGTATAGAGATCTGAAGCAAATTGTCTGATGGTCAGGTATGAAGAATGATATATCAAAATTTGTGTCAGAGTGTTATACGTGCCAGCGTGTTAAGGATGACCATAGAAGGCTTGGTGGTAAATTAACACCGCTAGATATTCCAAGATGGAAGTGGGAGAGTATTTCGATGGATTTCATCACCGATTTGCCGAGATCTCCCCATGGGCATGATTCTGTTTGGGTGATCGTTGATAGATTGACAAAGTGTGCTCATTTTATGCCCTACAAGATTAGTTATTCAATGGAGAAGATAGTCAGGCTGTATTTGGATGAGGTCATCAGATTGCATGGAGTGTCCGTAAGTATCATGTCAGATCGAGACTCAATGTTTGTGTCGTGATTCTGGCAGAGCTTGCAGGGAGCATTGCACACTGACCTCGGGTTTTCAACTGCTTATCATCCGCAGACCAATGGTCAAACGAAAATAGTTAATCAGATTGTGGAGGATATAATAAGACGTTACATCCTAGATCACAATGGAGCATGGGATCATCGTCTCAGACTTATGGAGTTCGCTTATAATAACAATTATCAAGAGAGTTTGCAGATGGCCCCGTTCGAGGTCTTGTATGGGAGGCGTTGTACGACTCCCCTATTTTGGGCTGAAGTTGGAGAGAGACCACTGTTAGGTCTGGAAGCCCCGGAAGAAATGAGTATCTCAGTAATTCACATTCGTGAGAAGCCCCGGGTAGCTCAAGATTATTATTAGAAGTATGCTAATCAGTGAAGGTCTGATCTGGAGTTGGTTGTTGGGGATAGTGTTTTTTTGAAATTCTCTCTGATGTCAGGTGTTAAAAGGTTTCGAAGGAACCACAAGTTGGATCCCAGGTACGTGAGCCCTTTTTATATTCTTGAGCGTATCAGAGTGTCTGCTTATAGGCTGGATCTGCCTGCTACCTTCCCTGTTGTCCATAATGTGATTAATGTGAGCCAGTTGCGGAAGTGTGATGGTAGTGATCGTTAGGTCCTTGACTCGGTGCCCCAGATTCAGCCCAACCTTTCGTACGTGGAAGAGACTATCTATGTCTTGGAGAACCAGGATCGAGTGTTGCTGAAGAAGACAATCCCCATGGTCAAAGTTCTTTGGCGGAATGAAGACGTTGAGAGCGCGATGTGGGAATTGGAGTCAGTGATGAGGGAATCTCATCCGCATCTCTTCCCTAGTTTTCTGGTTTGTCTCCAATTTGTTAGTATTTGACTATTTCTTTTGATTTAGTTTTGGAGTTGTGATAAGTTTCAGGACGAAACTTCTTTTTAGGGGGGGGGGTGACTGTAACGCCCCCGATTTTCCAGTAATTATTTAATTCATTAATGACGTATTTATGAAGTCAAAATGTTACTTTTAAAGTCAAGTTGACGACGAGATGAGGTTAGTGCGATTTGGTATTCGTTAGGTCCGACTGACCAGATTTTGGGATTTTCGTCAAAAAATGAAATTTTTTCACGTTGGAAAATTAAGTTAATTAATTTTGTACTTGCTTGTCAAGTTTCGTCGCGATCCGAGAATTTTTAGAGTCTCGGCGCGCGTTTGTATTTTTGTATTATTAACGTTTGTCATAAACTTTAGAAAATAATATCTCGAGAACGGTACATCGAATTTTAGTTTTGTCTTCGCCGTTAGATTCATAGCGCCGACATTCTCTTACGATGCGAATTTTGTTCGAATCGGGGTGCGTTTAGCCCCGCGTGTCATCATTTTATGCCGGAATAAAAGACAAAACTGATTTGTCGAGAAACCAATGGATTTCTCGAGGATTTCTCACGATTGAATTTCTCGAGAAATTCTCGAGAAATCCATTGATTTCTCTAGAAATCCATTAGTTCTCGTGAAATTGTTTTCAGCCTGCTCGTTTCACGAACGTTCGAGCGCCGGTTTTAGGGTCAAAACGACATCAAATAAAAAAAATGGCTGACAAGATATTTGTTTGTCTCGACGAGATCTACAACTTTCATGTTGATCACTTTTTGATTCGAATCCATATTAAGCTTCTATTTTCGTATCCCTAGCACCTGCGCTTAAGGTAAAATAATTAACATTTTCTTAATATTTTACATATATATTATGTATAATAATTAATATTTTCTTAATATTATACCTATATCTTTATTATATAATACAATAGGCATATCTCAATCACACCATGAATTTCATCTGGACCGCCCAATCTCTAGGAAATAGATTTTGGCCATTGGATCTAACAAATCCGGACTGTAAATATCCAGAATTCGAAATGCTGCACTGTTCACTGGCTCCAAAAGCCCGATACCCACGCTCTCCCACCCCGCCCCCACTACCTCATCCCACCACCGACGGCGGAGCAGCCGGCGGCCTGCCCGGCGCCCACCGGCAGATTCGCCGGCCTCCGGCGAACCCGCCGGGGGTTGTCCGACGGCGAGCGGGCAGGGCCACCAACGGCGGTGGCCCTGCCCGTGAGACCCAGATTTGGGTCTCACGTGCAGGGCCACCGGCGGCGGTGGCCCTGCCCGCTCGCCGCCAGAAAACCCCCGGCGGGTCTCGCGGCCGGGAATGCCCCCGTGAGGGCAGGCGGAAGCCGGGGGGGGGGGGGATTTTGGGTTTTTTTCATTTTTTTATATAATTATTTATTATATTATAATTTAATTTAAAAATAATAATTAATTATTTAATTATTTATATTTTGTCCAGGGCGGGCGAAGCCTGCCGGGTTGGACGGGCCTCGCGCGCCAGGGGACGGGCCTCGCGCGCCGGGGGGTGGGCGAACCCCACCGGGGGCGGGTGTGTAACACCTCTCCTGTAATGAACGTATAATATGGGTCCGGCCGGGGCCCCACAACATACGGATGCCACAGCTTTAGTATTAAAAGTTGATATAGCTACCCACTCTCAAAACACTTTGCACAACACAGCGGAAACACAAGCAAGACGAGAAGTTATCCACCACTAGAAGAGTAAAACAAATGGCCTTAAGGCCTTACATCAAGTGTCCAAAAGCAAATAATACAACAATCATGAATGTGCTTAGCACTCCTGTTGGGTACATTGGTTCTAATGTACCTGATTTGAAGAAGCCTCACCCAACTCAATGATATACATCAAAATGTATTTGATGTGTTTTGAGTTTACTTGTGCAGGCTAAGTATTTGCAGGAAAGAAGAAAAAGTTTCTAAGTTCATGTGTCGACACCCAGAGGGAAAGTGTCGACACTTAAGAAGACTTGTATCGACACTCAGGCAAGCAGTGTCGACACTTGGACTCAATGTGTCGACACCAGGGATGCTGAGTCGACACTAGACAGAAAGTGTCGACACAAGGAGCTGTGTCGACACTCAATGAAGAAAAGCCAGTAAAGCTGTGTCGACACTTAGCAGTTGTGTCGACACCCAGTGAAACTGTGTCTACATCAGAAAGTGTCGACACTTGGAGGCTGTGTCGACACTCAGCAAAAGCTAGCAGAGACTAAGTACAAGTGTCGACACCCAAAGCAATGTGTCGACACATAACAGAAGAGTCAACACTTGAAGAAAGTGTCGACACAAGAAAGAATGTGTCGACACACAGCTGAAGGCTCAGCACTTGAAGAAAGTGTCGACACAAGGAGCTGTGTCGACACTTAGCAAAGAACAACAAAGTTCAACAAAATATTCTAAGTACATGTGTCGACACTATGAAGATGTGTCGACACTCAGCCAGAGTCTCGACAGAAGAAGGATGTGTCGACACAAAGAGCTGTGTCGACACTCAGCAAGTATCAACACTGAAGACATGTGTCGACACCAAGAAGAAGTGTCGACACTCAGCGAGTTCAACACATGAAGATGTGTCGACACAAAGGTGTTGTGTCGACACTTAGAAGAATTCAGCAAAATACTGAAGTACAAGTACTTGTGTCGACACACATTATCAGTGTCGACACATGAAGAAGAAGCAGTGTCGAGATATAAAATCTACAACACAAGGAGTTGTGTCGACACCTTGTAGGCTAGTGTCGACACTTAGACAACTTGTGTCGACACTTGGTCTATAAGTGTCGACACTTAAAGACAGAAAGTCTCGACACTTGCAGACAGTTAGAGAATTTTCAAGAACTGACTGGATGACTTGACAGCTGCCATTCCAGCCGGTCTTCTGCACCTGTCAGAGTTGTCAGAATTCAGTTATGAACCGGACCAGCCGGTTACCATGAAGAAGGCCTATAAATAGGCTTATTCAGTCTACAGAAGTTGTTGTTGAAGTTGTCAAAGTTCAGATCAAGTAATTGTCTAAAGAAGATCTAGCTATCAAGTGAAGATCTAAGAAGTTGGAGAGAGAGAGAGCTCCATCCAAGAATTCAGTTGTTGGAACCAGACTGAGAAGAAGGGTTCAGATCTACTCTGAACCTTAAGTAGCAGAGATCAAGGATCAACTGCAGAAGGAGTCAATCTTATTGAGTTCTACTTTCAAGAAGCTTTGAAGAAAGCTAAGTCAGATTGATTTCAGCTGAGTTCTTCCAAGAACTCATCAAGAAACTCACAACTCTTCTCTCACTTTTCTCTGAGTTGTTGAGTCACATTATTGTATTCATTTTATCTTGTAGGATCCTTTGGATCTGAGTCTTGTAAGCCTGTAATTATAAAGGCTGAGTGTAGGGCTTGAGAGCCTGAGTGTAGGCCTTGGTGGCTGAGTGTAGGCCTTTGTGGCTGAGTGTAGGCTTTGTGAAGAAGCTGAGTTGTAGGGCCTTGGGCATGAGGTGTAGGAACCAGTTTGGGTTCTGAGATAGTGGAGGAGTTTGGCCGAATCTAGTACACTGCTAGATAGGCGAAGGGGAAAGTGGATGTACCCAAACCTTGGGGAACCACTATAAAACTGTGTGTCTACTGTGTGTTGTGATTTGCTGTGATTGCTATGTGATTGTTGTGCAAAAGTAGATATAAATCTGTGTTAGAAACTGATTGCTGCCATAAAAAGTTAAAAAGATTCAAGTCACCTATTCACCCCCCCCCCTCTAGGTGTTTAGGTACAATATCTTTCAAGTGGTATCAGAGCCAGGTTACTCAAAAGGGACATAACTGTCTGAGTAGATCCTGTTGGTAGATTCAGTCAAAGTCAAATTACAGAATCAAGAAATACAAGAACCATGGGTTCCTCTGAGAATCACAAGGAATTGGGATCCATGAAGTTGCCCATATGTAGGAAGGAAATCTTTGGCATATGGAAGGAAAGGGTGAGGCTGTTTATGGAAGCCTCAGACCCTAGGATTTATATCACAGTCAAAGAAGGGCCATATGTGCCCATGAAGGTATCAGTCTTAGATGCAAATCAGAGAACACCAAAGGATTTCACTGAAATGACTAAGGATGAAATTGTTCTAGCCACTATGGACAAAAGGGCTCAGAACATAATAGTGAGTGCCATAGATGATGCAATTTTTCAGAATCTGATACACTGTAAGACAGCTAAAGAGATGTGGGATACACTTATTGTGTACATGGAGGGTTCTGAAGAAGTTAGGCAAGACAGAAAATCCTTGCTAAATCAAGAATATGAAAGTTTTAGACAAGGTAAGGCTGATAGCATAACTGAGTGTTATAAGAAGTTCTACAGGATTGTGAATGAACTCATGTCCTATGGTAGAGAGTTCAGTAACTATGAACTCAATGATAAGTTTCTAAGGTCCTTTACAAAAGATTGGGACACCAAGATCTGTGCCATTAGGGAAATGGCAAAGTTGGGAGAAATTCCTCCACCAACACTATTTGGCAAACTGCTGTCTTATGAAATGCAGTTAATTGTGAGGAAGGAAGAGGAGAAATCAACAAGAAGTGAACACAAAGAAAGAACAGTTGCCTTCAAATCAGAAGCTCCCAGAAAGTATAGGAGTAAGTCACCAACTCCACCTCCTAAAGTTGCTGAAACAGAATCAGATGAATCAGTAAGTATAAAGTCTGAAAGCAGTGGAAGTGATGAGGACTTTGCTGACTTTACAAGACATTTCCAGAAGTTCTTGAAGAAGAAACAATGGAGGACAAGGCCATCAACTTCACAAGGAAAAGAAGACTTTTATCAGAATAAAAAGCCTTCAAAGAAAGACAGGAAAATGACGAAGTCTAGCAAGGCAACTCTTTCAAAAATAGTATGCTATTGCTGTAATAGACAAGGTCATGTTGTTGCTGATTGTCCAGAAAAAAGGAAGGAGTCTAGTGACAAGAAAAGGTCTCTATACAAGGGCAAGAAGGAGAAGTCTTTTGTTGCCAAAAAGGACAAGAGCCTGTCAGATTTATCTTCATCAGAAACTGAGTCAGATGCTGAGGCATATATTGGACTTTTTGCTGAGGAAGAAGAAGAAGAGTTCATGCAGATTATGAATTCTATATATGAACAAGAGGACAGTCAGTGCCATGGACTGATGGCATTGACTGAAAATGACAAAATCCTGGAGCAGCCAGGACCTAGTAAGGTACAAAGTTCAACTTTAAGTTCAATTTCTTGTGCCAGTACAGAATCAGATTCATCATCATCAAATGATGATAGTGCATCTGAGTCTGAAGAAGATATTCATCAGCTGATAGATGAATATAAAGTTCTGTTGCAAGCTTATAAGAAGAGCAAGTCCCTAGCCAAAAGTCAGGCAAAGGAAATTGCTACTCTCAAAGCTGCTGCAACTGAGTTTGAGAAGTTATTTGATCAAAAGCTTAATGAGATAGCCAGACTGAAGCACATAACTGTGATTCAGATGGGAACTATATCATTTAAGAATGATCAAATCAAGAGTCTGGAGATTAATCTTCAGAAGGAGGACTTAGTTGCTAGGTTTTCTAAACCTAAGTCAGTTCTACCCATAATTGATGAATTTGTTCATCACAAAGGTAAAGCTGGACTGGGTTTTACTAAACCTGCAAGGACTGTTCAGTCCAAGTCCAAGCCCAAGGGCAAAGCCCCAACTCTCAACAAGTCTGCAGTAGATAAAACAACAAAGACAGTACCTAAGCAAAGGTACAATAAGTTTGAGTGTTGGTGCTATGGCAAGGTTGGCCACTTTGCCATGGATTGTTGGCACAATGCTAGTGCCAAAGTGAGTAGCAAACTGCCTATTGGAAAACCAGCAGGTAGCTTTGTCAGGATGCAAACTAACAAGTACCAAGGACCCAAGAATTCTTTGGGTTCTAAGGTTCACTAATCTGTTTTGCAGGAGAGTCCAAGTGGCCATGCCCCAATATGGTACTTGGACAGTGGATGTTCCAGACATATGACTGGAACAAAGGGATTACTAAGGGATTACATTCCAATCAAAGATGGTCCAAAAGTCACCTTTGGTGGTTCTGAAAAAGGAATCATCAAAGGGTTTGGTAACATTTCTAGTAACTTAGTTACCATTACTCAAGTGGCTTATGTTAAAGGGTTGAAACACAAGCTAATAAGTATAAGTCAATTAAGTGATGTAGGGTATGACATCTCATTTGTTAAGAATGGTTGTCATATCAAGTGGTCAACTGATCAAGAGATCATTTTGACAGGTTATAGAAAGAGGAATGTCTACTGCCTAGATATTATGTGTGAGACCAATGGTTCTCAAGTGTGTCTTGTAGCTGATGAGAAAGTCTCTCATTGTGTCAAATGGCACAAGAGGCTAGCTCATCTAAACTACAAGACAATTGGCAAACTCTTTAGTAAAGAGTTAGTGAGGAATGGTCCTCAAGTTAAGTGTGTTAAAGATGGTATTTGCTCAGCTTGTCAAAAGGGCAAGCAGACTAGATCCACCTTTAGAAGCATTGAAAACAAAGATGCTGTGAGGTGCTTATACCTCTTGCATATGGATCTCTTTGGTCCAATGCCAGTTCACAGCCTAGGTAGGAAGGTCTATACCTTTGTAGTTGTAGATGACTACTCAAGGTTTTCCTGGGTGTTCTTCTTAAGACAGAAATCTGAAACATCTAGTGTCTTCTATAGCTTTGTCAAACAGATTCAGAATCAACTAGACAGTACAGTGGTCAAAATAAGAAGTGACCATAGTACTGAATTTCAGTCTGATAGTATGACAAGACTATGTGAAGACTTTGGGATATTTCAAGAGTTTTCTTCACCAAGAACACCTCAGCAAAATGGCATTGCTGAGAGGAAGAATAGAACCTTGATTGAGGCAGGTAGGACCGTATTAAGTGATACATCACTACTTGAATATTTCTGGGCTGAAGCAGTTAATACTGCATGCCATGTTATTAATAGGGCCACCATTACTAAAGGCCTCAATAAGACCCCCTATGAGGTTGTGAAAGGCAGAAAACCAAACCTATCCTATTTCAGGATCTTTGGTTGTAAGTGTTTCATACTTAACAATGGGAAGTCTTACTTGACTAAGTTTGCTGCCAAGTCCCAAGAGGGAATTTTTGTTGGGTACAGCAACAACAGTAAGGCTTATAGAGTCTACAACTTGTCTACTCAAGTTGTAGAGGAGTCTGTACATGTAGTATTTGATGAAACTAGGCTTATTAACAATGAGTTGTCTAGTAGTGTATGCAGCCCCACAGGTTTAACAAAGAAGATGGACAAGCTCACTCTAGAAGAAGAACCTACTGCAAGACAGCAGGTAGAAGACAGTGGTTGTGGTCCAGGGGGAGTACTACATGTACCAAATACAGATGAAGTACAAGGAGTACAGCAAGATGATGAAATTGAAGAAGTTCAACCTCAAGTAAGGATGCCTCCAGCCAATAGGCATCTTAGAGATCATCCAGTAGAACAAATCATTGGTGATCCAAGACAAGGGGTACAAACAAGGAGCAGAAATCTGAATGCAGCAATCTACTCCAGTTTTCTATCCCAAGTTGAACCAAAGAAGTTTGAAGAAGCCATCCTTGATCCACATTGGATTGAAGCAATGCAGGAAGAGCTGATTCAGTTCAAGAGGTGCAAGGTCTGGGAACTTGTTCCTAAACCTAAAGACCACAATATAATTGGGACAAAGTGGATCTACAGGAATAAGATGGATGAACATGGAGTCATCATTAAGAACAAAGCTAGATTGGTTGCTAAAGGATATAGGCAGGAAGAAGGTATTGATTTTGATCAAACCTTTGCTCCAGTAGCCAGACTGGAAGCCATAAGGATGTTCCTGGCCTATGCAACCTTTCAAGGATTCAAAGTTTACCAAATGGATGTCAAGTCAGCATTTCTGAATGGTAATCTTAAAGAGGAAGTCTATGTGGAACAGCCATCAGGTTTTGTTGATTCAACTCTACCTAATCATGTCTATAGACTTAGGAAAGCATTATATGGGTTAAAGCAAGCCCCTAGGGCTTGGTATGAAACCCTGTCTAGTTTCCTTATTGAGAATAAATTCTCAAGGGGGAAAATAGACAAGACTCTATTCCTTAGGGAATCCAGAGGCAAAGTAATACTAGTCCAAATATATGTAGATGACATTATATTTGGGTCTACTGAAAGTAGTCTTTGCAAAAAGTTTGCAAAACTAATGCAAAGTCAATTTGAGATGAGTAGTATGGGAGAGCTAAAGTTCTTCTTGGGTCTCCAAGTAAGACAGACTGAAAATGGTTTATCCATTTGCCAGTCCAAGTTCACCCTAGAACTCAAAAGGAAGTATGGTATGGATTCATCCAGTACCATGAAGACTCCTATGGGGTCAAGTATATCTCTTAGCAAGGGTGATGCAGGGAAACCTGTAGATGAAACCTTATATAGAGGGATAGTTGGCTCCCTATTGTATTTGACTGCAAGTAGACCAGATATCATGTATGCTACATGTGTCTGTGCAAGGTATCAAACCTGCCCTAAAGAGTCTCATTTGACAGCAGTCAAAAGGATCTTGAGATATCTAAAGGGCACTCCTTATCTAGGCCTCTAGTACCCTAGGAATGAGGATTTTGATCTAACAGGTTATTCAGATACAGACCTTGCAGGATGCAAAGAAGACAGAAAAAGCACTACTGGAACCTGTCAATTCCTAGGTGGAAGACTGATTTCTTGGAGTAGCAAAAAGCAAACAAGTGTGGCTATCTCCACTGCAGAATCAGAATATGTGGCTGCAGGAAGTTGCTGTGCTCAACTTCTGTGGATACAACATCAGCTAGAGGACTATGGATTTCAGGTAAGTAGAACTCCACTATTTTGTGATTCTACTAGTGCTATATCAATTGCACATAATCCTGTTTCCCATAGTAGAACTAAACATATAGAGATAAAATATCATTTTCTTAGGGAGCATGTAGAGAAAGAAGATATTTTACTGGAATATGTTAGAACAGATGATCAACTAGCTGATATGTACACTAAGCCCTTAGAGGAAACTAAGTTCAATAGGTTCAAAATTGAACTAGGAATGATAAACTTAGAGTAAGTTTATAGAATTGGAAATGGCTAAGTAAAAAGGTGTCGACACACAGAGATCTCTGTGTCGACACAGAAAAGTGGTGTCGACACTTCAGGGAAAAGGTGTCGACACATCTAGGAAGTTGGTGTCGACACTTCAGAATATTAGTGTCGACACATGACCAGTAGGTGTCGACACATCCAAGATGGTGTCGACACTTAGTATTTACTCAGAATTATCTAAGTAAAGTCTCGACTAAATGTCGAGTTAAGTGGTGTCGACACATAAACAAGTGTCGACACATATAATCTGTTGACTAAACTTGTGTCGACACTTAAGTGTCGAGACATTATAAGTCAGTGTCGACACTTATCGCCAGTGTCGACACAATTTAAGTTAGTTGCCCGCCTTTTCATCTTCAAAACTAGAAAGGTATAAATAGGGTTTTGCCTTAGTCTGTCGACACGCTTTCAAAAGTTTCGAGACCAAAACTTGTGTGTCGACACCTCTCTTCTCTCAGTTCAAATTCTCCAAACCCTAATGGCGCCAAAGCTTGAGGAGAACGTCAACGAAGGCTACGAGCTGGTGCGCAATGCTTTTGATGATGCAGACCCGGAGATCCAGAATGTGATAACCCTCGTCGCAAAATCAGGGTTAGAATTCCTAGTTTCTGAGCCGACAAAGATCTGGAAGAAGGAAGTACTGGAATTCCTCAATGGATATGAAGTGGACGAATCTGGATTCAAGATCAAATCCAGGGTTCATGGTGAAAAAATAAAGGTCTCTCCAAAAAGTCTGAGAAAATTACTACAGTTACCAAGAACCAAAGAAGAAGAAGAAGTTACTGCTTCTAAGAGCAGGGAAGCTCTAACCTGGTGTGGACTAGATTCTAAGATGAAGATTGGTTCAGTCTTTAATAGAAAAGGAATGAACAGTCAGGGGAAATTCCTGTCTGAAATTGTTGGGAAAGTGATATTGAGCAAGCCAGGAGGGCATGATATAGTGTCTGCCTATATGTTTGGTATTATGACAAGGATCATCTTCACTTTGCAAACAGATTGGTCTGTAGTAATTCTTGAGAAGATCAAGGAAAGCTTGAAGAAGCCAAATCTGGGCAGGATCATAAGTCTATACCTAGCTGGTACTATACCAGAGGTTATGAATCAAGCAGCTTGCAGCAAAATCAACCATATGAGAAAGATGGATTTGAGGATATTCTCCAGATGGGACAGAGTGTTGTCTAAGGAAATGCCAACCCCTGAGAAGGTAATTTCTGAAAAAGTATCCCCTCAAAAGAAGAAGAGGAAAACTGCTCCAGTGGCTCAAGTTCCATCAAGCAGCTCTGATAGTGAAGAACAAGTGATCTTCACACCTGATGAAGAAGACACAGGAACTGCTGTAAAGTCTCCAGCTCCTCAAGATGTTGCTGAACTCCAGGGGGAGCTACCTCAAGCTAGCCCCATACACAAGGATCAAATCCAGGGGGGAGCCTCTAGTTGTAGAAGAACCAACTACACTTGAGAGTGAGCAAGCTACAAACATCATCCTTGAGGTAATCACTGAGCTTAATGCTTTAGATTTTCCTTTAGAGGATACTGATTTGTCTGATGTTTATCAGCAACCACAGACTGATAGTCAAGTCCCAGATGTTGTAATGAAAGACACATCTATTGTAGATCATGAAGTTGTTTCTGATCCAGTGGTAGATGAGCATAGAATTTCTCCTACCCATTCTCCACAAGAATACACAATGGAAGATCTGTTCCTTAACCTGGATCAAACTGATTTTGACAAAGAAACAGCTGCTGAAGGAGAGAATGCTCCAGTTGAGGGGGAGCAAGTAGTACTTGTTGAAGAACCTACAAGGCAAGAGCCTGAGAAACCCCCAAGCCCTAAGGAGAGGGTAGACATTGCTAGCTCCTCAGCATCTGAAGATGAGGAGGCTACAAGGGCTAAGCAAAAGAAATTTCAAGTATTCAGAAGAAGAAGCCAGAGTTATAAGAGGGCTTTGCAAACTGTTGCTCCACAGCCTATATCTCTGCCAGCACTAACTATTGATTATAGTGCATTGATTGTTGCCATGCAGATTAAACTTGATGAGCACAGGCAGGCAATTGAGAAGTATGTTGATGAAGGGCAAAAATCATTATAGTTTGATCTAGCCCAGGACATAAAGTCAATAAGATTTGAGATGAATCTTAATAAGAAGGAGATGACAGACTGCTTCCACAAAGGGGGAATGCAGTGGTGTACTTAGCTACACATCAAGAAAAGATTAAAGCACAAGTTGATGACTTTGCAGTCAAGCAAGGATATGTACTTGAAAATCAAATTAGGATGAATGATAATTTGACTGCATCTCACAATGCTATAGTCACAGAGCTGAAGAATCTAGCTGCAGGGCAGACTCCAGCTACAGCAAAAGCAAATTTTGACAAAGTATTCCAAGAGGAAATAACTGCTGTTAAGACTGCCATCCAAGATTCTCAAAAGTTGATAACTGACAAACTCCAAAGGTTAAAACCTTTCTTTAAAGATGGAGTTAATTATTTGGATAATCAGGTGAGATTTCAGAAAGATGATGTTAGAGATCATATAGAAAGAGAAGTCATAAAGGGGGAGAGGGTTTTAGTCAAAGCCATCTCTGATCATGCCAAGTGGATATCAAATTCTATCATAGCAACTCTTGGATATCCTCCTCTTTGTGATGATGATAATGTTGCAGAATCTGGAATTCATCCTGCATATCTAGGAGGGGAGAAACCTGAAGTGGCTCAAGTCATCTACCCTCCTCTAGATTTTGATATGGTTCATGCTGATATACAGTCCATGTATAGCCCACCTGGGGGCAAGGACAATGTAATTATAGAGAAAGTTGTTCAGCCAATCTCTGAAGATATGCAAGAAGCACTGCAGAAAGAAGAAGAGACTAGATTGTCTAAGAAGAGGTTTAGGGAACAAGCTGAACAAAGACCAGACTTTGAGCAGTGGAGCCCTACCTCAAGAAATATCATTTTGACTGCCTGGAAAGCTGCAAAAGATAATGTGCATGACAGGAACAAGTGGTTTTCTGAGGCTGAATGGAGAAAACATGAGTCCAAGCAGGAGGCTATAGTCCAATATAGAAGAAAGGCCAAGATGGGAAAGCTACCTCCTACTGCCCAGGAGCCTAGCAAGTACTTTCCCAAGCCTTATCACTACTTTGAAAGGCAAAAGATCAAAGTAGAAGAACAAAAGAAAAAGGACTTGAAAGGCAAGAAGCATGCTGATGTTGAAGTTGCTGAAGCTCCTGTTCAAGCCAAAGTACAAGCTGGAAAAGGAATAGTGATCAAAGAGCCTGAACAGAAATAGAATTAGAGTTTTCTTAAAGTTTACTATGTAATCTTTTTGATGTAAACCATTTTGTAAACTTTTGAAAATGAATATGACAGATATTAGAACAATGTGTTATATGTTAAATCTTTTTCATATTTGTTCTGTGATAATGTCTATGTATACATGTTTGATTGATACATGTTTATGATTGTCCTGCTATATATAATCCTGCTTTACATCATTTTTTAATTTTATTATGAATGGTGTATTTCATTGACTAAGGGTTATGACTTCTCCAAATAGGGGGAGATTGTTGGCTACATTGGTTCTAATGTACCTGATTTGAAGAAGCCTCACCCAACTCAATGATATACATCAAAATGTATTTGATGTGTTTTGAGTTTACTTGTGCAGGCTAAGTATTTGCAGGAAAGAAGAAAAAGTTTCTAAGTCCATGTGTCGACACCCAGAGGGAAAGTGTCGACACTTAAGAAGACTTGTGTCGACACCCAGGCAAGCAGTGTCGACACTTGGAGTCATTGTGTCGACACCAGGGATGCTGAGTCGACACCAGACAGAAAGTGTCGACACAAGGAGCTGTGTCGACACTCAATGAAGAAAAGCCAGTAAAGTTGTGTCGACACTTAGCAGTTGTGTCGACACCCAGTGAAACTGTGTCTACATCAGAAAGTGTCGACACTTGGAGGCTGTGTCGACACTCAGCAAATGCTAGCAGAGACTAAGTACAAGTGTCGACACCCAAAGCAATGTGTCGACACATAACAGAAGAGTCAACACTTGAAGAAAGTGTCGACACAAGAAAGAATGTGTCGACACTCAGCTGAAGACTCAGCACTTGAAGAAAGTGTCGACACAAGGAGCTGTGTCGACACTTAGCAAAGAACAGCAAAGTTCAACAAAATATTCTAAGTACAAGTGTCGACACTATGAAGATGTGTCGACACTCAGCCAGAGTCTCGACAGAAGAAGGATGTGTCGACACAAGGAGCTGTGTCGACACTCAGCAAGTATCAACACTGAAGACATGTGTCGACACCAAGAAGAAGTGTCGACACTCAGCGAGTTCAACACATGAAGATGTGTCGACACAAAGGTGTTGTGTCGACACTTAGAAGAATTCAGCAAAATACTGAAGTACAAGTACTTGTGTCGACACACATTATCAGTGTCGACACATGAAGAAGAAGCAGTGTCGAGATATAAAATCTACAACACAAGGAGTTGTGTCGACACCTTGTAGGCTAGTGTCGACACTTAGACAACTTGTGTTGACACTTGGTCTATAAGTGTCGACACTTAAATACAGAAAGCCTCGACACTTGCAGATAGTTACAGAATTTTCAAGAACTGACTGGATGACTTGACAGCTACCATTCCAGCCGGTCTTCTGCACCTGTCAGAGTTATCAGAATTCAGTTATGAACCGGACCAGCCGGTTACCATGAAGAAGGCCTATAAATAGGCTTATTCAGTCTACAGAAGTTGTTGTTGAAGTTGTCAAAGTTCAGATCAAGTAATTGTCTAAAGAAGATCTAGCTATCAAGTGAAGATCTAAGAAGTTGGAGAGAGAGAGCTCCATCCAAGAATTCAGTTATTGGAACCAGACTGAGAAGAAGGGTTCAGATCTACTCTGAACCTTAAGTAGCAGAGATCAAGGATCAACTGCAGAAGGAGTCAATCTTATTGAGTTCTACTTTCAAGAAGCTTTGAAGAAAGCTAAGTCAGATTGATTTCAGCTGAGTTCTTCCAAGAACTCATCAAGAAACTCACAACTCTTCTCTCTCTTTTCTCTGAGTTGTTGAGTCACATTATTGTATTCATTTTATCTTGTAGGATCCTTTGGATCTGAGTCTTGTAAGCCTGTAATTATAAAGGCTGAGTGTAGGGCTTGAGAGCCTGAGTGTAGGAGATTGAAATCTCTGAGTGTAGGCCTTGGTGGCTGAGTGTAGGCCTTTGTGGCTGAGTGTAGGCTTTGTGAAGAAGCTGAGTTGTAGGGCCTTGGGCCTGAGGTATAAGAACCAATTTGGGTTCTGAGATATTGAAGGAGTTTGGCCGAATCTAGTACACTGCTAGATAGGCGAAGGGGGAAAGTGGATGTACCCAAACCTTGGGGAACCACTATAAAACTGTGTGTCTACTGTGTGTTGTGAGTTGTTGTGATTGCTGTGTGATTGCTGTGCAAAAGTAGATATAAATCTGTGTTAGAAACTGATTGCTGCCATAAAAAGTTAAAAAGATTCAAGTCACCTATTCACCCCCCCCCCTCTATGTGTTTAGGTACAATATCTTTCAACTCCTAGTCTACCTCGGCATGCAAGCCGGACAACATGAGTCTCAAACATACAACATCACATAAGTAGAGCTACAAAGTGAAAATCACTTCATGAGGCTTAGGCCTTTCTGGCTGGCGAGCTAGCTCCTGCATGCGATCCTTGCCCTGTAAAATTTATTAGTAACGTGTTTCAGCAAAGGCTGACCTCAAACTCTGTAACAACACATCTCCTCCCGACCACCCCTATCGGACCCCGGGGAACCCCTCCAACCTGCAAGTTAGCACTTCGTATGCAATAATCATAAGCAAGAAAAGCAACTATAGAAACAGGCTTGGATGTCACACGCATCATACATGTTCTCTACTGGTTGAGCATATATTAAAAGGGCCTACTTATGCAATCATGTATGCAATAACCCGGGTTTCACCCAAGGCACCCTAACTCGTATGCATCTAGCACATCATCACATCATATGGGTACTCATCGATTCCCCACTGGCATAAAGCCGCAAACAAAGGGGGGTCACCATTTCCCCCAACGGCTCACAGGCCGCCTCATGGAACTCTTGTCAAGGCCCCACCCGCTCAAGGTCTTAGACCCGGGCTTGCCTACAAGCTCTGACGTCTCATGTCAGGATTCCAACAAACACAAAACTGACCGATTCTAAGAAGCCTTGCCGGACCCCACCCGCTCATGGCCTCATTGCCCGGGCTTGCCCCCATGCTTGGCTTTCTCGTCAGTCTCACAGAAGGGGACTAGTCTCGCCGGGACACTATCCGCACATGACGTGAACGTCACGGGATAGCCAGTCGACCACGGAGACATAGGCACGCCTTGGCACATCACAAACCAAGACAAAACCACCCTAGTCCCTCATTTGTACTGCAGCGTTCCCGCGCACCAAGGAAACCATCTCCAACTCATGCGGAGCTAACCTTGTCCACCAAGGAAAACATCTATCGCCACGAGGAGCTAACCTTGTCCGGTTCCGACTACACATACTCACTCGAGGAGAAGGGGAAAAACATCACCACATCACAAACGGCGTCTTGCCGCAACGAAATTCTTACGAATCCTTAACGTTCGTATGCAACATCACCGAGTCGAACTAACGGTCGCGACAACGGCTTCACCCACCATGCCTAATCCACTAACGAAGCGGATCTCTAATGCAAAATATGTCGGGGACGGACTCAATCAACCCGGAGGTTCCTCTTGAACCTTGGCAAACCAAAACCCCTCTCATTTGAGAGTTTGGTGCCCAAAAACTAGAAAGAAAAATAAATGATGCTAAAGACATGCATCCTAAGACCGAGAGGAAAAGTGTCGTTACCTTCCGACTCCTCTTCCTTGCCATGGAAAAAAATCCGGATGAAAACCTTCACAACGATCTAACCTCCATGGATCCGGACTCGGCTAGCGATTTGGAGCACTGAAACCTCTCCTACAGTCCAAACTCTCCTTCTCCTTCCTCCTTGATCTCACTTCTCTCTAGATCTTTAGTAAGAGAATGCTTGGAGAAGAATGAGGGTTTTCAACACTATTCTCGGACTTAACTCCTAAAGAAAAGATCTGAACCATCAGATCCTAAAACCAGGGACAGAAACGACCACGATCCGACAGAAAAAAAAGACCTGGGCCGAACACGGCCTGGCACACGCCCGTGTCCAGGGCCGTGTGCCTCATTCGCCGTATCAAATTGACGCACCTGGAACTGCACACGGGCATCTGACACGCCCGTGTTCGATCCGACACGCCCGTGTCCGCAATGACACGGCCGCGTGGCCGGCCATGTGCCTCCATCGACACGGCCCCGAAACCAACCCGAGAAGTGACACGGCCTGGGACACGCCCGTGTCCCAAGCCGTGTTCCAAGTCTCAACACTCGTCGACAGCCTTTGTGTCGACACCGCGGAAAAACGTCGAGCGAAGATCGTCGACCAAGCGGGACACGCGCTGTGACACGCCCGTGTCACAGGCCGTGTGCCCCAGTCTCGACACTCGACACTCGACACTCGACACTCGTCGAGTGAAGATCGTCGACTAAAGCTCGTCGACAGACCCACACGGCCTTAGACACGCCCGTGTCCTAGGCCGTGTGCATTGTCTCAACACACTGTCGAGCGAAAGTGTCGACACCCCGAGCCGAGTGTCGACACGGGCTGGACACGCCCTGCGACACGCCCGTGTCGCAGGCCGTGTGCCCTAGTCTCGACACCTTGTCGAGCAAAAGTGTCGACACCCCGGGCCGAGTGTCGACACGGCTCGACACGCCCTGCGACACGCCCGTGTCGCAGGACGTGTGCCCCCTGCCAGAAACCAAAAAATTTCCAGAAAAGCAAAACGACCCTCTCCCAAAACTGGGGTGTTACAACTCTCCCCCCCTTAACAGAATTTCGTCCCGAAATTACAAAACAAAGGGTACACCAACTTAACTTGTACAAGAAATGAAGAGTTCTGGATACTATTCTAGCATGGCCTGTTCTCGCTCCCAAGAGAGCTCCTCTCGACCGCAGTTGTCCCATCGGACTTTCACGAGTTTAACTTCTTTATTCCGCAACTGCCGAGTCTCCGAATCCTCTATAGCAATCGGAAGGACTCGCGTCCTCAAGTCTTCCTCAATCGGCACCGATGCCGGCTCAATCACCACACTAGCCTCCACCAAGGCTTTCCTCAAAACGGAGACGTGGAAGACGTCATGCAATCCACTCAGCTCCGCAGACAACGCCAACCGATAGGCTGCTTCTCCCACCCGTTCAACAACTTCAAAAGGCCCCAAAAAACCTTGGACTCAACTTCTTGAGTCGGTGAATCCGTGAGACGCCTTTGAACGGTTTGATCTTCAAATAGACCCAATCACCTACCGCAAACTCCAACTTCCGGTGACCAGCATTAAAGTATTTTGCTTGTCGGTCTTGCGCCACCTTCATACGCTCTTGAATGGTCTGTACCAACTCACAAACGTCTACTACCACCTATTTTCCCAAAGTTTTGGTGTCTTCCGCCTCTGCCCAAGACATCGATGTTCGACACCGTCTCCCATACAAAGCTTCGTATGGCGCCATTTTTATACTTGCTTGAAAACTGTTATTGTACGTGAATTCCACCATGAAGAGGTGATCCTCCCACTTCTTGCTGAAGTCAAGAACGCACATTCTTAGCATATCCTCCATAGTACGGTTTGTTCTTTCAGTTTGCCCATCAGTTTGAGGATGGAACGCCGTACTGAATTTTAGCTTCGTGCCCAAGCTCTTTTGTACCAGTCTCCAGTCCTTGGATGTAAACCGTCCATCTCGATCACTGACTATGCTCTTAGGAATTCCGTGCAGTCGCACAATGTTGCGAACATACAACTCCACCAGCCTCTCCACGCTGTCCTCTTTCCGATTTGGTAAGAAGTGAGCCACCTTGGTTAGGCGATCCACGATCACCCAAATAGCATCATTACCCCGATGCGATCTAGGCAGACCATGCACAAAATCCATGGAGATGTCATCAAATTTCCATTCAGGGATTGGAAGGGGCTTCAGGAACCCGCTCGGCTTCTGACATTCGGCCTTCACCAAGGCACAAGTTTGGCAACGATTCACGTACAAAGCTACGTCCCGCTTCAGCCCCGGCCACCAAAAGGATTTCTTCATATCCAAGTACATCTTTGTACTGCCCGGGTGAATGGAGTACTTTGTGAAGTGAGCCTCAAACATCAACTCCTCACGAAGTTTGCCGAACTGCGGTATACAAACCCTTCCGTTCTTCCTCAGAATCCCATCACACATCACCTAGGTGCTGCTCTCGCCCGCTAGAGCCTCCAACACAAAAGGTCAAAACTCCACATCCAACCGAGTCGCTTCCCGAATTTGATCGGTCAAGTCGTTCTGTACTTCAATCTAGTTCAACCGAGCCACGCTGGACTCGCCTCTCGCAACACATTCCAATCCAAGGGACACCCATTCCCGTACCAACCGCTCATCATGAGCTTCGATCCAATTTCCTTGCCTTGAGTACTTTCTACTCAAAGCATCCGCCACCACATTAGCTTTACCTGGTGTATACTGAATTGCCACTTCATAGTCTCCAAGAAACTCAACCCACCTGCGTTGCCGCATGTTCAAATCCTTTTGATCCAAGAGATACTTCAGACTTTTGTGATCCGTGAACATCTCCACCTTTGCACCATACACATAATGCCGCCATATTTTCAACTCAAAGATTACCGCCTCCAACTCCAAGTCATGGACGGGGTAATTCCTCTCATGAGGCTTCAGCTGTCTAGACCCAAAATCAATCACCTTGCCATGTTGCACCAAAATGCAACCCAAACCGCATCCTGAAGCGTCACTGAAGATCTGAAATCCCTCGGTCCCTTGCGATAGACTTAGGATTGGAGCCATCATCAGTCTCTCCTTCAGTGCCTCAAATGCTTGGCTGCACTCGTGAGTCCAAACAAACTTATGATCTTTACGAGTGAGTGAGGTGAGGGGTAGAGCTATCCGCGAAAAATTTTCCACGAACCTCCTGTAATACCCGGCTAGGCCAAGAAAACTTCGGACTTCCGCCACGGTCCTCAAGACTGGCCAATCTCTGATGGCCTCCACTTTTGTTGGATCCACTGCCACCCCATCCCCACTAATCACGTGGCCCCAAAACGCCACCTTCTCTAACCAGAACTCGCACTTGGAGAACTTTGCATACAACTGTTTCTCCCTCAATACTTGCAAAACCACTCTCAAGTGGGTCTCATGCTCCACTTCGGATTTGGAATACACCAAGATGTCATCAATGAAAAAAACCACAAAAGAATCCAAGTATTCCCGAAATACCCGATTCATAAGGTCCAGAACACAGATGGGGCGTTCGTCAGCCCGAACGGCATCACCGTAAACTCAAAGTGTCCATACCTTGTACCAAAGGCAGTCTTGGGTATGTCCTCATCCCGAATTCACAACTGATAATAGCCTGACTTCAAGTCTAGTTTGGAGTACACCACCGACCCCACCAGCTGGTCGAACAAGTCGTCTATCCGAGGGATAGGATACTTATTCTTGACGGTCAATTTATTCAGCTCTCGGTAGTCTATGCACAGCCGCATGCTACCGTCTTTCTTCTTTACAAACAACATCGGCGCACTCCACGGCGAAGAACTGGGTCTAATATACCCTTGCTCCAACAATTCCTGTAACTGTACTTTAGGTTCATCCAACTCCTTTGGTGCCATCCTAAATGGAGGACGTGACACCGGCCTAGCCTCCGAAACTAACTCGATCGAGAAATCGATCTCCCTCCGAGGAGGCGCTCCAGGAAGTTCATCCGGAAACACATCCTTGAACTCTGCCATAACGGACACCTCCTCAATAGTCAGCTGGGAGAGACGAACCTCCAATAATGCTACAAGCGCTACACCACCCTGGTTAACCGCCCGCATCAACTGCATGGACGACATCAGGGAACAGGCCACTCCATAAAGGCCCTCAAATTTGACTTATGTCTGCCCTTTTTTCCTTAGGGTCAACACCTTAGATAGGCAATCAATACTGGTGCGCTGCTCTGCATGCTAGTCCATGCCCAAAATGACATCGAACTCCACTAATGGCAAAATCGCCGCTACCAAAATGAAGTCAACTCCGTCTAGCTCCCAACAGATGCGCCCTTTGACCCCGGTGGTCATGGATGACCCATTGGGCATGCGCACTTTCAACTCTACTCCCGACGATAAAGATCCAACTCCTATTCTCCGGATGAAGCTCTCCGCGAGAAAGGAGTGCGACGCTCCCGTATCAAACAATACCCTATCGGGGTATCCGGAAACTAAAAAGAAGCCTACAACATAGACAACACACACAAAAAGTCTAAAAGCATGAAGCACAGAATTTAAACATAAATTTTCTTCATACCTGTCACCACATCGGTTTGGCGGATCGCTTCTTGCTGTCCAAGGTTATAAGCCCTTGGTTGCACCGGTTGGAACCGAGAAGCGCTCGACTCCGCCATCTTCCCTTTCTCTGCAGCACTGGGGCCGGAGCGCACAGTCTACTCCTGCCTTATCTCTTGCCCTGCTCCTCCTTGGGGACAAACACGAGCTATGTGCCCCACCTTACCGCAGTTGTAGCACGTCGGCGGTCCCCTAGAGTGTGAACCTCCAGGCGTCCAATTACTCTTCTCACCAGATCTGGAAGTGTGAGGCTTCTTCCTCCACCTACTCCCTTCAGACTTTCCATGAGATTGGGAAGGCTTCCCTTCCCCTTGCTTGGGAGTAAAACCCTTACGGCGTTGGGTTCGCTCCAAATCACTTTCCAAAATTCTGGCAGCCTCAACTAGTTTATTGAATCCCGCTCTCTTCATGGAGATGAGGGGTTGTCTCAGGTTCTCCCTCAGCCCCTGGTAGAAGAGGTTATCCCTTTCTACATCATCTGCCATCGTCGTTCCCGCGTAACGACCCAACCGGGTGAACTCCTCCACATACTCATCCACTGTCTTGTCTCGCTGCATTAAATGCAGAAACTGCCTCTGAAGGGCCAATCGTGTAGAAACTAGAATATACCTCTTTAGAAACGCATCCCCAAACTCCTCCACTGACGGGGTATGTCCCGGGAACTGGCGGCCGCTATGGCTCACCCACCATAACTTGGCGTCTCCTTCCAACATGAAAGCCGCATACTCAGCTTTCGTTTCCTCTGGCATCTCTGCCGCCCTTAAAAGCTCATGAATGCAAACCCACCAGTCCTCCGAATTCGTTGGCGTACCAACTCCCTTGAATGACGAGGGATGGAAACTCAGGAAATACTTCATGTGTCGGTCCCCATGTCTGACAACTACCCTTTCTGCCAAAGGCTCCACTCGCCTGGCCTCTCCGCCTGGCATGACCGTCGCCGTATCTGGTGTAGCAGGGGTTGCTACCTGAGCTGCCGCTGTAGCTTGGGCTGCCACCATCGCTTCCGCGAGCATGTGGCAGAAGTCGGCCGGGTTAACACTCGTACCCAAAAGACCTGGAGCAGTAGCACTGCTCGCCGAAAGCTCTTCTCTAGCTCTCAACGTACCCGCCTCGTTGCTTGCACTCTTCAAGAAAACAAGAAACAAGGAATCAGTCTCAAATCTCCAGACTAAAAGATAAGGACACTCATGGTCCCGCGTTACTCTTATGTGGATAACTTCTCTACGCATTGACCTTGAATCTAACCTCGCTTTGATACCAAATTGTAACACCTCCCCTGTAATGAACGTATAATATGGGTCCGGCCGGGGCCCCACAATATACGGACGCCACATCTTTAGTATTAAAAGTTGATATTGCTACCCACACTCAAAACACTTTGCACAACACAGCGGAAATACAAGCAAGACGAGAAGTTATCCACCGCTAGAAGAGTAAAACAAATGTCCTTAAGGCCTTACATCAAGTGTCCAAAAGCAAATAATACAATAGTCATGAATGTGCTTAACACTCCTAGTCTACCTCAGCATGCAAGCCGGACAACATGAGTCTCAAACATATAACATCACATAAGTAGAGCTACAAAGAGAAAAGCACTTCATGAGGCTTAGGCCTTTCTGGCCGGCGAGCTAGCTCCTGCATGCGATCCTTGTCCTGTAAAATTTATTAGTAACGTGGGTCAGCAAAGGCTGACCTCAAACTGTGTAACAACACATCTCCTCCCGGCCGCCCTTATCGGACCCCGGGGAACCCCTCCAACCTACAAGTTAGCACTTCGTATGCAATAATCATAAGCAAGAAAAGCAACTACAGAAACAGGCTTGGATGTCACACGCATCATACATGTTCTCTACTGGTTGAGCATATATTAAAAGGGCCTACTTATGCAATCATGTATGCAATAACCCGGGTTTCACCCAAGGCACCCTAACTCGTATGCATCTAGCACATCATCACATCATATGGGTGCTCATCGATTCCCCACTGGCATAAAGCCGCAAACAAAGGGGGGTCACCATTTCCCCCAACGGCTCACAGGCCGCCTCATGGAACTCTTGTCAAGGCCCCAACCTCTCAAGGTCTTAAACCCGGGCTTGCCTACAAGCTCTGACGTCTCATGTTAGGATTCCAACAAACACAAAACTAACCGATTCTAAGAAGCCTTGCCGGACCCCACCCGCTCAAGTCCTCATTGCCCGGGCTTTCCCCCATGCTTGGCTTTCTCGTCAGTCTCACAGAATTGGACTAGTCTCGCCGGGACACTCTCCGCACATGACGTGAATGTCACGGGATAGCCAGCCGACCACGGAGACATAGCCACGCCTTGGCACATCACAAACCAAGACAAAACCACCCTAGTCCCTCATTTGTACTACAACGTTCCCGCGCACCAAGGAAACCATCTCCAACTCATGCGGAGCTAACCTTGTCCACCAAGGAAAACATCTACTGCCACGAGGAGCTAACCTTGTCCGGTTCCGACTACACGTTCTCACTCGAGGAGAAGGGGAAAAACATCACCACATCACAAACGACGTCTTGCCGCAACGAAATCCTTACGAATCCTTAACGTTCGTATGCAACATCACCGATTCGGACTAACGGTCGCGACAACGGCTTCACCCACCATGCCTAATCCACTAACGTAGCGGATCTCTAATGCAAAATATGCCGGGGACGGACTCAATCAACCCGGAGGTTCCTCTTGAACCTTGGCAAACCAAAACCCCTCTCATTTGAGAGTTTGGTGCCCAAAAACTAGAAAGAAAAATAAATGATGCTAAATACATGCATCCTAAGACCAAGAGGAAAAGTGTCGTTACCTTCCGACTCCTCTTCCTTGCCATGGCTAAAAAGCTGAATGAAAACCTTCGCAATGATCTAACCTCCACGGAGCCGGACTCGGCTCGCGATTTGGAGCACCAAAACCTCTCCTACAGCCCAAACTCCCCTTTTCTTTCCTCCTTGATCTCACTTCTCTCTAGATCTTTAGTAAAAGAGAATGCTTGGAGAAGAATGAAGGTTTTCAACCCTATTCTCGGACTTATCTCCTAAAGAAAAGATCTGAACCATCAGATCCTAAAACCAGTGACAGAAACGGCCATGATCCGACAGAAAAAAAAGACCTGGGCCGAACACGGCCTGGCACACGCCCGTGTCCAGGGCCGTGTGCCTCATTCGCCGTCTCAAATCGACGCGCCTAGAACTACACACAGGCATCTGACACGCCCGTGTTCGATCCGACACGCCCGTGTCCCCAATGACACGGCCGTGTGGCCGGCCGTGTGCCTCCATCGACACGGCCCCGAAACCAACCCGAGAAGTGACACGGCCTGGGACACAGGGGACACGCCTGTGTCCCAAGACGTGTGCCAAGTCTAGACACTCGTCGACAGCCTTTATGTCGACACCGCGGAAAAACATCGAGCGAAGATCGTCGACCAAGCGGGACACGCCCTGTGACACGCCCATGTCACAGGCCGTGTGCCCCAGTCTTGACATTCGACACTCGACACTCGATGAGTGAACATCGTCGACTGAAGCTCGTCGACAGACCCACACGGCCTTGGACACGCCCGTGTCCTAGGCCGTGTGCCTTGTCTCGACACACTGTCGAGCGAAAGTGTCGACACCCCGGGCCGAGTGTCGACACGGGCTCGACATGCCCTGCGACACGCCCATGTCGCAGGCCGTGTGCCCTAGTCTCGACACCTTGTCGAGCGAAAGTGTCGACACCCCGGGCTGAGTGTCTACACGGCTCGACACGCCCTGCGACACGCCCATGTCGCAGGCCGTGTGCCCCCTGCCAGAAACCAAAAAATTTCCAGAAACGCAAAACGACCCTCTCTCAAAACTGGGGTGTTACAGGGTGAAGCCCGCCGGGGGGTCAAGCGGCGAAGCCCTCTTGATTGCGGGTGAAGCCTGTAACGACGCATCGAGAACGGGCGGAGCCTATTTGAAGATGCTAGTATATATATATATATATATATATATATATATATATATATATATATATATATATATATATATATATATATATATATATATATATATATATATATATATATATATATATATGTGTGTGTGTGTGTGTGTGTGTGTGTGTGTAAAAACAAAAAAAAAGACAACTTTTTTTCTTCATTGGAGCCGAACCAGAGCGGAGAGACCGAGAGCGAGAGCGATATTTTCGTGTATCTTCCAGTGGCCGCTGACGGAGCTCCAGTGCTCGAAATCTTCAACGTAGCATATATCTGGAATGCTCTCGACGAGAGCTACGCAATCGTGGTAAGCTTTTACCATTTCGTGAGATTTCTCGATAGGGTTTTTTGGCCCTAACCTCTATTTCGTCTGTTTTTTGTAGATTTCTACTCCTTCCGCATTCTCTTGCCCCGATCTACGACGAGGAGCAATTCAGAGATCTTTTCTGGCAAACCAAGGCAAGTGGTGGTTTTTCCCTCCTCCCTCCTCTTTCGATCATGGTAAAAACCTTCTAATCTTTGTTAATAAATTGTTTTTTACATGTTGCCATGCTTACATCCATTTTTGAACGCTCTTAGTTTTTGTAAATATCGATGATCATTCCGATTCGTTCAGATTTGTATGTATGCCTTGGTTTTTCCACTTGAAATCCACTCGTAGAACTATTTTTGTTATGCTAAACTAACCACATAGCGTCACTAATAATATTTGTGTTGTGTTTCCTCGAATGATACACGTTCGTTGGAATTTGGTTGTCCCTTAACCGCTATGTAGGTTGCGGTAAAGTGTATTTAAATTTATAAATTCATCGCAAAGGTTGTTCACTTGTTAAATGGGCCTCCGGTTAGTGAAGCTTCTGTGTCGAGATTGTTCGGCGAGTCGAATTGAATTTTTTTTGGCATGACACGTTTACGTTTTTTAAAATTCGCTCTTTAAGTCTAGTGAAGTCTAGTCGGGTCCGATCTATCAAGTCTCGAGGTATAAGTCATGGTTTTCTAGACTATGGGTGTTAGTGGACTAGACCACCTCTAAAGTGCCCATTTTCTTTAAATTGGTACTTTGTGGAACTCTACCCGGGATTTGGCTTGGGTGTGTGTCAGTGTACTGTTGGAGTGATCTCCCATCGCAGTTGTTGAATATTTATCCGTGGGGGTGTGTCAGGATGTGAGACCACCTCGCTCTTGTTCCTGGTAGTGTTTGATTTCTTTGGGGGAGCTGGCAGAAATGACTTCCCCCTTAGTCACCGGGCGTTTCCGGTGTTCACAAGTGGCTAATAAATTATATAAAATTTTCCATATGATTTATTCATGTTTCCACCTTATAGCTTCGTGTGTTTAGTGTAGTCTAGTGTACGTGACAATTCACATAAGAGTTTTTTATTGATGATTTACTATTCTTTTTGTACTTTACTTTCAGTACTGTTGGTCTTGTATTGGTACCCCTATTGACCTTTGTTTACCTTTGCTTGTTTTCTGCCACTACTTGTACCTTCTTGCTGAGGTGTTCTATCTTTGGAATGCCTCAGGTTCAGAGCAGTAGCAGGTAGTGGAGATTGAGTTAGAGATTTACAGCGTTGCAGGTGCAGCTGAGATCCTTTCCCTCACCGTTGTGAGGTAGTTGTCTTCTGTGGTTTTGTCACTTTGTTCAGACATACTGTTGTAGTCTGTGTGTTTGTGTCAAGTTGTTGACACTTACAGGGTTTTCTTATATTAGACACTCTATTAGCTGCTAGTTTATCATTTGCTGATTTTTGTGTAGTTACTTGCTCTTTGGGATGTTTTATGCTAGGGTTGCATGTTAGATATTTTGAATATAAAAAAACGTATACTAGTATTGCATATCATCTTTTAAAATGAATGTCACCCTACTTTGAAGATCATAACAAGCTCATTTCATACTTATACTAAACCTATAGGTCTGCATATCATGTAAGAGCATTGGTTTGTCGTGTTCATATAGGACAATAAGTGAATAAAACAAGTATTTTTCGCTGCTTAATTCTAACCACATCTTTACTTGTGGACCGGTCGTTCCACTGAACCGAGGGACACAATTAATAACTTAATTAAATCATGTTTTCAAACTATAATTCATGGATTTTCACGAAAAATAATGGAGTTAGGTTTTTGCCTGAGCTCCTGCAGTTGTCCCCTGCACAGCTTGGCATCACGACGCGTATTTTCTCTTACTCTGACGTATTATTTAATACGGATAAAATGCGGATTGTGACAAGGCTTGAAGGCACTCATTCCCCTATTATACCTTCCAGCATTATTGTGAACATCTTTGTTTTCACAAGTGGATCTACCATTATTGTAGTGACCATAGATGCTTTCCTGGTCATACCAGTTAGAAGGTAACAACACTCTCTTAAATGCAATGGGAGGCTTGGAAGCTAGAGGCTGAGCTGGAGCCTTGCCTTTCCCTTTGGAATAAGCAACTCTTGTGCGTCTCTTGAATCCCAACCCCGTCTTACCCTTATGAGAGGAGAAGGAATCAATCAAGGGCTGGACAGTACTTGGCTTAGAGTAACTAGAAACTATCCTTTTCTCCCTCTGGAGCCTGTCTTAGAGAAACTATCTAGAAGTTCACCATACTTATCAATAAGTTGATTGACATCTTCCTATGATACAGGTCCATAATCATCACTTGATGTGGACACATCAGAGTTTGGACTGGTCTCATAATCAGATTCTGATGATGAGCTAGATAGGGAATGTACTTGATCTGGTCCAGGCAAATCCTGGCAAGATTCTTCTTCTGTTATGACAATTAGCTCATAACACCTGTAGTCATCTTCCTCATCATCATCCTCCTCCTCTGAATCATTGTCTGAATATGATAGAGGGGCCCTGATCTCTATTCTTGCATCTGGATAGACATCATCTTTATCACTGTCACTAAACATAGAAGAAAGTGGGGCTCTGATTCCTATCCTGGCAGCTGGATAGAATTCATCTTCTACAATAACTGCCAACAGCCCATTGTAGGTCTTTTCCTTTCTGCAGACTTAAAGCTTATTTGAGCTCCACTCCTTATGGTTCACTTATGAACCCATAAGTATAAACCTTTTATCTATCATTTGAGATCTACTCAGACTATTAAGTACTTTTTGAGCAACCTCCCTCTGATACCACTTGAAAGTCTTTAATAACAAGGATAGCTAAATCTCCTAGAGGAGAGGGGGATGAATAGGTTTCTTAGTCTCTTGTGACTCTCTTTAATTTTCTTTGTGTTTTTGGTGTGTTGAGTTAGCTTAGTTAACTTGCTTTCAAGAACACAACACAACACACAATGTTTATAGTAATTCCACAGATTATGGGTACATCCACTTTCCCTCCCACCTTTCAAAAAGCTTGTTAGACAAGACACTTCTTCAATATCGGCTCCTAAGAGCATACAACACGATCATGTAAGATCACTCAGTCTCCTCGAAGACTTACAACTTAGGCACAAAGCCATACAACTCAATGATCCATAGATCACCTACCTCAGGCCCAAAGGCCCTACAACTCAGTCTGGGAAGTCAGCCATACCTCAGAGAGAATGACTCTCCTACAGCTCAGGAACAAAGGCCCTACCTCAGATCCAAAAGATCATACAACTCAGGCACAAGTGTCCTACAACTCAGAGAGAATGACTCTCCTACCTCAAGCTCAAAAGCCCTAACTCAGATCCAAACACGTTCCTACTCTCAGGCCAAAGTGTTGGGTCTATTGATCCCAATGTCCTAGATTTGTAAGAAGTCAAACTGGCCAATAAAAAACACACATAATGTATTTGATGAGTGCTTAAGTTCATGCATGTAGATTGTCCATGATTGGACAGGTAAAATTAAAGAGTATGCTGGAAGAATCAGAAATCGTCGAGCTCAACTCACATTTCATCGAGCTCAGCTCACATTTCATAGAGCTCAGCTAAGCTTTCGTCGAGCTGAGCTCACCATTAGTCGAACGTAGTTCAAAACTCGGGATTTAGAAATTGTCGAGCTCAGATCACCTTTCATTGAGCTGAGCTCACCATTCATCGAGCTAAATTCAAAAGCTTGGGTTTCAGAACTCGTCGAGCTCAACCCACCGATCGTCGAACGTAGTTCAACATTCGTCGAGCTGAGTACACCTTTCATTAGGCTAAATCCAGAAGCTTGGGCTTCAGAATTCGTCGAGCTCAGCCAATAGATCATCGAACTTAGTTCAACATTTGTCGAGCTAAAGCCAGAATAATTAACTAGGGCAAAATGTTGAGACAGCTGAGATAGCTGAGAAGTATGTCTCAGCATAACCTCTAAGACAAAGCAAGATGGAATTTCTCTAAGTATAGAAGCGTTGAGTGAAGCAGGTTCACTCAACGCTTCTAAAGAAGAAGGAAGCACTGAGATAGAAGATAGTCTCAGCTGTGAAGTAGACACCACTTAGACTGCTGAGAAGAAAACCACTAAGACAGGAGTCAGTCTCAGCTGAGAAGAAGAAAGATTTGAGACCGCTGAGAAGAAAATGCTGAGATAGAATCTTATCTCAGCTGTTAAGAAGAAACCGCTGAGACAACTGAGAAAGAACCGCTGAGACTAAGCCAGTGAAAATTCACAAGTCCAGAAGCGCTGAGAGCCAAGACAGATGGTGTTGAGTGACTTAACATCACGCAATGCATATTGAAGATCTGGAATTTTTCTAAGTCCAGAATGTGATGAACGCTACTGACGTCATCAAAAGTCAACAAGTCAAAGTGATTTAAGTCATCGCGGGAAAGCTACAACAGCACCAAGATGACCACTACTAACGTCACCAAGAAGTCAACAAAGTCAAATTACATGAAGCCGTTGCGGGAAAGCTGTGGTAGCACCAAAAGCTGCTTTGTCCTTTTCTGAGGGAGGTGGCACTCACCAATCCTTGGCTGGCCCCACTCCTCAATTGTGTTATTGATTCAAATCAACAGATATATAAAGGAAAAAGAAAAGGATTAGGGTTAACAAAAATAAAAAAGAAAAATGCATAACACATGACATAGTGGCTGCTGGAATTCATCTTCTCTGATAAGCTTGAAAGCTAAAAGTCCTGCAGAGTTATCCAGAAGGCAAAGAAAGAAAGCTGAATCTCCCTCATGTTCAATAGGATTGTTCTCTCCAGAACAAGGCAGCTGATTCATCTATTCAGCAAGAAGTTAGCTGTGTCAAGGGCTGTTAGCCTTCGACAACAGATAGCTGTTCACCAGTGCAGTAAAGGAGTTAGCTATAGAAGAAGACTCGTTCCTTCTATAGCAAGTGAGGTGGACTAATATATGCTCAATCCAGCTGGGTAGACTAACTAGTCATTGAAGTAGGTGCCCTGCTGGGGTACTAAGTTAGGATCAAAGTGTGGATCTGAGAGTAGGGTTGTACTCCCAACCTAAGAAGTAGGCCTTAGAAATAAGGCTAAGGTAGGTGACTAGTGAGTCCCTGAGTTGTAGGCGACAAGTGTATCACTGAGTTGTAGGCCTTGGAGGAGGCTGAGCTGTAGGTGTCTGGAAGGGAACTGAGGTAGGTACCTGAATAGGTACTGAGTTGTAGTAGTGTTGCAGTACTCTAAGAGTAGGGCTTTGTGCCTAAAGTTGTAGGGATGAAAATCCAGAGCTCTAGGCCTTAGAGATAAGGATTAGGTAGGAGGTCAGTAGACCACTGAGTTGTAGGAGCTCTGCAGGGCTCTAGGTAAGAACCCTTGTGGTTTTGAGATTGGATTTTGAAGAGGACCTGTGTGCAAGGCTGAGGGCCTGATGTGTAAGCTCTAAGGAGCATATTGGCAGAGTTTGTGTCTAGTCCAAGAAAATAGTTGGATAGGTTGGAGGGAAAGTGGATGTACCCAATCGGGGAACCACTATAAACACTTGTATGATTGGATGTGTATTTTGTTTTCTTTCATATTGCAGGACCTAAGGACAAGTTCTAGTTCACACCAGAAGAAAACATCATAAAGACTAATAAAATTTTGAAAGACCTATTCACCCCCCTCTAGGTGACTAGCTAACCTTAAGTAAATATCTTCTAAGTAGTATCAGAGGGAGGTTGCTCAAAAAGGATCTAACAATCTGAGTATACCTCAAAGGTTAGCTATAAGACATAAGAATGGGGTATGGTGCAATCTACAAGGAACTGGGAGCTATAAAACTACCTATCTGCAGAAAGGAAGGCTTTGGCCTTTGGAAGGAAAGGGTCAAACTATTCATGGAAGCTACTAACCCTAGGATTTACATCACAGTTAAAGAAAGACCCTTCATCCCTATGAATAACTCAGTTCTAAATGCCAACATACAGACACCTAAATCATATGAGGAAATGAACAAAGATGAGCTCCTACTTGCCTCCATGGACAAGAGAGCTTAAAACATCATTGCCAGTACAATATATGACTCAACCATCCAGAATCTGGTGGACTGCAAGACCTCCAAGGAGATGTGGGACACCCTATTTGGGTTCTTGGAGGGCTCATAGGAGGTGATGGGTGATAGAAAATTCATGCTCAACCAGGAGTATGAGGCCTTCAGACAAGCAAATTTTGAGGGCATTATTGAGAGCTTTGAGTGATTTTTCAGAATTGTGAATGAACTGAGAACATAAGGAAGAGTCTTCAGCACTTATGAGCTGAATGACAAATTTCTCAGGTCTCTCTCAAAGGATTGGGAAACAAGGATTTGTGCCATTAGGGAAATGGGCAAGTTAGTCGACAGTCCTCCTCCAACTCTGTTTGGAATGCTGTTATCATATGAGATGCATCTTGTAGCAAGAAGGGAAGAAGAAAAAAGCAGTAAGTCACAGGCCAAGGAGAAGTCTGTGGCATTCAAAGCTGAAACCCAATCCAGGAGCAGAAGGAAGAACTCTCCACTCAGGAAAACTCCTGAGTCAAATTCTGAGAGCTCAAGGACAACACTTCAGATAACCATACATCTAATGAGTACCTTGTTGCATTCTCTAGGCAATTTCATAAGTTCATGAAGAAGGGACACTGGAAGAATAGAAGGCCATCCTCGTCCTCACAACATAGAAGAAAATCCTCTAAGGAGGACAAGTATGCTCCAAACTCTAGAAAACAAACTTCTTCTAATATTATTTGTTTTTGCTGCAGTAAACTTGGGCATGTGGTTGCTGACTGCCCAGTAAAGTTGAAGGAAGAAGGAGTGAAGAACCACCACAATAGAATGAAGAAATAGAAGTCCCTTGTTGCCAAGAAGGAAAAGATCTGGTCTGACTCATCCTCTAGGTGAGATAGTGAAGATGATGAATCCTATATTGGGCTGATGGCTGTTGCTGAAGGAGAACCTGAGGAATATCCTATTGTCAGGGTAGGGATTAGGGCCTTTCTATCACATTCAGATAATGACTCCGAGGTGGATGAAGACGAAGAATAATATGGTCGATTCCATGGACTGATAGCAATTACTAATGATGAGAGCAGCAAGGAATAGCCTGGACAAGCTCAGGTAAATTCAAAATCTTTGCATACTATTTCAAGTCATGATGCTAGCTCAAATTTTGAAGCTCAATCATCAAGATATGAAGGGGATTCAGACTCTGAGGATGATGTCAATTCTTCAATTGACAAGTACGGAGAACATCTTGAAGCATTCAAGAAGTGCAAGCTCCTTGCCAAGAGAGAAGCAAAAGAGCTTCTCAGTTTTAAGAGCAAGTGTGAAAGCCAAGAAAAAGGTCTCACTGACATGGCTGCACAATCATCCTAGCTCCAGGAGACCTTTGAAATGCAGTCTGCGGTAAGAGTCTCACATGACAAACTTATCCAGAGTCTTGAAGATGATCTCCCAAATGAGAAATTGCTAGTGACCAAATTTTCTAAGCCAAACACCATGCTTCCCTTAATTGACACCCACCTTACCCAAGTGGGTAAGAAAGGGTTAGGATTCAAGGGACCTGCTATACCTCCCAATCCAAAAGGAAAGGGGGAAGGCACCAGTAGTGCCTTTAGCCTCATTGCCTTAAATTACTTTACAGAGAGTCTTGTTGCCTTCAAACATGTATGACGATGAAATCTGTTATGGGAAAATGGCAAATCCACTGGTATGGACCATTGTGGCCCTAGCCAAGGTGGAAGATATAGCCATGTGAGTGCCTTTAAGGCTACCCATGAGGAAATTCAAATGGCCCATCCTGGACCATTTATCTTTGGTGTCGCAGCCCCAAAATTCAAGGATAATGCTGCTGCAAGAAATCTAATACATCCAACAAAAGTGGTGAATTAAGGTGAGTCTTTTAGCAAGGCTGGAATAACAAGTTCTGATGCTATCAGATGCATGTTAGCTGAAAAGAGACATGTAGCTGGTGGATTTTAGAAAAGACCAATTCAATCAGCTGAAAGACTTTCCTTCAGTCAAATGGCTGCTGGAAGAAAATAGACGACTACAACATTTCATCTTCCCACTATTCAAGGAGTTGTCAAGCAAATTGCTGTTACTAAATAGAAAAGAAGATATAATATCCATGAATGCTGGTGTTGTGTCAAAGTGGACCACTATGTTGTAGATTGCTGACACAATCCTTTATTGTCTAGAGGTAGCTAACCTGTCAGGAATACTGTAGAAAGGCAAGGATATTTTCAGGCTAATGTGAACCTAGGACCCAATAGATATTGGGGCCCTAAGGTGAGATAATTTGTGCCCTTTTTAGGTGAGTTCAGGTACCTACTCCCCTAAATGGTACCTAGACAGTGGATGTTCTACGCACATGATTGGAACAAAGGTGCTATTGAAGGAGTACACTCCAGTAAAGAATATACCTAAGGTAATCTTTGGAGGCTCTGACAAAGGAATAACCAGAGGTTATGGTAAGATCTCAAATGGCATAATCACCATCACAAAGGTGGCTTATGTGTAGGGGCTGCAACACAATCTCATAAGCATAAGCCAACTATGTGACCTTGGTTATGACATTACCTTTCACAAGAATAAGTGCCACATCAAGCGATTAAGGGACCACAGTATCATCTTAACAGTTACTAGGACTAAGAATATTTATTGTTTAATTTTTTCATGCTTAGATAGTAGGTCCCCTATATACCTAGTTGCAAATGATAATGTCTCACTTTGTGTCCAATGACACAAAAGACTGGTTCATTTGAACTATAAGACCATTGGTCAGCTCTTTAGTGATGAGCAAGTCAGAAATGGTCCCCAAATAAAATGCTCCAAGGAGGGTATTTATGCTGCTTGCCAAAAAGATAAGCAAACTAAGACCTCCTTCAAGAGCATTGGGACCAAGGACTCAGTGAGATGCTTATATCTCCTGTATATGGACTTGTTTGGTCCTATACATGTTCATTGTTTAGGTAGGAAGTGTTGGGTACATTGGAAAATATGTACCAGATTTGAAGAAGCCTCGCCCTACTCAATGATATACATCAAGGTGTATTTAGTGTGTTTTGAGTTTATATGTTCAGGTTAAGTAATTGCAAGAAATGCAGAAAATTTCTAAGTCCATGTGTCGACACCTAGAGAAGCAGTGTCGACACTTATGAAGGATTGTGTCGACACTGGAGAAAAGCTGTGTCGACACTTGGAGAAAATTGTGTCGACACCAGGAAAGGCAGAGTCGACACTAGAAGAAATGTGTTGACACTTAGAGGCAGTGTCGACACACTGTGCAGAATAGTTGACATAAATCGTGTCGACACCAGAAGGCAGTGTCGACACACAGAGATACTTAGTCGACATCAAATGTGTCGACACTTAAAGACAGTGTCGACACACAGAAGTATTTGTCAACATCAACTGTGTCGACACAAAGGAGATGTGTCGACACACAGTAGAATTCAACTAAGTTTTAAAGGAGAAGTACTTATGTTGACACACTCAATCAGTGTCGACACATTCAACAGAAGCAGTGTCGAGAAGCTGTTACAACAATAGAAGGAGTTGTGTCGACACCACCAAGGCATGTGTCGACACTTAGTCCACTTGTGTCGACACTTAGTCTATTTGTGTCGACACATAATAAAGATCAGTCTCGACACTTTCAGACAGAGACAATATTTTCAAGAAGTTACTGGATGACTTGACATCTGCCATTTCAACCGGTCTAGTGCAACTGTCAAAGCTGTCAGAAGGTTGTTAGAAACTGGATTAGCCGGTTACCATGGAGAAAGATTATATAAAGGCTTTCTCCTTCAATAGAAAGAGAGATCAATCATTGTAGAATATAGATCCAGAGAAAACTGTAAATCAGTATTTTGAAGAAACTTCAGATTTACTTGGAGAGAGAGAACTCCAGTAATTGAAATCAAGAAAGAGACTTGTTTAATCAAATCTCTTAAGAAGCAGGTTCTGAACCAGACTGCAAAGAAGGATCCAGATTTAATTCTCCATCTTAAGAAGGAAGTTGCCAGCCAGACTACTTCAAGAAGATCAACTTTTACTGAGTTTAGACTCAAGAAGCCTTGAAGAAAGCAAAGACAAAGTTGATCTCAGAAATCAGTTCTATCAAGAACTGATTAAGAACGTTGCCCTCTTCATTCTCTCAAATAGAGGGGTAACCTAAAACGCTTTATTATCTTTTGTAGGATCCTAAGTGATCTGAGTTGTAATCCTAAATTTATAAAGGCTGAGGTAGGGCTTTTGAGCCTGAGTGTAGGAGAATCTATTCTCTGAGTGTAGGCCTTGTTGAAGGCTGAGGTAGGGCTGTTTAGTCTGAGTGTAGGCCTTGTTGAAGGCTGAGGTAGGGCTGTTTAGCCTGAGTGTAGGCCTTGCTGAAGGCTGAGGTAGGGTTGTTTTAGCCTGAGTTGTAAGATCTGAGGATTTGAGGAAAAGGAAGGGAGTAAGGCCGAATCTAGTACACTACTAGATAGGTGAACTGGGAAAGTGGATGTACCCAATATTTGGGGAACCACTATAAACCACTGTGTGCTCTGTGATTATTGTTTTTCTGTGCATGTGGTAGTTGCTCATAGTAATAAAGACAGTAAAAACAAAAACAGGAATCTGCCTTAAAGTTTTAAAAGGAATTGTACCTATTCACCCCCCCCCCACCCTCTAGGTGGTTTAGGTAGTCTTGAAACCATTCCTTTCAAGTGGTATTAGAGCCAGGTTGCTCAAAAAAAGGACTTAACAGTCTGAGTAAGATCCTGTAGGCAGATTTAAAACAAACAAGAATCAAGCAAATGGGTTCTGGTGAGAATCACAAAGAGCTGGGGTCACTGAAATTGCCAATATGTAGAAAAGAGATATTTGGCATATGGAAAGAGAGGGTCAGACTCTTTATGGAAGCTTCTGACCCAAGGATATATATTACAGTCAAAGAAGGCCCATATGTGCCAATGAAGATATCCATTCTGGATGCAAATCAGAAAACTCCCAAGGACTTTTCTGAAATGACTAAAGATGAAATCATCCTGGCCACTATGGACAAGAGAGCCCAGAATATCATTGTTAGTGCCATTGATGATTCAACATTTCAGAACTTAATTCATTGTAAAACCTCTAAAGAAATGTGGGACACATTAATAATCTATATGGAGGGATCAGAGGAAGTAATACAAGATAGAAATTCAATGTTAAATCAGGAATATGAAATCTTCAGACAAGGAAAGGCTGATAGCATTACAGAATGTTACAAGAAGTTCTATAGGATAGTTAATGAGTTGATGTCCTATAGAAGAGTCTTCAGCAACTATGAGCTGAATGACAAGTTCTTAAGATCCCTGACTAAGGACTGGGACACCAAGATTTGTGCCATTAGGGAAGTGGCCAAACTTACTGTTATACCTCCTCCAACTTTGTTTGGAAAACTGCTATCTTATGAGATGCAGTTAATGGCTAGAAAGGAGGAAGAGAAGAATACAAGAGTGGAGCACAAGGAAAAGTCTGTGGCCTTCAAGACTGAAGCCACTAAGAAGTATAGAAGCAAGTCTCCATCTCCACCTAAAATAATTGCTGAGGCTGTCACAGATAATTCAGATAGCAAGAGTTCTGATAGCAGTGAAAGTGATGAAGACTTTACTGCTTTTACTAGGCACTTTCAAAGATTTCTAAAGAAGAGGCAGTGGAGGTCTAAGCCTTCCACCTCTCAGCCAAACGATGACTACTATCAGAAGAGAAAGTCATCTAGGAATGACAGAAGCAGGTCCAATCCAAGCAAAGGTACATCTTCAAAGATTGTGTGCTATTGCTGTAATAGACAGGGACATGTAGTGGCTGACTGTCCTGAAAAGAGGAAGGAGTCAGCTGACAAAAAGAAGACTCAGTTTAAGAGCAAAAAGGAAAAGTCCTTTGTTGCTCAGAAAGATAAGAGTCTGACAGACCAGTCATCTTCAAAAACAGAATCAGAAGCTGAAGCCTACATTGGATTATTTGCTGAAGAGGAAGAAGATGAGTTCACGCAGCTAATGAACTCAATTTATGAGCATGAAGACCATCAGTGCAAGGGACTGATGGCTATATCTGAAGGAGACAAGAGCCAGGATCAACCTGGACCAAGTGAGGTATAAAGTTATTCTTCTAGTTCAATTTATAGTACTGAGTCAGAGTCAGATACATCTGCATCAAGTGATGTGGGTGAGTTTGAATCTGAAGGAGATATTCATCAGTTAATTGATGAATATAGGGTCTTGCTACAGGCACTTAAGAAGAGCAAAAATCTGGCCAAATCTCAGGCTAAGGAAATTGCAGATCTTAAGTTGGCTGCAGTAGATTCAGAGAAGTTGCTAGATCAAAAACTGAATGAGATAGCCAGACTGAAAAACATTACAGTTATTCAGATGGGTACTATCACATTCAAGAATGATCAGATTAGAAATCTGGAGGTTAGACTTCAGAAAGAAAAAGAGATAGTAGCTAGTTTTTCTAAACCTAAATCTATATTACCCTTGATTGATGAGTTTGTACCTCAAAAGGGTAAAGCTGGATTGGGATTTAAGAAAACTGCATGAACTGCAAAGTCAAAATCTAAAGGCAAAGCCCCAGCACAAAACAAGAAGCCTACCGTAGATAATTCTGCTAGGGTAGTGCCTAAACAAAGGTACAATAGGTTTGAATGCTGGTATTGTGTCAAGGTAGGCCACTTTGCCTTAGATTGTTGGCACAATTCTAGTGTCAAGGAGAGTAACAATCTGCCTGCTTGAAGAGCTACTGGTAGATTTGTTAAAGTATAGACTAACTTGCACCAAGGACCCAAAAGTTATTTGGGTTCTAAGGTTAAGTAATCTGTGTTGCAGGTGAGCCCAAGTTGACATGCCCCAATATGGTACTTGGATAGTGGATGTTTCAGGCATATGACTGGAATAAGGGGGTTGTTGAAGGACTACACACCTATCAAGGATGGCCCTAAAGTAACCTTTGGTGGTTCAGAAAAAGGAATCATCAAAGGCTTTGGTAACATTTCTAGTAATCAGATTACTATCACTCAAGTGGCCTATGTGAAATGTTTGAAACACAACCTTATAAGCATAAGTCAGCTGAGTGATTTAGGATATGACATTTCATTTATTAAGAATGGATGTCATATCAAAAGGTCAAATGATCAAAAGGTCATTTTGACATGATATAGAAAGAGAAATGTTTATTGTCTTAATTTTGAGTGTGAAAATAATGTTTCTCCTATTTTTCTTGTAGATGATGAGAGAGTCTCATATTGTGTTAAATGGCACAAGAGGCTGGCCCATCTTAACTTCAAGATTATTGGCCAACTCTTTAGCAAAGAGTTAGTGAGGAATGGTCCTCAAGTTAAGTGTATAAAGGATGGGATATGCTCAGCTTGTCAAAAAGGCAAGCTCACCAAATCCACCTTTCATAGCCTTGAAAACAAGGATTCAGTGAGGTGTCTATATCTCTTGCATATGGATCTATTTGGTCCTATGTCAATTCACAGTCTAGGTAGGAAGGTCTACACATTTGTGGAAGTAGATGACTATTCTAGATATTCCTAGGTGTTCTTCCTAAGACAAAAATTTGAAACTCCAAGTATCTTATATAGTTTTGTTAAACAAATTCATAATGAGTTGGACAGTACAATGGTTAAAATCAGAAGTGACCATGGTACTGAATTTTAGTCTGAAAGTATGACAAGACTATGTGAAGAATTTGGGATTTTTCAGGAATTTTCCTCACCAAGAACACCACAGCAAAATGGTATTGCTGAAAGGAAGAACAGAACATTGATAGAGGCTGGTAGAACTCTATTGAGTGACACCTCTCTCCCAGAATATTTCTGGGTTGAGGCAGTAAACACTGCATATCATGTGATCAATAGGGCTACTATCACCAAGTGCCACAAAAAGACTCCCTATGAGATTGTGAAGGGCAGAAAACCAAATTTATCCTATTTCAGGATCTTTGGTTGCAAGTGCTATATACTTAATAATGGCAAGTCTTATCTAACTAAGTTTGCTGCCAAATCCCAAGAGGGGATCTTTGTTGGGTACAGCAACAATAGTAAGGCTTATAGGGTCTACAACTTGGTTACTCAAGTTGTGCAAGAGTCTGTAGATGTAGTCTTTGATGAAACAAGACTCATTAACAGTGAATTGCCAAGTAGTGTTTGCAGTTTTACAGGTATAAATGAGAGAATGGTCAAGATTACCATTACAGAAGGTTCTACTGCAACTCAGCAAGTGGAAAATGGTGGCTGCTGTCCAGGGGGAGTACAAGACTCTCTAGATGCAGAAGAAGACCAAGAGGTGCAGCTAAATGAAGAGGCTGGAGGTGTACAACCTAAAGATATACTACCTCCAGCTAATAGACACTTAAAGGATCATCCAGCCAATCAGATAATAGGTGATCCAAGTCAAGTAGTACAAACAAGAAGCAGGAATCTGAGCACAGTTCTTTACTCCAGTTTCCTATCACAAGTGGAACCAAAGAAATTTGAAGAAGCAGTTCTAGACCAACATTGGATTGATGCCATGCAAGAGGAGCTGAATCAGTTCAAAAGATGCAAGGTCTGGAAGCTTGTTCCTAAACCAAAGGACCACAATATTATTGGAACAAAGTGGATCTTTAGGAACAAATTGGATGAGAATGGAATCATTGTGAAGAATAAAGCAAGACTTGTTGCAAAAGAGTACAGGCAGGAAGAAGGTATTGATTTTGATCAAACCTTTGCCCCGGTAGCAAGACTGGAAGAAATTAGGATGTTCCTTGCTTTTGCAACATATCAAGGTTTCAAGGTATTTCAGATGGATGTAAAGTCAGCTTTCCTGAATGGAAATCTAAAGGAAGAAGTCTATATAGAGCAGCCCTCAGGTTTTGTTGATTCTCTCAAACCTGATTATGTTTATAGACTTAGGAAAGCATTGTATGGGTTGAAACAGGCCCCAAGGGCTTGGTATGAAAACCTGTCTAGTTTCCTCATTGAGAACAAATTCTCAAGGGGGGAAATAGGCAAGACTCTATTCCTTAGGGAATCTAAAGGTAAGAGTATCCTAGTCCAAATATATGTTGATGACATAATATTTGGGTCTACTGGAAGTAATCTTTGCAGAAAGTTTGCAAAACTTATGCAAGGAAAATTTGAAATGAACAGTATGGGGGAACTTAAGTTTTTCTTGGGTCTCCAAGTGAGATAGACAGAAAATGGCTTGTCCATAACTCAGTCTAAGTTCACCCTGGAGTTAATAAAGAAGTATGGTATGGAATCATCCACTACCATAAGAACTCCTATGGGGTCAAGTGTGTCTCTTAACAAAGATGATGCAGGGAAACCTGTAGATGAAACTTTGTATAGAGGGATAGTTGGCTCCCATCTATATCTGACTGCTAGTAGACCAGATATCATGTATGCTACATGTGTCTGTGCTAGGTACCAAGCATGCCCTAAAGAATCTCATCTGACTGCAGTCAAAAGGATTTTGAGATATCTTAAGGGCACCCCTAATCTAGGCCTTTGGTACCCTAGGAATGGAGATTTTCTACTAACTGGCTATTCAGATGCAGATTTTGCAGGTTGCAAGGAAGATAGAACAAGTACTACAGACAACTATCAATTTCTAGGTGGAAGACTAGTGTCTTGGAGCAGTAAGAAGCAGACCAGTGTGGCAATCTCCACAGCTGAGTCAGAATATGTTGCTGCAGGAAGCTGATGTGCAAAACTATTGTGCATTCAGCATCAGCTAGAGGACTATGGTATTCAAGTAAGTAGAACACCTTTGCTTTGTGATTCTACAAGTGCTATTTCTATTACAAATAATCATGTCTCACATAGTAGGACTAAGCACATAGAAATTAGATACCATTTTCTTAGAGAACATGTAGAAAAAGAGGACATTTCCCTAGAATATGTTAAAACAGATAATCAGATAGCTGATATGTTTACTAAGCCTCTTGATGAAACTAAATTCAATAAGTTTAAAATTGATTTAGGAATGTTGAACTTAGAATAGTTTGATAAAAATTGGTTAAGTAAAATAGTGTCGACACATAGAAGTGGTGTCGACATTTCAGAGAAATGGTGCCGACACATCTAGAAAGTCTGTGTCGACACTTCAGAGAAGTATTGTCGACACATCCAGAGTAGGTGTCGACACTTAGGATTAACACAGAATTCGTCGAGTGGTATTTCGACTAATCGTCGAGCGCAGATGTTTAAGTGTCGACACATATATTCTGTCGACTATATTAGTGTTGACACATAGAAGTCAACACTTATGTCGAGACATTAGAAGTAAGTGTCGACACTTTTCAACAGTGTCGACACATTAAGAGTATTATGACGCGTCGTTTCACATTCGTTTCTAGAAAGGTATAAATAGGTCTTCACCATTGTTTATCGACACACTCTCAATAGTTTCGAGACCAAAACTTTATGTCGACATCTCTCTCCTCTAAATTCAAGATTTCTCTAAACCCTAATGGCGCCCAAGCTAGAAGAGAACATCAATGAAGGTTATGAGCTAGTACGACATGCCTTTGACGATGTGGAACAAGAAATTCAGGATGGTGTAACCCTAATTACTGAGAACGGGTTTGAGTATTTAGTTTCTGATCCAACCAAGATTTTGAAGAAGGAAGTACTCGAATTCTTTGGTGCAGCTACCCTTGATGATACTGGCCTCAAAATCAAGTCTTCAGTTCATGGAGTAAAAGTAAAACTCACCTAGAAGAGTCTAAGAAAAGTTCTACATCTACCAAGAACTAAAGAAGAGGAAGATGTCCCTACATCTAAGACTAGGGATGCACTGCAATGGTGTGTACTAGATTCAACCATGAAGATTGGCTCCGTTTTTAACAGGAAAGGCATGAATATGCAAGACAAGTTCTTGTCTACAGTAGTAGGAAAGGTGATTCTAAGCAAGCCAGGTGGGCATGATAGGATATCAGCTCACATGTTCAGCTTAATGACAAGAATTATCTTTAAGCTAAAAACTGATTGGTCAGCAGTGATGTTTGAAAAGATTAAGGAAAGTCTGAAGAAGACCAATCTGGGTAGAATTAAGAGTCTATACTTAGCTGGAACAATTCCAGAAGTCATGAACCAAGCTGTTGGTTCTAAAATTAACCATATGAGGAGGATGGATATCATGATTATCTCAAGATGGGATAGGGTGTTAACAAAGGACATGCCTACTCCAGAGAAGGAAACACATCCACAGAAGAAGAAGAAAGCCATAATGGCTCCTGAATCATCCAGTAGCTCAGAGGAGCAAGTAGTTTTTAGTTCTGATGATGGAGAGGCTGGAAATACTGGAAGGTCACCAGTAAGGAATGAAGATGCACTAAGTCAATGGGAGCAACCATCTGCTAGCCCCATCCACCTGGATTCACTCCAGGGGAAGCCTCAACATGTGGAAGAGTCAACTCACTTGGATAGTGAAATGGCAACTCAAACAATCCTTGAGGTAATACATGAAGTTAATCAATCAATTTTCCATATTGAGAATGAAGTATTAACTGAGTCTTTAATTGATGTTGATCAGCAAACTCAGTTAAATTGTCAACCACAAGATGTTGTCATGGAAGATACATCAGTTGCTGATAATGCTCCTGAGATAATAGAATCTCCAGTCCCTACTCAACATGAGTTTACTCTAGCAGAGTTGTTCCCTGATTTGGTACAAACTAATTTTGAGGGAGAGAAAGCAGTTTTTGAGGGGGAGAAACCTGCTTTTGAGGGGGAGCAAGTAGGAGCTCAGGGAGAGAATACAATGACTGAAACTGAGGAGCAAAGGACACAAGGGGAGCTACCTAAGATTGCACAGGACTTGACTCCTTCTCCTAAGGATAGGGTTGACATGGCTAGTACTTCAGATTCTGAGGATGCTACTGAGGTTCAAGCAAAGAAAAGGAAGCTCATGGTTTTCAAACGAAGAAGCCAGAGCTACAAGAAAGCATTACAAACTGTGTCTCCACAGCCTGCCCCATCAATTAATTACAGTTCTTTGTTAGTATCCATGCAAGTAAAGTTGGATGAGCAAAGGATTGCTATAGAAAAGTATATAGATGAGACACACAAGGATCTATAACTCTCCTTAGCAACAGATATAAAATCTATAAGATTTGAAGTCAATCAAAATAAGAAGGAGATGACTGACTGCTTTCACAAAGGAGGAAATGCAGTGGTTTACCTTGCCACTCACCAAGAAAAGATCAAAACACAAGTAGATGATATAGCAGTGAAGCAGGGATATGTCATAGAAAATCAGATTAGAATGAATGATAATCTGACTGCCTCCCATAATACAATTATTACTGAAATGAAGAATCTTGCAACTGCCCCAACTGAGGATAAGTCTAAAGCCAGCTCAGAGTTTGATAAGGAGAAGTTTGATAAGGACTTCCAGGACGGCATTACTGCTGTCACAGCAGCTATTACAGATTCTAAAAAGACTCTTTCTGGGCTGCTGCTGAAGTTGAGAGGTTTTTATAAGGATGGAGTTAATTTTCTAAATGCCCAAATCAGATTTCAGAAAGATGATCTCAGGGATCATATTTAAAGAGAAGTCATAAAGGGGGAGAAAGTACTAGTCAAAGCTGGCTCTGACCATGCTAAATGGATTTCCAATAGCATCAGAGCCACACATGGATATCCAACCCTGTGTGATGATGATAATGTAGCTAAATCTAGACTAAATCCTGCTATTTTTGGAGGTGAGCCAGCTGAAGTTGCTCAAGTCATTTATCCTCCAGCAGATTTTGAAATGATACATCATGAAGTCCAATCAATGTATAGCCCTCCAGAGGGAAATGAAAATATTATCATTGAGAAAGTAGATCAGCCTGTGCCAGAGGCAGTATTAAAAGAGCAAGAAACCCTTTTGTCCAAGAAGAGGTTCAGAGAACAGGCTGAGTTAAGGCCAGATTTTGAGCAGTGGAGCCCAACTTCTAGAAATATTATACTGACTGCTTGGAAAGCCGCAAAGGACAATACCCTAGAGAGGGGTAAATGGTATTCTGAACAAGAATGGAGTAAGCATGAAGCCAGGCAAGAGGCTATTGTTCACTATAGAAGGAAGGCTAAACTTGGGAAGCTACCTCCTAATGCACAGGAGCCTAGCAAGTATTTCCCTAAGTCTTATCATTATTTTGAAAGACAAAAGATAAGGGCTAAAGAGCTGAAAAAGAAAGATCAAAAGGGCAAGAAGCCAGTTGATGACACAGATGTTCTAGTTCAAGCCAAGATTCAGTTTGGCAAGGGCATTGTCATCAAAGAGCCAGAGCAGCCTTAGTTTAGATTTTCTTAAGTTTACAACTTTGTAATCATTTGTGTCAAAATTCATGTAAACTTTTGATTAAAGAAACCTTTGTAGTTGAAGCAAAATATGTTTAATGCTTGTTCTGTGTTAGCATTATTATTATTCTGAGATGCTTTGTTTTATATGTTTTGTTTAAGTATTTACCATGTCATATAATGTTGTTATACATCATATTGTGTATTTGTTATGAATGATGTATATCATTGACTAAGGGTTATGACTTCTCCAAATAGGGGGAGATTGTTGGGTACATTGGAAAATGTGTACCAGATTTGAAGAAGCCTCACCCTACTCAATGATATACATCAAGGTGTATTTGATGTGTTTTGAGTTTATATGTGCAGGTTAAGTAATTGCAAGAAATGCAGAAAATTTCTAAGTCCATGTGTCGACACCTAGAGAAGCAGTGTCGACACTTATGAAGGCTTGTGTGGACACTGGAGAAAAGCTGTGTCGATACTTGGAGAAAATTGTGTCGACACCAGGAAAGGCAGAGTTGACACCAGAAGAAATGTGTCGACAATTAGAGGCAGTGTCGACACACTGTGCAGAATAGTTGACATAAATCGTGTCGACACCAGAAGGCAGTGTCGACACACAGGGATACTTAGTCGACATCAAATGTGTCGACACTAAAAGGCAGTGTCGACACACAGAAGTATTTGTCAACATCAACTATGTCGACACAAAGGAGATGTGTCGACACACAGCAGAATTCAACTAAGTTTTAAAGGAGAAGTACTTGTGTCGACACACTCAATAAGTGTCGACACATTCAATAGAAGCAGTGTCGAGAAGCTGTTACAACAACAGGAGGAGTTGTGTCGACACCACCAAGGCATGTGTTGACACTTAGTCCACTTGTGTCGACACTTAGTCTATTTGTGTCGACACATAATAAAGATCAGTCTCGACACTTTCAGACAGAGACAGTATTTTCAAGAAGTAACTGCATGACTTGACAGCTGTCATTTCAACCGGTCTACTGCAATTGTCAAAGCTGTCAGAAGGTTGTTAGAAATCGGATCAGCCAGTTACCATGGAGAAAGATTATATAAAGGCTTTCTCCTTCAACAGAAAGCGAGATCAATCATTGTAGAATACAGATCCAGAGAAAACTGTAAATCAGTATTTTGAAGAAACTTCAGATTTACTTGGAGAGAGAGAACTCCAGTAATTGAAATCAAGAAAGAGACTTGTTTAATCAGATCTCTTAAGAAGCAGGTTCTGAACCAGACTGCAAAGAAGGATCCAGATTTAATTCTCCATCTTAAGAAGGAAGTTGCCAGCCAGACTACTTCAAGAAGATCAACTTTTACTGAGTTCAGACTCAAGAAGTCTTGAAGAAAGCAAAGATAAAGTAGATCTCAGAAATCAGTTCCATCAAGAACTGATCAAGAAGGTTGCCCTCTTCATTCTCTCAAACAAAGTGCTAACCTAAAACACTTTATTATCTTTTTGTAGGATCCTAAGGGATCTGAGTTGTAAGCCTAAATTTATAAAGGCAGAGGTGGGGCTTTTAAGCCTGAGTGTAGGAGAATCTATTCTCTGAGTGTAGGCCTTGTTGAAGGCTGAGGTAGGGCTGTTTAGTCTGAGTGTAGGCCTTGTTGAAGGCTGAGGTAGGGCTATTTAGCCTGAGTGTAGGCCTTGCTGAAAGCTGAGGTAGGGCTGTGTTAGCCTGAGTTGTAAGATCTGAGGATCTGAGAAAAAGGAAGGGAGTAAGGCCGAATCTAGTACACTACTAGATAGGCGAAGGGGGAAAGTGGATGTACCCAATATTTGGGGAACCACTATAAACTATTGTGTGCTCTGTGATTATTATTTTTCTGTGTATGTGGTAGTTGCTCATAGTAATAAAGACAGTAAAAACAAAAACAGGAATCTGCCTTAAAGTTTAAAAAGGAATTGTACCTATTCACCCCCCCCCCCTCTAGGTGGTTTAGGTAGTCTTGAAACCAATCCTTTCAAGTGGTATCAGAGCTAGGTTGCTCAAAAAAAAGGACTTAACAGTCTGAGTAAGATCCTGTAGGCAGATTCAAAACAAACAAGAATCAAGCAAAAGGGTTCTACTGAGAATCACAAAGAGCTGGGGTCAATGAAATTGCCAATATGTAGAAAAGAGATATTTGACATATAGAAAGAGAGGGTCAGACTCTTTGTGGAAGCTTCTGACCCAAGGATATATATTACAGTCAAAGAAGGCTCATATGTGCCAATGAAGATATCCATTCTGGATGCAAATCAGAAAAGTCCCAAGGACTTTTCTGAAATGACTAAAGATGAAATCATCTTGGCCACTATGGACAAGAGAGCCCAGAATATCATTGTTAGTGCCATTGATGATTCAACATTTCAGAACTTAATTCATTGTAAAATCTCTAAAGAAATGTGGGACACATTAATATTCTATATAGAGGGATCAGAGGAAGTAAGACAAGATAGGAAGTCAATGTTAAATCAAGAATATAAAAGCTTCAGACAAGGAAAGGCTGATATCATTACATAATGTTACAATAAGTTCTATATGATAGTTAATGAGTTAATGTCCTATGGAAGAGACTTCAGCAACTATGAGCTGAATGACAAGTTCTTAAGATCCCTGACTAAGGACTGGGACACCAAGATTTGTGCCATTAGGGAAGTGGACAAACTTGCTGATATACCTCCTCCAACTTTGTTTGGAAAACTGCTATCTTATGAGATGCAGTTAATGGCTAGAAAGGAGGAAGAGAAGAATACTAGAGTGGAGCACAAAGAAAAGTCTGTGGCCTTCAAGACTGAAGCCACTAAGAAGTATAGAAGAAAGTCTCCATCTCCATCTAAAATAATTGCTGAGGCTGTCACAGATAATTCAGATAGCAAGAGTTCTGATAGCAGTGAAAGTGATGAAGACTTTGCTTCTTTTACTAGACACTTTCAAAGATTTCTAAAGAAGAGGTAGTGGAGGTCTAAGCCTTCCACTTCTCAGCCAAAAGATGACTACTATCAGAAGAGAAAGTCATCCAGGAATGACAGAAGCAGGTCCAAGCCAACAAAGGTACATCTTCAAAGATTGTGTGCTATTACTGCAATAGACAGGGACATGTAGTGTCTGACTGTCCGGAAAAGAGGAAGGAGTCAGTTGACAAAAATAAGACTCAGTTTAAGAGCAAAAAGGAAAAGTCCTTTGTTGCTCAGAAAGACAAGTGTCTGACAGACCAGTCATCTTCAAAAACAGAATCAGAAGCTGAAGCCTACATTGGATTATTTGTTGAAGAGGAAGAAGATGAGTTCATGCAGCTAATGAACTCAATTTATGAGCAAGAAGACCATTAGTGCAAGGGACTGATGGCTATATCTGAAGGAGACAAGAGCCAGGATCAACCTGGACCAAGTGAGGTACAAAGTTGTTCTTCTAGTTCAATTTATAGTACTGAGTCAGAGTCAGATACATCTGCATCAAGTGATGTGGGTGGGTCTGAATCTGAAGGAGATATTCATCAGTTAATTGATGAATATAGGGTCTTGCTACAGGCACTTAAGAAGAGCAAAAATTTGGCCAAATCTCAGGCTAAGGAAATTGCAGATCTTAAGTTGGCTGCAGTAGATTCAGAGAAGTTTCTAGATTAAAAACTGAATGATATAGTCAGACTAAAAAACATTATAGTTATTCAGATGGGTACTATCATATTCAAGAATGATCAGATTAGAAATCTGGAGGTTAGACTTCAGAAATAGAAAGAGTTAGTAGCTAGTTTTTCTAAACCTACATCTATATTACCCTTGATTGATGAGTTTGTACCTCATAAGGGTAAAGCTGGATTGGGATTTAAGAAAACTGCATGGACTGCAAAGTCCAAATCTAAAGGCAAAGCCCCAGCACAAAACAAGAAGCCTGCTGTAGATAATTCAGCTAGGGTAGTACCTAAACAAAGGTATAACATGTTTGAGTGCTGGTGTTGTGGCAAGGCAGGCCACTTTGCCTTAGATTGTTGGCACAATTCTAGTGTCAAGGAGAGTAGCAATCTGCCTGCTAGAAGAGCTATAGGTAGATTTGTTAAAGTACAAACTAACTTGCACCAAGGACCCAAAAGTTATTTGGGTTCTAAGGTTAAGTAATCTGTGTTGCAGGTGAGTCCAAGTTGTCATGCCCCAATATGGTACTTGGACAGTGAATGTTCCAGGTACATGACTGGAACAAGGGGGTTGCTGAAGGACTACACACCTATAAAGAATGGCCCTAAAGTAACCTTTGGTGGTTAAGAAAAAAGAATCATCAAAGGCTTTGGTAACATTTCTAGTAATCAGATTACTATCACTCAAGTGGCCTATGTGAAAGGTTTGAAACACAACCTTATAAGCATAAGTTAGCTGAGTGATTTAGAATATGACATTTCATTTATTAAGAATGGATGTCATATCAAAAGGTCAAATGATCAAAAGGTCATTTTGACAGGATATAGAAAGAGAAATGTTTATTGTCTTAATTTTGAGTGTAAAAACAATGTTTATCCTATTTGTCTTGTAGTTGATGAGTGAGTCTCACATTGTGTTAAATGGCACAAGAGGCTGGCCCATCTTAACTATAAGACTATTGGCCAACTCTTTAGCAAAGAGTTGATGGTAGCACACTGATACACACACTGATATGTCATCAGTAGATCTTGATGGAAGCACAAACACTACACTCATAGCATGATAAGAAGTATACATGGCATATTATGTAGTTTGGGATGCATAATATGTGTTTGTATATGGATACACCATAGGTGGCAACATGTGACAGTTATGTAGTATGGGATGCATAACCATTATCACATGGATGCCCATTAGCACGTTTATTTTTCTTCGTTACATACAATATTATGTAGTATTGGATGCATAACATTGCATGTGTACGCCACTCATAACATGCACTAAGGCCTTTTTAGAATGCATAGCACTGCATACATAACATATCATCTCATAAGCACACGTGCCAAGTTAAAGATTTGCATGATGACATATGTACACACATGATTTGAGATGAAATTTAAACATTCATGCATTCATATTATAGGCACAAGTTAGAAGCATAGCATCATTTTATGATTTCCCAGAGCAAGGTAACAGCAAGAGCAAGTATCTATTCCTTTCCGATCTGATCTGAGTTAGGGTATTCGAGTTTTCTAGCTTCGGTGTCGTAAGCTAGGTCCTTGATAAGTCGTTTGTTCGTATCGGTAAAATATGAACCCGAAATAGTTTCTAAGGGAATATCTTCCCAGTTTGTGATGTCTTAGGCAAGATTTGACTAGATATCCATTTATTCTGTGGAATGCCGCCTAAATGCATTGCGACGAGGTCGACTCCCCTGTCGGAGGGTGAGTCTTCTGGTGCCCAGAGCAAAGCGGTGATCGAAGCGCTTCGGCAAAGTAATGAGTCCCTAACAAGGCAGATGGTGGACATGCAATCTCATATACAATCATTGCTAGCTGTCATCGCCGAGCAGCAGACTAGAGCGCAGGACCCTGCCGTAGGCCAAACTGTTCTTACTCCCCCTACTGCGCTAGTTCCCCCAGTCGCACTTCCGCCTGAGATGAATTTCATTTCTCACTTCCAGCGACTAGGAACTCCTTCGTATGATGGTAGAGCAGACTTTATGGCATTGGATGACTGGATCATTGCCATGGAACAAATGTTTTCCTACTCTGGCGTTTCCTCCGATCAGAAGGTGATGATTGCGGCGTAACAGCTCAAGAGTCTTGCGAAGAGTTGGTGAATCAGAGAAAAAGAGAACCTTTCTAATGGGTGCTCGTGGGAATCATTCAAGAGTATGTTACTGAAGAAGTTTTTACCATCGGTCGAGCAAGACCGTCTAATGAAAAACTTTTTACACCTGAAGCAGAGGTAACTCACTGTTAGTGAGTACGAGGTCGAGTTTAGCAAGCTCAGTCATTTCTCCCCAGATCTCGTAGCATCCGAAGAAGGCAGAGTAAAGTGTTTCCTGGGTGGTCTGAGGTATGACATCCTGCACTTGGCTAGCGCATACAAGTCTGAGACCTTTGTAGAAGTAGTCGAAGCTGTCTTAAAGGTTTAGGCAATAAAAAATGCGAAGAATCGGGGATTGCATGCAAAGAAGGACAAGAGGAAATCTGACGATGGAGGAAGTGCTAGGGCATCTAGCCCTGCAGCAAAGAAGGATAGAAGGGAAGCGTGTAGCTTCTGTGGTAAGCCAGGATACCCTTTTGAGAAGTGCTTTAAGAGACTGGATGCGCAGAAGCTGTCTCAGGTACACGCAATCCAGGATGCTCCAAAGTGAGGTCCTGTCTATTCTTATTGCTAGAGGAGTGGGACTGATATGGCCCGTTGTCACAAGAAGGCTGGAGCCTATTTCTCTGTGGCCAGAAAGGGCACATGAAGGCTAATTGCCCGTAGAGCCAGCCAGCACTGCATGCAGTTCCGTTGCAGACTCTACCGCCACCCCAGCCTCTCATGGACAAGGGAAAAGGAAAGTTGAATGTGCTGACGAAGGAGGAAGCCCAATATTCGACTCAAGTGATCCCAAGTTAGTCTCTGACTCGGCTAGTAATATCCTTTAGTAGATTTATAGTTTCCACATTTTAGTTGCGTGCGATATGTGTTTAGGTGAATTTAAGGTGAAGAATAAGTGGGCACGCGTTTTGTTTGATTCCGGTGCTACTCACTTCTTCATGGCGAGGAGTTTTGTAGACCAACATCGTTGGGCTCTCGACCAGTTAGACACCTCCATAAACATTAAATTTCCTTCAGGAGAGTTGGTGAGGTCAAGTCAGGGTATCCAAAAATGCCCCATCTTCCTAGGTGGTTTTCTAGCCTTTGCGGATCTGAAGGTGCTAGATTTGGTAGACTTCGACGTAATTTTGGGCATGTACTGGCTGTCCAGCTATGATGCCGTCATTCAGTGCAAGCACACGCGCTTGGATTTTAAAGATGATAATGGCCATCCCATGAGTGTGTATGGTTTGTCGCGTTAGGAATCTCTGATTATATCTGTTGTACGTGCTCACAAATTTCTAGAGTCTGGCTGTGATTCTTTTCTTGTCTCCATTTCTGTTCTGGGAGCTACACCGTTTGAGCCTCGGGTTTAAGACGTTTCTGTGGTGCGTGAGTTTCCGGATATCTTTCCTGTTAGTCTTCCTGGACTTCCTCCTGAGAGAGAGGTAGAGTTTGTTATAGACCTTGAGCCAGACACTCGCCCTATTGCAAAGGCACGATACCGCATGGCGCCGCTTGATTTAGAGGAGTTGCGTACTCAAATGGATGAGTTATTACAGTGCGGTTTTATTAGACCTAGTTCTTCCCCCTGGGGTGCACCAGTCCTCTTCGTGAAGAAAAAGGATGGAACGATGAGGCTATGCATTGACAATCGAGAGCTAAACAAGGTGACCATTAAGAACAGACATCAGTTGCCTAGGATCGATGACTTGTTCGATCAGTTGCAAGGTAGTTCCGTGTTCTCAAAGATTGACCTTCGTTCAGGTTACCATCAGTTAAGAATCCGGGAGTCAGACATTCCGCAAACTGCTTTTCATTATCGATATGGTCACTTAGAATTTCTGGTAATGTCATTTGTATTAACGAACACACCGTCAACTTTTATGGACATGATGAACAGAGTTTTCAAGGATTTTCTGGATACGTTCATGGTGGTATTCATTGACGATGTCCTGGTATATTCCAAAAATGCAGATGAGTACGCCTTGCACTTGCGCTTGGTCTTGTCTACTCTGAGGGAGCACAAGTTGTATGCGAAGCTTAGCAAGTATGAGTTCTGGCTGCCTCAGGTGTCATTCTTAGGAATTATTATAATTAAGGACGGTATCTCAGTGGATCCCGCGAAGATAGTCGCAGTCTTGGATTGGAAGATACCTACATCGCCTAAGGAGATAAGGAGCTTCTTAGGGTTGGCAGGTTACTACAGAAGATTTGTGGAAGGATTCTCTGTGCTCTCTGCGCCGTTGACCAGGCTTACACAAAAGAGCGCAGCTTTTGTTTGGAGTGATGCTTGTGAGGAAGCTTTTCAATAGCTCAAGAGGAGATTGTGTTCTGCTCCAGTGTTAGTATTGCCAGTGGAAGGAGTAGAGTATGTTGTTTATATGGACGCCTCGCAAGTTGGACTCGTTTGCGTGTTGATGCAGGACGGCAAAGTGATTGCGTATGGATTGAGATAATTGAAGATGCATGAAAAGAAATACCCTATGCACGACCTGGAATTTACTGCTGTCATTTATGCCTTACAGTTGTGGAGACATCTTCTGTATGGAGTGTCGTGCAAAATTTATTCTGACCACAAAAGTTTGAAATATGTCGTCACTTAGAAGGAATTGAATTTGCGCCAGCGTCGATGGCTATAGTATGTTGCGGACTACGAAGTCGATATCCTTTATCATCCCGGCAAGGCTAATATAGTAGTGGATTGGTTGAGTCGGAAGCCCGCACATATCTTCAACCTCTCGGTGCAAGCCCTTGTTGACGAGTTGTTGCTCATGGACATAACCGTAGGGAATAGTGCTTTGTCGAGCTGCTTAGAGGTGGGAGAGCTTTTGTGGATTACTCTCACTAGGCTACATCAGAAAGACGATCCTGATTTGCAGTATCTCCACAGTAGGACTGAGAAATGGGAATTACCTGACTTTTCAATTGATGACGTGGGTACCCTAAAGTACCGCAGCATATATTGTATTCCCGCTATTGGGGGCATCCGAGTAAGTATATGCAGTGAAGCGCATGGTTCCAGTGTTGCTTATCATCCTGGTTCCACGAAAATGTATAGAGATTTGAAGCAGATTGTTTGGTGGTCAGGAATGAAGAATGACATTGCAAGATTTGTTTCTGGATGTTATACCTGACAGCGTGTCAATGCTGATCATAGAAGGCCAAGCGGTAAGTTAACGCCTTTAGACATACCAAGTTGGAAATGGGAGAGTTTATCTATGGATTTCATTACCGGTTTGCCGAGATCTCCCAAAGGGCATGATGCAGTGTGGGTTATCGTGGACAGACTAACCAAGTGTGCCCACTTTGTGCCTTTCAAGATTAATTATTCCATGGAAACGATATCTGAGATTTATTTGGACGAAGTTATCAGACTGCATGGTGTACCTACGAGTATTGTGTTAGACCGAGACTCCCGATTCATGTCTCGTTTCTGACAGAGCTTGCAAGAAGCTCTAGGTACTGGCCTTAGGTATTCTACTACCTATCATCCTCAGACAAATGTTCAGACGGATAGAGTGAATCAGATATTGGAGGATATGATTAGATGCTATATTCTGGACCATGGTGGAGCTTGTGATAAACGTCTCAGATTTATGGAGTTCTCGTACAATAACAGTTATCTGGAGAGTTTGCAAATGGCACCCTTTGAAGCTTTATATGGAAGGCGTTGTCGGACTCCCTTGTTTTAGGCAAAAGCTGGTGAGAAGCCGTTGCTCAGACCGGAAGCACTGGAGGATATGAGAACTTCAGTAATGCATATTCGTGAAAAGCTGAGGTTGGCTCAGGAGCGATATGAAAAGTATGTTATTCAGCGCAGAGTTGATCTGGAGTTTGCAGTTGGGGACATGGTGTTTCTGAAGGTCTCTCCGATTCCAGGTGTTAAGTGATTTGGAAGGAGCAATAAACTAGATCCCAGGTATGTGAGACCTTTTCAGATTCTGGAGCGCATCAGAGTTTCTACCTATAGACTGGAATTGTTTGAATCTTTCCCTGACGTTCACGGCATGTTTCACGTGAGCCAGTTGCGAAAATGTGTTCGTAGTGATTGGCATGTCCTTGACTCAGTGCCCCAGTTGTAGCCTAATCTCTCGTATGTCGAAGAGCCTGTCCATATTCTAGAGACACAAGATCGTGTGGTAAGAAAGAAAACAATTCTGATGGTTAAGGTTTTTTGGCGAAATCAAGATGCTAGTGGTGCAACTTGGGAATTGGAATCCGCAATGAGAGAATCTCATCCTCAGCTTTTCTCCTAGTCTTCCTCGGTTAGTATTCTTGTTTAATGAATTCTTCTGTTGTGTCTCTCCCTCTGCCCTCTTGTTTCGTTTCGTGTTCCAAGTTTCGGGACGAAACTTCCTTTTTGGAGGGGTGACTATAACGCCGCCGATTTTCCGGTAATTATTTAATCCTCTTGCTAACGTCATAATGACGTAAGGGGCGTTACGTTAATGTGGAGTTGACGGCGCGTCGTCGTTAGTGCGTTTTCGCATCTATTCGATCGAGTTAGCCAAATTCGTGAATCCTTGCCGAAAATGGAAAATTTCACATTGGAAAATTAAATTGATTAATTTTTGTCATGTTCGTCAAGTTTCATCGATATCTGAGCGATATTCGAGCCTCGGCGAATTTCCGAAGTTTTGTAGAATTTATGTTCGCCGTAGACTTTGATGATTTATATCTCAAGAACGGCTAATCGGATTTTGGTTCCGTCTTCGTCGTTGTGCTCGTAGCGTCAGTGTTCGTCTAAGGTGCAAATTTCATTTAATTCAGCAAGCGTTTGGGCCTCCGTTTTGATCTCGCGTTTCCTTATTCAAAATATATAAATATGATTATTTTAATATTAAAGTAGTATTCAAAAATGAAAAGTACTATTTATTCATATAGTTTGATCAAAATTAGTTTTGCAAAAAATTTATTTTTCATGCAATTTCTACTCGAGTAAACTTTGTGCTCTCGTGTACCATTTCCTTTTCATGGAGATTTCTACTCGAGTAAACTTTCCTGCTCTCGTGTATCTTGTCTTGTTCATGGAGATTTCTACTCGAGTAAATTTCCTGTTCTCGTGTAGATCATCCTGTTCATGCAAAATTTACTCGAGTGCTGTCTATTCTACTCGAGTGATATCACTGTTCACCAAATTATTTTTTTCTATTTACTCGAGTGATTTATTTTTGTCTCTCGAGTGAAGTACTGTTCATGCAAAATTGATACTCGAGTAAAGCTTAATTACTCGAGTACTGCCATTTCCTTGCTCTCATATACTGACTGAAGTTCTCGAGTACTAAATTTTAGTACTTGAGTAGCCTTTTTCTACTTCTTGAGTACCTGTATTCTCGTCTCAAGTACTGTTTATTCATCCCGAGAAGTTTTGTTCTTCTTTACGTTCAGGAGTCGTTTTGAGAGTCAAAACGATATCGTATAGAAAAATGGATACCATGAAATTTGTTGGTCTCGACAAGATCTACAACTTTCATGTTGGACACGTTTCGATTTGAAGCCGTCGTAAATCTCTATTTTTATCTTCCGCGCACTCGTTCGTAGATCGTCCATTTTAGACAAGAAATTTTATAAATATATATATTTATATATATAGAAATATATATATATATATATATATCTTATACTTAGGATAGATAAAAAAGGATAGAACTTCTTCTTCTTCTATTGGCTGAACCAGAGGGCGTTAGTGACGACAGAGCTCTAAGTTGTGAAACTTCCAGTAGCCGGCGGCGGAGCTCCGGTGGTCGAAATTTCCAACCGATCATAGATCTAAAAAGCTCTCGTCGAGAGCTACGCCATCGTGTTAAATTTTTTCTCATTTCTTGAGTTTTCTCGTTAGGGTTTTCGGCCCTGATCTCTATTTCAGCCATTTTTGTTCAGATTTCGACACCTCCCGTCTTCTTTTGCCCCGATCTGCGACATGGGGTGATTCGGAGAATTTTTTCGGTAAAACTGAGGCAAGGGGTGTTCTTGCACTCCCTCTTGCTCCTTTATTCTAAATTTTTGCTATATTTGTTTGAGTTTGTCATGTTTCAATTACTTAGAAACTTATCCTTAAATTCTATATTTTTTTCTCTTTTTCTTGAATTGCGACTTGTTTTCCCTAAAACCATACCCCCAAAATTTTAGTCCGTAGAATTGGTAAACGAATTGGTTGTCGTGTCGTTGTAACTATCGAGTCATCTTGATCGTTGTGACACATTGTGTAACAACCCCATCCGTTCATATGATATATTCTAGAAGGTCCGGCCGGGGCCCCACAGGATATACCACAAAACAGTCGGTGAAGGTACAGGATGATAGCAGAGTAGCGCATCGCACCTATCACAAGCATTCTAGCGGAAGCCTAAACTACTTGAACTCCTCATGAATGTCCAAACATAAAACTCCACATTTTATATATATATAGGAATGTCTTACAACATGTCAAAAGAGTTGGCCTTATGGCCTTACATGGCTTTCACACAGTGGCCTAAACAAATTGGCGCGCAGGCCGGCCACAAGAAAAGAAAACACACAAAAGAACACACTTAGCCTTCGAGGGCTAAAAGCAGCAGCAGCAACACCAGCAGGAACATCAACCTCTATGCGTCCCGCTCGGTTCTCCCGTACCTGGAAAGGGACAATCCACCCACCGGTGGCAAACAAAGCAACGGTCAGCGTTCAGCTGACCAAATTATAACGACCCTACCCCTTCTATCGGGGCAGCAGTATTTTTCCCTGCAGGCATATCATATCACAAGTATGGCAAGCTATATCATCAAAAGGTGCTTTCACGCACACAAGCCAACACAACCGTTCGCCGCCCGGCCCAACGGTCCGTGCACTCAGGGCACATTCTTGGTGTTCTGGCAACCTCTTGCCCACCACCGTATCAGGGTCACAACCCAACGGTAAATCTCTTGAGCATTTACTCCATGGCGTGCAGCCGGAGTTAGTCTTCGGACACTGGGATGGCCCGTAGCCCCCCGTTGTGTCATGGCGCGCAGGCCGAAGACTCTTGCTATGCGCTCCAACAGACCGCACTTTTTGGTCTCACGTCAGACGGACATAGCGCAGGTCGGATCCTCCACCCCCCGTTGCTCAAATCGCCTTGCCTTCTCCGAGTACAGCGTACTCATGGCTATATCAAAGGCACGGGTCGGTCTCACCAATCCTGTTCTTGGCATTCAAGCTTGGGTATTTCTCTATACCCATTTCCTCACAGCAACAGCGGGTCTTTCCTGGGCACACCAGTACTTCCTGTGACTCTCTCCACAGGTGGACACCGCACAAGCACAAATGTCAGGGGTCTTTCCTGGGCACACCAGTACTTCCTGTGACTCGCTTCATAGGTGGACACCCTATGACATCAAGAATCACAAAAAGGCCTTTCCTGGTCCCACCAGTACTTCCTGTGCCTCATTCACAGGTTGGACCCAAAAACATCACATGGCTATTTTCCTGGGCTACCACCCCAGTACTTCCTGCTACTCCTTTTCGCAGGTCTAACCCATAGACTCCTTACACTACACGTTATCACGGAGTCTTCTCCGGTTCGTATGCAACATCACCAATCCAGACCAACCTGTCCAGATGGGCTTCACACAGCATGCCTATTCCGTACTCCATTTCCGGATCTATATGCAACACAAAGGGATTTCAAGAATCACCCAAACGACTCCCAAAAGCAGCCACCACTTGGTGGGGGAATCACAAGATATGCCCAAAAGGAAGCCTTCACATGGCTAGGAAGAAAAGTCGTTACCCTTGACGACCGCTTCGGTGACATGGCCTCAAAGCTAGCTTGCAATACTCGCACGATCGTTTCCTCCGCAACGCCGGCTTCGGATTTCTCGTCGATAAACCGCAGCACCACCAGCAGCAGCCCCCTTCCTTCTTCCTCCTCCTTTCTCTCTCACTTTCTCTCTCTTGAAGAAAGATGAAGGCCAAATCAAAGTGAGCAATACTTCTCAGTTTTCGGCCTTGAAGAAAAAGAGAAAGAAGCTTTCAGCCCTTGGATCCAGACTGAAGGAATGGACGGCCACGATTCTGCCAAAAACACAGATTTTGACCCGACACGGCCTCTGACACGGCCGTGTGCCAGGCCGTGTGCCTCAAGCGGTGGTCAACCGACTTATCCAAACCAGTGACATGCCCATGGGACACGCCCGTGTCATGGGCCGTGTCACCAACACGCCTTCAGACACGCCCGTGTCTGTGGCCGTGTACCTGGGGAAAAAAAATCCCAAATCATCCCGAGACTTCACACGGCCTGTGACACGCCCGTGTCCCAGGCCGTGTGCCCAAACACGGCACAAAGACACGCCCTGTCGAAACCTTCGGTGGGCTGAGTTCGTCGCCTGATTTGACACGCCCTGTGACACGCCCGTGTCACAGGCCGTGTTCAACACTCGACACTCAATTCTCGACACTCGACGATCATTGAGTACAAATCGTCGAGCATGCGACACGGCCTTGGACACGCCCGTGTCCTGGGCTGTGTGCCTCCTCTCGACGCATCGCTGAGAGCAAAAATCGTCGAGACAAAGCCCAATCGTCGACACAACCTCGACACGCCCTACGACACGCCCGTGTCGCAGGCCGTGTCAACTGACACGCCCTGGGACACGCCCGTGTCCCAGGCCGTGTCACCCAAAAATGCCTGTTTCAGAACTTTGGGCTGTTACAATCCTCCCCTCCTACAAGAAATTTCGTCCTCGAAATTCAGAGACAGGAAAGCAACAGAAACAGCAAGAAAAATGTGACAACACATATAAAAATGTATGTTACAATATTCTTGCTACAGATTACACAAACAGCTCAGGGAACTCTGTTCGCATGGTTTGCTCGTGCTCCCATGTCAGTTCTTCACGGCCGCAGTTGTCCCATCGAACTTTCACCATACCGACCGTCTTGTTCCGCAACTGTTTCTCGGCTCGATCTTCGATCTGAATGGGTCTAACTCTCGTTGTTAGCCCATACTCCACCGGCACCCGATCATCCGCGATCACTTGAGCTGGATCTTTCACGGCCTTCCGAAGCACCGAGATGTGAAAGACATCATGTAACCCACCCAAGTCCGCCGACAGAGCTAGCCGATAAGCAGCTTCGCCAATTCGCTCAACCACTTCAAAAGGACCCAAATATCTTGGACTCAACTTTTTCAATCGTCGAATCCTGGAGACACCTTTGAATGGCTTGATCTTCAAGTAGACCCAATCGCCAACCGCAAACTCCACGTTCCGGTGCTTGGCGTTGTAGTACTTCGCTTGTCGATCTTGAGCAATCAGCAATCTCTCTCGAATAGTCCGAATGGTTGAGTTTGCTTCATCCACCTCATTTGGTTTAACAACCCGGGCTTCACCCGCTTCTACCCAAGCCAAGGGAGTACGACACTTCCTTCCATATAGAGCTTCATATGGTGCCATCCCAATGCTTGCCTGGTAGCTGTTATTATATGCAAACTCGACCATATAGAGATGATCTTCCCATCTCTTTCCGAAGTCAAGGGCGCACATTCGGAGCATGTCCTCCATTGTTCTGTTGGTACGTTCAGTTTGGCCATCCGTTTGGGGATGAAAGGCCGTACTGAAAGTCAACTTCGTGCCCAACAGTCGGTGAACTAGCCTCCAATCATTTGACGTGAACCGCCCATCTCGATCACTTACGATGCTCCGAGGAACACCGTGAAGCCGCACAATCTGATCAACATATAACTTTGCCAAACTGTCAACCGAATCATCCCGCCTGTTCGGGAGAAAATGTGCTACTTTCGTTAGCCGGTCAACAATCACCCAAATGGAATCATTTCCTCGCTGCGATCTTGGCAACCCATGCACAAAATCCATGGAAATATCATCAAATTTCCATACTGGGATCGGCAGTGACTTCAAATAACTGCCCGGCTTTTGGCATTCCGCCTTCACCATCGCACATGTTTGACATTTGGCTACATAAAGGGCAACATCTTTCTTAAGCCCTGGCCACCAGAAAAGCTTTTTCATATCGTTGAACATCTTTGTGCTCCCGGGGTGAATGGAATACTTCGCATAATGTGCTTCATACATCAGTTCTTCCCTCAACTTCCCCACATTCGGGACGCACAAACGGCCCTCTTTGCGCAAAAGACCATCAATCCAGGTGAATTTGCCCTCTGGCCCGTCATTCACATAGCGTAAGAGATCTTCATCCAACTCCGTTGCCCGTCGAACTCGGTCCGCAAGGTCACATTGCACCTCGGTCCAGTTCAAACATGCAGTGGCAGTGGAACTCTTGTCAACACAATAGATCTCTAATGCTTCCAACTCCTGGATAAGACGTTCATCATGCCTTTGCAACCAATTTGCTCTAGCCGGAACTCGCCGACTCAAGGCATCCGCGACAACATTCCCCTTCCCGGGTGTATAGTGAATCTCGAACGTGTAGTCCCCAAGGAACTCCAACCATCTTCGTTGTCGCATATTCAAGTCTTTCTGCTCTAAAAGATACTTTAGGCTCTTATGATCAGTATAGATCTCTACCTTCACGCCATAAAGATAGTGTCGCTTCAACTTGAGTGCAAAAATCACCGCCGCTAGTTCCAAATCATGGACGAGATAGTTTCGCTCGTGCACCTTCAACTGGCGTGAGCCATAAGCAATCACTTTTCCATTCTGCAGAAGAACGCAGCCTAAGCCGCTCCCTGAGGCATCACTATAAATCACAAATCCGTCGGTTCCACTGGGCGAAGACAACACCGGCGCCGTGGTCAACCGAACCTTCAGCTCTTCAAAAGCTCGTGCGCACTCTGGCGTCCAAACGAACTTCTGCTATTTTCGCGTTAGTGTGGTTAGCGGCAAAGCGATCCGTGAGAAGTTTTCCACAAATCTTCTATAGTAGCCCGCAAGTCCAAGGAAACTCCTGACTTCGGCCACGGAAGACAACATTGGCCATTCTTGTATGGCTCTTATCTTCGCTGGATCCACTGCAATGCCCGCTCCACTCACCACATGGCCCAAAAATGCCACTGACGATAGCCAAAACTCGTACTTCGAGAACTTGGCATAGAGCTGATTTTGCCTCAACGTGTTCAACACCAACCGCAAGTGAATCTCATGTTCAGTTTTGGACTTCGAGTACACCAGGATGTCATCAATGAACACGATCACAAACAGATCCAGGTACTCACGAAAAATACGGTGCATCAGATCCATAAACACCGAGGGCGCATTGCACAATCCAAAGCGCATGACTGTGAACTCATAGTGCCCATAACGTGTTCCAAATGCGGTTTTGGGAATGTCACCTTCCCGAATTCTTAACTGGTAATAACCAGACTTCAGGTCCAACTTCGAATAGACGGTAGATCCCACCAGCTGATCGAATAACTCATCAATCCGAGGTATAGGATACTTATTCTTCTCGGTCAGCTTATTCAATTCACGTTAATCGATACACAACTGTAACCCACCATCTTTCTTCTTTACAAAAAGCACAGGCGCGCTCCAAGGTGACATACTTGGGCGGATATAACCTTGCTCTAGCATTTCTTGTAGTTGAACCTTCAACTCAGCCATCTCTTTAGGCGCAACGCGATATGGCGAGCGGGCCACGGGTTTCGCACCTGGCACCAACTCAATTGTGAAGTCAATCTCCCGCTGGGGTGGTAGCCCAGGGAGATCCACGGGAAACACATCGGTAAATTCTGCCACAATCGGAACCTCGCACAAAGTGGCCTTAGGCTCAACAGCCTGAATTAGTGCAAAGTAACACTCCGTACCCTTCCGAACAGCTTTGACTACCTGGAGTGCAGACATCAACGTCCCGCTCACTCCTCGCATACCCACGAACTTGTTCTCCTGTTCGGTATTCTGGCCCAACGTGATTTCTTTGGACTGGCAATCAATCATAGCATGCTGCTCCGCAAGCCAATACATCCCAAAAATCACATCAAATTCCGATATTGGCAAAATAAATGCGGTTAAACAAAAATCCCGACTTCCTAACTGAACCGCCACATCGCAAGCTTGGTCCGCAAGCATCCAACATCCATTCGGCAACACCACTCTGACGCTATCTGCCTTTGCACGACTGGGTATCCCAAGCCGCGTAAGAAACTCACGAGACAGAAAAGAATGCGATGCACCTGTATCAAACAGTGCTCGCGCCAGCGTGTCCCGAATCATTACAAAACCTATGACAAACATGTCACACACACAAACCACAAACATAGGGGGACTAAGCTAAGCATACAAACATTAGCATAGGCAAAACTAACTCATACCTGTGACAACGTCACTCTGCTTGATGGCCTCCTGCAGGCCAAGATTGTAGACCCGGGATTGCGCCTGCGAGGCAGAGGAATCCACCACCGCTTTTCCTTTCTCCGCATAAGATGCTCCCGCCTTCTTTTCACTCTTCGGCGGCATCCGACAATCTCGCACAATATGCCCCATCCTACCACAATTGAAGCAGGTACGAGTGTCTGGCTTGGAGGTTGCCCCTGATGTTGCTCCCGTTGCAACTGATGAAGGAGCTTGTCCACTAGGCTTGGACTTCTTACCCCATCTCTTCTTAGAAAATGATTTTCCCGATCGGGGCGCCTTCCACTCTGGTTGCGACACAGCCAAAGCTCTCTTCCCTTGCACCCTTTTCATGTCCTTTTCCAACGCTGTCGCGGTGTCAACCAATGCTTGGAAACCTTGGTTCACAGAACTGGACACAAGGAACCTCAGCTCGTCCCTCAGTCCTTCATAGAACCGATTAGTCTTCCTCTGCTCATCAGCAAAAATCGAACCTGCATACCGCCCCAAGCGAGTAAACTCATGCAGGTACGCGTCAACACTGCCATCACCTTGAGTCAACCGTTGGAATTCATTTTCCATGGCTATCCGTTGAGCCACAGGAAGGTGCTTCGCAAGGAAAAGTCGGGAGAATTCTTCCATCGACACTTGGGTTAACGGACGACCCGCCAAATGATGCAACTCCATCTCATCCCACCATAAACGCGCTTCTCCTTCAAGCAAGAAGGTGGCTAAGGTAACTTTCTAATGCTCCGCCGTTCCTATCGCCGTCATCACTCGCTTGACGCGCGATAACCAATCCTCAGCCTGCGTCGGGGTTCCCGCTCCCGAGAACGTAGGCGGATGGAAGCTCATAAACCGCGTTAGCTGCTTCTCAGCCGCTCGAGGAACCACATCCATAACAGGTTCAGGCCTTGCCACCACCTGTTCTGTCCTCACAGCCGCTTGTTCCTGCCTAAGTGGCTGGCCTTGGATCATGGTAAATAAGGCCTCCGCAACTAAATGGACATGTTCCGCAGACGGTGGAGGTGTAGGCACCGCGGCTAGTGCCGTACTTTCATCAGAACGCTGGGGCTCAGACGGCCCAGCTCCACTCCGTGTCACCTAAAGGTGGACAAGACACACACATTAGCGGTCGTTTCCAAGCAAACAACACAAAATAGGAACACGCAGGTTCCTCAAACATAGCAAGTTGCATTCCTATCATGGACATTCAGGAGGTCATTCGTAGACTTTGGTATGCACAAACACATGCTCGCCACCCCACAAAAGAAGTCGGCCACGACTTCGAGAGGGAAAGACCAAGACAACCGATACCAAAAATGTAACAACCTCATCCGTTCATATGATATATTCTAGAAGGTCCGGCCGGGGCCCCACAGGATATACCACAAAACAGTCAGTGAAGGTACATGATGATACCAGAGTAGCGCATCGCACCTATCACAAGCATTCTAGCGGAAGCCTAAACTACTTGAACTCCTCATGAATGTCCAAACATAAAACTCCACATTTTATATATATATAGGAATGTCTTACAACATGTCAAAAGAGTTGGCCTTATGGCCTTACATGGCTTTCACACAGTGGCCTAAACAAATTAGCGCGCAGGCCGGCCACAAGAAAAGAAAACACACAAAAGAACACACTTAGCCTTCGAGGGCTAAAAGCAGCAGCAGCAACACCAGCAGGAACATCAACCTCTATGCGTCCCGCTTGGTTCTCCCGTACCTGGAAAGGGACAATCCACCCACCGGTGGCAAACAAAGCAACGGTCAGCATTCAGCTGACCAAATTATAATGACCCTACCCCTTCTCTCGGGGCAGCGGTATTTTTTCCCTGCATGCATATCATATCACAAGTATGGCAAGCTATATTATCAAAAGGTGCTTTCACGCACACAAGCCAACACAACCGTTCGCCGCCCGGCCCAACAGTCCGTGCACTCAGGGCACATTCTTGGTGTTCTGGCAGCCTCTTGCCCACCACCGTATCAGGGTCACAACCCAACGGTAAATCTCTTGAGCATTTACTCCATGACGTGCAGCCGGAGTTAGTCTTCGGACACCGGGATGGCCCGTAGCCCCCCGTTGTGTCATGGCGCGCAGGCCGAAGACTCTTGCTATGCGCTCCAACAGACCGCACTTTTTGGTCTCACGTCAGACGGACATAGCGCAGGTCGGATCCTCCACCCCCCGTTGCTCAAATCGCCTTGCCTTCTCCGAGTACAGCGTACTCATGGCTATATCAAAGGCGCGGGTCGGTCTCACCAATCCTATTCTTGGCATTCAAGCCTAGGTATTTCTCTATACCCATTTCCTCACAGCAACAGCGGGTCTTTCCTGGGCACACCAGTACTTCCTGTGACTCTCTCCACAGGTGGACACCGCACAAGCACAAATGTCAGGGGTCTTTCCTGGGCACACCAGTACTTCCTGTGACTCGCTTCACAGGTGGACACCCTATGACATCAAGCATCACAAAAGGGCCTTTCCTGGTCCCACCAGTACTTCCTGTGCCTCATTCACAGGTTGGACCCAAAAACATCACATGGCTATTTTCCTGGGCTACCACCCCAGTACTTCCTGCTACTCCTTTTCGCAGGTCTAACCCATAGACTCCTTACACTACACGTTATCACGGAGTCTTCTCCGGTTCGTATGCAACATCACCAATCCAGACCAACCTGTCCAGATGGGCTTCACACAGCATGCCTATTCCGTACTCCATTTCCGGATCTATATGCAACACAAAGGGATTTCAAGAATCACCCAAACGACTCCCAAAAGCAGCCACCTCTTGGTGGGGGAATCACAAGATATGCCAAAAAGGAAGCCTTCACATGGCTAGGAAGAAAAGTCGTTACCCTTGACGACCGCTTCGGTGCCATGGACTCAAAGCTAGCTTGCAAGACTCGCACGATCGTTTCCTCCGCAACGCCGGCTTCGGATTTCTCGTCGGTAAACCGCAGCACCACCAGCAGCAGCCCCCTTCCTTCTTCCTCCTCCTTTCTCTCTCTCTTTCTCTCTCTTGAAGAAAGATGAAGGCCAAATCAAAGTGAGCAATACTTCTCAGTTTTCGGCCTTGAAGAAAAAGAGAAAGAAGCTTTCAGCCCTTGGATCCAGACTGAAGGAATGGACGGCCACGATTCTGCAAAAAACACAGATTTTGACCCGACACGGCCTCTGACACGGCCGTGTGCCAGGCCGTGTGCCTCAAGCGGTGGTCAACCGACTTATCCAAACCAGTGACACGCCCATGGGACACGCCCGTGTCATGGGCCGTGTCACCAACACGCCTTCATACACGCCCGTGTCTGTGGCCGTGTACCTGGGGAAAAAAAATCCCAAATCATCCCGAGACTTCACACGGCCTGTGACACGCCCGTGTCCCAGGCCGTGTGCCCAAACACGGCACAAAGACACGCCCTGTCGAAACCTTCGGCGGGCTGAGTTCGTCGCCTGATTTGACACGCCCTGTGACACGCCCGTGTCACAGGCCGTGTTCAACACTCGACACTCACTTCTCGACACTCGACGATCATTGAGTACAAATCGTCGAGCATGCGACACGACCTTGGACACGCCCGTGTCCTGGGCCGTGTGCCTCCTCTCGACGCATCGCCGAGAGCAAAAATCGTCGAGACAAAGCCCAATCGTCGACACAACCTCGACATGCCCTGCGACACGCCCGTGTCGCAGGCCGTGTCAACTGACACGCCCTGGGACACGCCCGTGTCCCAGGTCCGTGTCACCCAAAAATGCCTGTTTCAGAACTTTGGGCTGTTACAATCCTCCCCTCCTACAAGAAATTTCGTCCTCGAAATTCAGAGACAGGAAAGCAACAGAAACAACAAGAAAAATGTGACAACACATATAAAAATGTATGTTATAATATTCTTGCTACAGATTACACAAACAGCTCAGGGAACTCTGTTCGCATGGTTTGCTCGCGCTCACATGTCAGTTCTTCACGGCCGCAGTTGTCCCATCGGACTTTCACCATACCGACCGTCTTGTTCCGTAACTGTTTCTCGGCTCGATCTTCGATCTGAATGGGTCTAACTCTCGTTGTTAGCCCATACTCCACTGGCACCCGATCATCCGCGATCACTTGAGCTGGATCTTTCACGACCTTCCGAAGCACTGAGATGTGAAAGACATCATGTAACCCACCCAAGTCCGCCGACAGAGCTAGCCGATAAGCCGCTTCGCCAATTCGCTCAACCACTTCAAAAGGACCCAAATATCTTGGACTCAACTTTTTCAATCGTCGAATCCTGGAGACACCTTTGAATGGCTTGATCTTCAAGTAGACCCAATCGCCAACCGCAAACTCCACGTTCCGGTGCTTGGCGTTGTAGTACTTCGCTTGTCGATCTTGAGCAATCAGCAATCTCTCTCGAATAGTCTGAATGGTTGAGTTTGCTTCATCCACCTCATTTGGTTTAACAACCCGGGCTTCACCCGCTTCTACCCAAGCCAAGGGAGTACGACACTTCCTTCCATATAGAGCTTCATATGGTGCCATCCCAATGCTTGCCTGGTAGCTGTTATTATATGCAAACTCGACCATATAGAGATGATCTTCCCATCTCTTTCCGAAGTCAAGGGCGCACATTCGGAGCATGTCCTCCATTGTTCTATTGGTACGTTCAGTTTGGCCATCCGTTTGGGGATGAAAGGCCGTACTGAAAGTCAACTTCGTGCCCAATAGTCGGTGAACTAGCCTCCAATCATTTGACGTGAACCGCCCATCTCGATCACTTACGATGCTCCGAGGAACACCGTGAAGCTGCACAATCTGATCAACATATAACTTTGCCAAACTGTCAACCGAATCATCCCGCCTGTTCAGGAGAAAATGTGCTACTTTCGTTAGCCGGTCAACAATCACCCAAATGGAATCATTTCCTCGCTGCGATCTTGGCAACCCATGCACAAAATCCATGGAAATATCATCAAATTTCCATACTGGGATCGGCAGTGACTTCAAATAACCGCCCGGCTTTTGGCATTCCGCCTTCACCATCCCACATGTTTGACATTTGGCTACATAAAGGGCAACATCTTTCTTAAGCCCTGGCCACCAGAAAAGCTTTTTCATATCATTGAACATCTTTGTGCTCCCGGGGTGAATGGAATACTTCGCATAATGTGCTTCATACATCAGTTCTTCCCTCAACTTCCCCACATTCGGGACGCACAAACGGCCCTCTTTGCGCAAAAGACCATCAATCCAGGTGAATTTGCCCTCTGGCCCGTCATTCACATAGCGTAAGAGATCTTCATCCAACTCCGTTGCCCGTCGAACTCAGTCCGCAAGGTCACATTGCACCTCTGTCCAGTTCAAACATGCAGTGGCAGTGGAACTCTTGTCAACACAATAGATCTCTAATGCTTCCAACTCCTGGATAAGACGTTCATCATGCCTTTGCAACCAATTTGCTCTAGCCGGAACTCGCCGACTCAAGGCATCCGCGACAACATTCCCCTTCCCGGGTGTATAGTGAATCTCGAACGTGTAGTCCCCAAGGAACTCGCCGACTCAAGGCATCCGCGACAACATTCCCCTTCCCGGGTGTATAGTGAATCTCGAACGTGTAGTCCCCAAGGAACTCCAACCATCTTCGTTGTCGCATATTCAAGTCTTTCTGCTCTAAAAGATACTTTAGGCTCTTATGATCAGTATAGATCTCTACCTTCACGCCATAAAGGTAGTGTCGCCACAACTTGAGTGCAAAAATCACCGCCGCTAGTTCCAAATCATGGACGGGATAGTTTCGCTCGTGCACCTTCAACTGGCGTGAGCCATAAGCAATCACTTTTCCATTCTGCAGAAGAACGTAGCCTAAGCCGCTCCCTGAGGCATCACTATAAATCACAAATCCGTCGGTTCCACTGGGCGAAGACAACACCGGCGCCGTGGTCAACCGAACCTTCAGCTCTTCAAAAGCTCGTGCGCACTCTGGCGTCCAAACGAACTTCTGCTCTTTTCGCGTTAGTGTGGTTAGCGGCAAAGCGATCCGTGAGAAGTTTTCCACAAATCTTCTATAATAGCCCGCAAGTCCAAGGAAACTCCTGACTTCGGCCACGGAAGATAACATTGGCCATTCTTGTATGGCTCTTATCTTCGCTGGATCCACTGCAATGCCCGCTCCACTCACCATATGGCCCAAAAATGCCACTGACGATAGCCAAAACTCGCACTTCGAGAACTTGGCATAGAGCTGATTTTGCCTCAACGTGTTCAACACCAACCGCAAGTGAATCTCATGTTCAGTTTTGGACTTCGAGTACACCAGGATGTCATCAATGAACACGATCACAAACAGATCCAGGTACTCACGAAAAATACGGTGCATCAGATCCATAAACACTGAGGGCGCATTGCACAATCCAAAGGGCATGACTGTGAACTCATAGTGCCCATAACGTGTTCCAAATGCGGTTTTGGGAATGTCACCTTCCCGAATTCTTAACTGGTAATAACCAGACTTCAGGTCCAACTTCGAATAGACGGTAGATCCCACCAGCTGATCGAATAACACATCAATCCGAGGTATAGGATACTTATTCTTCTCGGTCAGCTTATTCAATTCACGGTAATCGATACACAACCGTAACCCACCATCTTTCTTCTTTACAAAAAGCACAGGCGCGCTCCAAGGTGACATACTTGGGCGGATATAACCTTGCTCTAGCATTTCTTGTAGTTGAACCTTCAACTCAGCCATCTCTTTAGGCGCAACGCGATATGGCGAGCGGGCCACGGGTTTCGCACCTGGCACTAACTCAATTGTGAAGTCAATCTCCCGCTGGGGTGGTAGCCCAGGGAGATCCGCGGGAAACACATCGGTAAATTCTGCCACAATCGGAACCTCGCACAAAGTGGCCTTAGGCTCAACAGCCTGAATTAGTGCAAAGTAACACTCCGTACCCTTCCGAACAGCTTTGACTACCTGGAGTGCAGACATCAACGTCCCGCTCACTCCTCGCATACCCGCGAACTTGTTCTCCTGTTCGGTATTCTGGCCCAACGTGATTTCTTTGGACTGGCAATCAATCATAGCATGCTGCTCCGCAAGCCAATACATCCCAAAAATCACATCGAATTCCGATATTGGCAAACTAAATGCGGTTAAACAAAAATCCCGACTTCCTAACTGAACCGCCACATCGCAAGCTTGGTCCGCAAGCATCCAACATCCATTCGACAACACCACTCTGACGCTATCTGCCTTTGCACGACTGGGTATCCCAAGCCGCGTAAGAAACTCACGAGACAGAAAAGAATGCGATGCACCTGTATCAAACAGTGCTCGCGCCAGCGTGTCCCGAATCATTACAAAACCTATGACAAACATGTCACACACACAAACCACAAACATAGGGGGACTAAGCTAAGCATACAAACATTAGCATAGGCAAAACTAACTCATACCTGTGACAACATCACTCTGCTTGATGGCCTCCTGCAGGCCAAGATTGTAGACCCGGGGTTGCGCCTGCGAGGCAGAGGAATCCACCACCGCTTTTCCTTTCTCCGCATAAGATGCTCCCGCCTTCTTTTCACTCTTCGGCGGCATCCGACAATCTCGCGCAATATGCCCCATCCTACCACAATTGAAGCAGGTACGAGTGTCTGGCTTGGAGGTTGCCCCTGATGTTGCTCCCGTTGCAACTGATGAAGGAGCTTGTCCACTAGGCTTGGACTTCTTACCCCATCTCTTCTTAGAAAATGATTTTCCCGATCGGGGCGCCTTCCACTCCGGTTGCGACACAGCCAAAGCTCTCTTCTCTTGCACCCTTTTCATGTCCTTTTCCAACGCTGTCGCGGTGTCAACCAATGCTTGGAAACCTTGGTTCACAGAACTGGACACAAGGAACCTCAGCTCGTCCCTCAGTCCTTCATAGAACCGATTAGTCTTCCTCTGCTCATCAGCAAAAATCGAACCTGCATACCGCCCCAAGCGAGTAAACTCATGCAGGTACGCGTCAACACTGCCATCACCTTGAGTCAACCATTGGAATTCATTTTCCATGGCTATCCGTTGAGCCACAGGAAGGTGCTTCGCAAGGAAAAGTCGGGAGAATTCTTCCATCGACACTTGGGTTAACGGACGACCCGCCAAATGATGCAACTCCATCTCATCCCACCATAAACGCGCTTCTCCTTCAAGCAAGAAGGTGGCTAAGGTAACTTTTTGATGCTCCGCCGTTCCTATCGCCGTCATCACTCGCTTGACGCGCGATAACCAATCCTCAGCCTGCGTCGGGGTTCCCGCTCCCGAGAACGTAGGCGGATGGAAGCTCATAAACCGCGTTAGCTACTTCTCAGCCGCTCGAGGAACCACATCCATAACAGGTTCAGGCCTTGCCACCACCTGTTCTGTCCTCACAGCAGCTTGTTCCTGCCTAAGTGGCTGGCCTTGGATCATGGTAAATAAGGCCTCCGCAACTAAACGGACATGTTCCGCAGACGGTGGAGGTGTAGGCACCGCGGCTGGTGCCGTACTTTCATCAGAACGCTGGGGCTCAGACGGCGCAGCTCCACTCCGTGTCACCTAAAGGTGGACAAGACACACACATTAGCGGTCGTTTCCAAGCAAACAACACAAAATAGGAACACGCAGGTTCCTCAAACATAGCAAGTTGCATTCCTATCATGGACATTCAGGAGGTCATTCGTAGACTTTGGTGTGCACAAACACGTGCTCGCCAACCCACAAAAGAAGTCGGCCACGACTTCGAGAGGGAAAGACCAAGACAACCGATACCAAAAATGTAACAACCCCATCTGTTCATATGATATATTCTAGAAGGTCCGGCCGGGGCCCCACAGGATATACCACAAAACAGTCGGTGAAGGTACAGGATGATACCAGAGTAGCGCATCGCACCTATCACAAGCATTCTAGCGGAAGCCTAAACTACTTGAACTCCTCATGAATGTCCAAACATAAAACTCCACATTTTATATATATATATAGGAATGTCTTACAACATGTCAAAAGAGTTGGCCTTATGGCCTTACATGGCTTTCACACAGTGGCCTAAACAAATTGGCGTGCAGGCCGGCCACAAGAAAAGAAAACACACAAAAGAACACACTTAGCCTTCGAGGGCTAAAAGCAGCAGCAGCAACACCAGCAGGAACATCAACCTCTATGCGTCCCGCTCGGTTCTCCCGTACCTGAACAGGGACAATCCACCCACCGGTGGCAAACAAAGCAACGGTCAGCGTTCAGCTGACCAAATTATAACGACCCTACCCCTTCTCTCGGGGCAGCGGTATTTTTCCCTGCAGGCATATCATATCACAAGTATGGCAAGCTATATCATCAAAAGGTGCTTTCACGCACACAAGCCAACACAACCGTTCGCCGCCCGGCCTAACGGTCCGTGCACTCAGGGCACATTCTTGGTGTTCTGGCAACCTCTTGCCCACCACCGTATCAGGGTCACAACCCAACGGTAAATCTCTTGAGCATTTACTCCATGGCGTGCAGCCGGAGTTAGTCTTCGGACACCGGGATGGCCCGTAGCCCCCCGTTGTGTCATGGCGCGCAGGCCGAAGACTCTTGCTATGCGCTCCAACAGACCGCACTTTTTGGTCTCACGTCAGACGGACATAGCGCAGGTCGGATCCTCCACCCCCCGTTGCTCAAATCGCCTTGCCTTCTCCGAGTACAGCGTACTCATGGCTATATCAAAGGCGCGGGTCGGTCTCACCAATCCTGTTCTTGGCATTCAAGCCTGGGTATTTCTCTATACCCATTTCCTCACAGCAACAACGGGTCTTTCCTGGGCACACCAGTACTTCCTGTGACTCTCTCCACAGGTGGACACCGCACAAGCACAAATGTCAGGGGTCTTTCCTGGGCACACCAGTACTTCCTGTGACTCGCTTCACAGGTGGACACCCTATGACATCAAGCATCACAAAAGGGCCTTTCCTGGTCCCACCAGTACTTCCTGTGCCTCATTCACAGGTTGGACCCAAAAACATCACATGGCTATTTTCCTGGGCTACCACCCCAGTACTTCCTGCTACTCCTTTTCGCAGGTCTAACCCATAGACTCCTTACACTACACGTTATCACGGAGTCTTCTCCGGTTCGTATGCAACATCACCAATCCAGACCAACCTGTCCAGATGGGCTTCACACAGCATGCCTATTCCGTACTCCATTTCCGGATCTATATGCAACACAAAGGGATTTCAAGAATCACCCAAACGACTCCCAAAAGCAGCCACCTCTTGGTGGGGGAATCACAAGATATGCCAAAAAGGAAGCCTTCACATGGCTAGGAAGAAAAGTCGTTACCCTTGACGACCGCTACGGTGTCATGGCCTCAAAGCTAGCTTGCAAGACTAGCACGATCGTTTCCTCCGCAACGCCGGCTTCAGATTTCTCGTCGGTAAACCGCAACACCACCAGCAACAGCCCCCTTCCTTCTTCCTCCTCCTTTCTCTCTCTCTTTCTCTCTCTTGAAGAAAGATGAAGGCCAAATCAAAGTGAGCAATACTTCTCAGTTTTCGGCCTTGAAGAAAAAGAGAAAGAAGCTTTCAGCCCTTGGATCCAGACTGAAGGAATGGACGGCCATGATTCTGCCAAAAACACAGATTTTGACCCGACACGGCCTTTGACACGGCCGTGTGCCAGGCCGTGTGCCTCAAGCGGTGGTCAACCGACTTATCCAAACCAGTGACACGCCCATGGGACACGCCCGTATCATGGGCCGTGTCACCAACACGCCTTCAGACACGCCCGTGTCTGTGGCCGTGTACCTGGGGAAAAAAAATCCCAAATCATCCCGAGACTTCACACGGCCTGTGACACGCCCGTGTCCCAGGCCGTGTGCCCAAACACGGCACAAAGACACGCCCTGTCGAAACCTTCGGCGGGCTGAGTTCGTCGCCTGATTTGACACGCCCTGTGACACGCCCGTGTCACAGGCCGTGTTCAACACTCGACACTCACTTCTCGACACTCGACGATCGTTGAGTACAAATCGTCGAGCATGCGACACGGCCTTGGACACGCCCGTGTCCTGGGCCGTGTGCCTCCTCTCGACGCATCGCCGAGAGCAAAAATCGTCGAGACAAAGCCCAATCGTCGACACAACCTCGACACGCCCTGCGACACGCCCGTGTCGCAGGCCGTGTCAACTGACACGCCCTGGGACACGCCCGTGTCCCAGGCCGTGTCACCCAAAAATGCCTGTTTCAGAACTTTGGGCTGTTACACATTGTGCGTTCCGTTGTTCTTGATTAAACTTCACTTTGCTTAACCTTGAAATATCTTTATGCAGACCACATTGATTGTTGACCGTGAGTCTGTGATGAATGAAAAAGAACTCTGCTTTTATAATTATGTAAGTAAAGAAACACAGATGAACTGTGCGCGTTGGGGTCCTTCCTCGGCATACTGCCTTATGCTTGAGTCTATGCACGTTGTAGACTTTCATCCCTGTCATATTACCTTAGCTTGGTCTGTGCGCGGTGAGGTTTCACCCTCGGCATGGTGCATGTTGGCTGGGTTTGTGCGCGTTGTGGACTTTTTTTCCCGACACAGTACTCTTTATTGTTGAGTTGATCAGTCTCATTTTTATTGATAAATAACATGAATATTATGAAAGATGAGAGTTTGAACTTCTGATGTTGGTACTTTGTTTTGTCCTAATGATGTGATTAGTCATTTTTGCTCGGCTAGATTTACTGTTTGCTTACTTTTACTCTGCTGCTCACCCTTTTGTTACAGTTGTTTCACAAATTTCCTTCACGTTGAGGTTTGTTTGGTCTGCCTTGATTCTTTACACCATTTGTAACTTGCTTGTAAGGTGTTCTTCTTTTAAATGCATCAGGATCAGAGCAGTAGCAGGTTTAGTTGACCGTGTTGTGCTTCTGGTGGTGCGGGTTGCTGCGGCCGTTTACTTCCACCTCAGAGCTTTGAGGTAGTTGATTCTGTTTAGACTTGTCAGATTTTACTATGGGTTCGTGTCAGTTGTTGACACCCATAGTCTTTGACTCTTTCTGTGGCTACTTGCTGCTTTTACTGCTGTTACTTTTTTTACCTGTTTATACTTGCTCTCTGGGAAAGATTTATGTTAGGATGCATTTAGTTATTTTGAAATATACAAAACTCCATTCTGGAGTATCGGCATGGCATGACTTTTAACTGCTAAATCTACTACTTTTAAGCGTTATAAAAGTCCTCTATATATATATTAAATGTAGAAGTCACATCATCATTTTTAGATACTAGACCTTCACTCTCATATAGGTTAACAAATGAATTAGCTAAGCATTTTCCGCCGCGTAAAACTTATATATTTTCTCACATATAGACTAGTGGTCCACCCGACCGAGGGACACGGTCAGTAACTCTAATAACTTATACACATTGTTTTCAACTTAATTTCATAAATCTTTTACATGAAGTATATGTGAGGACGGGTTGCCTGAGCGTCTGTAGTTGTCCCCGGCACGGTGTGGCATCACGAAGCATATTTTATCTACTCTAACGTATTTTTGAATAAGGAGAAAATGCGGGTCATGACAACGTGTTTGTCATTGAGTTTAGCTGTGAGTGTTTTTGGGGGGACTCATTTTGGGTGTGCGTATCCGTCATATTTATCTTTGTATACCCCGCCTTCGCCTAAGCCTACATTATACTCCAAGTCCTACGAATTTGCGCTTGAGTCAAACTAGTGTCTTGGAGAGAGTGTGAACGGGCGAGCATTTGGTCATCGACATTGGTGGATTTCTTTGGAGATTCTCCTGATACCTGATCTTTGGCAATGCTCACCTCATTGTCGGCCTGCTTTCATTCTACGCTCAGCCAAATGATTCGTCGTGATTCACTTTAGGAGTATTTGTAATATCTTCTTTACGTTCGTAGAAATTAGAAATTATTATGCACGTATAGATGAGTTTTCTACTATTGCTTTTTGTACATGAGGGTATGACTTCGCATGGTACTCTATTTATGTAATTGCTTAGTAAACTAGTTTTCATTCACTCCGCTTAGAGATGATTTGCTCGGGACGAGCAAATCTTTAAGTCTGGTGGTGTGATGAGTCTGATTTATATCGGGTTTTTCGGACTCATCTGGCTTATTATATTGCATGTGCCCTACTTTTTCAGTAGGAAAAGTCGTATATTTAATTAGGGCTTCACTTAGCCAATAGTGCAGTGTTTTGGCCAAATGTGGTGTGCGAATGCGCACTATTGTGTTGAGGTTAAGTTCTTTGAGCTCCTCACACTTGTTTTTTTCTAATTTATACGATTGTTTGGGATATTTGGGGGCTATGCCTCAGTTAGATTTATTGCTATGTCGGTGGTCGAGATGTCTAGAATTACATTTTCAGCTCCTGTGTAAAACGCACAGTCGTGTTAATTTCTTCGCACACTGTTTCAGCATAATCGTGCGTTATACACAACAATTCTACGGATGTCTGATCTACCCGTGCGTTTTGTTCCCGCACGGTTTCGGCCAAACCGTACGAGAAGGAATCACATGGTTTGCATATTGTTCTCGGAATTCCTACGCTTTGTGTTTAATTGTGTGATTTGTTCACGCACGGGCAAAAGTGACTGTGCGCGAGTAAAATGCACGATTTCACCTGCTTGCTGGGAATTGCAGCTCTCTGGGTTTAATCGTGCATTTTCCTTCATGCACGGGCATACGCGGCCGTGCGTGAGTAAAACGTACGATTCCTCTTTGTTATCCTGTATTCCAGCGCTCTGTGGTTACTCGTGCATTTCCTTCACTTACAGGCGGAAGCGTCCGTGCGCGAGTAAAATGCATGGGTCAACGCATCTTCCTCGCAGGCCATTATATGTACGTTATTAACGCAGGGTCATGCGCTATACTGTGCGTGACCATTTTTCTGACCCGCTTCTATTTAAGCGCAAATTTTCTTACAAACTGGGGAGGTTCATTTTCAGCCATTCTTGCCGCCGTTTTAGGTCAAGACTCTGTCGTTCCTCCTCCGCCCTTCATCCTCGACTAAGGAGAGAAGATCTGGCCATGCAAGCGAAGCTTACCTCTCAACGGTGCTTGCTCTCGGCCTGCTCCTTCACTTCTTAGCTCTATTAAAAGTTTTGACGTCATATCCATCAAGCAAAGGGAAGCTTGCAACCTTCTTTTGGATCGTGACGCAAAGAAGATGGGTCCACTAGAGGGTAGTGACAGCCTTCTCTACCCCGGACGTAATTGAGGATGGAGCTTGGACGCGGATCGACAACCCGACCATTCTTTCCCCGACTCCTCGACGAGCCTTCAGATTCGGTTGATTTCTTGACTTGTTCTTACTTTATTGTTGTATATGCATGGTTAAATCTTCATATGTAGATGATGTTGCACTTTAGTAGTAAGCATTATTAGTTTTATGTCTATGTGAATCTTTATCGTTTTACTACTTTAGTTGCTTGAGCTGCGCCCATATTTCCACCCGCCACCATAGTGAGTTTTGTCGCTCTAGCGATCGCTAGAGGCGTGCATTGCGACGAGCTGTTTGCGACCCTCAATTCGTTGTTCTACTCGTTCCCTACGCCTCCCTACTCCTCCACACTGCTGAGCGAAGTAGTGCATAGCATCCTGCATAGGAGTAGATTTAATTAGCTTTTATTTTCTTATTTCTAAAACCAAACCTCTTCATGACCTCGACCTAAGGACTTCAATCTAAAGTCCTCCTTGGAAGACAACTCCACCTTGCGGTGTTCCTTGAGAGATTCGATACTTGGGAAATCCTCCCCATTTCATATTACTTATGTGAGCGGTACACTTATCGTAAGCGCATCAGCCACCCTTCACAAGGTAATTGTCCCTTCCAACAGGTATGGCCTAGACTGCATGTATGGTCACTGGAAGAATGGGAATTCTCATTGTAAGAGTACAAGTGTATCTTATAATGGAAGAAGGAAGGGCATGGGTGTGAGTGCACAGAAGTCTCCCCATGAAGAAGACCAAATGGCCCATCATGGACCATTTGTATTGGGTGCTCCAGCCCCTACACTCATGGAGAATGTGATGCTTATTCTCAGGATCTTCCAACAATAACCCTGACCAAGGGTAAGTCAGTCAGTAAGGCTGACTTGGCAAGCTCTAAGGCCATTAATAGCATGTGTTGGAACACCCTATTACTAATTTGGGTCAGGATCACTATGTCTCTAGGAAACCTTTGTTTGACCTCTTGTATAGCTCAATAGGTCAATTAGAATTGAGTATAAGGGTTAGAAGTCTAGGTGTGGAAGCTGCCCTGAAGACCAAGATTTTCTGTTTAGAGACTAAGTCATATCGTCGAGCTCAGCACGACGATTCGTCGAACTCCGATCGACGATCGTCTAGCTCAACTTCGACAGATCGTCGAACTCCATTCGACGATCGATGAGCTCAACTTCATTATATCATCGAACTCCGTTCGACGATCGGTGAGCTCAGGTCGACGATTTTGACTCTGCTTTGGATCTTTATATCTGAGCTCAGTTCGACGATCTTTGAGCTCAGATCGACGATATTTTGCTGCTGTATATTTCCAGATCGCTGAGCTCAGCTCGACGATAGCATAGCTCAGTTCGACGATTTCAGATAACTTCAAGGATGTTTCTAGATTCAATTTCAAATCAGTTAAGGAGTTATTCTGCAATTAATTCAGAGATTTCCTAGCTGTTTTCTTTCATTTCTGGACCAAGTTTCAAGGGATTTTTCAAGGAATATTTCTGTGGACTTTCCTCCAGAAGAGATTTTGCAATTAAGGATGCAATTAATGCAGGCTAATGTCTATACTTGACAGAGAATGTTATTCTATTCTATACCAGACAATAAAAGGTAGGATTTTTTTTTTGAGAATCTAACAGAATACAGAGAGAGACACACAGATTACAGAGATACATTCAAAAATATTCTGTCTCAAGAAATTCTCAAGAACACCCATCCAAGGAGATCAATCTTTTCAGAAATCTTCAGATCTCTTTAGTTTCAAAGTGTTCATGGCCAACATATTTCCAGACTCCATACATTCAACATTTCAGCTATTGCTGAAATCATCTATTGCTGGAGTTCAATCTTTGAAGGCCTATCACCCTCAGCAGAGCTTTTCTTCCTGAAGATCTCAAGGATTCAGGGGGAGCTTTGACATCAACAATCCACATAGTCTTCTCAATTGTTTGAGAAAGAGAAGACTTCCATCACTCTCTCACCCCCTCTCTGTAAAGGGTTTCTCAAACTCCCTTCAAAAGTTTGAGCTTGGTTTTTGAGCACCTTGTCAAAAGCTCATTGGTGGCAAGACACCTGATCAAAAAATCTGCTTTGGTTTTTGAGCACCTTATCAAAAGCTTATTGGTGCCCAGGACACCTGATCAACTCATCCTGCAGTGTATTCCTACCTAGGGTGGTAGAAGAGTGGATGTACCCAAGTTTAGGGGAACCACTATATTTCTTTGTGTCTTCTGGTTTTGCTTGTTTTTATGTTTGTTTCTGGCCTTGATTACTCTGTGATTAGCTTTTGTTTAACTTACTGCTGTGATTAGTTTTATTCTGCTTCCCTGCTCACACTTATTACAACAACTGTTGTAAAAAGTTTCAAAACACCATATACTCTATTCACCCCCCTCTAGAGTATATCAGATCTAACTGCACTTTCAATTGGTATCAGAGGGAGGTTGGTTAAACATACCATTCCTGATTGGTTGTACAGGCTAACACCTGGATCCAAAGATCCCTAGTTAGATCTGTTTTTCTGCTGTAGTTTATTATTAGATTCTGCTTTCACAAATCATGGCCCAAAACAAAGATTATGCTAGCACCAGACCTCTAGTGTGCAATCTATCCAAGTTTGCACTTTGGAAAGCAAGGATCAGACTATACATGAATTCTATTGACGAAGATATTTTTAATTCTGTTTTGACAGTATGTCCAAGACCCCCAGAGAACACAAGCACAAATGCTGTTCCACCTCCATCAGGAACAGATGCTGATATCAAGAGATGGAAGGTAGCTGATGCCAAGGCTATGAACATCTTGGCCCAGACAATGTCAGATGACATATTTCAAAAGGTGGCTGAATGCAATTCAGCAAAGGAAATTTGGGACAAACTCTCAGAAATAGTCTCAGGATCAGCTGATGAGAGAAAGGATAGGAGATCCCATCTCATCTCTCAATATGAGAATTTCAAGAAGGGAGAAACTGAGTCAGTGGGAGACATGTACAACAGGCTAAGTCTAATTGTCAGTGAACTCAGGACATTGGACAAAGAGATCTCTCTAACTGAACTTAATGACAAGATCCTAATGTGCTTCCCTAGAACTTGGGATTCAAGAATCTGGCCAATTAAGGATGCCAGAAGTCTGAATGAGATCACTACGGAAGCTCTATTGGGTAAGCTCAAATCTTATGAGCTACTCATCAAAAATAGAGAGGAAGAACAGAAGGCTGCCTCACCAGCCACAAGAAAAGAGAAGACCATAGCCTTCAAGGCAACTGAAGATCTGCCTGTAGACAAAGCCACAAGCAATGATGAACTACTCAGTCTGTTGGCCAAAAGATTTTATAAGATGGCCAGAAAGGATTTCAGAAGGAGATCATACAAGCAGCAGGATAAGCCAAGGTATGATAAGTCCATTAACAATAATAAAGATATTATTTGCTTTGGTTCCAGGAAACTAGGGCACATAGTTCCTGACTGTCCAGAGAACAAGAACAAGAACAGAAGGGACAAGAAAGAAAGAAGAAAGGAGAAAGACTCCAAGAGGAATGACAATGGCAAACCCTCATCAAGCAAAAACAAACATATAAGAAAAGGGTTTGTTGCTGAATCCTGGAGTGAGACTGAAGAAGAGTCAGAAGCCTCATCTAGCTCCAGTGATGATGAGGATGATGTAGAAGAAAAGGAGTTCTGCATGATGGCAATTAATGCCTCACAGCATAATTCAGAAGCAGAGGAGTCAGAGTCAGACTCAGAGACTCAACCTGAAGAAGATCAGGTAATTGGTTCTTTTGATTTTAGTTCAGAGCATTTTAAATCTGAATTTAAAGCACTGTGTTTAGACCTGCTAAAGTCTGAGAAAGAAATTATCTCTCTCAAAAATCAATTATCTGAACATAATACCTTAAAGTTAGAAAACCTCAAACTCTCTCAGGAGTTGGAGTGCTGTAGGGAATAGATAGCTTCACTGAAAAGTGAGCTCTCTGAGGCCAAGAAGCTTGAAGAATCCCTTAATGGGAGAAGCATCAAGCTGATGGACATCACAAGCACAGTGAACTCCAGATTCAATAGTACATTGGGCTTGAGTGCTTCATCCAGCCAACCCATAGTTCTAACAACTCCAATCAAATTCATTTCTGACAAAGGAAAGGGAGTTGTAGAGGTTGCTAGGAAAAATTCTGATCTGCCTCAGAAAACTAAGTCCCAGCAGAAATCGTCGAACGGAGATCGACGATCTCCGAATGAAGATCGACGATTGCCGAACGCAGCTCGACGATCTCAGGCAAAATGATCGAATGCAGATCGACGATCTCAGCCAAAGTCGTCGAATGCAGGTCGACGATCTCAAATACCTGACCTCACCCATAGTCGACCGTCGAATGGAGCTCGACGATCTAACCCAAGATCGTCCAACGCAGCTCCAAGATCGTCGAATAGAGGTCAGAGCTCTAAAATTTTTTTCAAAGGCAAATCAAAATTGAATCCTAAGGGTCCTTCATCCCAAATCTTTAACCCTTATACTGAATGGATTATACCTCCAAGGAGATATCATCCTGAAGGTTATAAGAGTCAACCTGGGATGTCTTTCATTTCAGAATTTAAAGGTTATCAACCTAGGCCCAAGGTAAACTGGGTCAAAAACAAATGAATTATCTTATATGCAGGTGAAGACCTATCCAACATCTAACCAGCAATGGTACTTGGATAGTGGGTGCTCTAAGCACATGACAGGGAACAAGGACAACCTCACTTCCTTTAGAGCCAAGCTTGGACCCAAAGTTATCTTTGGTGATTCAAACTTTGGACAAACTAAAGGATATGGTGCAGTCCAAATTGGATCAGTAACTTTCAAGAAGGTAGCTTATGTGGAAGGACTGAAACACAACCTAATTAGCATCAGTCAGCTATGTGATGAAGGCTACCAGGTGACCTTCAGCAAAGCCTTATGCAAAATCAAGTCAGAGGACAACACAACTGTGTTGACAGGTAAAAGAAAAGGTAACATCTACCTAGTAGATTTTCTTTCAACTGATGTAGATATCTGCTTGTTTAATTCTGTCTGTAGACCAAATATTTTATGGCATAAGAGATTAGGACACCTAAACCTTAGAACTATTTCTAGGCTATCCAAAGATAACCTTGTTAGAGGACTACCTTCTGTCCCCTACAAGAAGGAAGGACTCTACAGGGCTTGTCAATTAGGCAAGCAAACTAAAAACAGCTTTAAGTCACTTAATAAGAGTGATTCACCTACGATATTGTATCTGTTACACATGGATCTCTTTGGACCCATCACAGTACAAAGCCTAGGAGGGAAATCATACACTTTAGTAGTTGTAGATGACTTCTCCAGATTCACTTGAGTGTTCTTTCTAAGGAAGAAGTCTGATAACTTTAAGTGTCTGAGAGAGTTTCTCAAATGTATACAGATTGAGTTCAATACTCACATTGCCCTGATCAGAAGTGATCATGGGACAGAGTTTGATTCTCTTCTTATGCAAGAGTTCTGTCAGAGTGAAGGGATCAGGCATACTTTCTCAGCTCCTAGAACTCCTCAACAAAATGGGGTAGCTGAAAGGAAAAATAGAACCCTTATTGAATCTACCACTACATTGTTGTCAGATGCTCATCTACCTCTATCCTTTTGGGCAGAGGCAGTGAACACCTCCAACTATGTGCTGAATAGAAGTCTGATACATAAACTAAAGGGAAAGACTCCCTATGAATTACTCAAAGAGAAGAAACCTAAAGTTGACTATTTTAGAGTCTTTGGTTGTATTTGCTATATTCATAACAATGACAAGAAATATTTAGCAAAATTTCAAGCCAAAGCTGATGAAGGAGTGTTTCTGGGATACTCCATGATCAGCAAGGCTTATAGGGCCTATAATAAATCATCTTTAAAAATTGAGGAATCTGTTCACATATCCTTTGATGAAACTAACATGTCTTTCAAGGAGAAGACTTCTTCTACCATAGAACCTTTGCAGGAACATTCTCTAGTTGAAGACTTGAACAAGTTACAGGTTACTCAAGAGGATGAAAGCAGTGGAGATGAAGAAAATGCTCAACATATTGAAGAACAACTTGAAGAGCCAGTTGTTGTACCACAAGAGGAAACAACAACACAGGTTGGTGAACAATCAACACCACCTGTTGATTTAGTAACATCAAGAGACCATCCAATTACCCAAATAATTGGAGACATCTCAGCTGGTGTGCAAACCAGAAATCAGGTAAACCGAAACCTGTTGCACACCTGCTTCCTATCTCAAATTGAACCTCAGTCTATTCAAGATGCAGAGCAAGATCCACACTGGATCATTGCAATGCAAGAAGAGTTGCACCAATTTGAGAGGACCAAAGTATGAGAAGTAATGCCAAAGCCTAAGGATCATTCCATTGTTGGAACAAAATGGGTATTCAGAAACAAACTGGATGATCAAGGAGTAATTATAAGGAACAAGGCAAGGCTAGTTGCTCAGGGATATTCTCAAGAAGAAGGGATAGACTACGACCAGACTTTTGCACCTGTTGCAAGATTGGAAGCCATCAGAATATTTTTAGCTTATGCAGCACACAAAGGCTTCAAGGTATACCAGATGGATGTCAAAAGTGCATTCCTAAATGGAGACATCAAAGAGGAAGTTTATGTCAGACAACCTCCAGGTTTTATCTCTCCAACTTTTCTTGATTATGTTTTTAGACTGAACAAAGCATTATACGGTCTCAAGCAAGCTCCTAGAGCATGGTATGAGACCCTAGCATGCTTTCTCTTGGAAAATGGTTTTATAAGGGGTAGAGTAGAGCAAACTCTTTTCATTAGAACCCATAAGTCCCATACCTTACTAGTACAGATTTATGTAGACGATATCATCTTTGGTTCTACTGACTCCAAATTGTGCAGAAGGTTTTCTAACCTAATGCATTCTAAATTTGAGATGAGTAGCATGGGTGAGCTATCCTTCTTCCTTGGATTGCAAGTCAAACAGCATGCTGAAGGCATTTTCATTTCTCAAACCAAGTATGCAAATGAATTGGTTAAGAAATTTGGTATGTCTGAAGCATCTTGTATGAAAACACCCATGCCTACTAATGTTGTATTGGATGCTGATGAACATGGGAAACCTGTTGATCAGACAACATATAGAGCAATGATTGGCTCTTTACTGTATCTTACAGCTAGTAGACCAGATATAATGTTTGCTACATGTATATGTGCTAGGTTCCAAGTAAGCCCTAGAGAGTCACACCAAACACTAGTAAAGAGGATTCTCAGGTATGTTAAAAGTTGTCCAAATTTAGGTCTCTGGTATCCAAAAGATTCAGCATTTGATTTAACTGGATTCTCTGATGCTGATTATGCTGGATGCAGAATTGACAGGAAAAGCACCAGTGGAACTTGTCAGTTCCTTGGTGACAGACTTGTCTCTTGGTTTTGTAAGAAACAAACATCTGTGTCAACTTCAACTGCTGAAGCTGAATATATGGCTGCAGGCAGTTGCTGTTCACAAATCTTGTGGATTCAAAACCAACTCCTAGACTATGGCTACAACTTAGAGAAGTCTAAAATCTTTTGTGATAACACCAGTACTATCTCTATAGCTCAAAATCCAGTCCTCCATAGTAGGACAAAACACATAGAGATTGGACATCATTTCTTAAGGGATAATGTTGAAAAGAATAAAATTGAACTACAATATATCCCAACAGATTTACAAAGGGGAGATATTTTCACCAAGCCTTTGGATGAAAAGAAACACACCTTCTTCCTAAATCAGTTAGGAATGTTAGATGGAGGAAGTCTTAAATAATATCCAAGATTTTGAAAGCTTAAAATTGACCAAGACTAGGCAAACATTCTGATTTTTCTTAGTGTCTAGAATTTTTCTGATCTCTGAACTGCGCTCGACGATTTGCCCCAATATCGTCGAACGGAGATCGACGATTTCCGAAATCGTCGAACTGAGTTCAACGTCTCTTAGATAGTATGAACTATCTCTTCCGGTCAACGATCGTCGAACGGCGCTCGACGATTTTGTTCTCTGAACGATCGTCGAACGGAGCTCGACGCTCTCCAATATCGTCGAACGGAGATCGACGATGTTGAAGACTCTTCAGATTCCTTTAGTAGCCTCGATCGTCGAAGTGAGTTCAACGATCTTCCCAATTCTGCGTCGAACACTAATATAAAACTCATTTTTCGCTGTCGTACTCTCTTGCGCTTTCGATTTCTCTGCAAGAATTTTCTTTCCCTCCAAATAGTTCTACACTTGGTCGTTTTGTTTGTTGAATTTTTGTCGGTACCAATGGCTGTGTCAGTTGCTGTTCTTGCTGCTATGAAGTTTGATGCTGGTTTTGACATCGACATGGAATCATTCAGCACAACTGACCAGGTTTTTCAAGATATATTGGGACTGTTCAAAGACCAGAATCTGACAGCAATAATGACCACAAGGATGAAGCTGGCATCTGATGAGATAAAGGAGTGGGTTTATACTGCCCACAATCAAGATAACAGCACCATTATTGGGTCTATATCTGGAACCCAGGTACCCTTAACCCCAACAATTCTATCAGAAGTTTTTGAGTTGAGGAATGGTGAAGATACTGTTGACTTATCTGGAGAAGAGTATTCTGAACTGCTTGCCAGAATGGGTCATTCAGAGGGAAACCCTAGCAAGCTCTTCAAAAGGAACCTTTCCAAGGAAATTCTTATGTCAAAGGCACCTGAATTTGAGCCTTCTGCAGTCTTTGATGATATTCCTTCTGTTTCTGCTATTGTTAGTGAAGTTGTTGCTGTTATCACCTGTCCAGAGCCTACTGTTGCTGCTGTTGTTGTTACTGCTTCTACTCCATCTGCTGCTGTCATTTCTGCTGTTACTACTTCAACACCTGCTGCTACAACCTCTGCCTCATCTGCTTCTGTACATCTCAAGAAGGACTTAATGAAGAAAATAGATGCTCTCTATGATGACCAAAGTTCTGAAAGTGATGAATTTAGAACAGACTCTGATGACTCTTCTGCTACCATTGCTAGGAAAAGAAAGGTAAGGAGCAAAGCAATGAAGAGGGTACCTCCTGCCAAAGTTAAGGATAACAATGATATTCCATATTACATTCTACATGACTGCCCTATTACTGAACACTGGATGCAATACTCTAAGAACCAGCTGAAAGCAATGAAGAAGAAGAGAAAATATGAGAAGGGCTCCTCTCAATTTCAACACTCTCATCCTCCTCCACCACCTCCTCCTGATGCAAGTGCAGGTGGAAGCTCTGCAGCTCAACCCCCAGCCAGAAGTCAGGCCCCCTATCAGCCTCATGCTAGATCTTATAATAGGGGAAGCCAATCCAGGGGATCTCAATCCAGGAGAGGAGGATACAGAGGAAATCAAAGAGATATTCAAGTCTATTCCAAAGGGTACTCAAGGCAACACCCATATTCCAGGAAAAGACAAATTTCATCTGATACAACATCTGGTCCTTTCCCTTACAAGCTGAAAGAAACTGTGTCTGCCAGGCCTCCTCAAGACAATCCCTCTAACAGATATGAGCCACATGTACCTTTTGAGGATCTTGAAAACAATCCAGCTGCTTGGACTGCCAGATTAAAGGAAATAGCTGCACTGGATCAGATTAAAAAGGCTAGAGAGCTAGGAATAGATTCTTCCAACATTTCAACTATGTCTGAACAGAGACAGAAAGAGCTAGAGAGATATGCATCAAGTAAATTCTTTGATTCTGACAGGTATATGGAATTACATCCTGAAGCTGTAGTTCCCAGGCCTAAAAAGCAAACATATTTGGGTGCAGCAGATGATACCAGATCAAATAAAGAAGCCCTCAATCCCAACAGAGAGATTAAACTTGTTAAGGGCAAGGAAAAGAAATGATATTGTAAGGTGACATTCTCTGATTTCTGATTATCTGGATGCTATATATTTCTGTGGTTCTGCAATGTGTAGCTGTTGTTTTTCTGTTTTACTGATTGTATGTTCTTATTAAGTTTTTTCCAAAGTCTGTAAATAGTAATCCTAACCCAAATAGGGGGAGATTGTTGGAACACCCTATTACTAATTTGGGTCAGGATCACTATGTCTCTAGGAAACCTTTGTTTGACCTCCTGTATAGCTCAATAGGTCAATTAGAATTGAGTCTAAGGGTTAGAAGTCTATGTGTGGAAGCTGCCCTGAAGACCAAGATTTTCTGTTTAGAGACTAAGTCATATCGTCGAGCTCAGCACGACGATTCGTCGAACTCTGATCGACGATCGTCTAGCTAAACTTCGACAGATCATCGAACTCCATTCGACGATCGCTGAGCTTAACTTCATTATATCGTCGAACTCCGTTCGACGATCGGTGAGCTCAGTTCGACGATTTTGACTCTGCTTTGGATCTTTATCTCTGAGCTCAGTTCGACGATCTTTGAGCTCAGATCGACGATATTTTGCTGCTGTATATTTCCAGATCGCTGAGCTCAGCTCGACGATAGCAGAGCTCAGTTCGACGATTTCAGATAACTTCAAGGATGTTTCTAGATTCAATTTCAAATCAGTTAAGGAGTTATTCTGCAATTAATTCAGAGATTTCCTAGCCGTTTTCATTCATTTCTGGACCAAGTTTCAAGGGATTTTTCAAGGAATATTTCTGTGGACTTTCCTCCAGAAGAGATTTTGCAATTAAGGATGCAATTAATGCAGGCTAACGACTATACTTGACAGAGAATGTTATTCTATTCTGTACCAGACAATAAAAGATAGGATTTTTTTTTGAGGATCTAACAGAATACAGAGAGAGATACACAGATTACAGAGATACATTCAAAAATATTCTGTCTCAAGAAATTCTCAAGAACACCCATCCAAGGAGATCAATCTTTTCAGAAATCTTCAGATCTCTTTAGTTTCAAAGTGTTCAAGGCCAACATATTTCCAGACTCCAGACATTCAACATTTCAGCTATTGCTGAAATCATCTATTGCTGGAGTTCAATCTTTGAAGGCCTATCACCCTCAGCAGAGCTTTTCTTCCTGAAGATCTCAAGGATTCAGGGGGAGCTTTGACATCAACAATCCACATAGTCTTCTCAATTGTTTGAGAAAGAGAAGACTTCCATCACTCTCTCACCCCCTCTCTGTAAAGGGTTTCTCAAACTCCCTTCAAAAGTTTGAGCTTGGTTTTTGAGCACCTTGTCAAAAGCTCATTGGTGACAAGACACCTGATCAAAAAATCTGCTTTGGTTTTTGAGCACCTTATCAAAATCTCATTGGTGCCCAGGACACCTGATCAACTCATCCTGCAGTGGATTCCTACCTAGGGTGGTAGAAGAGTGGATGTACCCAAGTTTAGGGGAACCACTATATTTCCTTGTGTCTTCTGGTTTTGCTTGTTTTTATGTTTGTTTCTGGCCTTGATTACTCTGTGATTAGCTTTTATTTAACTTAGTGCTGTGATTAGTTTTATTTTGCTTCCCTGCTCACACTTATTACAACAACTATTGTAAAAAGTTTCAAAGCACCATATACTCTATTCACCCCCCTCTAGAGTATATCAGATCTAGATGCACTTTCAGCATGTCAACAACAAAGAAGACTACTGTTGATGAAACTCAGAGTAAGCCAAGTACTTTTACTAACAGACTCACCTTTATTCAGATTCTTGCTGAGAGAAACAAGAAGAAGGCTACAACGCTCCCCTATGAACATACAACTAGTGATGGCTTGCACTTTTCAAAGACTGTTTAGAAGAGGAGATATAACATCCATGAATGTTAGTGTTGTGGTAAAGTGGGCCACTTTGCCATAGATTGTTGGCACAACCGTAGTGTGCCAAGGGCAAGGGTGAGTCTTCCTGACAGGAATGCTATAGGTAGACATGTGCATTTTTATGCTAACAAGAACCTAGGACCCAATTCATTTTGGGGTCCTAAGGTATACTAATCTATTTTGCATGATAGTCCAAGTGCCCATACCCCCATGTGGTAGTTGGATAGATGTTATTCCAGGCATAAGACTAGAACAAGGTGCTATGTTAAGAATCATACTCCAGTGATGAATGGACCTAAGATCTTCAGCTGTGAAGTTGTAGATGGATATAGACCATCAAGTATAAAGTACACAAGTCCTTGGTAAAGACCTTCAAGTGGCATCTGACTGGATAATCAGACCAGCAAAATCCAGACATTGAAGCTCTAAGATGTCTGAGTGGTGGGAAATAGTACTGTTGTCACCTCAGTAGAATTGTGAGGAGAAGAACAAGTAGGCTTTACCCATCACAGAGTAAAGCACATAATACATCTCTTCTAAGAGTAATAATAAAGAGGCATATGATCCTTAGCTGATTAGTCTTTCAAGTGGTATCCTCAGCTGTCAGATTCTTCTGAAGAAACAAAAAGAGATAAGAGTGCTCAGGTTTCAATATCTCCTGAACCTGCAACAAATAATGTCCAAGTTATTGGGTATTGTGGACAGGAATTGTGTAAATATTGAGGGGGAGACTGACAAGCTGGATGCTCCTGTTGAGGGGGAGCTAGTACAGTCTGGAATGTTGGATAAGCTTGAGTCTTACCTAGAGAATTGGTGTCAGGAAATCTCCAGCACCAAATAGATCAAAAGAATACTGCTTCTTATCAGATAGCTATTGCCAAAGGCAAATATGTTGATAAAGAAGAGGAAAAGATCTGGCGCAGCAAGAAGAGACTTTGTAGGGTGCAAGGAAGTTTTTGTGCATAGTTGTTGTAGATCCAGCATCAGCTCCAGGTCAACATTATAAAGATAAGTAATCCCTCTTTGTGTTGTGAGTCAACTAGTGCAATCTCCATTGCTAGGAATCCTGTCTCTTACAGTAGGATTAAGCATATTGAGATAATGTATCATTCTATTAGAGTGCAAGTGGAGAAGGAAGACATTAGTCTTAAAAAGACAAACAAGTGGCTCACTTACCGAGCCACTAGATGAACCTAAATTCAACACCTTCAAATTTGAATTGAGAATTTTGAATTAGATCCAGCTTCAGTAGCTCTCTATACTATATTTTGTTAATTTTATTACAGGTTAATATAATCCCTGCATGACAGGATAGTCAAACTACACTAAGTATAAAATATTTTTTGTCGGCGTCTAAGTGTCGAAATTTAATCTTAGACGTTGATCAAAGTCTTATTATCAAACAAGTACTCGACTCTCCACCTTTTAAAAGTAAAATCACTATAAATAGAAGGATAGTTCATAAGACAAAATACATTATTCCTTTCCCCTCACTGCCTGATTCCGCCAAATTGATGGAACTAATTCGCAAAACTTCAGAAATTTCTGAGAGAAATGGCTCCGGAAGTTCACTATTTCTTATTCGAAGGCTCCGAACTAATTTGTAATGGATTCAAAGATACTCTAGAATAAGTGCAGCTCGTTCTACATTTACTCCAGGTCTCAGACCTAGATTTTATTCTATCGAAACCCTACCTACTCTGGAAGAGGGAAGTTCTAGAGTTATTCACCAGTGCTAAGGTCGACACCTCTACCTGCAAGATAAAGTTAGTAATCAGTGGCAACAAGATAAAAATAACTCCAAGGACACTAAGTAAGGCGTTGTAGTTGTCTAAGTTCACAGAATCAGATGAGCAAGATGATATGGATCAGTCTGATGTCAGGTCAGCACTGAAGTGGTGTGGATTATCTAAACACACCACTGGCTCAATTCTAAGGAAGGATCTAAATATGAAAGGTAAGTTTCTTGTGGATATCATTGGGAAAGCCCTACTGTGCAAAATAGGCTCCCATGATAAGATTTCTAAAAAGATGTTTGAGCTAATGGCTAGAGTAATCCTTTCCAAAAGGACAGATTGGGGGAGGCTCCTATTTGACATCATAATAGAGTGTATTGCTGAATCGAGCTTGGGCAGAATACTATCTCTATTTCTGCTTAGAAGTGTTCCAGGGATCCTGAACACCAGGTTAGGAACCAAAATCCATCACATGAGGATGATGGATGTGAAGATGCTGGACAGATGGGATAGAGTCCTTCATCCCCATGGTCAGACAACCTCCACCAAGAAGAAGAAGGATCGGGTTCCAGTACCAGAGAAAACTACTGAGCAGTTCATCTGAGCAACCAGTGGAAGATCCTCATGATCCCAATTTGATTGAATTTTCAAATGAACCCAGAAGGGACAAGTGTGCCCAAGTGTACATCTCCTCTGATCCTGCAGTAAGGACTGAGGTCATTAGGACTCAGTCAGAAGAAACTACAGAAGGTGCTGAGAAGATGCCTTCAGCCGAGATAGCTAAACAAGCTGCTGAGGATATAATAATCAGGATATCTATTGTGATGGAGGGCGAGGCCTCTAAGTTTTCAGCCCCTGCTGAAGATGAACCTACTCCAGTCCAAGATCATCAAGTTGGATACATCCCTCAAAGTGAGGGGGAGCAACTCCTGGAATAAGTAATGCAAGATGCATTGGCTGCGTGGGAGAAAGAGATAAAATTCAACAAGGATGCAGATCTGCATGTCACTATGGACATGGCAAAAGTTGAGAGGGATCTTCACACTGAACACCCAGCTCAAGAGACTGTGTACACCATAGAGACATCTGAATCTGAAAAGGACAACACTACTACTGAGGTACATGAGATTGCCCAATCATTAGAGTTCACAAGGGCTGATTCTGGAGAAAGAGATGAATTGAGGCCAGTTCAACAGCAAGCTATTGATGAAGACACATCTACTCCAGCTAATAAGATGTCAGGAGTCTTTCTAGCCCAACTGAAAAGGTTGTTAGATGATCAAAGGAGATCTCTGGAAAACTTTGTTGATGATTCTATCAAGAACCTCATAAATGAGCTGTCAACTGAGATCAAATCTATCAGATTTGAGGTAAACTTGTTGAAAACTGAGACAGTCAAGTTTTTCACAAGAGCAACACCTACTATTGACTATACTCTAAACAAATTGGATGAGTTAGGCAATACTGTGAATACAGTGATAGAAAATCAGATCATTAATGCTGGCAACATGATTGTTGTTCATAATACAAACAAGGTATTGCTGGAAATGCAAAAGACTGTTTTTTTACCGAGATGGATGCTTGTACAAAGCTCTTGGATGATAAAATGCTATAGGTGAAAAACCAGGTTACTGTAGGAGTAAACTATCTGAAATCTAAAAGAAATAAAGCCAGTGTCTCCCAGACTGAGATAATTTGTGCATAAGTCAAAAGGGGGGAGAAGGAGACAATAAGAACAAATACAAAAAATGTTGTCTGGGCAACAAATGTTATTAGGGGATCATTTGGTATAGTTCCAGTCTCTTGTGACAATATTCCCAAGTTCCCCAGTCAAGTTCAAGAGGCACTACATCAGGGACAAATGACCCTGCAAGATGATCAATTTCAGTATGGTAGCCAGTACCAGGATGATCAAGGTGCAGAACAGACCAATTCTCAATATACAGAAGTTGATGCACAGTGGGGTAAAAAAATCTATAGTTGTTGACATTCCTACATTCAATCCCACTGTTGACGAAGTTCTGAAATCAAAAGGAAAATTTGTTGTTGAAGAGGAGGACGTTGTCAGATTAAGAAAGAAAAGATATAGAGAGCAGATGGAAGCATGGATTAGCTTTGAACAATGGAGCACTGAGTCTAGGACTATCATTTTGTCAGCCTAAAATCAGATCAAGTCCAATAAGACTGAAAGGGGAAAACTTTATAGCTCCCAAGAGTAGGACAAGATAGAAAAGAGTGAAGCCAGCAGAAGGATATTCAGGAGAGACTTAAAGGCAGGTGCATTGCCACCTGATGCTGTGGAACCTACAAAGTACATTCTGAAGGCCTTCAGCTACTTCCTGAGGCAGAAAGAAAAGATGAATGAACCTGAAGTAGACTGTGCTGCAAAGAAGTCCAGGAGCAGTGGAATAGTTATAAGGGAACCTGAAACATAAAAGTGTTTCTTATTCATCTTCAGGGCTGAAGGATGTGTCGTTTTTTTATGCACAACACAAATAATTATTCCTGCTAGTTAATTAATATCTTTTTTATTAAATGGGTGTTCATTATTTTTGTGTTTTGCATATTGTTTATATTATATTTATGCTGCAAATATGTGTGGGTGTATACCATTGTCTTAGGTTTTGACTTCTTCAACTAGGGGGAGATTATTGGGTCCATTGATTTCAATGTTTCAAATTTGAAGAAGGCCTACTTGATAATGGTATACACATGTGTATAATCTAACAAATATCACAAGCTCTATCTGTGCAGGATGTTCCTTGGAACAAGTTTAGACAGGTTGTCTAAGTAATGTGACAGGTGGTTATAAGGTAGAGAGGTGGAGAGACAAAAATCTGTCTAAGTCCATAGGCGTTGAGTAAAGCCAGATCACTCAACGCTAGATGCCAAGGAAGGATGCTAGAAAGATTGAAAATCGTCTAAGTCCATAGGTGTTGAGTGAAGATAGTTCACTCAACGCCAGATTCCAAAAAGTGCTGAGTAAGATGTGGAAAGTCAAAACCCAACAGTTTGTGAGATAGAAATGTGGCTAAGTACACATGCATTGAGTGAAGACAGTTCACTCAATTTCATAAAATAAGAGGTGTCGAGTACAACACAGTCTTTCAAAGCCTCAGCATTGACAAGCAGAAAAATCGACTAAGTCCAGAATCATTAAATGAGGACATCTCACTCAACGCCTGAAGAGAAGCATTGAGTCAAGCTCAAGCATTTGAAGATTCTGTCAAGAATTCTGACTAAGTCCATAATCGTTTAGTGAGGATAGCTCAATCAACGCCAGAGAAGAAGGTGTAGAGATAGCAATGATCGGTCAAAGCAAAAATAAAGATAGACAGAAAAATCTGTCTAAGTATAGATGCGTTGAGTGAGGTCAGCTCACTCAACTCAAGTTCATCATAAAGAGTTGCGGCTAAGTATAGAAGAATTGAGTAAGGACATTTCACTCAACGCCTCAGCAAGATGGCCAACATTCAGAGAAGCAGCTAAGTCCAGGGGCGTTGAATGATGAGAGCTCACTCAACTCAATCAATGCCTGGCAGCACAGAAGAAATTGCCCAAGTACAGAAGTGTTGAGTGATGAAGATTCATTCAACGCATTCAATGCCTAGCATGGCAGAATTTGGATAAGTTAAGTTGGCATTGAGTGATGAAGGCTCACTCAACGCACTCAATGCCAAATCAACAGCAATATTTTCCAAGGACAAAAGCGTTGAGTGAAGTCTATTCACTCAACGCAGTCAATGCCTGGTAGTGCAATTTATTTGGCAGTATTTTTGCATTGAGTGAAGGCTATTTACTCTATGCACTCAATGCATGGAATGAAATATAAAATTTGGCTAAGTCCACAGATGTTGATGTCAGCAAAAGTCAACAAAATTTAAATTAGTTACGGGAAAGCTACAGTACGCGACAAATAACGTCACATACCTTTAGTACGTTTTTATTGTTAAAGCAAGTTGCATCCAACAACTACAGGTGGTCCCCACTGACCCCAAGAGTTCTTGGACAGCGGAAGCTAATAAAAGAATACAGATTAGTTCGAGAAAATTAACTTTTGGGATTATTGTGAAAAGAATGAACTTCATCTTCTTCCTCGTCATTGTTGTGGATATTTGAAGAAAGAATTTCAAATCAACTGATCCAAAAGTTCATCAAGCTAGTTGTTGTGATCAACACCATCAACAATAAGTTCAGAGATATTTCTCTGAGAAAGAAGAAGCAGGCAAGGTTAATCCTAACTGCAGCAGATCTGATGATACATGATAGCTGTTTTCATTCCTCACCTGGTACAGAAAGATCAAAAAACTTTGTTTCTGAGCTCCAAGAAGTTGCAGAGCTTGGTAAAATCACTCTACAGTTAGTCTGTGATTTACAGACAATTGGCTGTTTGAAGAATAAAAAGAACAGTCTATTCTTTTTTCTTCAACAGCAAGGTCAGAAGCTTAAGTTTCTAAGTTACTTCCAATACAAGAAGTAGTTTACTGAAGATCAAATTTATTGTTGTTAAGAAGAGGTTAGGGCAGAGTTAACTCAGCTCAGGAAGTAGTAGACTCAGAGAACTTCTCTGGAGTCAAATCAACACCAACCAAAACTCTTTCTTTTGTAGGATCTTAACAGATCTGAGTTGTGAGCCTTTTTTATAAAGGTTGAGGCAGAATCATATATGGATTTGAGTTGTAGGTCCTTTGGGCATGAGGTAGGGCCGTTTGCGTGAGGTAGGAGAGTCATTCTCTCTGAGTGTAGGACCTTTGGGTCTGCGGTAGGATCCAACTTTGGATCTGAGGTAGGGTCTTTATGCCTGAGCTATAGGAGAGTCATTCTCTCTGAGTTAGGTCAATCATCCTAGCCTGAGTGTAGGACTTATGCTCAAGTCTTAGGTAGGTTATCTGTAGATCACTGAGCTTTAGGAGTAAATCTTTACTCTAAGTTGCAGGTCCTTGTACTTGAGGTGTAAGACCCCCCCCCCCCCCCCTTTTTTCTTCAACACCGGGGTCTTAGGCCCAGAACCGCCATTTTGCGGTGACTCCTTCACGTCCTGAAGGTTCATCACCACAAAGCGCCGATTATGCCGGCCAATTCGATCACAGAAAAGTAGCACAATAAAGTAAATGCAACTAGCAGTCCAAAGATAATCACATATCATAAAGATAATCTCCACGAAGGGGGTGTCCACAGAAAAACATATCAGAGCTGTAAAATACAGGCATATGCCCGGTACATCATGTCCTCACTACAAATCACTCATGCGGAAGCAAATGCTGAAAATCTACTCAAGGTCGAGACTCACAGTCCCGGCTGTATGAACTCCAGAGCTAGACTGCCCCATCTCTAAGCGCACCGGTCTCTAGGGCTGCTCCTCTATGCTGGGCTCCATGATTCCCTAAAATGATGCAGTTCGAAAACCGTTAGTCTAAAATACTAAGCCCTATCATCCCCCACCCCTTACCCCATGCCTCCTAGGCACCGAGCGGAGAGGAAGAAAGGGGAGGACTTGAAGGTGGAGAATAATAAAAAAATAGATGGTATCGGACCTATACTAGCAATTCTATAATAGATATTGAGAATAAGATGAAATATGAAAAGTAACCTTCACTTATGTGAGAACACATAAGAAAGGGATCTTTTACAGGGCTCCCATCGTATAAAAAGTCCCATACCAATTTATACGTTGGGGTGTCGGTTATTAAGAACAAAATATATTTAAAGAATTTAACCTTAATTTATAAACTTGCCCACACAAGCTTATAGACCAAGGGGTCGTTTTGTAGGTCCTAATGTATAAGAGTCTCATTCCACTTATACATTAGGTATCAGGGGTTAAATGAATCAATTATGCTTTGAAATGCAAGTGGGTATGATGGAACATGCAAGTGCAACACACCCACCCGACTCTGTGCACACAGACCTTTAGTTCCCCCTTTCGGGAGTCGTAACCTCCCAGGATACCTCCGTAGTGGCAGACGGAAGCGGTGGGTTGGGCCTCGCCCACCTCTAAACCAGTAAAGCACTACCGGTCAGACCTATCCTACGCCTCAATGCTTTGTGCACGAAGCGCACTCCTGCGTACTCTTGCCGGCTGGCGCACCGGACTTCTGTTGGCGAAGTGCTAACCACACTTGTCGAGTCAGCGTATTGGCGTCGGGGCATCGAACCTGCAATACCGAAGACCCACCACATTAATTTTCTTTCCTTTTTATGCACATGCAAATTTAGCGTATCCAAAAACCGAGCTGAAGCTCTCCGGACCAAAATGTCCATCTCAAACAATCGAGCCGAAGCTCCCCGGACCCAAATGTCCGTCTCTTAACCATCCAAGCCGAAGTTTCTAACTATCTTCCAGTGCTATCGGTGTTCGTGAAATGTGCAACCCTAATTACTAAGTTACTCTTTTCAGCTTGTTAATGCAGTTTACGTTAACCCAAGACTGCCCCCGGTATTCCCTGTGAAGGGCTCTCAAGGGGCACTAGGAACTATATTGGGATTACGCCCAGCATTCCCTTTCGCAAGGTACTTATTATTATTGGTTGATTCCCTTACCCATCACCTTCTCATATTACGATAGGCTAATCCTAGGGTGATTTAACTCTACCTCACCTCGGGAAGGACGATTTTTTGTCGAACCCGAGCGCCTCTAAACTCTAGCCAAACCAATTTCTCAACACTCTTCCCATCCTTCTATGGTGAACTTACCCACATCTATCAAAAAGGACAAACTCCTACACCATGTCCCATCGTGACTTATTGCAATTCAGCCATGCAGATCATCCTAGGCTATATGTCGGTCCGGACAGGAGATAATCCAAATACTCATCCAAATGGCCTACCTTATTTACTGGAGACTTATCATGACACGAATAGACTAAATCAAGGAAATTATAATTTTCCTAACTTATCTGGTATTTAATTATTTTCCTTAAAGCTTCCAAAGGCTACCAGTTTGAACATGAACTACCCTAAGCACACATGCTAGATGCCTAACAAAATTATGATAAATATTAGGTTATCTCAATATGGTAAATTCATAGTATCACAATTTTTTTCCATCAACAAAAGGGCACTAAAATTATTTTTGCAATATTTATTATCTTCCATTGTTTATGAACCAAGTATAGGAAAGATCCATCCAAAAATTATAAAATAATTGTACTATGCAGCGAAAACCTAAAAAGTAGCATTGGCCAAGTTTCATAATTTTTCAGCAAGAATTATTCTCTAAATAAATTAATTATCAAAATCTCAATATTATGGACTTGTAAAGGAAGTACTGTAAACAACCCTCTAAAAATTGTGAATAAATTCCTACAAATATATTGTATCCTTAATTCAACAGTACCTAAGTTTCAAGATTTTTCAACAGTTATATCACCTATAAAGAATTTTATACCACGAAAGCCCCTTTTGAAATTAGTGAAGGAAGTACCAAATATATTCAATTAAAAATTGTAACAAAATTCAGGGATATTCACTTAGACCTAGATTATCTGCTGACCAAGGCTTCGTTTGGGAGGACTTATTTTCACCGGTCAAGCGGTGATGACCGCATGAACCGGGACTCATTTAAGTCCCGGTTCATGCGGTCATGACCGCTTGACCGGTGAAAATAAGTCCTCCCAAACGAAGCCCAAGTCTCATCAGATTCATATGAACAGAATAATCAAATTAATTAAAACACCATTTTGGGCCTTTTGGTAATTAACAAATAAAGTGTCAGAAATATAACCATAAAATTCTAATAAAACTACTTGGAGTTATAGATGGTATAAAACTTACTCTACCCATGTTTCACAACCTTTAGCCTTCATTTAGTGTCTGAATTTACAAAATTGTGCTTCTACCCTAAAACTAGGGTTAGGGTTTTGAGGTGCCTACCTTACTCCATGTCCCCTAAGATTCCTTTCTGAGAACTTAGGTCACTCTACCTTCAATTTTACTGAGTTTTCAAGGTCATACAAGGGCATTAGCCCCTAAGTCCTTCACAACCCCCAGAAGTCCATCCTTAGGGTTTGAGGTTGAACCCTAGGGTCAATCAAGCCTAAATCATCCCATTTTCTTTTAGAGGGTGACATTGGGCATTCTAAGTCAGTGTCCAAAACCTCAGCCTCTGTTGAGGGGAGGTGGCCACCCTAAGACCATGATGCACCTTTAGTCAAAAATACCTCCTTAAGGCCAAACTAGGGTTTGGTGATTCCCTAACCAAAACCTATCCAAATTGGTTGAAATTTTGTACAGAGCTAGGTGTAAATGCCAGGGACGACTCACAAAACTTTGGGAGGGTTTGGAGGTAATTAGACCACTTAATTAAAATACCATAGCATTATTAAATAAAAGTAAAACACTTTAGGCAAAGTGTCTCTAAAAATTCTGAATTTTTGGCAGGCCCTAGGTATAGCGATGGTGGACTCCCTGACAAAATTTCAATTAATATGGACCAAGGATGAAGTGTGGGAACTCAGTTTAATGTCTGTCTAGCCCTAGGTGTAGGTCCCACCAAAATGGGTGCTCTAGTCAAACCAGAAACCCATATTGGTTCAAACAAATTTTAAAATAAAGTAGACCCAAAGGGCTACAACTTTCATGTTGAAATTTTTCCCACCAGATGGTCCTAAGTATTTTTTAAAATTAACACCATTTACTGTTAATAGTGTGATCGAAATGAATTAACCATGAAATTAACTCCTATAGTTTAATATATCCATCTGCATGAATCTTGGCGCGTAATTGACGGAATCCTATCGTCTTCTAGCTCCAGCCGACGGCTGCGATTCGTCCCGCCTGGATCTCCTTCCAGCCGCTGCCGCTGGTGATCCGGCCACCTCCCCGGCCGGCCACCGCCACCACCACCTCCGTTGAGGTGGTGGTCGTCGCCAGCCGGCGGCTCGGCCGCCGGAAAGCACTATTCTGGCGGTTCTAGCAAGAGAAATTTCGGCCAAACTCCATGAAAATCCTGAATTGGATCGGGCTCAATTGAGGCCGAACCTTGGACCTAGTGATTGCTATGATCTATACATGAGAGAAGGAGTGGAGGAGGACCTTTCTAGTGGTTTGTAGTCGAGACGATCTTCGGGTTACCATGGTGGTGGTGCCGCCGGTCGGATTTCTGCAACAATGCAGTCAAGTGACTCGAATTCCTCAGGTAAATGGTGGGAAGGGTCCCTCTCATGTCACTGATGGTGTTTAAATCATCAGTTGGGGGAGGGGAAAGGCCAAACATCAATGGCCATTAATGTCCATTGAAGGTATGGTTCGGCCAAGGTAGTGGGGGGGGGGGGTGAATCTGGCTTGGGGTGTCCAAGAAACTGCTGGAAACTCCTCCCCTTCTTCATGGGAGTTGAAATCAGCCATCAAAGATGGCTCTTGGCCTCCCTAAGCCATGAATGGCTTCTTCCTCCCTCTTTCTCTCTCCTCCATTAAAGGGCAAAATGGTGCTTTCTCTCTCCTAGTCATCATGAATGAATTTGCACATCTCCATAGCCTATTGGCAGCCCATAGCATCATATTAATAATAAAAATGAGGTTAGCCCAAGTGGGGGAAATGGGTTTGAGCTTGGGTTAGCCAATTTGGGCTAGGTTTCACTTGGCTTAGGCTAGGGTTGACTTGGGTCAATTTGATCATTTGGGTTGTCCCCACTCCCAATTGGTCCCTAGTGACCAATTGGCCTCCCCTAAGGTCTATGTAGGGTTGGGTAGGGTTAACTTGGCACCTTGGAGGTCACTTGACCCTTGGTAAGGGCACCTTGACCACTTTGGGGCTTGAGTTGACTTGTGTCAACTTAGCCACTAGGTTTGACTCCAATTGGTCACTAGTGACCCATTGACCTCACTTTAGGTTTAGGAAGCCCTGAGTAAGGTTGGTTGGGCACCTTGGTGGTCACTTGACCCTTAGTTAGGGCACTTTGACCACTTAGGGGTTAGAGTTGACTTGGGTCAACATGACCAATTAGATTGACCCCAAGGGGTCCTTGGTGACCCCATGGCTTCTCCTGAGGCCTATAAAAGGTTATGTAGGGTTACCTTGCACTCTGGAGGTCACCTACCCTTAGTAAAGGTACTTTGACCAGATGAGGGGCCTAAGTTGACTTGGGTCAACTTGGTCCCTAAGGATGAACCCAATGTTCCCTTTGTGGCCCATTGACCTCACGTTAGGGTTAGGAGTGCATGGGTGGGGTCCACTTTGCTAGGGGGAGGTCAATTGCCCCTAAGTAGGCTAGTTTGACCCATTTAGAGTTAGGGTTGACTTGGGTCAACTGAGTCTCTTTGATTGACCCCAATGGGTCCCTATGGCTCTAATGGGCCTCCCAAAATGTTTGGGGGTGTTGTGGTAGGGTCTTGGGGTCATGGTGATACCCTAAGGTCAAACCCTAGATTTGGTGATGAGGTTGTGCCAAAGGCAGACCATGGTGATCCTCACCTTGGCCTTCTATCTCCTGGCCCATTTCTGGCTTCCTAGTGTTTTGTCATGACCTATTCATGGCCAAAACTACTCTTAGGGGTCTAGTTGGAAATGGGATGTTACATGAGGTAGGTCTTTGGAGGAGACTGAGAGATCCTGAGGGATCTATATTGTAAGCTAAAAGTGATTCCTCAGATACTGAGGGATTGATCTAACTAACTCTAGAGGGGGTGAATAAAGTATTTTAAAACTGTAAGTTATTTTTACAATGGATTAAAATAAGTGATATATTTATATATATAAGAAAATAAAATAAAATATCACAACACGACAAATAAGAAAGTAGAGCACAACCAGACAACACAAGAAAATTTATAGTGGTTCCCCAATAAAATTGGGTACATCCACACTTCTACCACCCTGGTAGGAATCCACTACAGGTTTTTGATCAGGTGCCCTACCATCACAGGTTATTATTCAGGTGCACTATCACCATAAGATCTATTTTCAAAGGGAGATCTAGTAAACCTTTGAGCTTTTAATTAGGTGCCCCAAAACCAAACCAAATCTTTTGATTAGAAGACATGAGAACCAAAAGGTTTAACTTTTGAAGGGAGTTATAACCTTATACATAGTTAGATGAAATAAACAAACAGGTTGAGGATGCTCTTCTTTGTCAATAATATGAGAGAAGACTAGTGGATTTGATGAGTTGTCAAAGCTCCCCCTGAGTTATTGAAATTTGGTCAGGTGTGGAGTCTTTTCTTCAGGGTGTAGGCCTTCAAAGATGGACATTTCTTCCAGTAAATGATTTTAAGAGATGGAGAATTTGATCTCATATTGAATATGTATTGCTGGAAGAAAGTCTTGAAGAAGAAGATGATGAACAAGATGTTCTCTGTATCTGTTTCTTGTTCTCTGGTTGCAGATGTTCTTCGTCTTTTTCTGAATGATAATTCTTATTGTACCCAGCAATCTTCTGAAAATTTCTTTTATATATTGCTTTCTAATTTGAATTTCAAATTCCTTGAAGTCCTCTGCATATTTTCTGGGAATTAGAACATCTATTTTTGTCTTCAATGTATTTGCCCAACTGTCCTAGTAAATATATTAAGTAATAAATCTGTGAAAAGGCTAATTAATGCTGCTAGGAAATGGCTATATTCTTGAGAATATTAATCATTAATTATTATAGTATTACTTTCTTAATTACTGAAATTGAACTGCCTTAGTCAATCAAAGAAATTGCATAGAAGTTTAGTCGAACAGAACCTGGATGGAGTTAGTTGAACTCTGTAAAGTTTCCGTCAACTTGAGCTCCAAGTTTGTTGAGCTGATAATTCTCTTTTGTCGAGCTGAGCTCCAACATCGTCGAACAGAAAATATACTTTCCAAACTGAGCTCCAAGTTTGTCGAGCTGAGAAGGCACTTCGTCGAGCTAAAATTCTGATATAAGCTCTCAATTCGTCGACCTGAGCTAGACTTTCGTCGAGCTCAACTCAGAGAAGGAACTTTAAGTTCGTCGAGCTGAGTTTGACGATCTTCGAGCTAAGTTCAGCTATCGTCAAACGACTTTTTCTGCAATCTTCAAAACTGCCTTGTCTCTTAGGTCTTGAGTCTCTGAAGTCTTCTAAAGGTAGGTTTCAGTAATCTAATCCTTAAGTGATTAACCTTAACCCTGAAACTAACATATGACCCTAGAATATACATGGTGGGTCATCAATCCTAATAGTGAACCTAGCCCAAATCACAAGTAAGGTTGCAACATAAGCTCTTAGGAGACAAGATTGGAGAAGTGTCTTGTCTAACAAGCCGTTAGAAAGGTGAGAGGGACAGTGGATGTACCCATAATCTGGGGAACCACTATAAATCTTGTGTGTGCTTTGTGGGATTGTCTTGAAAGCAACATATAACTAAATCACAACACACCAAAAGGAAAGATAGTCATAAAAGACTAAGAAACCTATTCACCCCCCCCCCCTCTAAGTGTTTAGCTATCCTTGAAACTAAAGACTTTCATAGGTCTAGTGTTGAAGCATATTTGAATTAGTCAGAGGTACAGTATGACCTCACTGACCGTATTCGGCAGGCTTTGGAGTTGGATGACATATGAAATGCTACATGGCTGAGTCTTTGGATGGGCCCATGCCCAATTTACTGTTGACGATGGGCTGTTGTGGAAGAACAGTCGATTGTGCATCCCAAAGGTGGGTAAAATACATGAAGAATTAATGTACAAGGCTCATTATACCAAGAACTCAATTCACCCAGGGAGCAAAAAATATATAAAGATATGAAAAGTTGTTCTATTGGCCAGGACTGAAAAAGAACACACCTCTATATGTAGCGAAGTGCCATACTTGTGCCTTGGTGAAGGACGAGTGCCAGAAGTCCGGTGGATTTTTGAAGTCTTTGCCTATACCGAAATGGAAGTTTGACGATATATCCATGGACATCGTGCATGGTTTGGCACGGTTACAAAAGAGAAATGATGTCATTTGGGTGATCGTTGATCGTTTGAGGAAAGTTTCGCACTTCATCCTGAATAGGAAGGACGATTCAGTAGAAAAGCTGGCAAAGTTGTATGTGGATAATTTTGTACGACTGCAAGGTATGCCCCATAGCATCGTGAGTGATCGAGATGGGCGCTTCACGTCTAACGACTGGAGACTAGTGCATCAAATGTTGGGTACCAAGGTGAAGTTCAGTACGACCTTTCATTCGCAGATGGATGGTTGTTGGGTACATTGGAAAATGTGTAACAGATTTGAAGAAGCCACACCCTACTCAATGATATACATCAAGGTGTATTTGATGTGTTTTGAGTTTATATGTGCAGGTTAAGTAATTGCAGGAAATGCAGAAAAATTTTTAAGTCCATATGTCGACACCTAGAGAAGTAGTGTCGAAACTTAAGAAGACTTGTGTTGACACTGGAGAAAAGCTGTGTCGACACTTGGAGCAAATTGTGTCGACACCAGGAAAGGCAGAGTCGACACCAGAAGAAATGTGTCGACACATACAGGCAGTGTCGACACACTGTGAAGCTTAGTCGACATCAAATGTGTCGACACCAGAAGGCTGTGTCAACACACTGAAGGCATTGTCAACATCAACTGTGTCGACACATAGGACTTGTGTCGACACACAACAAGTTTCAACAAAGTTAAAGTAAAGAAGTACTTGTGTCGACACAAAGGAGATGTGTTGACACACAGCAGAATTCAACTAAGTATTAAAGAAGAAGTATTTGTGTCGACACACAGAATCAGTGTCGACACATTCTGAAGAAGCAGTGTCGAGAAGCTGTTACAATAACAAAGGAGTTGTGTCGACACCACCAAGGCATGTGTTGACACTTAGTCTACTTATGTCGACACTTAGTCTATTTTGTGTCGACACATAATGAAGATCAGTCTCGACACTTTCAGACAGAGACAGTATTTCAAGAAGTGACTGGATGACTTGACAGCTACCATTTCAACCGATCTACCACAACTGTCAAAGCTGTTAGAAGGTTGTTAGAAACCGGATCAGCCAGTTACCATGGAGGAAGACTATATAAAGGCTTTCTCCTTCAACAGAAAGTACTGATCAATCATTGAAGAATTAAAATTCTGAGTAAAATAGATAGAAGTAATTAAACAGAAGATTTTTGACAGAAGGTCTAGAAGAAGTTGGAGAGAGAGAGCTTCATCTAAGAAGAGCAGTTGCTGAACCAGACTGCAAAGAAAGATTCAGATTGAGATCTGAATCTTAAGTCAGAAGATGATTGAAGATCAACTTCACAGGAGATTCAACCCTACTGAGTTCAGATTCAAGAAGCTTTGAAGAAAACTAAAAGAGGTTGATCTCTGCCATCAAGTTCTTCCAAGAACTGTTCAAGAAGCCATCCATCCTTTCTCTCACTTTCAGGGTGGTGTTCATAAACTTTGTTTAATCAAATTTCTGTAAGATCTATTATAGATCTGATCTGTAAGCCTATCTTATAAAGGCTGAGTGTAAGAGATTTAAATCTCTGAGTGTAGGTCTTGTTGAGGACTGGGGTAGGGCTTTGTGCCTGAGTTGTAGGAGACTATATTCTCTGAGTGTAGGCATTGGTGAAGGCTGAGGTAGGGATGTTTGCCTGAGTTGTAGGAGTGGGGACACTCTGAGTTATAGGAACCTGGTTTGGGTTCTGAGCTATTATAAGATCTGAGGATCTGAGAAGAAGTGCAGAAGTTAGGCCGAATCTAGTGCACTGCTAGATAGGCGTAGGGGGAAAGTGGATGTACCCAGACCTTGGGGAACCACTATAAAAATTTGTGTGTAATCGGTGTTATAATATTTCTGTGAATGTTTTTGTGATAGCTGTAGAATTTGCAATTGCTGCTTAACTAACAGAACAGATTTTCTGCCTTAAAATCAAAAAGAAAAAGTTCACATATTCACCCTCCCTCTAGGTGGTTAGGAACTAATTCTTTCAAGTGGTATCAGAGGGAGGTTCCTCAAAGAAGGACTTAACAGTCACAGTGAGATCCTTAAGGCAGATTTAAGAATCAAGAAAGAATCAAGAAAATGGGTTCAGGTGAAAATCACAAGGAACTAGGTTCAATGAAACTACCCATATGTAGAAAGGAAATATTTGGTATCTGGAAAGAAAGGGTCAGGCTGTTTATGGAAGCCTCTGATCCAAGAATCTATATCACAGTCAAGGAAGGTCCTTATGTTCCAATGAAGATATCAATTGTGGATGCAAACCAAAGTATACCCGAAGATTATTCAGAGATGACCAAGGATGAGATCATCTTGGCCACTATGGATAAGAGAGCCCAGAATATAATAGTGAGTGTCATTGATGATGCCACCTTTCAGAATTTGATTCAATGCAAGACTTCAAAGGAAATGTGGGATACTTTGATAGTCTATATGGAAGGGTCTGAAGAAGTAAGACAAGACAGAAAATCTATGCTAAACTAGGAATATGAAAGTTTCAGACAAGGGAAGTCTGATAGCATAACTGAATGTTACAAAAAGTTCTATAGGATAGTGAATGAGTTGATATCCTATGGAAGAATCTTCAGCACATATGAGCTGAATGATAAATTCCTGAGATCCCTGACCAAAGATTGGGACACTAAGATTTGTGTCATTAGAGAAGTGGCCAAACTTGCAGAAATTTCTCCTCCAACCTTGTTTGGAAAGTTGCTATCTTATGAGATGCAACTAATGGCTAGGAAAGAGGAAAAGAAGAGTACAAAAGGTGAGCATAGAGAAAAATCTGTGGCCTTCAAGGTTGAAGGCACTAAGAAAAATAGGAGGATGTCTCCATCACCTCCTAAGATTGTTGCTGAAACTGCTTCAGAAAATTCAGACAATCAGAATTCAGACAATCAGAATTCAGACAGCAGTGACTCTGATGAAGATTTTGCAGCATTCACAAGATAGTTTCAGAGATTTCTGAAGAAGAAGCAGTGGAAGTCTAAACCTTCCACATCTAAGTCTAAGGATGATTACTATCAAAAGAGGAAATCATCCAGGAAAGACAGGAGCAAGTCTAAGCCAAACAAGTCTACAACATCAAAGATTGTTTGCTACTGTTGTAACAGGGTTGGATATGTAATAGCTGAATGTCCAGATAAAAGAAAAGAGACTGCAGATAAGAAGAAGAGTCAACTTCAAAGCAAGAAGGAGAAATCCTTTGTTGCAAAGAATGAGAAGACCTTGTCAAATCAGTCATCTTCAGAGTCAGAATCTGAAGCTGAGGCCTACATTCGTCTGTTTGCTGCAGATAAAGAAGAAGAGTTTCTCCAGGTGTTGAAATCAATATATGAATAAGAAGACCATCAGTACAAGGGACTGATGGCTGTATCAGAAGAGAACAAGTGTCAGGATCAGCCTGGTCCTAGTAAGGTACAATGTCTTTCATATTGCAATACTGAGTCAGAGTCAGCAACATCTGCATCAAGTGAAGTAGATGGGTCTGAGTCTGAAGGTGATATTCATCAGTTGATAGATAAATATAGAGATTTATTGCAGGCACTTAAGAAGAGCAAAAAATGGTCAAATTACTGACTAAGGAAATTGCTGATCTTAAGATGGCTGCATCTGATTCAGAAAAATTGCTAGATCAAAAACTGAATGAGATTGCCAGATTGAAAAACATAACTGTTATTCAAATGGGCACAATTACATTCAAGAATGATCAGATTAGAAATCTGGAGGTTAGACTTCAGAAAGAGAAAGAGATAGTGGCTAGCTTTTCTAAACCTAAATCTGTTTTACCATTGATTGATGAGTTTGTACCTCAAAAGGGTAAGGCTGGATTAGGGTTTAAAAAACCTACCTGGACTGCTAGGTCCAAATCTAAGGGCAAAGCCCCAGCTTAAAACAAGAAGCCTGTTGTAGATAATTCAGCTAGGGTTGTACCTAAACAAAGATACAACAAGTTTGAGTGCTGGTTTTGTGGCAAGGTAGGTCACTTTGCCTTAGATTGTTGGCACAATTCTAGTGTCAATGAGAGTAGCAATTTACCTGCTAGAAGTGCTACAGGTAGATTTGTTAAAGTACAGACTGACTTGCACCAAGGACCCAAAAGTTATTTGGGTTCTAAGGTTAAGTAATCTATGTTGCAGGTGAGTCCAAGTTGTCATGCCCCAATATGGTACTTGGACAGTGGATGTTCCAGGCACATGACTGGAATAAGGGGGTTGCTGAAGGACTACACACCTATCATGGATGGCCCTAAAGTAACCTTTGGTGGTTCAGAAAAAGGAATCATCAAAGGCTTTGGTAACATTTCTAGTAATCTGATTACTATCACTCAAGTGGCCTATGTGAAGGGTTTGAAACATAATCTCATTAGCATAAGTCAGCTGAGTGATTTAGGATATGACATCTCATTTGTCAAGAATGGTTATCATATCAAAAGGTTAAGTGATCAAAAGATCATTTTGACAGGTTATAGAAAAAGGAATGTTTACTGTCTTGACTTTGTGTGTGAGAACAATTTTTCTCCTATTTGTCGTGTAGCTAATGAGAGAGTCTCTCATTGTGTCAAATGGCACAAGAGGCTAACCCATCTTAATTACAAGACTATTGGCCAACTCTTTAGCAAAGAGTTAGCGAGGAATGGTCCTCAAGTTAAGTGTATAAAGGATGGGATATGCTCAGCTTGTCAAAAAGGCAAGCAGACCAAATCCACCTTTCATAGCCTTGAAAACAAGGATTCAGTGAGGTGTCTATACCTCTTGCATATAGATCTATTTGGTCCTATGCCAGTTCATAGTCTAGGTAGGAAAGTCTACACATTTGTGGTGGTAGATGACTATTCTAGATATTCCTGGGTGTTCTTTCTAAGACAAAAATCTGAAACCCCAACTGTCTTATATAGTTTTGTTAAACAAATTCAGAATGAGTTGAACAGTACAGTGGTCAAAATCAGAAGTGACCATGGTACTGAATTTCAGTCTGAAAGTATGACAAGACTATGTGAAGAATTTGGGATTTTTCAGGAATTTTCCTCACCAAGAATACCACAGCAAAATGGTATTGCTGAAAGGAAGAATAGAACATTGATAGAGGCTGGTAGAACTCTATTGAGTGACACTTCTCTCCCAGAATATTTCTGGGCTAAGGCAGTAAACACTGCATGTCATGTGATCAATAGGGCTACTATCACCAAGTGCCACAAAAAGACTCCCTATGAGATTATGAAGAGCAGAAAACCAAACTTATCCTATTTCAGGATCTTTGGTTGCAAGTGTTATATACTTAACAATGACAAGTCTTATCTAACCAAGTTTGCTGCCAAATCCCAAAAGGGGAAATTTATTGGGTACAGCAACAATAGTAAGGCTTATAGGGTCTACAATTTGATTACTCAAGTTATAGAAGAGTCTGTACATGTAGTCTTTGATGAAACAAGGCTCATTAACAGTGAATTGCCAAGTAGTTCTTGCAGATCTACAGGTTTAAATGAGAGCATGGACAAGCTTACCATTACAGAAGATTCAACTGCCAATTAACAAGTAGAAAATGGTGGTTGCTGTCCAGGGGGAGTACAAGACTCACAAGATGCTGAAGAAAACCAAGAGGTGCAGCATATTGAAGTGGCTGGAGGTGTTCAACCTGAAGATAGACTACCTCTAGCTAATAGATACTTAAAGGATCATCCAGCAAATCAGATAATTGGTGATCCAAGACAAGGAGTGCAAACAAGAAGCAGGAATTTGAGCATAGTTCTTTACTCCAGTTTCCTATCACAAGTAGAATCCAAGAAATTTGAAGAAGCAGTTCTAGACACACATTGGATTGATGCCATGGAAGAGGAGCTGAATCAGTTCAGAAGATGTAAGGTCTGGAAGCTAGTTCCTAAACCAAAAGACCACAACATTATTGGAACAAAGTGGATCTTTAGGAACAAATTGGATGAAAATGGGATCATTGTGAAGAATAAAGCAAGACTTGTTGCAAAAGTGTATAGGCGGGAAGAAGGTATTGACTTTGATCAAACCTTTGCTCCAGTAGCAAGACTGGAAGCTATCAGGATGTTCCTTGCTTATGTAACATATCAAGGGTTCAAGGTATTTCAAATGGATGTAAAGTCAGCTTTCCTAAATGGAAATCTAAAGGAAGAAGTTTATGTAGAGCAGCCCTCAGGTTTTGTTGATCCTCTCAAACCTGATTATGTTTATATGCTTAGGAAAGCACTGTATGGGTTGAAACAAGCCCCAAGGTCTTGGTATGAAACCCTGTCTAGTTTCCTCATTGAGAACAAATTCTCAAGGGGGAAAATAGAAAAGACTCTATTCCTTAGGGAATCTAAAGGAAAGATTATCCTAGTCCAAATATATGTTGATGACATAATATTTGGGTCTACTGAAAGTAATTTTTGCAGAAAGTTTGCAAAACTTATGCAAGGTAAATTTGAAATGAGCAGTATGGGGGAACTTAAGTTCTTTTTGGGCCTCCAAGTAAGACAGACTGAAGAAGGCTTGTCCATATCCCAGTCTAAGTTCACCCTAGAGTTAATAAAGAAGTATGGTATGAAATCATCCACTACCATGAGAACTCCTATGGGGTCAAGTGTGTCTCTTAGCAAAGATGATGCAGGGAAACCTGTAGATGAAACTTTGTATAGAGGGATAGTTGGCTCTCTTCTGTATTTGACTGAAAGTAGACCAGATATCATGTATTCTACTTGTGTCTGTGCTAGGTACCAAGCATGCCCTAAAGAATCTCATCTGACTACAGTAAAAAGGATTTTGAGATAACTTAAGGGCACACCTTATCTAGGCCTTTGGTACCCTAGGAATAGAGATTTTCTACTGACAGGCTATTCAGATGCAGATTTTGTAGGTTGCAAAGAAGATAAGAAGAGTACTACAGGAACATGTCAATTTTTAGGTGGAAGACTGGTGTCTTGGAGCAGTAAGAAGCAGACCAGTATGGCAATCTCCACAGCTGAGTCAGAATATGTTACTGCAGGAAGCTGTTGTGCACAACTTTTGTGGATTCAACATCAGCTAGTAGACTATGGTATTCAAGTAAGTAGAACACCTTTGCTTTGTGATTCTACAAGTGCAATTTATATAGCTAATAATCCTGTCTCACATAGTAGGACTAAGCATATAGAAATTAGATACCATTTTCTTAGAGAACGTGTAGAGAAAGAGGACATTTCCCTAGAATTTGTTAAAACAGATGATCAGATTGCTGATATGTTTACTAAGCCTCTTGATGAAACTAAATTAAATAAGTTTAAAATTGAATTAGGAATGTTGAACTTAGAATAGTTTAATAAAATAGGCTAAGTAAAATGGTGTTGACACAAGAAGTTGTCTGTGTCGACATATAGAAGTGGTGTCGACATTTCAGAGAAATGATGTCGACACAACTAGAAAGTCTGTGTCGACACTTCAGAGAAATAGTGTCGACACATCCAAAGTAGGTGTCAACACATCCAGAAGTGGTGTCGACACTTAGGTTCAATATAGATTTCGTCGAGTAGAGTTTTGACTAATCGTCGAGCGCAGATGTTTAAGTGTCGACACATATATTCTGTCGACTATATTTGTGTCGACACATAGAAGTCCACTTATGTCAAGACATTAGAAGTAAGTGTCGACACTTTTCAACAGTGTCGACACATTTAAAGTATTTTGACGCGCCTTTTCACCTTCGTTTTTTAGAAAGGTATAAATAGGTCTTCAACATTGTTTGTCGACACGCTCTCCATTATTTCGAGACCAAACCTTTGTGTCGACATCTCTCTCATCTAAATTCAAGATTTCTCAAAACCCTAATGGCGCCCAAGCTTGAAGAGAACATAAATGAAGGTTACGAACTGGTACGGAATGCATTTGATGGAGCGGAACAAGAAATTAAGGATGTTGTAACCCTAATTACTGAGAATGGGTTGGAAGTTCTAGTTTCAGAACCAACCAAGATTTGGAAGAAGGAAGTACTCGAATTCTTTGGTGCAGCTTCCCTTGATGAGCCTGGACTCAAGTTTAAATCCATAGTCCATGGAGTAAAAGTAAAACTCAACCAGAAGAGTCTCAGAAAAGTTCTACATCTACCAAGAACTAAAGAAGAGGAAGATGTACCTACATCTAAGACTAGGGATGCACTACAATGGTGTGGACTCGATTCAACCATGAAGATTGGCTCTGTATTTAACAGAAAAGGAATGAATATGCAAGGCAAGTTCTTGTCTGAAGTGGTAGGAAAGGTGATTCTGTGCAAGCCAGGTGGGCATGATAGGATATCAGCTCATATGTTCAGCTTAATGACAAGGATCACCTACAGACTAAACACTGACTAGTCAGCAGTGATCTTTGACAAGATTAAGGAAAGTCTGAAGAAGCCTAATCTGGGTAGGATAATGAGTCTGTACTTAGCTGGAACAATTCCAGAAGTCATGAACCAAGCTGCTGGTTCTAAAATTGACCATATGAGGAGGATGGATATAAGAATTATCTCAAGATGAGATAGGGTGTTAACTAAGGACATGCCTACTCCAGAGAAGGAAACACCTCCACAGAAGAAGAAGAAGAAAGCCATAATGGCTCCTGAATCATCCAGTAGTTCAGAGGAGCAAGTAGTTTTTAGTCCTGATGATGGAGAGGCTAGAAATGTTGGACAGTCACCAGCAAGATATGTAGATGCACAGAGGTAGGGGGAGCAACCTTCTGCTAGTCCCATCCACCTGGATCCACTTCAGGGGGAGCCTCAGCATGAGGCAGTGCCAACTCACTTAGATAGTGAAATCGCAACTCAAACAATCCTTGAGGTAATACATGAAGTTAATCAATCAATTTTCCATATTGAGGATGAAGTATTAACTAAATATTTGATTGATGTTGAACAGCCAACACAATTACATAGTAAAGCACAAGATGTGATCATGGAAGATACATCTGTTGCTACTGATGCTCCAGTATTAAGAAACTCTCCTGTGCCTTCTCAACAGGACTTTACTCTAGAAGAGCTATTTCCTGATATTGAGGGGGAGCATGCTGGTTTTGAGGGGGAGAAAACTGTTTTTGAGGGGGAGCAAGTAGGAGCTCAGTGAGAGAATACAATGACTGAAACTGAGGAGCAAAGGACTCAAGAGGAGCTACCTAAGACTGCACAAGAATTGCCTCATAGTTCAAAGGATAGAGTTGACATAGCTAGTACTTCAGATTCTGAGGATGCTGCTGAGGCTCAAGCAAAGAAGAGGAAGCTTATGGTCTTCAAAAGGAGAAGCCAAAGCTACAAGAAAGCACTACAAACTGTGGATCCACAGCCTGCCCCATCAATTGATAACAGTTCTTTGTTAGTATCCATGCAAGTGAAGTTGGATGAGCAAAGAGTAGCAATGGAGAAGTATATAGATGATACTCACAAAGATATTCAATTCTCCTTGGCACAAGACATCAAATCCATAAGATTTGAGGTAAATCAAAATAAGAAGGAGATGACAGATTGTTTCCACAAAGGTGGAAATTCTGTAGTTTATCTCGCTACCCATCAAGAAAAGATAAAGACTCAGGTGGATGATATAGCAGTGAAGCAGGGATATGTCTTAGAAAATCAGATTAGAATGAATGATAATCTGACTGCATCCCATAATGTAATTATTACTAAAATGAAGAATCTTGCAACTGCCCCAACTGAGGATAAGTCTAAAGCCAGATCAGAGTTTGATAAGGAGAAGTTTGATAAGGACTTCCAGGAAGGCATCACTGCTGTCATAACAGCTATTACAGATTCTCAAAAGACTCTTTCTGGGATGCTGCTGAAGTTGAGGGGTTTTTATAAGGATGGAGTTAATTTTCTAGATGAACAGATCAGATTTTAGAAGGATAATCATAGAGATCATGTGGCTAGAGAAGTCATAAAGGGGGAGAGAGTACTAGTCAAAGCTGGATCTGACCATGCTAAATGGATTTCCAATAACATCAGAGATACACTTGGATATCCACCCCTATGTGATGATGACAATGTAGCTGAATCTGGAATAAATCCTGCTATTTTTGTAGGTGAGCCAGCTGAAGTTGCTCAAGTCATTTATCCTCCTGCAGATTTTGAAATGATTCATCAAGAAGTACAATCTATGTACAGCACTCCCGAGGGTAATAAGAATATTATTCTAGAGAAAGTAGATATGCCAGTGCCTGAGGAAGTTTTGTCCAAAGAGCAAGAAACTCTTTTGTCCAAGAAGAGATTTAGAGAACAGGCTGAATTAAAGCTAGATTTTGAGCAGTGGAGCCCAACTTCTAGAAATATTATACTGACTGCTTGGAAAGCTGCAAAGGACAATATCCTAGAGAGGGGCAAATGGTACTCTGAAACAAGAGTGGATAAATCATGAAGCTAGGCAAGAGGCTATTGTACAGTATAGAAGGAAGGCTAAACTTGGGAAGCTACCTCCTAATGCACAGGAGCCTAGCAAATATTTCCCAAAGTCTTATCATTATTTTGAAAGACAACAGATAAGGGCTGAAGAGCTGAAAAAGAAAGATCAAAAAGGTAAGAAACCAGTTGATGACTCTGATGTTCCTGTGCAAGCCAAGATTCAATCAGGCAAGGGCATTGTCATCAAAGAGCCAGAGCAGCCTTAGATTAGATTTTCTTAAGTTTACATCTTTGTAATCTTTTCTATTAAAATCTATGTAAACCTTTGTTAAAGATAGTATTGGAAGTTGAAATAAAACTATAATGATGCTCATTGTGTTAGCATATTTATTCTGTGATGATTTGTTTTATATGTTTTGTTTAAGAAATTTCCCTGTCATATAATGTTGTTATACATCATATTGTGTATTTGTTATGTATGGTGTATATCATTGACTAAGGGTTATGACTTCTCCAAATAGGGGGAGATTGTTGGGTACATTGGAAAATGTGTACCAGATTTGAAGAAGCCACACCCTACTCAATGATATACATCAAGGTGTATTTGATGTGTTTTGAGCTTATATGTGCAGGTTAAGTAATTGCAGGAAATGCAGAAAAATTTCTAAGTCCATATGTCGACACCTAGAGAAGCAGTGTCGACACTTAAGAAGACTTGTGTCGACACTGGAGAAAAGCTGTGTCGACACTTGGAATAAATTGTGTCGACACCAGGAAAGGCAAAGTCGACACCAGAAGAAATGTGTCGACACATACAGGTAGTGTCGACACACTGTGAAGCTTAGTCGACATCAAATGTATCGACACCAGGAGGCTGTGTCGACATACTGAAGGCATTGTCGACATCAACTGTGTCGACACACAGGACTTGTGTCGATAGACAGCAAGTTTTAACAAAGTTAAAGTAAAGAAGTACTTGTTTCGACACAAAGGAGATGTGTTGACACACAGCAGAATTCAACTAAGTATTAAATAAGAAGTGTTTGTGTCGACACATTCTGAAGAAGCAGTGTCGAGAAGCTGTTTGTCGACCAAGGCATGTGTCGACACTTAGCCTATTTTGTGTCGACACATAATGAAGATCAGTCTCGACACTTTCAGACAGAGACAGTATTTCAAGAAGTGATTGGATGACTTGACAGCTGCCATTTCAACTGGTCTACTGCAACTGTCAAAGCTGTCACAAGATTGTTAGAAACCGGATCAGCCGGTTACCATGGAGGAAGTCTATATAAAGGATTTCTCCTTCAACAGAAAGTAATGATCAATCATTGAAGAATTCAGATTCTGAGTAAAATAGATAGAAGTAATTGAACAGAAAATTTTCGACAGAAGGTCTAGAAGAAGTTGGAGAGAGAGAGAGCTCCATCTAAGAAGAGCAGTTGCTGAACCAGACTGCAAAAAAGATTCAGATTGAGATCTGAATCTTAAGTCAGAATCTGATTGAAGATCAACTTCACAAGAGATTCAACCCTACTGAGTTCAGATTCAAGAAGCTTTGAAGAAAGCTAAGAGAGGTTGATCTCTGTCATCAAGTTCTTCCAAGAACTGTTCAAGAAGCTATCCATCCTTTCTCTCACTTTCAGGGTGGTGGTCATAAACTTTGTTTAATCAAATTTCTGTAAGATCTATTATAGATCTGATCTGTAAGCCTATCTTATAAATGGTGAGTGTAAGAGATTTAGATCTCTGAGTGTATGTCTTATTGAGGACTGAGGTAGGGCTTTGTGCCTGAGTTGTAGGAGACTGTGTTCTCTGAGTGTAGGCCTTGGTGAAGACTGAGGTAGGGTTGTTTGCCTGAGTTGTAGGAGTGGGGGCACTCTGAGTTGTAGGAACCTGGTTTGGGTTCTGAGCTACTGTAAGATCTGAGGATATGAGGAGAAGTGCAGTAGTTAGGCCTGAGTTGTAGGAACCTGGTTTGAGTTCTCTGTTTTAATCAGAATGACCAACGACCTGAAATTGAATTCCCCAGACACTACTTAATTCTCTGCAAGAATTTTGGAGCCCAAACGGCTAGAATGGCTGGCAATCATAAATGGACTTCCATAACTGTCTTTACAGAATATTCTGTGAATACCATAATTAATGCTTCATGAAATACGACTATCAGCCTTGAGAATGTCAGCATTAATTATCAGAATATATTTGCCTTAAAATAATTTATCATAACTAAAATACTTCTGACCGATCTGAGAGAACTGATAACTGGAGGCAGCATAAAATCTTAGAGCTTAGTTCAGAGATCGTCGAACTGGGTTAAGAGATCGTCGACCTGAGAACAACTATCGTAGATCTGAGATAACTGCTGAGAAACACAAGATTGTCAACCTGAGCTCGTAGATCGTCGAGCTCAGTTCAGAGTAGAGAAATCTGAGATCGTCGATGGGATATCGACGATCGTCAAGCTGAGTTTGACTATAGTCGAACTGATGTAGATAATCCATAAAATCTTTTGAATCTAAGTTTGAGTCCACTGCAATGCTGGTCTGCACAATCCTGACCTAAAAGGATCCAACTAAGACTAGATAAGGACACAGGCTATACATGGGGGTCAAAACATCCTAAGAGTAAACCTAGCACAAATCCAAATAAGGGTTCCAACATACCTGTTCTTAATGGTGACTTTGTTCAGCTCCCTATAATCGATGCACAGCCTCATCGACCCATCCTTCTTCTTCACAAATAGAACAGGAGCACCCCAAGGCAACGAACTCTACCTGATAAAACCTTTTGCCAACAACTCGTCCAACTGGACTCGCAACTCCTCCAACTCACGAGGGGCCATCCGGTATGGCGCCTTAGCAATAGGACGCGTATCCGGTTCCAAATCAATCACAAACTCAACATCTTGATTGGGGGGAAGACCAGGAAGGTCATCAGGAAAAATATCAGATAAACCACTTACAATAGGAATCTCCTCCAAGCGCGGTACAGTAGCAGCAGTCCCAACCGCCGAGACTAAACAAGCAAAACAATCAGAATGAAACAGCTTCTGAGCACATACCGCAGAAATGACAGGAAAATCCTGGCAAGGATCAGCATACACACTTCCAGGCTGACCGTTGTCCTTGATGTAGTCCAAGTGCTTCCCTTTGCACTGAATAATCGCATCATACTTAGACAACCAGTCCATGCCCTGAATAATATCGAAGTCCTCTACATCAATCATCTTCAAGTTTGCCTTCGCAAGAAAGTCCCCCAACAAAACAGGGCAATCCAAAATGCCCACATCTGATAACACATATTCACCAAAAGGGAACTTGACGTGGAAGGTATCACAAACTTAATCTAGAATCAACCGATATTGCTCCACAAAGGCTCTAGCCACAAACGAGTGGGTAGCGCCATAGTCGAACAGAACACGCGCCCAGCGGTTCTTCACCTTAAATTTCCCTACAGGAGTATATAAGCAACTAAGGAACTACCAAAACAAAAACTATAACCATTCTAGTAAATAAAACTTTCAGGCTAGTAAAACAACTAACCCGAGATGACATGAGTCAAAGTTTGAGCCACCTCGGAAGAGATCACGTTCAGCTTTCCTTTACCCTTGTCCACACGCTGAGGCGGAGGTAAAGCCTGAAGTGGGACTGCTTGAAGAACAGGCTGGACCTGAGGACACCTTGTCTTGATATGGCCCTTCTATCCACACTGTTAGCAGACTTTATCCTTGGACCAGCACTAGGCAGCATCATGCCCGAGTCGCTTGCAAACAGAACAGGAAACATCCTTCCTAAGAGCACCTTGAATAGCATGAAAATGCTCCTTCTTCTGAGCACCCGCCTTCTTGAAACACCTCTCAATAGGGTTGCATGGCCGGCCACAGAAGCTACACTCTACCTTGCTCTTCATTCCCGAAGCAGCACCAGGTACCTGTTGGTTCTTCTCTTCAGCAGACTTCCTCTTGTCCTTCCTCGTTTTCCGGCGTCTGTTCTTTGCGGTCACAATTGCCTCCACTTTCAAAGCAGCCTCCACTACCCCTGCATAAGTCTCTGATACATATGCACTGGCCAACTACTGAACCTAGCTCCTCAAGCCACCAAGGAACCGCTTGACTCGATTTGTTTCAATAATCAACAACCCAGGGGCAAACCGGCTCAACTTGCTGAACTCTATCTCGTACTCACTGACCGTGAGTTGCCATGCTTCAGGTGGAGGAAGTCGTTCATTAGTCGGTCACACTCGACCGAAGCCAAGAACTTCCTCAACAGCATCTCCTTGAATAAACCCCAAGAGCAACCAGCTACCAAACTCTCCTTTTCTCTATGCCACCAACTCTTAGCCAAACCCTTAAGCTGATAGGCGGATATCATCACTCTGTGATCATCTGCAATACCGGAGTACGTGAACATCTCCTCCATGGAGATCAGCCAATCATCTATGACCATGAAATCTGCCATCCCATCATATGTAGGAGTGCTAAGTCTCTGAAACTGTGAGATAAAGGCCATATCTGCTGGCACCACCACTGGAGGTCTCAGGGGAGTAGGAGGGGGAGGAGCAGCTAACCCCCCTACAGGGTCTTACACTCCCTGAGTCTGTCATGGCACAACTGCCACCAGAGACTGGATCTGGGCCTGGATCTCCACCAACTGCCTAGTCAAGGAATCGTTGCTCTGTCGCAGGCTCACGATCACTGCATCACTCTGCGCTCCTGAAGACTCACCCTTAGACAGGGGAGTCGACCTAGTCAAAGGACGTCTCGCCATCCTAAAACCATAAAAACTGAGGTCGAAACCTAGTACAACAGTTAGAACAACTACCAGTACATACAATACATACATAAATATGAACTTTTAACTGTTATACTTGCTCTGGGATTTTATTTTATTTTTACAAAAGTGATGTTATGCTTAACCTAGGATGGTTTACCACCATCAACTAACTTTTGTGCCAAGATCGGGAATGCATGAATTTATATTCTTTTTCTAATTTAAACCCATGTGTGTACATATGTCATCCTGCAAATCTTTAGCTTTGCACGTTATGCTTATGCAATGTTATGCTATGCATGATTGTGCTATGCATTCTAAAAAGGCCCTAATGCATGTTATGAGTAGCGTACACATGAAAATTTTATGCATCACATTCTACATAACATTCTCATGCAACGAAAAAGAAACGTGCTAGTCGCATTCATGTGGTGAGGTTATGCATCCCATACTACATAACCCTCACATGTTGCCCCTATGGTGGATCCATATACAGATACATATTATGCATCCTATACTACATAATATGCCATGTATACTTCATGTTATGCTATGACTGTAGTGTTCGTGCTTCAGCTAAGACGTGCTGATGACATATTGGTGTGTGTATGATATGATGTTAAACATCTAATACCTACAAGGAAAGGTTGCCCGACAAATTATCAAGCAACCTGGCTTTGATACCAACGATCACAACCCACATTTTCTCTGAATTTAAGAAGTATCAGAGTATGAGAAAACACGCGTCATGATGCCATGTCGAGCAGGGGATAACTGTCGACACTCAGGCGAACACCATCTAGCTAGACTATGAAAATTCATAAGTTTAATGATTAGAAAATCAGTTATATTTTAAAGGTCGTATCCCTCGGCTCAGTGGATCATCTAGTCCACAGTTTAAAAACTATACTTATACGCAGCGGAAAATACTTTATTTATATTTGACATCCTATGAGAGTACATAAGTGTTCCCCGAGATCCACTTATACAATGCAAAACTCTAGATTTATTTTATATTATAAGTAATAAAACGATCTTTTTACGTTGCTTGGAAAGTAGTGTATGAGTTTTATAAACATGCTGATCATGAGATATATTTATAATAGTGTTTTTAGGTTTAAAAGTAACTAGCAACCTATCATAAATCTTCCCAAGAGCAAATAAACTATCTTCATAAAGGTAGCAGCAAAAGAAACATATCTAGTATCATAAGTAATAACCACCAGCGTGTGTCAACAACCTAACACGAACCCACTAGCGAGCATGTATGTCTGTAAAACAGAAAACTATCTTACAAGACCAAGAAGCTGATCTCTACAGTACAAGAGATCACCAGCAACATCACAGCAAAACTAGCTGCCTACTTGGCTACTAAACAGAACCTGAGGCATTCAGAGAAAGAAAAGAATACCTCAGCAAGTAAAACAACTAAGCTGCATGGAAGTGTTATATAAAAGGGTACGCAAGAGAAGAAAGTAAGACAGTAACAGACAAACACTGTCCAAGACAAGACGCACTTGCACCAAGTGCGAGAAAATAGCAACAACCCCATCATAAAACCTGCAGAGTCTACGAGGCAAACATGTCCCAAACAAATTGCAATCTACAAAGGAAGAAACATCTAACAACCCTAAATTGTGAGTAATGGCAGTATTAAAACAACATGGACCTGAGTTGGTGACCAAAAAAGTCCCCCAAACAAACATTTCTAACTAAAATTCACTGCGTCAGCACAAGGCCAACACATACGCAGCCCGTATCTGGGATTAAAAGGTGGCAGCCACGGCTATACCCAGCCCATACCTGGGACTAAAAGGTGGCGGCCACGGCTCGCACACAAAATATCTCACTCCATTAGAGCGTCAAAATACCACTACCTGCCATAACCCATGATTCGGCCCTCAAGAAAATAAAGGAACAAACGAATGGCCGACAAGACATCCCCACCTAGGAGGTAATCACTCGGGAAGAAAGGAAAATGAAAAAAAAAAGAATTCGGTTAAGGAAAAATAAACGTCGATCTCAGCTTACAGGAAAACGCCGATCTCAGTTCGATGATTTTCATCGAACTCAGATCACAGGAAAACAACGATCTCAGTTCGACGATTTTCGTCGAACTCAGATCATAGGGAATCGTCGATCTCAGTTCGACGATTTTTGTCGAACTCAGATCTCAGGGAATCGTCGATCTCAGTTCGACAATTTTCGTGGAACTCAGATCACAGGGAATCGTCGATCTCAGTTCGATGATTTTCATCGAACTCAGATCATAGGGAATCGTTGACATCAGCTCGACGATTTTCGTCGAACTCAGACAACCGGAGATCGTCGATCTCAGTTCGACGAACAACGTCGAGCTGAGAATGACGAACGTCGTCAACCTGGCAGCGTTGAGTGCACTCAACGCTGTCAACGCTTTATACTTAGCATAAAACCAAACATGGCATTGAGTGAGCTTCCCTCACTCAACGATTTTACACTTATGCAAAATCCGAGAAACTCAAACCTGAACTAATCAACGCCCCTAGCCAGAAACTCTACAACCTAATTCCTGTACCCTCCTCATCTCTCCAGACCACTTCATTTAGCCCAGAAATGCTCTGATCAACTAGACTAAGGAAAAGAGGGGGGGGGGGCGGTTCTGATACAACCATTACACAGGCAAGCCTAATTTCCCCCAATTCGTGCTTAACCAAGACAGATTACTTTGTACAAAACCAATATTAAGGCCACATCACAACTATCCGGCTATAGTTACTGTGCAGAAAAGGAAAAACATCTCCACTCTCATCTCTCTATTCCCAGCCCGAGAGCAAGTCAAATTAACAGCAGGAAGTCCAAGAAAGAAGGAAAAAAATAGATTTAACAAGAAGGCTGATTCTTGAGTAAACTTGTACAGAGAGTGATCAAATAGGCTTAAGCATTTACGTGACTAAGATTAATAAACACTGAACATTAATATACAAGCAACAGGGTGATCTATGAGCGGCAAGGTATTAAAGGAACTAAAACAAGTTACTTGGCTGGGGCAGGACCACCACTTGCCTTGATTTCCGGAAGGTCTCTACCTACTTTTCTGCTTCCCCACGGATCTGGCAGCAAACACCTAACCGAGCAAGATTGGGCATTTTTGGAGAGAGAGAGGTGTCAAACGAAAATCTACAACACCATAGAAAGACACAAAATGGAGAAAGCTTACCGTCGAAATGAAGATCTAGGGGACAGCAGTCCATATCTACCCTCGGAACAAAACTCCGACCGCTAGAACTCCGGGAATCGGCGGTGGAAGGCAAGGGCAGGCCGCCGGCTTTCCTCTCTTGCACAGTGACGGCGGTTATGCTAATTCCGAAAAGACAATGAATAGTCTTTATTCTAATTTAAGACTATTTTTAGGCAGCGGCTAAGTCCCAAATACTTTCTATTCTTAGACAACCCAAAAGCTACCAGCCACCTTTTCACCATAACTGCTACTTTCTAAAAAAAATATCTATACATAATATATAATATCACATTATTATAAATAAAATACAAAATGGCGCGAAACCCGAACATCCTCGGAATTCGACGAAATTTGCACAGTAGCAAAATACCCAAGCTACAAACGCAACGGCGAAGTCGAAATAAACTTTCGACAAACAAAACTCGGGTTATCACCACCCGAAGCTAAAACACAAGCATCTCTCGAGAGGCCTCAGCGGTCACCAAAACAAACCCGTCTTGCTAGGTGATGACTAGTTTTAGTCATCGTTTTTGGGTTATTCTAGTAGCTTATTTTCCTAAGTTTTTGTTACAATTATGTGTTTTTTGTATGCTTGTTATGATCTTCTTTTAATATAATGTTTATGTTATGTTTTATGGCTATTTTATATTTTATGTTTAGCTTTATCTATAAATATTATTATATCTTGTATGTTATGTTTAATTTAATGTTTTATGTTTAATTTTATATTATATGTTTAACGTGTGTTTTATTTTGAATATAAATATTATGTGTTATGTTATTTATATGTTGTATGTTTTATTTATATTATGTATTTTGTTTTGTGTATTATATAATCATTAACTAATGTTTTGTTTTGTTTTATTTATAGGTTCAAAGTCCAAGCATGTGCAGCCCTCTTGTTCAAATTCCAAGCATGTGCAGCCCACTACTTCAAGCATGCAGCCCGGCCCTCTCCTTGGTGCAGCCCGGCCCTCTCCTTGGTGCAGCCCGGCCACCCATCTACTTCAAAAATGCAGCCCACTTCAAAGATACATGCAGCCCCATGCAGCCCCTCCTCAAGAGCAGCCCCTACATGCAATCCTAGCTCTACCCGAGCCCATGAAGCCCACACTAGCAGCCCACTTTCTCCCTCTACATGGCCGGCCACCCCTCTTTCTCTCCCTCTTTTATTTCTTTTTCTTTCCTTTATTTAATCCACCTCATGCCCTCTCTCTCCCCTCCTCATTAATTTCCAAATGCATGAATCCCTCTACATGGCCGGCCACCTTTCATGTCATACATGCATGTTCTCTCTCTCTCTCCCTTCCATTTATTGCATGCATGCATTCATTTTTTCATGCTTGGCCGGCCCCCCTACATTCCCCCCCTTTTCTTCATCTCTCTCCTTTTTTATTATTTTTCTCCACTCTTTATTACCATCCATCCCCCCTCTTATATTTATTTCATTTCTTTTTAATTTATATGCATGAATGTATCTTCTCCCTCTTCCTTCATTTAATATCATGCATGAATCATCCCTCTCTCTCTCCCCTCATTAAACACATCATGCATGAACATTCTTCCCCCCATGGCCGGCCACCCTTGATCGCCCCCTTCTTCTAGATGCTTCCCTCCTCTCCTATAAAAGGAACCTAAGACCCATACTTTAGGAGTTAGTTTTTCTTTGGAGTTAGATTGAGAGGTTGGATTGGAGCAAGAGAGCAAGTGAGCAAGAGAGTTCTAGTATGAGTTTTTCTTCATTGTTGTCCTAGTTTTATTGTGTAATTTTCTTCTTAGTAAAATTTTGTCACCCTTTTAATATTTTTGTGTACCTCTTTTTAGTAATATCAATGAAATTCTCTTCTCTTTATTTTGTTGTTTCCTTTTGCAATATGCATAGCTAATTCCCTCTTAGCATTTGATCATGAGGATCCATGATTTGAAATGAGAATTATTTTTATTTCGTAGTTTTATTTTTGCGTAATTCTACTCGGTCCTTCTTTGAATAATTATTGTGTCGACTCCGTATTTCCGGTATACGGTTGTAGGCTTATGATCTCATATTCGAGTAGCCGAGAGGCTCGTGGATGTGAAAGATCACTCAAAGAAGGAAGGAGTTGAACGCAACCCTAGAGATAGGACGACGTAAATCCTCCGGATTGGAGTCAAATCCAATAGTGCGGATCATCTCGATAATGCAACTTTAGGCTTCTTTGGTTTGTAAAGAGATTTCGATCAAAGAGTCTATAAGTTAGGAGACCTAATGCTCTAGCGAGATTTTGTCTTATTTTCGGATCCGTCACGGCTGAGTTGGATTTGCAAATTTAAAACTATGCCCTTTTATTTTCTCGTTTCATTTCATGGTGAATCAATGATCGAATGCTAGCCTTTTTTTTATATAAGTTTTCGTCTCGCAATTTATCGTTCATTTTACTTTTAAAAGAATTCTCAAAATCCCATTAGTTTTCCGGTAGGATAATAGTTAGAGCGTGAGTAGAAGTAATTGACAGCCCCGTGTTTAAATACGACCTTGGTACTACGATTCGACAGGTACGCTTGCCTGTTCGGGTTTTGGCCCACCAAGTTTTTGGCGCCGTTGCCGGAGAGCTTTCTTCGTCAATATTTTGAAAACGCTTGCGCTATTACTTCTCCAAAAATCAAAAAAAAAAATTATAATCTATATTTTTAAATTTTTTATAATCAACACACCTCATTTTAATTTCTACCCCACCTAAAATCTCTCGAAAAGGGTAAGGGGCTTTAAGCGCCACCATTTTACCTAGTACCGGGCGAACCCTTCACCGGGTAGTCCTCGGGAAGTTCGAGAGCCAAGCCGTCTAAAAAAAATCTTTTTTTCAAAAAAACAAAACTAAAAAAAAATTTTCCTTTCTTTTCCCTCTTTTTCTTTTTTTTTTTCCAAGCTTTTATTCTCATCTTCCCTCGTTTTCTTTACTAGTGCATGACCTGAGCGAATCCGTCGCTACTTGTTGATTTGGACCCAGAAATCGAACGCTCCTTTCGGAGACAACTACGATTCGGGGCTTCCACTTCTCAAACAGCGGTTGAGGATTCCTTCGGGGATTGCAATTATTCTGAAATGGGAGATCCCAACCCAGGAATGGCTCAGCAAAGGACTATGTCCGATTATGCTCGACCCAACCTGGAGGGGACTGAAACAAGTATTGTTCGACCTGCAATTGCGAACAATAACTTCGAGCTTAAGCCTAGCATCATACAAATGGTGCAGCAATATGTACAGTTCGACGGATTACAAGATGAAGATCCGAACTTGCATATTGCTAATTTTCTTGAAATCTGTGACACCTTTAAAATTAATGGTGTCTCAGATGATGCTATAAGGCTAAGACTCTTCCCCTTTTCCTTAAGAACTAAGGCCAAACAGTGGTTGAGTTCTCTTCCAAGAGGCTCAATCACTACTTGGAACATTTTAACTAAAAAATTTCTTGCTAGATATTTCCCCCCCGCCAAAACTGCTAAGTTAAGAAATGATATCACTTCTTATTCTCAAATTGCTTCTGAGACCCTCTATGACACTTGGGAGAGGTTCAAAGAACTTTTGAGAAGATGCCCTCATCATGCTCTGCCTGTATGGTTACAGGTTCAGACATTTTACAATGGGCTAAATCAAGAAACAAAGCAAATGATAGATGCCGCTTCCGCTGGTTCTTTAGACCGCAAAACTCCGGAAGCCGCTCTTGAGCTTATCGAGGACATGGCGATGAACACTTATCAGTGGAATTCGTCCAGGTCTCGCCCATCTAAACCTGCAGGTATCTATGAAGTGGATTCGGTTTCACAGCTGGCGCTACAAGTGGAAATGTTAAACAAGAAGATTTCGGAGATGACTGCTTCCTCCGCTGCTAAGGTATATGAAAATGTGAATGCTGCTGCTGCCGAGCAGGTGGATTATCTGGGGAACATACCCAGGCCTGCTCAAAATAATTCTGCAAACAATTTTTCTGCTTTTCCGAATTTTTCTTCTCCGCCTGGTTTTTCTTCTTCTTCTAATTCTTATCACCCCGGATGGCGTAACCATCCAAATTTCTCGTGGAGTAATAATGCTAACGCCATACGCCCACCGCACGATTTTACACCACCACCACCTCCGCAACAAAATTTTCAAAAACCTTCCCCTTTGGAAGAGATCCTCGCTAAATATATAAGCTCGAACGATGCCACTATTAGAAGTTTAACAGGATCAATGAAAAACTTAGAAAATCAAGTCGGCCAACTCGCTAAGGCCTTTTCCGAGAGACCACCTGGAACTCTTCCCTCGAACACTGAGCCTAACCCAAGGGAACACGCAAATGCAATTTCCCTTCGGAGCGGTAAAGTTGTTAACGAGCCCACCACAAGGGAAGAGCCAAAGGTGATTGTCCCTCCTGTTGTGGAAGAAATTACCCCTACGGAAAATGATAAAACAAATTTTGAAAATGAAAAATCTACTTTAGATAAAGAAAAAGATATTTCTATTTTTTCTAATGATGACGTTCAAAATGATGCTCCGCTTATCATAAAGGAATTTTCGCCACCCCCTTATCCGGCCCGACTTAGGCAAGAAAAATTAGATAATCAATATCAACGCTTTCTTGAAATATTTAAACAAATTCATATTAATTTACCATTTCATGAAGCGATTAGTCAAATGCCTAAGTACGCCAAATATCTCAAAGATTTATTAACGAACAAAACGAAATTAGAAAATTTATCGCATGTAACGTTAAATGAAGAATGCTCGGCGGTCGTTAAAAACTCTAATCTTCCTAAAAAGATAAACGATCCGGGTAGTTTTTCCATTCCGTGCGTTTTTGGTAATCTGTTCGTTAAACATGCGTTAGCGGATCTAGGGGCGAGCATCAACTTGATGCCTTTCTCTTTATTTAAAAAGCTAGGTTTGGGCACTCTCAACCCTACGCGCATGAGTATTCAGTTAGCCGATCGTTCGATTAAGTATCTGTTAGGAGTCGTTGAGGATGTGTTAGTGAAGGTCGACAAATTCATCTTCCCGGTGGATTTTGTCATTCTTGATATTGAAGAGGACATCGATGTCCCTCTTATCCTTGGTCGACCTTTCCTAGCCACCGCTCGCGCAATTATAAATGTGAGTGAGGGAAAACTTTTTCTGCATGTAGGAGATGAGGAAGTAATATTTGATATTAATAAATCGATGAAAAACTCTTTACAAAATGATGACTCTTATTTTTTCATTGATGATTTAAAAGAAGACTCCTATTTCCCTCCAAATGATTTTTCTTCTTCCTTTTTTGGACCCTCATCAACTATTTTTGAAAACACTGTTATGTCCGTACAAGCACCATTCGAAAATGACTCTGATTTTGGACAACAAAATCTTATTTTTGAAAATGATAAAAATTTGCCAAATAATTTTGAAAAACCACTTGACCCTGCAGAAAAAAATTATCATGTTAAGAACTTCCGCCAGCATAAAAATTTTAAACCGGACGATCAGGTTCTTCTTTTAAATTCACGTTTACGTATTTTCTTTGGAAAATCTAAATCTCGTTGGTCTGGACCGTTTGCGGTCAATGATGTTTTTTATGATGGAACTGTGTTACTTTCGCACCCCGATAGGGGGGATTTTAAAGTAAATGGCCATAGACTTAAACTCTATTTCTCTAATGATTCTGTGACTCCTGCCAAGGAGAATCTTCTTTTTGATTCTTAGTTCTCTTATTTTCTGATGGACATTTTCGTTTTGGACTTATTATTATTATTCTGTGACTCTTTTATTTGGATGATTGTAATAAAAAAAAAACATTATCGGGCATCTGCCCATGGACTCTATCTATGTTTTGCTTTTATTTTGCTCTTCCTACCGGAGGCCAATCAAGTCCATGTTCGTGGTCGCCGCTCCGCCGTTGCTGATATCAGATGGATCAAGTCATACCTGCTGACGATCAAGTACGCTAAAAAGCAAGCATGGGGGAGCGACATCCGCCTTCATCTCACAAACCCGGGGAAGTTCTGTTCTTATTTATTTACTTTCCTGCATTTTTCTTTTTCTCTTCTTCTCGGTCCCCTCCTCTTTTTCATTATATTTTCTTCATTGAGGGCAATGAAGGATTTAAGCATGGGGGGGTCTAGTTTCTTTTGTCTTTTCCTTTTTGTTCTTCTTCTTTCAAAAGAAAACATTTATGTTTTAAATTAGTATAGTATTTTATGTCATCAAAATCTAAAATCCAAAAAAATTATAAAATATAAAACCCAAAAAATTAGAAAAAACAAAAATCAAAAAAAATTGTGCTAAAATCTATTTGAAAAACAAAACCTAAAATTATTTTCTATCTTTATTTTTATGTTTCTTCTAGTGATGTGTAGGCCCGTGCGGTTTCTTAGTTCTATTTAGATTTCTTTGAATTGGTTTTCTAAATTTATCAGTTTAACATAGCTTAGTTTACTAGTTTCTTTTTCTTAAATATAGGCATCCGATTTTTACGTTTTAAGTTAGCAATTTGTAGTTATGTCTTTTTATTCGGTTAGTTGCTTACGAATGGTTGCTAGGTATCATTAGCTCTTTTTCATTTGCGAGGTAGTCTTTCTTGGTGTCTAGAACTTGTACCAAGCTACTCTCGAAGCATTTGCGCCGTTTTTACGTACTTTAGAAATGATTTAGGCCACCATTTGAATAGTTTGAGCTTTTCATGCCCACCAAAAACAAAACCCTTGCAAAACAATTTTGGGCCTTTTTCCTTATTTTCTTTGTTTTTAGCTCCACCTTTCATTTCATTATGTTCACCAAAGCCAAATATCTTTCCCATTTTTGCACTATAAATTTGAGCTGAAAAATTATTTTGGGAAGGGTATTATTTTTGAAATGAATAGGCAATTTTCAAGCTCATTTTTTGGAGCTTTCTTATCAAATGTTATTCAAAAGGAAAAAATTGAGAAACAAAAGAAAAAAATATATATCATTACAAAATCAAAAAAAAATGAATGCAAAAAGTTTGTGTTTGGCCAAGTTTATAAAAGAAAAAAAATTTCATGGCCTTTTTGTTGTAGTTTCATATTGGAGAAATGACATTCTCATTACTTCTCATTTGTTATTATGCCTTATTTATTTTTGAGCTCACCTTGGTTTAGTGCCTAAAACTTTCATGTTTATCTTTGATTCCACTTCCTAATCATTTACCTAAGCCAAGTTTTAATTCCTAGTAGAAGTCCTAATGATCTTAGAACTTAATTTCGCGTAGTGGAGAAAGTGTGAACGTACAAGCCTATGGCCACCATCATTGATGGATTTCTTTGGAGGTTATCTTGGAGTGTCTTAGGGTTAATGTTTATCTAGCAACCTAGTAGTTTGTTAATGCGCCGTTTATTTAGAACCTCTACTTTTTGTTGTCCTTATTTTCATTTATTTTGGATGCCTTGTTTTTAAGATTTAGAAATGTGTAGACTTTTCTTATGTTCTAATGATATTTTTAGGTCACCACTTTCAAGTTTTCTACTGTGCACTTCTCACCCCACTAGTTGTTAACATAGGAATTAGGATAGTTTAATTTTTCATGTTTTGTTTTTCTTAATTATGAAACTTAAATTAGCTTTGTTTATTTTCTTTTTCCTTCCCTAGTTTTCATCTTTATTTGCTTGGGGGCAAGCAAATGTCTAAGCATGGGGGAGTTTGATGACTAGTTTTAGTCATCGTTTTTGGGTTATTCTAGTAGCTTATTTTCCTAAGTTTTTGTTACAATTATGTGTTTTTTGTATGCTTGTTATGATCTTCTTTTAATATAATGTTTATGTTATGTTTTATGGCTATTTTATATTTTATGTTTAGCTTTATCTATAAATATTATTATATCTTGTATGTTATGTTTAATTTAATGTTTTATGTTTAATTTTATATTATATGTTTAACGTGTGTTTTATTTTGAATATAAATATTATGTGTTATGTTATTTATATGTTGTATGTTTTATTTATATTATGTATTTTGTTTTGTGTATTATATAATCATTAACTAATGTTTTGTTTTGTTTTATTTATAGGTTCAAAGTCCAAGCATGTGCAGCCCTCTTGTTCAAATTCCAAGCATGTGCAGCCCACTACTTCAAGCATGCAGCCCGGCCCTCTCCTTGGTGCAGCCCGGCCCTCTCCTTGGTGCAGCCCGGCCACCCATCTACTTCAAAGATGCAGCCCACTTCAAAGATACATGCAGCCCCATGCAGCCCCTCCTCAAGAGCAGCCCCTACATGCAATCCTAGCTCTACCCGAGCCCATGAAGCCCACACTAGCAGCCCACTTTCTCCCTCTACATGGCCGGCCACCCCTCTTTCTCTCCCTCTTTTATTTCTTTTTCTTTCCTTTATTTAATCCACCTCATGCCCTCTCTCTCCCCTCCTCATTAATTTCCAAATGCATGAATCCCTCTACATGGCCGGCCACCTTTCATGTCATACATGCATGTTCTCTCTCTCTCTCCCTTCCATTTATTGCATGCATGCATTCATTTTTTCATGCTTGGCCGGCCCCCCTACATTCCCCCCCTTTTCTTCATCTCTCTCCTTTTTTATTATTTTTCTCCACTCTTTATTACCATCCATCCCCCCTCTTATATTTATTTCATTTCTTTTTAATTTATATGCATGAATGTATCTTCTCCCTCTTCCTTCATTTAATATCATGCATGAATCATCCCTCTCTCTCTCCCCTCATTAAACACATCATGCATGAACATTCTTCCCCCCATGGTCGGCCACCCTTGATCGCCCCCTTCTTCTAGATGCTTCCCTCCTCTCCTATAAAAGGAACCCAAGACCCATACTTTAGGAGTTAGTTTTTCTTTGGAGTTAGATTGAGAGGTTGGATTGGAGCAAGAGAGCAAGTGAGCAAGAGAGTTCTAGTATGAGTTTTTCTTCATTGTTGTCCTAGTTTTATTGTGTAATTTTCTTGTTAGTAAAATTTTGTCACCCTTTTAATATTTTTGTGTACCTCTTTTTAGTAATATCAATGAAATTCTCTTCTCTTTATTTTGTTGTTTCCTTTTGCAATATGCATAGCTAATTCCCTCTTAGCATTTGATCATGAGGATCCATGATTTGAAATGAGAATTATTTTTATTTCGTAGTTTTATTTTTGCGTAATTCTACTCGGTCCTTCTTTGAATAATTATTGTGTCGACTCCGTATTTCCGGTATACGGTTGTAGGCTTATGATCTCATATTCGAGTAGCCGAGAGGCTCGTGGATGTGAAAGATCACTCAAAGAAGGAAGGAGTTGAACGCAACCCTAGAGATAGGACGACGTAAATCCTCCGGATTGGAGTCAAATCCAATAGTGCGGATCATCTCGATAATGCAACTTTAGGCTTCTTTGGTTTGTAAAGAGATTTCGATCAAAGAGTCTATAAGTTAGGAGACCTAATGCTCTAGCGAGATTTTGTCTTATTTTCGGATCCGTCACGGCCGAGTTGGATTTGCAAATTTAAAACTATGCCCTTTTATTTTTCTCGTTTCATTTCATGGTGAATCAATGATCGAATGCTAGCCTTTTTTTTATATAAGTTTTCGTCTCGCAATTTATCGTTCATTTTACTTTTAAAAGAATTCTCAAAATCCCATTAGTTTTTCGGTAGGATAATAGTTAGAGCGTGAGTAGAAGTAATTAACAGCCCCGTGTTTAAATACGACCTTGGTACTACGATTCGACAGGTACGCTTGCATGTTCGGGTTTTGGCCCACCACTAGGGAATCTTGCCAAATAGGCTACCAACAATCACACAAGGAACCTAAAGAGCTAAGACCACGCTCTAACAAACGGCACAAGCCAAAAACGCGTCAACGTAATGCCAAACGAGAATTAAATAATCGTAGAAAAATCGGGGGTGTTACAACTCCAGTCGACGAATGTATGTTATCAGCTCGACGATCTTGGAGCACAGAATTGGCAAGTTTTATCAGATAGCAGTTAGCAGTTCTTAGGTCGACGAACATGATTTCTCAGGTCGACGAACTCTGGACCCAGGTCGAAGAAATCTGTTCTTTGCCCGACAAATTCTGTGCAAATCCAGACTTGGATTCTTCCTTCCTTTGTACTAATTCTATTGCAGTAATTCCTGAATAATCAATGCTTAATATTCTCTGAATATTACCGTTAGAAACAACATTGATTATGACATTCATCGGGATTATTACTTGTCATTTTTCAATACGACGGTTGGGGAAATCAATTAATGCAGATATTCTCTCCAACCGTATTACATTCTCCAGGCCGACAACAATCAATGGAGGAAGGAATTCAAAAATTCAAAGGAGAAATTCCATTAAGAAGATAAAAAGTGATTTTATTCCCTACTCTCGATAGAGGAACACATACAGAGAAAAGCAACAATACAGTGCTGACTAGAAAAAGTGTACAAGGCACACAGAGAAGATACACAGCAACATCATTCTATTACTTCTCTGTATTGAAAATAGTCTTGTTTTCATCTTAACGATGCTGAAGAAGAAGAAGAACATCCATCCAAATCAAGAGTCTTCTTCATTCTTCATTCCAGGATTCTTCAAGGACAACAAATCTTTATTAGTCAAGAAGTTCTTGGATCTCTTCTGGTCAAGGCTAAAGAAAAAAGACCTACTCACCCTGAAGCAAAGCTCCAATCTTCCTGAACAACTCAATTACTCAGGGGGAGCTTTGATAACATCAAAGATCCACTAGTCTTCTCAGTTAAATTTGAGAAAAAGAAGACACCATAACTCTCTCACCCCCTCACTGTACAAAGGGTTCTTTAACTCCATTCAAAAGTTATTCCTTGGTTGCAAGTCACCTGATCAAAAGACTTGGGTTGGTTTTTGAGCACCTGATGAAAAGCTCATTTGTGGCAGTCTCCTGATCAAAACCTATTAGTGGATTCCTACCAGGGTGGAAGAAGAGTGGATGTACCCAGGTTGTGGAACCACTATAAAAGTTCTTGTGTTGTCTGGTTGCCCTCTTTCCTTTTTGTTCTTGCTGTGCCTGTGGTAGATTAGTTTAGTTTAGTTTACAATTTTACTTACAGCAAATATTGGTATCTATTAGTTACTCTACTCTGTAGTTTTTATAAACTGAAAAAAGTTCTAAAGATACTCTATTCACCCCCCCCCCCCCGCTCTAGAGTATATCAGGTCTAACCCTCACTTTCAAAAACGTACTTCAAGCTCTTATGGTCTGTGTTGATCTTCCAGATCACGCCATATAATAAATGTCTCCAAAGCTCCAGTGCATATATTACATCCTCAAATTCTAGGTCATGCGTAGGGTTGTTTTTTTCATGGATCTTCAATTGCCTCGATTCGTACGCAATCACCTTTCCTTCTTACATCAGGACACAACCAAGTCCGATGTGCGATGCATCCACATACACAGCTCACTCGACTCCTTAGGTAGGCAAGGTCAAGACTGGAGCAGTGCACAATCTCCTCTTCAACTCTTGGAAAGCTTCCTCGCACTTATCACTCCAAATAAACACGGTGTTCTACTGTGTAAGTCTATTCATTGGATCAGACAACACAGAGAACCCTTCCATGAATCTTCTATAATATCCGGCCAGACCTAAGAAGCTCCTAATCTCATTAGGTGTAGTAGGCCTCTTCCAATCCATTAAAGTAGAAATCTTGGTTGGGTCCACAGAAATTCCATCCTTGCTCACAATATGACCCAGAAAGCACACCTAGGGTAACCAGAACTCACACTTAGCTTCGCATAGATCTTGCTCTCTCATGGTCGACAAAACTAAATGCAAGTGTTGGGTATGTTCCTCAACATTGTGATAATATACGAGGACGTCGTCTATGAACACGACCACAAAATGGTCCAAGAAGTCCTTGAACACTCTGTTCATCAAGACCATGAAGGTAGAGGGTGCATTCGTCAAACCAAAGGACATCACCAAGAACACAAAATTTACATTCCAAAAATGAAAGGTCGTCTGTAGTATATCAGACGCACAGACTCTCAACAGGTGGTAGCCTGAATAAAGGCCAATTTTCGAAAACACAAAGCATCCCTACAACTGATCAAACAGATTATCAATCGGCAGCAACGGATACCTATTTTTGATGGTTACCCTATTTAACTCTCGATAATCAATGCAGAGCCTCATGAAACCATCATTCTTTTTCATGAACAAAACTAGAGTACCCGAAGGAGAAGAACTTGGTCATATAAAACCGCACTTCAGTAACTCGTCTAGCTGGGTGTGCAACTCGTCTAGTTGTGTGTGCAATTCTTCTAACTCACATGGTGCCATGCAGTACAGTGCCTTAGCAAATGGGCGAGTACCTGGCTCAAGGTCTATTACGAACTCCACCTCTCTCTCTCAGGAGGAAGTCCTAGAAGAATATCAGGAAAAACGTCTGGAAACTCTTGCACCACCGGGATATACTCGACACATGGTGTAACCAAAGCCATTTCCAAGGAAGAAATAAAAACAAGATATGCCTCACAACCAAACTCTATAGCTCGACAAGCACGTACCATAGAATAATTGGGTAACCCATGCGTCGAAGACCATATACGCTCATAGGCTGGCTATTGCCCATCTTGAAGTCCAGTCACTTCACCTTGCAATTGATGATCGCATCGTACTTGGATAACAAGTCCATACAAAAAATTACGTCGAAGTCCACTAGATTCAGCACCTTCATATCCGCAAAAGTTAGGAAACTACCTAGATAGATAAGGCATTTCTGAACACCCTGATTTGATATCACCAGATCTCTCGAGGGAAGCTTGATGTTAAAAGAATTTTCTAACTGATCCACGTCCAAATGATGTTTATCTACGAAACTCCGAGCTACAAAGGAATGGGTGGCACCCTAATCGAAGAGAACACGCGCCCACCGATTCTAAACCTTAAACACACCTATAACCGTAGAGTACGTAACTAAATGAATGAGAAACAAGGGAAAACAACAAAGGTTAACAGTTAGACTAAAATCTAACCTGATATCACCTGAGTGGTGGTTTGAGCTTCCTCCTTGGTCACCACATTCAACTTTCCTTTACCCTTATCCTGGTACTGCGGCGGAAAAGCTCGAAGCAGAGCAGAGCTACAGTGGATACTGAGTGTGGGGTCATGAAGACTTCAGTGCCCCTTCTGCTCGTACTTGAAGCAAGCCTTTTCCTTCAACCAGCATCGACTCATGTCATGTCCCTTTCTTGCGTGGAACATGCACACCAGTTCTCCTTTGGGTGATCCTTGGATGGAGAGCACCTGTTGCTGCTTCTGAGCTATTTTCCTCGTATAACACTTTTCATAAGGGTGGACATAACGACGGTGGAGAAGCTACATGCTTCTCCACCTTTCTTCTTGGAAGCAGGGCCAGATTCCCTAGAACTTCCATCATCTTCAGCCATTCTCTTTTCTTTTCTTAATGCAGCATCCCAATTCTTGGTGTTATCAATCTCCTTAACTGTCAAAGCGGCTTACACTACCTCAATATAACTTTCAGCTCTATAAGTGCATGCCAATTACTGAACATCGCTTCGAAGTCCTCCAAGGAAATGCTTCACTCTCCCCGCCTCTGAAGCTACTATATCAGGAGCAAATCTACTCAACTTACTAAATTCGATCATATATTCTCTCACAGTAAGCTGTCTCTACTTCAGATGTAGGAAATTATTCATCGGGCAGTCATGTTCTACCGATGGTAGAAACTTCTTAAGCAGCATCTTCTTGAAGGATTCCCAAGAGCATCGTTCTGTCAAGCTCTCCTTCTCCCAGATCCACCAGTTCTTCGCCAGACCTTATAGCTGGTAGGCAACAATCATCACCTTTTGGGCTTCTGTGATTCCTAAATACGAGAACATCTCTTCTATGATGATGATCCAGCCGTCCATGGCCATAAAGTCAGCTCTCCTGTCATAGGTGGGAGGTCCCAATCGCTGTAAATGCGAAATGAAGTTCATCTCTAGTGGTAGTGACACTGGGGGCACCAGAGGTATAGGAGTAGCGGGTACGGCTTAACCCATAATAGGGTCTTGCATTACGGGTTGCTGCACAGGAGCGGCAGACAACAATGACTGAATCTACGATTGCATCGCAACTAACTGCCATGACAGAGCCTCATTGCTCTGATACAGACTCTCGATCACCGCATCGCTTTGAGCACCTGACGACTCACCCTTAAACAAGGGAGTCGACCACATCGTAGGATGTTTTGTCGGCATTTCTAGAAATACAAACAAACGTCTTATTAAAATCCTAGCTTATTACTAGGACTACACAACGTAGTTCAGACCATACTTGAATAGATACTTGCTCTTGCTGCAAACTTGTTCTGAGATTTTATAAATGATGTTATGTCCTACTTAAGATGATATACTCTCATCCTATTAACTTTTGTGCCTATGATATGAATGGATGAATTTTTTATTCTTATTTAAAACCATGTGTGTACATGTGTCATCATGTAAACCTTAACTCAGCAAGCTTGCTTATGCGATGATATGTTATGAATGCAGTGTTATGCATTCTAAAAAGAACTTAATGTATGTTATGAGATGCGTACACTTGAAATGTTATGCATCCAATACTACATAACATCGCATGTAATTAAAGAGAAAACATACTAATGGTCATCCATGTGATGGTGGTTATGCATCCCATATTACATAACTGTCACATGTTGTCACCTGTGGTGGATCTATATACAAACACAAATTATGCATCCCATATTACATAATATGCCATATATACTTCTTATCATGCTATGAGTGTAGTGACTATGCTTCGGCTAAGACGTATTGTTGACACATCGGTATGTGTATGCAAATGAATGGAGGAATTAAAACTTTATCAGATTGGCTGGTTCGACCGACTTGTCAAACCAACCTCTCTGATACCAACTGTCACAACCGGCATTTTCTCCGTATTAAATAATACGTAAGTGTAAGAGAAAAAATGCGTCGTGATGTCATGACGTGCAGGGGAAAACTACAGGCATTCAGGCAAAAACCTAACTCCATTACTTTTCATGAAAATCCATGAATTATAGTTTGAAAACATGATTTAATTAAGTTATTAACTATGTCCCTCGGTTCAGTGGAACGACCATGCCACAAGTAAAGATGTGGTTAGAATTAAGCAGCAGAAAATACTTGTTTTATTCACTTATTGTCCTATATGAACACGACAAACAAATGCTATTACATGATATGCAGACCTCTAGGTTTAGTATAAGTACGAAATGAGCTTGTTATGATCTTCAAAGTAGGGTGACGTTATTTTTAAAAGATGCTATGCAATGCTAGTATAAGTCTTTTTATATTCAAAATATCTAACATGCAACTCTAGCATAAAACTTCTTAGAGAGCAAATAACTACGCAAAAATTAGCAAATGATAAACTAGTAGCTAACAGAGGGTCTGACACAAGAAAACCCTGTGGGTGTCCACAACCTGACACAAACCCACATGCCACAACAGTATGTCTGAACAAAGTGAACAAAACAACAAAAGGCAACTACCTCACAACGGGGAGGGAGGGGATCTCAGCTGCAATTGCAACGCTGCAAATCGCCAACTCAAGCTCCACTACCTACTACTGCTCTGAACCTGAGACATTCTAAAGAAAGAACATCTCAGCAAGAAGGTACAAGTAGTGGCAAAAAACAAGCAAAAGTAAACAAAGGTCAATAGGGGTACCAACCAAAGACCAACAATACTTAAAGTAAAGTACGAAAAGAATGGTACATAATAAAAAAACATTTACGCGAATCGTCACGTACACCAAACTACACCAAACGCACGAAGCTATAAGGTGGAAACATGAATAAATCATAAGGAAAATTTTAGATAATTTATTAGCCACTTTTGAACTCCGGAAACGCTCGGTGACTAAGGGGGAAGGCATTTCTGACAGAGCCCCCAAAGAAATCAAACACTACCAGGAACAAGGTCGAGGTGGTCTCACATCCTGACACACCCCCACGGATAAATATCTAGCAACTGCGGTGGGAGATCGCTCCAACAGTACACCGACAAACACCCAAACCAAATCCCGGATAGAGTTCCACAAGGTACCAATTTAAAGAAAATGGGCACTGCGGTGGTGGTCTAGTCCACTAACACCCACAGCCTAGAAAACCATGACTTATATCTCGAGACTTGGCACATCGGACCCGACTAAATATCACTAGACTTAAAGAGCGGATTTTAACCAAGGTAAACGTGTCATGAAAAAAAAACCAATTCGACTTGTCGAATAATCTCGACATGCAAGCTTCGCTAAACGAAGGCCCGCTTAACAAGTGAACAAGCTTTGCGATGAATTTACGAACTTAAATGCACTTTACAACGACCTACATAGCGGTTAAGAGACGATCAAAATCCAACAAACGTGGATCGTTCGAGGAAACATAACACAAATATTATTAGTGATGCTACGTGATTGGTTTAGAATAACAAAAATAGTTCTACGAGTGGATTTCAAGTGGAAAAATCAAGGCATACATACAAATTGGAACGAATCGGAATGGTCATCGATATTTACGAAAACGAAGATCGTTCGAAAATGCAATCTAAGGATGACAACATGTCGAAAACAATTTAATAACGAAGATTTGAAGGTTTTTACCATGATCGAAAGAGGAGGGAGAAGGGAAAAACCACCACTTGCCTTGGTTTTGCCGAAAAAGATCTCTGAATCGCTCTCCGTCGTAGATCGGGGCCAGAGAAGGAGGAAGGAGTTGAAATCTACACGAAAACCGACGAAATAGAGGTTAGGGCCAAAACATTCTAACGAGAAAAGCTTACTAAATGGGAAAGCTTACCACGATTGCATATCTCTCGTCGAGAGCTTTTCGGATCTATGCTCCGTTGAAGATTTCGAGCACCGGAGCTTCGTCGGCGACCACCGAAAGATCTACGAAAATCTCGCACTCTCTCTCGGTCTCTCCGCTCTGGTTCTGCTCAAATGAAGAAGAACAAGTTTTGTCTTCTTTTGTTTATATATCTATATATATATATATATAATATTAAGAAAATATTAATTATTATACATAATATATAAGTATAATATTAAGAAAATATTAATTATTTTACCTTAAGAGCAGGAGCACAAAAAACGAAAATAGAAGTTTAAGATGACTTTGAATATAAATGTGATCAACATGAAAGTGTTAGAACTCGTCGAGACAAACAAATTTCATGTTAACTATTTTTTATTTGATGTCGTTTTAGCCCTCAAAATGGGGCCCGAAAGTTCACGAAACGTGCAGGATGAAAACAATTTCTCGAGAACAATGGATTTCTCGAGAAATCAATGGATTTCTCGAGAAATACATTGGATTTCTCGAGAAATACATTGGATTTCTCTATAAATCAATGGATTTCTCGAGAAATATATTGATTTCTCGAGAAATCAGTTTTGTCTTTTATTGCGGGATAAAATAACGATACGGGGGGCTAAACGAACCCCGATTCAAACGAAATTCGCACTGTAGGCGAATGTTGGCGCTATGAATCATACAGTAAAGACAAAACTAAAATCTGATGTACCATTCTTGAGATATTACTTTCTAAAGTTTACGACAAACGTAAATAATACAAAAATACAAACGCGCGCCGAGACTCCAAAAATGCTCGGATCGCGACAAAACTTGACGAGCAAGTCCAAAATCAATTAACTTAATTTTCCAATGGGAAGCAATTTCAGTTTTTGACGAAAATCCCAAAATCGGGTCAGTCGGACCTAACAGACACGAAATCGCACTAACGGCGTTGCGTCGTCAACTTGACGTTAAAAGTAACGCACTGACATCATAAATACGTCATTACTGAATTAAATAATTATGGGAAATTCGGGGGAGTTACAAGGCTTCCCATAAGGAAATTCAAATGGCCCATCATGGACCATTTGTTTTTGGTACCCCAGCCCCTACTCTCAATAATAAGGTAGTGAGCTTTTCTCAAGAGCTCCCAGCACACATATAGACCAAGGGCAAGTTTGTCAGTAAGTCAGACTTGGACATTTCTTAGGCCATCAATAGTATGTCTTCTGCAAAGAAGACCACTGTTGTTGGATCTCAAGAAAAAGCAAGCTCTTCTACTGATAGGCTCACCTTCAGTCAGATTGTGACTGAGAAAAATAAGAAAAAGGAAGCTGATATTCCTTCTGAACAGTCTGTTGTTAACATGTGGTATCAAAGCAGACATACTCAGAAAATAAAATACAATATTCATGAGTATTGATGTTGTGTTAAAGTGGGGCATTATGCCTTAGATTGCTGGCACAATCCTACTGTGTCAAGAGCTAGTGTTAGTCTTCCTGTTAGAAAATCTGCAGGAAGACAAGTTCAGTTTGAAGCTAACAAGAACCTAAGACCCAATAAAAATTGGGATGCTAAGGTATACTAATCTATTTTACAGGATAGTCCAAGTGCACATGCCCCCATGTGGCTGTTGAATAGAGGTTGCTCTAGGAATAAGATCGAAACAACGGGTTTCCCAAAGGATCAATGTAAAGTTTGAGGGGGAGATTCCAGCTAAACTCCCTGCTCAAGAAGATGAGATTGTCATAACCTCATTGACTGTATCTATAAATGTCAAAAAATGGGATTATATAATGATCAAGAAGAGAGTGTGCAGAGTGCAAGGAAGATTGGAAAAGCAAAGATGAAACTTGTCATTTCCAAAGGAGAAGGCTGACTTCATGGAGAAGCAAGAAGCTATATACACTACAGAGTCGAATTCATACTAGGAGGGAGCTTAAATTGCTTTCTACTATATATACATTGTCTTTGTATATTGCAGGTTAATCTAATCCCTGTAGGAAAGTTTAGTCAAATTAGACTAAGTATAAGAGTGTCGCCAACAATTGTATTTACTCATCAAATGCGGTAAGATTGATTGTTTGCGGCTAAGTGTCGGGAATTAATCCCAGTCATTGATCTAAGCTTTTATCTCAAACAGGTACGTGACTCTTCCCCTTCTAAAAGTAAAATAATACTATAAATAGAAGGAGATGTGCATAAGACAAGCCACACTGTTCCTTGCCCTTTTCAACCCGAGTCCGCCGAGACGACAGAATAATTTTGCTCGTTTTCAGAAATTTACGACAGAGATGGCTCCAAAAGGTCTAGATTTTCTGTTTGAAGGCTCGAAATTAGTTCACAATGGATTCACAGATGCACCAGAGGAGGTGCAATTCGTTCTCCGCCTGCTCCAGATTTCTGACCTAGAATTTGTTCTGTCAGAACCCTACTTGCTGTGGAAGAGGGAGGTTCTGGAGTTGTTCTCAAATTCCAAAGTTGATGCATCCACCAGCAAAATCAAGTCCTTTGTTAGTGGGACTAAGATAAAGATAACTCCAAGAACATTTAGCAAGGCACTGAAGTTTCCTAAGTTCTCAGAGACAAATGAGGAAGAAGACCCGGTGTTGTCTGATGTCAAATCAGCAATATAGTGGTGTGGTCTACCTAAACACAACACCGTCTCCATTATTAGAAAGGAACTAAGCTTAAGAGGTAATTTCCTAGTCTATGTCATTGGGAATTCCTTGTTGTGTAAGATAGGCTCCCATGATAAAATGTTTAAGAAAATATTTGAACTCATGGCCAGAGTAATTCTCTCCAAAGGACAGATTGGGGTCAAATTCTTTTTGATAGAACAGTGGAATGATTGGCTAACCAAATTTGGGAAGAATTCTCTCCCTATTTCTGCTGAACAGTGTTCCAGGGATCCTCAATATGAGGTTAGGTACCAAGATCCATCATATGATAAAGATAGATATAAAGATGCTGGACAGATAGAACCGGGTCCTCTAGCCCCATCGCCAGTCTGTTGCCAAGAAGAAAGAGAAACAAGTTCTTGTACCAAAAGAAAGCACCACCAGCAGTTCATCTGAACACCCTATGGAAGAGCCTCATGATCCCAACCTGACTGACTCGACTTATGAGGCCAGGATGGACACGTGCACCTAGGTCTCCATTTCTGAAGAAACAGTTGATGTAAACGTGCCAACAGCTGAGGGAGCTGGCCTAGTGGCAAAAGAGATTGCCAACAAAATATATGCTGTGTTGGAGGGTGAGACCTCCAAGTTCCCAGCTACTATTGATGATGCATCTGCACCAACACCCCAAGATCTTCATGATGAAAACAGTCCACAGGGTGAGGTGGAGCAAGTTCTAGAACAAGTTATGCAAGTTGCTTTTGTTGAGAGGGAAACTCTTTGGGTTGCTGATGATGTGGAAAGGACAGCTGCTACAGATCTGCATATCTCTGAGGACATGGCAAAAGTTGAGGGGGAGATTCATCCCGAACTCCCAGCTCAAGGTCAAGTTTTTGGTGTTGACTCCTCTGCATCAGAAAAAGGGCTATATACTTATAAAATCCCCAAGAGCACATGATCTTCAATATACAAAATGGATGATTTTGGAACAAGAGTAGAAGTCAGATCAGACCAAGAAACCTTCTGTGATGACGGTACTTCAGTAAGGATTGATCAGATGCCTCCTATATTTCTAGCCCAGTCGAAGGGCTTACTGATGCACTCTCGGCAAGTGTACCGGTCGCACAAGTAATATAAAATGGGTAAATTTTCCTAAGTATTGATCACTTCAAGGAACACAGTAAGGTAGAGTTTATTTCGAGGACTTGAGATTGAAGTCCTTTTGTCAGAGTTAACTAAGGGGGATTTGGATGGTAGCGAAAATAGAAAATAAAACACTAACAGCTACGCCTATGCAACGTCGCTATGTGATGCTTCACCGGGCAAGATGGAAGACTACATGGGCCGCTATGCACCGAATCTCTAGGAGGATGGACGAGTAGGCTTGCGGATGAGGCGGTTAGAACGGCGGAATGAGGGTCAAGAGCACCTCTTCACTACACACGCCACTGGCAATTGCTAGTGCGACAAAACTGGACGTGATGGCGGATGGAAATAAAGGCGCGCCTCAAGCAAATAACATAAATATAAAATCACATAGACATGATTGTATACAAACGTTTTACAAACTAAACATACTTCATCAAACAAAAGAGATTAAGCTACGCTATCAATAACAAGAGAAGAAAAGTGTGTGAAATCGACCGGATCCAAAGTATTGCGGAGGAGTCACGAAAGGAATCGCTGGGTTCTCAATCTGTGTCCTAGCTCGGTCCTCAACTGCGTCCAGGGAAAAGGAGGCTGTCACTCACTCCCAATGGACCCATCTTCTTTGTGTCACGATCCAATGGAGGATGGAACAAACTTCTCCTATCTTGATGAAGAAAGCTAGATCAAACTCTTCCCGAAGCTCAAGGATGAAGGAGGAGGCTGAGAGGATGCTCGGGCTTGAGTATGGCATTGAAAGCTTTCCTAGAGCACCTCCCTAAGGTGGAAGATGAAGGGAAATTACGGAGGTCAGAAAAAAGGCAACCACGGTTTGGCGCAAGACCGTGCGTTATTAACTTCCTAGCCAAGATTATGGAAGATGAAGCGTTGACCCGTGCATTTTCCTTCCGCCCATGCTTGAAGGAAATCGCACGGGTAGCGACGGAAAGCAGGAATATAGGATAAAATAGGGGAACCATGCGTTTTACTTGCGCACGGGCGCTGCCACCCATGCGTGAACACAATGTACCATTAACCACAAAAAGGAACAACCAAGACACTACAGGAAAACCGTGTGTTCCCTTCGCGCATTGTTCCAAAGAAACCGTGCGTCCACCGTGCGTTAAGAAATTTGTCGAGCTCAGATCGACGTTTCTCCTACACAAATAAAACGCACGATCACCAAGAACCGTGTGCCAAGAAAATGCATGACCGTGCGTTTTCTTCAAACCTACATTCCAGCCTTGGGGAAAACGCACTACCTGCATACAAACAATTAAATCCAAAGAGAACCCTCCAGCGTCACAGAAATGCAATGAAAATAGTCGGAAAGGGCCATGGGGAGCACCATGTGCTTACCCCCAAAAATAGAATGCGCAATTGCACACCAATGGGCCAAAACATTGCACTTAGTGTGAAAAATTATATAAATGAAATATCAACGATAACATACTAAAAGTGAAGTGCAAGTGCGTGAAAACTAGCCCAGATGAGTCCGAAAAAACCTATATAAATCGGACTCATCACACCACCAGACTTAGACATTTGCTCATCACCAGCAAATCAGCATTAAGCGGAGTTAAAGAAGGCTAGTTGACTAAGCAATTACATAACTGGAGTACCATGCGAAGTCATACCCTCATGTACAAAAAGCAATAGTAGAAAACTCTTCTATGCATGCATAATAATTTCTAATACCTATAAACGTAAAGAAGATATTACAAATACTCCTAAAGTGAATCACGGTGAATCATTCGGCTGCACGCAGAATGAAAGAAGGCGGTCAATGAGGTGAGCATTGCAAAAGATCAGGTCTCAGGAGAATCTCCAAAGGAATCCACCAATGTCGGTAACCATATGCTCACTCGTTCACACTCTCTCCACGACACTAGTTTGACTCAAGCACGAATCTGTAGGACTTGGAGTATAATATAGGCTTAGGCAAAGGCGGGGTATACAAAGATAAACAAGACGAACACGCACACCCAAAACGAGATCGCCCGAAAACACTCACAGCTAAACTCAACGAACAAACACGTGTGACGCACCACCAGACTTGGACTTTTGACGGTACATACATGCCCATAACGAACACAATACAACAAAATTTCCAACTTAACAACAAAATATTTTTTTTCTTTTCTCTTTTATTCCACATTGGGAATTTTCATTTCATTTACTACTATATATTTCTTTTCTTTTCTTTTCTTTTTCATCCAAATAGCAAAAACAAGCCGAAAAAACGGCAACACCACAAGCTGCACAAACACTAACATAACTGCCCACATAAAACAGATACAAACTACAACAAAACAAACTAACCGAGCGACCACATTCAGATGTGCGAGTAGGAAAGGCTATATGTCTTTGGTAGCGGGGTGTAGGGATGTCAAAGGAAGGGACAAGCTCAACGAGGATAGCAACGGATAGATGTCGGGAATGGTACAAGGCTCAAACTAGACAAAGTGACTGTTAGGACCCCCCCCCTCCCGAATCCCAAAACACGGTACGAAGGGCGAGTCTTATGCCCGAAACAGCTGCCTTGCGGTAGCATTAGCAAACGTGCTAACCAGTACCACAAGACGCCCATTCCGCCGGCTACAACAATATCAATATATCATGCCAACCCAACCAAATATAATAAGCAAGAGAATTCAAATCCACACTAAGTATATAATGTCCAAACACATTAATAAATAGAAGCTAAAACATGCTTCTGCAATATATCAGAGTACAGCTAAACATTGCCCAAACGGTCTACATGAGAGTATCAAATACTAACATCAGTAACCGGCGGTATCGACGGCACCGTCACTTCAGGCCCTATCGTCCTGGCCTGGCTGTCCTGCTGCGTAGTTTGCGGCTGCTCTACCTACGGCGTGACCTCATAAAAAGGAAGGCGTAGCAACCGTTAGTCGAAATGACTAAGTGGTTTCACATCCGCTTCCCCGGCGACTCCTCGGCACCGGGCGGAGAGAAGGAACAAGGGTGTATATATATATAAGCAAGTAAAGGAAGTACAAGCAGGTGGCAATAGTGTAAGAGTACAGTATCATAATCAGCATTTATTTAAGAGCTACTCTAAACTAGCAGGTATAAGTAACAGCAGGAAAGTAACTTAACTTATAAGAATGTCTATACAAACTTATAAGTTAAGGGTCGGGTTACATAAAAGTAACTCATCGTATAAGAGTGCCCATACAAACTTATACGATGAGGATCTTGTTGTGCAATGTTATGAAATGCTATGAATGTTATGTAATGACTCACCCATGCACACACATGCAATTGCTATGTCGACACAGACTATAGTTCCCACTTTTCGAGCAGGTAGCTAACCTCTCAGGCATCAGCCGCCGTGGCCAGGCGGTGACAGTAGAATGGGCACTTCTACTACTAGGCGGGTATCCACACTACTTCACCTAGGCCTCCATATGCCTCAACGCTAAGAACACAACATCAGAGCCCATGCGTACTATGGCCCAGCGGGAGCCTCGGGTAGATGTGCACCGAGGACCAAGTGTAACGCCCCCGGTTTTTTTTTTTTCTGTGTTTTGTTTGATTTTGGATTGGCGTTACGATGACGCATTTCCGGCCCTTCGCCGTTGTAGAGCGCGGTCCTAGCTCTGTAGGTTCCTTGTGTAGCCTGGTTGTAGCCAGTTGGCAAGTTTCCCCAGCTAGCCAGAGTCTGTTTTGGTGACTCGGTTGGGCCTCTTAGGGAAATGCTTGCGTTTTGGCTTCGGGAGGTGTTAGCCCGAGTGTTCGATCGTCGGATGTTGTTTTCGACCTCGCCGTTGTTTTCGTGGCTTGGTTGTTTAGCTACGGTGCGAGTTTTGGTCGAAATCCGAGATCGTTTGCCTTCGCGTCGTTTCGGCGTTGTTTTGTTAGCTGCAGGTTTGTTAAATTTGCTGTGCTGTGCGTGGCCTGTTGTGCCTGAGCTTGTAGGCTGGTGCCTTGTATCTTGTCTGCTAGGTGTTAGCAGGTTTCTTTTCTGTGTAAGTTTGGGTGACACGGCCTGGGTCACGCCCGTGACCCAGGGCGTGTCGTGCTCGGGTAGAGCTCCCGTTTCTCCAGTCGACGAATTTTTGGTCGACAGGGTTTTTGTTGGAACACGGCCGTGACACGGGCGTGTCACGGGCGTGTCCTCCTTCGATTCGTCGAGCTGCGCTCGATGGTCGTCAGGCGGTGTTAAGTGAGAACACGGCCCTGTCACGGGCGTGTCGTGTTGAACACGGGCGTGACTTTGGGGCGTGTCTCTCTGTTCGACGATCGGCACTCCACGATCGTCGGGCGGTGTTCGAGTTGGTACACGGCCTGTGACACGGGAGTGTCACAGGGCGTGTCCCTTGCTTCGTCGAGCGGAGATCGACTTTCGTCGAGTGGGTAGGTGCGTGAGTACACGCCCCGTGACACGGGCGTGTCGGGCCGTGTCACGGGCGTGTCTGGGGGGCGTGTCCCGTGTTTTCGTCGAGTAGAGATCGACGTTCGTCGAGTGTGTGAGTACACGCCCCGTGACACGGGCGTGTCGGGCCGTGTCACGGGCGTGTCTTGGGCGTGTTCCGTACCTTTTTTCCTGAAATCGTCTTTTGTTGCCGTGAACTGTCTTTCCTCCTCATTTTTTCATCGTTCCCGAGTCTGGAGAGCTTCCAGCGGAAGGGTTTTGAGAGGAGGCGGTGGTTGTTTTGGCCGGCGATTTCGGGAGGGTTAGAGCCCGTTTTTCTCGTGTGATAGCTGATTCGGTTTGCTCTCGGCTAGATCTTCCCTTCCATGTAAGTTTTTCTTGATTTAGGGTTCGATTCCAGAAATTTCTAGATATCTGATTTCTTTCTTCCCTCAAGTTTCAGCTTTGATCTTCTTGGTGGTCGATCTTGCCGCCGGAGCCAAACAGTGGTGCTGCTGTTGTTTGTTTTTCGTAGAGGTAGAGGCAAGTGGCCCCTTGCCCTTGCCAAATTTATTTCTAACCCATGATCTGTTTTTATTTCTTGTGCATAAGCCCTGTTCTCCTTGTTTTTCCTCCCTAGGGCAGCAGGTTGAGTTATTTCATCAAGCTTCTAATCAAGTGCTGATCCTTTATTTTCTTTTCTGGAATTTTAATTCAATGTTCTCTTTTGTCGGAGGTTTGGTGTTCTGTGGGTAGCTAGAGTTAGAGTGAGGCTACGGTAGAGGTGGTTCAGGTTCGGTTGCGATAGTCCCGAGTAGTTAGGACGGAACGGAGGGTTGGGATTAAATTTCCAACTCTCTGCTTGCTCGCAATGAGAGAGCTTAGGCTGCGATTTTTTTAACGAGACTTACGTTTACCCTAAGTGGAAAGCGCGGACAGCGTCGAGTGAGCCGAGCTCACTCAACGCCGTCACTCAGCTTAGGACTTGCGGCTAAGTATTTTTAGGCGTCCGGTGAGTGGAGTTTACTCAACGCTGCGTCGATTGGGCTCGACATTTCTGTCTTGAGTTCTTGTGTACCTTAGGATTGTTAGTGTGACTCTTCCCTTCCTTTAGGGGGTGGTATTGGGTGTTCGACAAATTTTTGCTTGCCGACTCTTGGGTTGTGGCAAGTGGTGCATGTTTAGTGGCCTCTAAGAGGGGTGGATTTTGATGTGGAGAGCTGTGGCCACGACCTGTTTGCCCTGGTTTGGGTTGGTGTGGGACCCTAAAGCTGCCACTGGCGACCCCTTAGCCCTTTTTTGGATCTGATTCTGGTTATGTATTCAGATCCATCTTTTTTTTTGACCACTGCCACTTACCCACGTATTAGGAATGTTAGACTCTTTTGTGGAGCATGTTGCTTTGTTGCTCTCACTTGGTGTGCTTTGCTGTGCTTTAGACAGTGCTCTTTTCTTACTGTCATGCTCTTTCTTTTGCTTATAGCAGCTTGTTGTCGGGGTGGTAAACCCTTCTTTTTGCTCTTAACTCTAATGCTTTATTTACACTTTTGATTATTTCCTTGCTGAGGTGTTCTTTTCTTGAATGCCTCAGGTTCAGGTTGTAGCCGGTTCAGCGGCTAGTTCTTTTGGAGAGGGTGGTTTGTGGCCTCTTGGGTAGCTGAGACAGCTGATCTCGATTTTGTGAGGTAGTTCTTTACTTTCTGTATAGACATACATACTCACCAGTGGGTTCGTGTCAGGTTGTTGGCGCCCACTGGTGGCTTCTTGCGATGCTGGGTATGAACTTAAACTGTTGTTTTTGCCTTTTAGTGGTTGTTTACTTGCTTCTGGGAAGGATTTTTGCTAGGTTGCATGTTAGATATTTTAAACCCTAAAAGCATTATTATATGTATATCATGCATAGCATAATTATAAAACAAAGACACTATATTTCCTTAGCGTAAAAAGATTACCTTTTTATATCTATTATATTCACTTTAGAGTTGTGCATACCATGAGTTGTCCCTCGGGGACACTCATGCTCACTAGGGTGTCAATTTAATTGAACCAAACTATTTTCTGCTGCGTATACTTATACTTTTAACTGTGGACTAGCTGATCCACCATGCCGAGGGATACGGCCAATCAACATAACTGCTTTTCTTTCATAATTAATCAACGTTTTTCCCTAAATCTGAGGTCTGGAGTTTTGCCTGAGCGCGTGCAGTTATCCCCTGCACGGCGTGGCATCACGGCACGTGTTTTCTCTTGCTCTGATACGATTTTATCGTTGAGAAAATGCGGGTTGTGACAGTTGGTATCAGAAGGGAGGTTGCTTGACAAATGGTCGGGCAACCTTTCCCCTTGTTTGCATTAGTGATTAGCGTCATATCATACACACACCGATATGTCATCAGCACGTCTTGGCTAAAGCACGAACACTACACTCATGAGCATAAAGAAGTATACGGGGCATATTATGTAGTATGGGATGCATAATATGTGTTTGTATATGGATCCACCATAGGAGGCAACATGTGAGGGTTATGTAGTATGGGATGCATAACCTCACCACATGGATGCGGCTAGCACGTTTTCTTTTTTTCGTTGCATGGGACTGTTATGTAGTATGGGATGCATAACATTTTCATGTGTACGCCGCCCATGGCATGCATTAAGGCCTTTTTTTTAGAATGCATAGCACATCATGCATAGCATAACATTTCATAAGCACAACGTGTTAAGCTAAAGATTTGCAAGATGACATATGTACACACATGGTTTTGAGTCAAAAAGAATACAAATACATGCATTCATGGTTTAGGCACCTGAGTTAGTGTGATGGTGGTGAACCATCTTAGGTTAAGCATAACATCATCATGATAAAACAACTCCCAGAGCAAGTTTTGCAGTTGAAGTTCATATTTAAGTGTGTTTGTCTGTACCGGGTAGTTTTGTTCTAGCTGTTGGGCTAAGTTTCGTCTAAAGCTTGTGCGATTATAGGATGGCGAGACGTCCTGTAACGAGGTCGACCCCCCAATCCGAGGGTGAGACGTCAGGAGCGCAGAGCGAGGCGTTGGTAGAAAACCTGCGGCAGAGTAATGAGACCCTATCGAGGCAGGTGGTGGCTATGCAGGCTCAGATTCAGTCCCTGGTGGCCGTGGTGGCGGGACAGGCCCCGAGAGTTCCGGACCCCGCTGTGGGGGTAGCTGTTCCTGCCCCTCCTGCTCCTCCCGTGCCTTTGGTTGTGGTGCCCCCGGAGATGGCGTTTATATCCCAGTTTCAGCGACTGAGACCCCCTACTTATGATGGGCAAGCAGATTTCATGATTTTGGATGACTGGCTGATTACTATTGAGGAGATGTTCTCTTATTCGGGGATTACGGATGATCAGAGAGTGATGCTTGCTGCCTACCAGCTCAAGGGCTTAGCAAAGAATTGGTGGTTGAGGGAGAAGGAGAGCTTGGTGGCAGGATGCTCTTGGGAGTCATTTAAAGGGATGCTGTTGAGTAAGTTTTTGCCTTCAGTCGAAAGGGACCGGCTGATGAATGACTTTCTCCATTTGAAGCAGAGGAAACTCACGGTCAGTGAGTATGAGATTGAGTTCAGTAAGTTGAGTCGGTTTGCTCCTGGTCTGGTGAGTGTTGAAGCAGACCGAGTTAAGCGATTTCTGGGTGGACTAAGAAGCGACATTCAGCAGTTAGCGAATGCCTATGGTGCAGTCAGTTATGCCAGCGTGGTCGAAGCTGCCTTGAGGGTTGAGGCCATTGAGAATGCCAAGAATAAAGGTCAGCAGTTGTGGAAGGATAAGCGAAAGTCCGGTGGAGGGAAGAGCCCTCAGGAACCCGATGCGGTCTCGAGAAAGAGGAGCAAAGAGGTTTGTAGTTTCTGTGGCCGACCAGGCCACCCCTTTGAGAAGTGTTTCAAAAGGTTTGGAGCGCAGAAGAAGGAACAGGTGCACGCAATTCAGGGTGCTCCCAGAGGAGACTTGGTGTGTGCCTTGTGTGGAAGGAAGGGGCATGAGGCTGCCCGTTGCTGGTCGAGAGATAAAGTCTGTTTTCAGTGTGGGCAGAAGGGTCATCTCAAGACAAAGTGCCCACAGTCCCAGCCTATTCTGCAGCCAGTACCCCTCCAGGCTTTGCCACCGCCTCAGCAATTGGATAGAGGAAAGGGGAAGCTGAATGTGCTTTCGGCAGACGAAGCGCAGACTTCGACCCAGGTTATCTCAGGTTTGATTTCTCCTCAGTCGTTTCGTTATGCTCCCTTTGTGGTTGTGGTTTTCGTTTTAGCATTTGTTTCCTTAGATGCGTGCGCTATTTGTAGGACGATTTAAGGTAAAGAACCGCTGGGCGCGCGTTCTCTTCGATTCAGGCGCTACCCACTCGTTTGTGGCTAGAGCCTTCGTGGAGCGGTTCAGTTTGGGCCTAGATCGTGTTGGTGGTGCCTTTTGCGTTAAGTTCCCCTCCGGTGACTCTGTGGTTACGGACCTGGGTGTCCTTGATTGTCCGATTTTGTTGGGGGATTTTCTAGCCAAGGCAGATCGGAAGGTGATTGACCTGGAGGACTTCGATGTTATCTTGGGCATGGACTGGTTGTCAAGGTACGATGCTGTGATCCAGTGCAAGGGTAAGCGCTTGGACTTCGTCAAGGACAACGGTCAGCCAGGGAGCGTTTATGGGTATTCTCTCCAGGAGTCTCCAGTCATTTCTGCGGTGCGTGCTCGGAAGTTGCTTGATTCTGGTTGTTCTGCCTGTGTGGTCTCTCTGGTCGGGGCTGTTGTTAGAGTGCCGTGTTTGCAAGAGATCCCTGTGGTGTGTGACTTCTCCGATGTGTTTCCTGATGATCTTCCCGGTCTTCCACCCGATCGAGATGTCGAGTTTGCTATAGATTTGGAGCCAGGCACGCGTCCTATTGCCAAGGCGCCGTACCGGATGGCCCCGCGAGAGCTGGAAGAGTTGCTAATTCAGCTGGATGAGATGTTGGCAAAAGGGTTCATTAGGCCGAGTTCTTCACCCTGGGGTGCTCCAGTGCTGTTCGTAAAAAAGAAGGATGGGTCGATGAGGCTATGCATCGACTATAGGGAACTGAACAAGGTTACTATTAAGAACAGGTACCCTTTGCCTCGGATTGACGATCTGTTTGACCAACTGCGTGGTAGTGCCGTGTTTTCCAAGATAGATCTTCGTTCGGGCTATCACCAGTTGAGGATTCGGGAGTCAGATGTTCCGCGGACGGCGTTCCGCTCTCGTCATGGGCATTTTGAGTTTTTAGTTATGTCATTTGGTCTGACTAATGCGCCCTCAGCTTTTATGGATCTGATGAACAGAGTTTTCAAGGACTTCCTGGATAAGTTTGTGATTGTCTTTATAGATGACGTTTTGGTATATTCTAAGAATGCGGAGGAGCATGATCGGCATTTGCGTCTGGTCTTGGCGACTCTGAGAGACCATAAGCTATACGCCAAGCTGAGCAAATGCGAATTTTGGTTACCTCAAGTCTCTTTTCTCGGCCACGTGGTGAATAAGGAGGGAATATCGGTGGACCCAGAAAAGATCGCTGCTGTTATGGAATGGGCGAGGCCTGTTACTCCCAAAGAGATCAGAAGCTTCTTGGGCTTGGCTGGATATTATAGGAGATTTGTAGAGGGATTCTCTACTTTGTCTGCGCCATTGACCAGGTTGACGCAGAAGAATGCAGCCTTCATATGGGATGGCAAGTGTGAGGAGGCTTTTGAGGAATTAAAAAGAAGGTTGTGTTCAGCTCTAGTTTTGTCTTTGCCTACTGAAGATAGTGAGTATGATATATATGTGGACGCGTCACACGTCGGACTGGGCTGCGTTTTGATGCAGGGCGGGAAGGTGATTGCGTACGGGTCGAGGCAGCTAAAGACTCATGAGAGGAATTACCCTACGCATGACCTGGAGTTTGCAGCTGTGATCTATGCGTTGAAATTGTGGAGGCATTTGCTGTATGGTGCACAGTGCAAGATTTTCACGGATCATAAGAGTTTGAAGTATGTCTTCACTCAGAAAGAGTTGAATCTGCGCCAGCGGCGGTGGTTGGAGTACGTGGCCGACTATGATGTTGAAATCCAGTATCATCCGGGTAAGGCGAACGTGGTGGCTGATGCCCTAAGTCGGAAGTCAGGAAAGATTTTCAACCTCTCCGCCGAGCGTCTTGTGGAAGAGTTTCTTTTGATGGACATTTCTGTGGGAAGCTGCGATTCGCAGAGTAGCTTGGCAGTGGCAGAACCTTCGTGGATTGCGCTTACGCGACTGCATCAGAAAGATGATCCCGATCTTTTGCATTTGTACCTTCGAGCTGAGAAAGGTGAATTACCAGATTTCTCTATAGATGATGCGGGTACCTTGAAGTATCGTGGCAGGTTTTGCATTCCCGCAGTTGGGGATATCCGGAATATGGTGTGCAGAGAAGCCCACGGATCTAGTGTTGCCTACCATCCAGGGTCTACCAAAATGTATCATGATTTAAAGCAGATTGCTTGGTGGTATGGGATGAAGAAGGACGTAGCCAGATTTGTCTCTGAGTGCTTCACTTGCAGGCGTGTGAAGGCCGACCATGGGAGGCCTGGTGGCAAGCTAACTCCCTTAGAGATTCCGATGTGGAAGTGGGAGAGTATCTCGATGGATTTCATTACAGGCTTACCGAGATCTCCTAAAGGGCATGATTCGGTTTGGGTGATCGTAGACAGATTGACGAAGAGTGCTCACTTCGTACCATTTAAGATCGATTATCCGATGAGGAAGATAGCCGAGCTGTATTTGGATGAGGTTATTAGATTGCATGGTGTACCCGTGAGTATCATATCGGATCGAGACTCCAGGTTTACGTCTCGTTTTTGGAAGAGCCTTCAAGAAGGGTTGGGTACAGAATTGAGATATTCCACAGCCTATCATCCCCAGACCAATGGTCAGACGGAGCGAGTAAATCAGATTGTGGAAGATATGATCCGATGCTATGTTCTGGAGCACGGAGGAGCGTGGGATGAGCGCTTGCGGCTTATGGAATTTGCGTATAACAACAGTTATCAAGAAAGCTTGCAAATGGCTCCTTTCGAAGCTTTGTATGGGAGGCGCTGCAGGACTCCCTTGTTTTGGGCTGAGGTTGGCGAGAGACCTTTGTTGGGTCCAGAAGCACTCGAGGAAATGGAAACTGCTGTGAAGCTTATTCGGGAAAAGCTTCGGATAGCCCAGGAGAGATATGAGAAAAATGCCAATCGGCGTAGATCGGATTTGGAGTTTTTGGTGGGGGACTCAGTGTTCTTAAAGGTCTCCCCGTTGATCGGAGTCAAGCGTTTTGGCAAAAGCAGGAAGTTGGACCCGAGGTTCGTGGGGCCATTTCCGATTGTTGAGCGGATTGGGATATCAGCTTATAGGCTGGCGTTGCCCGCAAACTTCCCTGGCGTGCATAATGTCTTCCACGTCAGTCAGCTGCGGAAATGTGTATCAAATGGCAGGCAGGTTTTGGATTCTGTGCCTCAGTTGGAGCCGAATCTTTCTTATGTGGAGGTGCCTGTCCGCATTCTGGATTCTCAGGTTCGTGCGCTGCGGAAGAAGTCTATTCCGATGGTTAAAGTTTTATGGAGGAATCAGGATGTAGAAAGCGCGACTTGGGAGTTGGAGTCGGCTATGAGGGAGGCTCACCCTCATCTGTTTCCCTGAGCTTGTGCCTGGTATGTTTTGTTTTATTTAGGATTATATAGCCCTTTCCTGGCTCTTTCTCTCTCCTTCTTCTTAGGAGTGTTGTGAGTAAAGTTTCGAGGCGAAACTTTCTTTTAGGGGGAGTGGCTGTAACGCCCCCGGTTTTTTTTTCTGTGTTTTGTTTGATTTTGGATTGGCGTTACGATGACGCATTTCCGGCCCTTCGCCGTTGTAGAGCGCGGTCCTAGCTCTGTAGGTTCCTTGTGTAGCCTGGTTGTAGCCAGTTGGCAAGTTTCCCCAGCTAGCCAGAGTCTGTTTTGGTGACTCGGTTGGGCCTCTTAGGGAAATGCTTGCGTTTTGGCTTCGGGAGGTGTTAGCCCGAGTGTTCGATCGTCGGATGTTGTTTTCGACCTCGCCGTTGTTTTCGTGGCTTGGTTGTTTAGCTACGGTGCGAGTTTTGGTCGAAATCCGAGATCGTTTGCCTTCGCGTCGTTTCGGCGTTGTTTTGTTAGCTGCAGGTTTGTTAAGTTTGCTGTGCTGTGCGTGGCCTGTTGTGCCTGAGCTTGTAGGCTGGTGCCTTGTATCTTGTCTGCTAGGTGTTAGCAGGTTTCTTTTCTGTGTAAGTTTGGGTGACACGGCCTGGGTCACGCCCGTGACCCAGGGCGTGTCGTGCTCGGGTAGAGCTCCCGTTTCTCCAGTCGACGAATTTTTGGTCGACAGGGTTTTTGTTGGAACACGGCCGTGACACGGGCGTGTCACGGGCGTGTCCTCCTTCGATTCGTCGAGCTGCGCTCGATGGTCGTCAGGCGGTGTTTAGTGAGAACACGGCCCTGTCACGGGCGTGTCGTGTTGAACACGGGCGTGACTTTGGGGCGTGTCTCTCTGTTCGACGATCGGCACTCCACGATCGTCGGGCGGTGTTCGAGTTGGTACACGGCCTGTGACACGGGCGTGTCACAGGGCGTGTCCCTTGCTTCGTCGAGCGGAGATCGACTTTCGTCGAGTGGGTAGGTGCGTGAGTACACGCCCCGTGACACGGGCGTGTCGGGCCGTGTCACGGGCGTGTCTGGGGGGCGTGTCCCGTGTTTTCGTCGAGTAGAGATCGACGTTCGTCGAGTGTGTGAGTACACGCCCCGTGACACGGGCGTGTCGGGCCGTGTCACGGGCGTGTCTTGGGCGTGTTCCGTACCTTTTTTTCCTGAAATCGTCTTTTGTTGCCGTGAACTGTCTTTCCTCCTCATTTTTTCATCGTTCCCGAGTCTGGAGAGCTTCCAGCGGAAGGGTTTTGAGAGGAGGCGGTGGTTGTTTTGGCCGGCGATTTCGGGAGGGTTAGAGCCCGTTTTTCTCGTGTGATAGCTGATTCGGTTTGCTCTCGGCTAGATCTTCCCTTCCATGTAAGTTTTTCTTGATTTAGGGTTCGATTCCAGAAATTTCTAGATATCTGATTTCTTTCTTCCCTCAAGTTTCAGCTTTGAACTTCTTGGTGGCCGATCTTGCCGCCGGAGCCAAACAGTGGTGCTGCTGTTGTTTGTTTTTCGTAGAGGTAGAGGCAAGTGGCCCCTTGCCCTTGCCAAATTTATTTCTAACCCATGATCTGTTTTTATTTCTTGTGCATAAGCCCTGTTCTCCTTGTTTTTCCTCCCTAGGGCAGCAGGTTGAGTTATTTCATCAAGCTTCTAATCAAGTGCTGATCCTTTATTTTCTTTTCTGGAATTTTAATTCAATGTTCTCTTTTGTCGGAGGTTTGGTGTTCTGTGGGTAGCTAGAGTTAGAGTGAGGCTGCGGTAGAGGTGGTTCAGGTTCGGTTGCGATAGTCCCGAGTAGTTAGGACGGAACGGAGGGTTGGGATTAAATTTCCAACTCTCTGCTTGCTCGCAATGAGAGGGCTTAGGCTGCGATTTTTTTAACGAGACTTACGTTTACCCTAAGTGGAAAGCGCGGACAGCGTCGAGTGAGCCGAGCTCACTCAACGCCGTCACTCAGCTTAGGACTTGCGGCTAAGTATTTTTAGGCGTCCGGTGAGTGGAGTTTACTCAACGCTGCGTCGATTGGGCTCGACATTTCTGTCTTGAGTTCTTGTGTACCTTAGGATTGTTAGTGTGACTCTTCCCTTCCTTTAGGGGGTGGTATTGGGTGTTCGGCAAATTTTTGCTTGCCGACTCTTGGGTTGTGGCAAGTGGTGCATGTTTAGTGGCCTCTAAGAGGGGTGGATTTTGATGTGGAGAGCTGTGGCCACGACCTGTTTGCCCTGGTTTGGGTTGGTGTGGGACCCTAAAGCTGCCACTGGCGACCCCTTAGCCCTTTTTTGGATCTGATTCTGGTTATGTATTCAGATCCATCTTTTTTTTTGACCACTGCCACTTACCCACGTATTAGGAATGTTAGACTCTTTTGTGGAGCATGTTGCTTTGTTGCTCTCACTTGGTGTGCTTTGCTGTGCTTTAGACAGTGCTCTTTTCTTACTGTCATGCTCTTTCTTTTGCTTATAGCAGCTTGTTGTCGGGGTGGTAAACCCTTCTTTTTGCTCTTAACTCTAATGCTTTATTTACACTTTTGATTATTTCCTTGCTGAGGTGTTCTTTTCTTGAATGCCTCAGGTTCAGGTTGTAGCCGGTTCAGCGGCTAGTTCTTTTGGAGGGGCTGGTTTGTGGCCTCTTGGGTAGCTGAGACAGCTGATCTCGATTTTGTGAGGTAGTTCTTTACTTTCTGTATAGACATACATACTCACCAGTGGGTTCGTGTCAGGTCGTTGGCGCCCACTGGTGGCTTCTTGCGATGCTGGGTATGAACTTAAACTGTTGTTTTTGCCTTTTAGTGGTTGTTTACTTGCTTCTGGGAAGGATTTTTGCTAGGTTGCATGTTAGATATTTTAAACCCTAAAAGCATTATTATATGTATATCATGCATAGCATAATTATAAAACAAAGACACTATATTTCCTTAGCGTAAAAAGATTACCTTTTTATATCTATTATATTCACTTTAGAGTTGTGCATACCATGAGTTGTCCCTCAGGGACACTCATGCTCACTAGGGTGTCAATTTAATTGAACCAAACTATTTTCTGCTGCGTATACTTATACTTTTAACTGTGGACTAGCTGATCCACCATGCCGAGGGATACGGCCAATCAACATAACTGCTTTTCTTTCATAATTAATCAACGTTTTTCCCTAAATCTGAGGTCTGGAGTTTTGCCTGAGCGCGTGCAGTTATCCCCTGCACGGCGTGGCATCACGGCACGTGTTTTCTCTTGCTCTGATACGATTTTATCGTTGAGAAAATGCGGGTTGTGACACCAAGCCCCTAACTGACCTTGTGTGACCCGGAAGGAGCCTCGGAGTGTGCACGAGGACCATGCCCAACCGTTCACCTGGCACGGAAGGAGCCCCGGGACGTGAACACCGAGGACCAAGCCCAACCGCCCAAAGTCTAACTGTCGACTCCCGTCGGTGTGACGACTGGTGAGCCCGTAGACCTGCCACACTATCCTTAACCCAGGATTACGACACCGCGTGTCGACTCACTCCACATGCAAATACCACATCAACATAACATGGAAGGGGCATCGGAAGTAAGCACGAGGACAGAGTCCAACCATCCATCCATACCTTATCTCAACACAACCAAACAAGTGACGGTCAACACCGCACTTACATCCCTTCACAATACTACCCGTAGGGAGACGACGCTCTAAGTACTGGACTACTAGACTCATTTTATTAATCAAACATGCTCATGGCTATAATCTATTCATCTATATGACTTTACAAATGATGACAACGTATTATAAAAATGATGCGCATATAAAGATCTATCGCACTTTCCATTTGATAATGTCATAATATAAACATGAAGTGCATAATTATCAATCTTTCAATTCCTACCAATTCAATTCGTTTAAATAAGATTGCTTCACAATTTGATAATATGAAATCTGATTAATAAGCTACATCAATCATGCAACAAATGATTAATCATAAGGGTTCATCCAAGCCAAGTATCCTGCAATATTAATTCCACCGAATCCAAATCCATCTTCCATTAAAGCCCAGAATTTAGGTGCAGGTTGAATCTGGACAACAACGTTCGACCGAAGATTCCCGAAGCTACAGGAATCTGGTGAAGGCGTGTAACCCCATGATGGAAAGGTCTTTCCTTGGTCTACAACTCTCGTATTCAGACCTCAACCCAGATTTGATATTTTCCTATTTGAAATTGGACTTGGAGTCCGCTGCGTTCAGAACACAGTTTCTGCATGCAGGATTTATTGAACACCATTTTCGTTTAGACTTTTCTGTGGGTACAGACTTCTCCAGAAGTCGTGCAACCATTCGTTGGAAAGGTATTTTCAAGGGCTTCAACTTTTGTGTTTAGCCTAAAGCCCATATCTGGCCATATCACACTTAACAATGGCTACGAAGTTCGTTGCGCGCAGAATACAGATTTTGCACGCATCTTAAGGCGGAATGAACGGCATCGGTTCATCTTCCTCCTCAAGGTGATCTTCCCAAAACATTCCAAAAAACCTCCCCCCTTATTCAACCTCATGATGCCAATACCCTTCACGAAACCACACTTATCATCACATTGAAGAAAGGCGTGGTTGAAGAGATCTAAAACCTAAGACACAAGTCTTAGCATGGCCTTTCCTAGAAAACTCCTCCTCACCATCAAGACTCTCTTGAGTCGATGTCTCGCCTAGGAAAATATCTATAAATCTAGAACCAAGGGAGAGGGTAGGAAACTCACACCGGTTCCAGCGGTACCACCATTTCCGGCCATGGATCGTGTAGTTCTCCTCGGTGGCATCTTCTCTTTCACGGCGGCGGCGGATCTCCTCCGGTAGAACTTGCTCCAACAGTTTTCCCTCTCACCAGGAGTTCTCACAGGAAGTAGGGAATGAAATAAGCATGAAAATGGCTAAGATTTTCTCTTCCCCTTATATATAAAAAGTGACACTGGTAGGGACACACCCGTGTCCATACCCGAGTCTTGCTTAGGCGAAACGACAACGACGGTTTCCGTGTCGGTTCAATACTTGACACGGGTAGGGACAAGCCCGTGTCCCGACCCGTGTCCACATGACACAGCCATGTTCCTGGCTATGTAATTGGACGTGTCCTTCTCGGGTTGCATCTCGAGAAACTCAACTCGACATACACGGAACACGGGTAGAGACACGCCCGTGTCTCTACCCGTGTCATATAATTCATCGATCTCGACACGGAGTTCGTCGATCTCGACACGCCTCGTCGAGTCCAACTCGACACACATGGGTAGGGACACGCCCGTGTCTCTACCCATGTCACATGGTGTCGACACAGCTCTTCAGTCTCGACACGCCCTGTCGAGTGTAACTCAACACACACGGGTAGGGACACGCCCGTGTCGCTACCCGTGTCACATGATGTCGACACAGCTCGCCGATCTCGACATGCCTCGTCGAGTTCAGCTCGACGCACACGTGCACACGGGTAGGGACACACTCGTGTCCCTTCACAACACTGATTTCTCTACTCCTCCACAAGTGCAGTCCAATTCCCTGCACGTCCCAGGACTCGAGTCAACTCTCCTGACTCAAAAACACACACTAGGAGCCTAGAGCGATTCGGGACGTTACAAATCCTATAAACAAAATAAAAGATTTCGTCCCCGAAATCAGGCTTAGGCTATGGGGAGAAAAGCATAACCGAAAATTAACATATGCTTTTAAATAAAATTACCTTGAGCAAACAACACCGGGTAGCGTTGCTGCATCAAATCCAATGGCTCCCATGTGTACTCCTCCTTCCCATGATTAGACCATAGCACCTTCACCAAGGGTACACTTTTGCGGTGCAAAGTTCTTGTCTCGCTGTCAACAATCCGCACGGCACTAGTCGCACAGACCTATCTGACGCCACTGCACCATCAGTAGTGGGAATATATTGGTCGGGCCGCAACAGTTCTTTTCGACGCGACGACATATGGAACACGTCATGGAGATTCTCTAGTTCTGGTGGCAACTCCAACCGATAGGCCAACGGGCCAATCCTTTCTAGTATAGTATAAGGCCCAACATACCTTGGGCTGAGCTTTTTCACTCCATGCACCCGCGACACTCCATGCATCGGCCGAATCTTGAGGAACACTTTATCACCCACTTGGAACTCCACCATCCGGTGCTTTTTATTGTAATATTTCGCCTGTCGACTTTGAGCCTCCAACATGCGATCTCGTATAAATCTGACCGCCGCATCATTATCATCTATATATTCATTTCCCAATGCCTTCGGATCTTCATCCTGAACCCAAGACAAGGGGGTCCTGCACCTTATTTCATAAAGGGCTTCATGGGGCGCCATACCGATGTTCGCCTGATGGCTATTATTGTAGGAAAATTCCACCAGGGGCAAGATCCTTTCCCACGGCTCTCCTCTATCCAACACACATAATCTCAGCAGATCCTCCAATGTCCAAATGGTGCTTTCAGACTGCCCGTCCATCTGAGGATGAAATGCGGTGCTGAAGGTAAGGCGTGAGCCCAAATATGCCTGTACCGCCTTCCAATCCTTGGAAGTAAACCGACCATCCCGATCCGAAACAATTGTCTTGGGCACTCCATTATACCGTATGAATTGCTCCACAAAAAGGCGTACCAAAACATCCACGTGTGCCTCCTTCTTCATTGGAATGAACCGGGCCACCTTTGTCCAACAATAACCCACACTGAATCATTCCCGGAGCGGGAACGAGGTAGCCCATGGACAAAGTCCATGGAGATATCCTCGAACTTCCATTTGGGGATGGGCAACGACTGCAACAAACCACCGGGACTCCTTCATTCAGCCTTCACTCTTTGACAAGCTTTGCAACGTGTAACATAGAAACGAACATCCTTCTTCATTCCTGGCCAACACATGGTCTTCCGTAAGCTGGCGTACATCTTGGCAATACCCGGGTGTACAGAATATTGAGAGGAATATGCCTCTCTCAAGATATCCTCCTGGATTTTGCCGCCCTTGGGTATATGGAGCCGGCCACGAAAATAAATGAGGCCATCTTTTAGTGTGTACTCATCGGTGGTCCCATCTTCAATTGCCTTAATTGTCGGGGCCAAGGCCGCATCCATTCCTTGCTCCACCCGAATCCGGTCCCAGATATCACAAACTATGCTCATGTTGGCCAAATACTTCACATACTCTGCCGAAGGAGCCTTGAATACTAGAGTAATTTCCATCTCCTCGATCATCCGAGCCAACTCCATACTCATCAACCGAGACTCTGGGCTAGAGCCTGACACTTTTCTACTCAAGGCATCGGCTACCGAGTTCACTTTCCCGGGGTGGTAGTTCATGGTGAACTCATAGTCGCATAGAAATTCCAACCATTGTCGTTGTCTCAGGTTCAACTCCTTCTGAGTGTGGACATACTTCAAGTTTTTGTGATCTGAAAAGATCTCGCAATGGACGCCATATAGATAATGCCTCCAGACCTTCAAAGCGAAAAACCACTGCTCCCAACTCCAAATCATGGACCGGGTAATTAATTTCATGTTTCTTTAACTGTCTTGAAGCATATGCGATCACGTGCCCGTGCTGCATCAGTACCGCTCCCATCCCTTGATACGATGCGTCAGTGTAAACCTGAAATCCTTCCTTCCTAGATGGAAGTGGAAGGATGGGGCGGAGTTAAGTCTATCCTTCAACTCTTGGAACGCAGCTTCACATTGTGGTGTCCACTCAAATGGCACACCCTTCTTCGTCAAGGAGGTAAGAGGAAGGGCAATCTTGGAAAATCCTTTCACGAACTTGCGGTAGTACCCGGCAAGTCCAAGTAAACTCCTCACATCGGCCGCCGACTTCAAAGGCGACCACTCCTTCACGGCTCGCACCATTGCTGGATCCACTGCTAATCCTGCCCCACTGATCACATGCCCTAAGAAAGCGACATCCTTAAGCCAGAATTCACACTTGCTAAACTTGGCGTACAAGACGTGCTCCTTCAATTTCTTCAAAACCAGGGTAGGTGCTCGACATGCTCCTCCACCGTCTTTGAGTAGACCAAGATGTCATCGATGAAAACAATGACGAAGATGTCCAAATACTGTTCAAACACCTTGTTCATCAGGCTCATGAAGGCCGAAGGGGCATTTGTGAGCTCAAACGGCATTACTGTGAACTCATACAAACCATATCTTCAACTGAAGGCTGTTTTCCGAATGTCCCCTTCTTGTATCCTCAACTGATAGTAACCAGAGCGCAAATCCAATTTAGAAAACCAATGTGCTCCTACTAATTTATCGAACAACTCGTCGATCCGAGGTAGCGGATAAGTATTCTGCACCGTCAACCGATTGAGTTCCAGATAATCTATGCACAATCACAGGGTTCCATCCTTCTTCTTCACGAACAGCACAGGGGCTCCCCAGGGTGATGAACTAGGGCGAACGATCCCTGACTCCACCAGTTCTTGCAATTGAACTCTAAACTCCGCAAGTTCTTTTGGGGCCATTCTGTACGGAGCCTTGGATACAGGCTTAACACCTGGTACTAGATTGATCTGGAAGTCAACCTCTCTATGCGGGGGCAATCCTGGCAGCTTCTCAGTAAATACCTCGGGAAAATCCCGCACTACCCGGACATCCTTCACTTCTAATGCTTCTTCCTTCAACTCAAACCAGACCATGAAGACCTCGCCCCCCTTCATATGGGCTTTTACAGCCTAAACAGAAGACAATATCATACGCGGCGCGAAGCCAATACCTTGGAAGATGACGTCGGAATCTCCATGTCTCAAATAGATCCGCTTCTCTGCGCAGTCGATCCTCGCGAAGTGCCAGTCCAGCCATGCCATGCCCAAAATGATGTCGAACTCCGGCATTCTCAGAACCGTGGTCGGCGTATCAAAGGCCTTCCCATCAATAAATAACTCCAACTCGCACTTGGCGGTTGCGATCATCTCCGAGCCATCCGGAGGGCGTACACGTCGGGCTATGCCAGTGAAGTACTGTACACCGTCCATGTCTTTTATAAAATCCTCGGACACAAAGGAGTGTGAGGCACCGGTATTGAACAGCGCATAGGCCGTCTTCCCGCCAATAATCACGGTGCCACCAACAACCAAAACTTATTGCTAGGTGTCTAGTAAGTCTTAATCAATTCAGGTTAGACCATGAAAATATGTTAATTAATTAAATCGTACCTGCAATCACATCTTGTGGGTTCCGTTCCAGCGACATGTCAAGCGCGTACACCTGATCCCTAGCAGGGTCGGGGTTACCCCTTGGCGGTCCTCGTCCTCGACCACGTATATATCCTCGTCCTCATGGGGCTGCTGGAGGGAGAGCAGGATGGACGTTCCCAAATAACTGTGGGCAGTAATGTCGGATGTGGCCCGGCTGGTTGTATTCGAAGCACAGCAGACCACAACGCCCTTCAAGTCGTTGAAATTGCAGAGGCTATGGTGGTGGAGGCAACGCAGGCGGCTGCGGAACCGGATGCTCCACCCTATAGTTTCGGTGGACACGCCCCCCACCTCTTTGATAACCTCTTCCTCCTCTGAGTCCCGCCTCCTTCTATTGCTTGGGCCGGCTTCCATCACGTCCTCCGCAGGCCTCTTACTACATCCCAGGTGGTCCGCCTCCAATCTTTTTGCCATGTCAATGATCTCCACCAAGCTACCATCCGCTATAAACAAAAGGGACTGCCTTAGGGGATCTCGCAGGCCTTTGTAGAAACGCTTGGCATAACCTCTATCATCCAACTCATAAGAATCCGCAAACCTTGCGAGATGCTGGAATTCCCGCTGGTATTCCGTAACCGACTTTGATCCCTGCTTTAGTAGAAGGAACCTCTGCTCAAGCTCATCTCGGGCCGATGTAGGGATAAAGTGCTCCAAGAAAACACCCGAGAATTCACTCCAACTTATCTCTGTGCATATCCGGCCTTGGAAGGTAGATCCCATGAGGGACTTCCACCACCTCTTAGCATGTAAGTCCCAGACGGACACCGCCAATGTCACTGCCATATTGGCCGGGCAACGGATACCAGCCAACAACTCCTGTATCGTGTCTAGCCATTCCTCTATACGTACGCTGACTCTGTCCCAAGGTAGGCGGAGGGGAGAGAGCCCGGAAGGTGCTCATCCAGTTGGAGCTCGGGTCCTGTTGTTGCACTGGGGGCTACTGCGCCCTAAAAGCATCAAGAATGGCGGTGAGCGTCTGCCCCAACTCAGACTGTTGGAACTTAGTGGGTATGGGAGGGGTAGGAGTACCCCCCATCGGCTCAACATGCAGTGGAACCTACACATACACGACAAATTTGTGGTCAGGTTGGCTAAACTTAAGGTCAAAGTTGGACAAACTTAATGTGAATTATATATGGGCACACCACTGCTTCCGCTAAGTCAGTTTGTCCCCAAACTGACTAACCAAATGGGGGTGGCACCATTGTTGAATGACTTCTTAGTTGAGGATCGTGGAAACCTGATACCATTTGCTAGGACCCCCCCCCCCCCTCCCCTCCCGGATACCAAAACACGGCACGAAGGGGGAGTCTTATGCCCGGAACAGCCACCTTGCGGTAGCATTAGCACACGGGCTAACCTGTACCACAAGACCCCCATTCCGCCGGCTACAACAATATCAATATATCATGCCAACCCAACCAAATATAATAAGCAAGAGAAGTCAAATCCATACTAAGTATATAATGTCCAAACACATCAATAAATAGAAGCTAAAACATTCTTCTACAATATATCAGAGTACAGCTAAACATTGCCCAAACGGGCTACATCAGAGTATCAAATACTAACATCAGTAACCGACGGTATCGACGGCACCTCACTTCAAGCCCTATCGTCCTGGCCTGGCTGTTCTGCTGCGTAGTCTGCGGCTGCTCTACCTGCGGCGTGACCTCATAAAAAGGAAGACGTAGCAACCGTTAGTCGAAACGACTAAGTGGTTTCACATCCGCTCCCCGGCGACTCCTCGGCACCGGGTGGAGAGAAGGAACAAGGGTATATATATGTAAGCAAGTAAAGGAAGTACAAGCAGGTGGCAATAGTGTAAGAGTACAGTATCATAATCAGCATTTAATTAAGAGCTACTCTAAACTAGCAAGTATAAGTAACAGCAGGAAAGTAACTTAACTTATAAGAATGCTCATACAAACTTATAAGTTAAGGGTCGGGTTACATAAAGTAACTCATCGTATAAGAGTGCCCATACAAACTTATACGATGAGGTTCTTGTTGTGCAATGTTATGAAATGCTATGAATGCTATGCAATGACTCACCCATGACCACACATGCATTTGCTATGTCGACACAGACTATAGTTCCCACTTTTCGTGCAGGTAGCTAACCTCTCAGGCATCAGCCATCGTGGCCAGGCGATGACAGTAGAACGGGCACTTCTACTACTATGCTCGTATCCACACTACTTCACCTAGGCCTTCATACGCCTCAACGCTAAGAACACAACAGCGGAGCCCATGCATACTATGGCCCAGCGGGAGCCTCGGGTATATATGCACCGAGGACCAAGCCCCGAACTGACCTTGTGTGACCCGGAAGGAGCCTCGGAGTGTGCACGAGGACCATGTCTAACCATTCACCTGGCACGGAAGGAGACCCGGGACGTGAACACCGAGGACCAAGCCCAACCGCCCAAAGTCTAACTGTCGACTCCCGTCGGTGTGACGACTGGCGCGCCCGTAGACCTGCCACACTATCCTTAACCCAGGATTACGACACCGCGTGTCGACTCACTCCACATGCAAATACCACATCAACATAACATAGAAGGGGCCTCGAAAGTAAGCACGAGGACACAGTCCAACCATCCATCCATACCCTATCTCAACACAACCAAACAAGTGACGGTCAACACCGCACTTACATCCCTTCACAATACTACCCGTAGGGAGACGACGCTCTAAGTATTGGACTACTAGACTCATTTCATTAATCAAACATGCTCATGGCTATAATCTATTCATCTATATGACTTTCCAAATGATGATAACGTATTATAAACATGATGCGCATATAAAGATCTATCGCACTTTCCATTTGATAATGTCATACTATAAACATGAAGTGCACAATTATCAATCTTTCAATTCCTACCAATTCAATTTGTTTAAATAAGATTGCTTCGCAATTTGATAATATGAAATCTGATTAATAAGCTACATCAATCATTCAACAAATGATTAATCATAAGGGTTCATCCAAGCCAAGTATCCTGCAATATTAATTCCACCGAATCCAAATCCATCTTCCATTAAAGCCCAGAATTTAGGTGCAGGTTGAATCTGGACAGCAACTTCGACCGGAGATTCCTGAAGCTACAGGAATCCGGTGAAGACGTGTAACCCCACGATGCAAAGGTCTTTCCGTGGTCTACAACTCTCGTATTCAGACCTCAACTCAGAATTGAAATTATCCTATTTGAAATCGGACGTGGCGTCCGCTGCGTACAGAACACAGTTTCTGCATGCAGGATTTATTGAACACCATTTTTGTTTAGACTTTCCTGTGGCTACAGACTTAGCCAAAAGTCGTGCAACCATTCGTTGGAAAGGTATGTTCAAGGGCTTCAACTTTCGTGTTTAGCAGAAAGCCCAGATCTGTCCATATCACACTTAAAAATGGCTATGAAGTTCACTGCGCGCAGAATACAGATTCTGCACGCATCTTAAGGCGGAATGAACGACATCTGTTCATCTTCCTCCTCATGGCGATCTTCCCAAAACATTCCAAAAAACCTCCCCCCTTATTCAACCTCATGAGGCCAATACCCTTCACAAAACCATCCCTTATCATCACATTGAAGAAAGGCATGGTTGAAGAGATGTAAAACCTAAGACACAAGTCTTAACATGGCCTTTCCTAGAAAACTCCTCCTCACCATCCAGACTCTTTTGAGTCGATGTCTCACCTAGGAAAATATCTATAGATCTAGCACCAAGGGAGAGGGTAGGAAAATCACATCGGTTCCAGCGGTACCACCATTTCCGGCCATGGATCGTGTAGTTCTCCTCGGTGGCATCTTCTCTTTCACGGCGGCAGCGGATATCCTCCAGTAGAACTTGCTCCAGCAGTTTTCCCTCTCACCAGGAGTTCTCACAGGAAGTAGGGAATGAAATAATCATGAAAACGGCTAAGATTTTCTCTTCCCCTTATATATAAAAAGTGACACGGGTAGGGACACGCCCGTGTCCATACCCGTGTCCTGCTTGGGCGAAACAGCAACGACGGTTTCCGTGTCGGTTCAATACTTGACATGGGTAGGGACACGCCCGTGTCCCGACCCGTGTCCACATGACACGGCCATGTTCCTGGTCGTGTCCTTGGCCGTGTCCTTCTCGGGTTGCATCTCGACAAACTCAACTCGACATACACGGAACACGGGTAGAGACACGCCCGTGTCTCTACCCGCGTCATATAATTCATCGATATCAACACGGAGTTCGTCGATATCGACACGCCTCGTCGAGTCCAACTCGACACACACGGGTAGGGACACACCCGTGTCTCTACCCGTGTCACATGGTGAAGACACAGCTCGTCAGTCTCAACACGCCTTGTCGAGTGTAACTCGACACACACGGGTAGGGACACGCCCGTGTCGCTACCCGTGTCACATGATGTCGACACAGCTCGCCGATCTCGACATGCCTCGTCGAGTTCAGCTCGATGCACACACATACACGGGTAGGGACACGCCCGTGTCTCTACCCGTGTCCCTTCACAGCACTGATTTCTCTACTCCTCCACAAGTGCAGTCCAATTCCATGCACGTCCCAGGACTCGAGTCAACCCTCCTGACTCAAAAACACACACTAGTGGCCTAGAGCGATTCGGGACGTTACAGTGAAGGCCTACATCACGCACGGACTTGACTAACCATGTACCCATGCTTCGAGAGTAGCTAGGGACAAGTTCTTACCCACCAAGAAAGACAACCCTTCCTCCCAACTCGAGCAATACGAGGCTATTGAACTCCCACACACAATCCTACACCACCGTTTGATTCACAACCGGATTCACAACTAGAGTACCGTAAACAAAATCAACGCTAATAGAAAAATAAAAACTATAAGCATATAAAGAATTTTAATCTACACAGACTCTAAATGATCATGAGTGCACGCCTAGGAACACTCTTTGAGTCAACATTTTACTCCATCACGCAATCCTAAACCAACACAGCATTCTTTATTCTATGCACAAGTGATAAACAAGCTCGGAGCGTGCAAGCGCTTAAGTACACGTTCTCAAGTGGGTGTTGTGAAGTGCAAAGTAAACGAAAATGATATAACAATAAAAGTTTCTAGTACGCAAATGGAATGTGCACGTGAGCGGATCAATACTAGAATCTCCCCCCACCAGACTTAATCAATGCAAACTATCATAAGATTTGCAATAAAAATAATGAAATATAAGTCGGGGGAGAAGATACCACATGCTCAGCCAATGAGCATACTAGAAGATTGGCATTAAAGCATGAAACCGAACCTGCAAAAATATTCAGTTCCTCCACCGTGCCAAAGAAAGGCCACCTACAAAATAGCTTAAACAACAAAAAAAGTATACCAAGCCATAACAAATATAAGCTAAGCATTACGCGCGAGTTAGTACTAAACACAATCTCACATCACATATATCAAATGAAACTAAACACAATAGCATAAGAAAGACAGACAATGCAATTAAAAAAAGCTAAAAACCACCCTGAGGACAATGCCCAAGCTGAATAGAGTAGTGTAAACAAACAGTCAAAATAACCAAAATACAAAAATGAAGCACAAACTACAAATAATCCCAATCGAGAAGAGCAGCAGCAATCACTCTGGTGGATCCGAAAAAGGCGGAGGCAGAGGCAGAGTACGGGCACAAGAAGTAGAAGCTCGAGCAGGGGCAGCAGGGGGCACCTGAAGAAAGTCAACAATGCGCATCGTCATGTCATACTGCTCGCGCTACAGCTCCTCCATCTGCATATACCGTGCGTAGAAGTCGGGATAATCCTCCGCGATACTGGTATGATGCAAGGCATGGGCAGAAGAAGGAGATGGGCCCAATGGCATAGTATGGGCAGGAACAGCATAGTCTGACCGGCGGGACTCCGAAGAGGATCCCATATCTGCGGAAGAAGCCCTAGCTGGTTGCTCACACTCCACAGTATGAATGACGTAGCTCCACAAACTGCTAGAAGAAATACGACGCACCAATCTGAAGGCGGTCATCATGGTTGCAGAAATAAAATCGCCACGGGAAACTAGAGTCATGGCATGCAAAGTGTCAAAAACTCCTAATTCGTTGGCGATTGGAGTAATATAATGCGAACCATCGATGGCCTTCAGAGGCACGTACGTGGCCTAGTGAAGGAAGTAATCCGCAAGACTGCGGCCTAGGTGGAGAGGAACCCCATGATGTATGCTGTAAAGGTAGAGCAGATCCGACCACCCTGCTATGTTCTGACTCATCGAGCGGGCGTTGATGCTGTGACCGATCAAATGCTGAACATAGCGGAGCGCAAGAGAAATTATCTGGGATGACTTGGCAGAATGTGCTTCGTACTGCTGTGGCAATCAGGTGATCTCCTGCCAGAGTGCGTAGGGAGAAGCGCCGGTTAGGACTCAAAGGGTCGGGCTAGAACGTCTGATTCCATGAGTTCTTCAACTACATATATCCCCGCATAGACGGCAAGCATGCCCACACTACATATGTACTTGCGCAAGTTCATCTGAAATGCCACTGCAATGGACTCACCGGTGGCTGTGTCACGGTATTCCAAAATGCGGAAGGTGGAGAGGAATTCGAGCGTGAGTTCGCGGAATCCTATCTCCACAGTGGAGAAGTGCTGAAGTTATGAACCCACGTCGAGTAATCGATTCACCTCTAGGTTTAGACCGACGACTGCATGCTCCCTCTCCGAAACGAAACAAAAATCCAAAAAGGGTTTTTGGACCAAGCGTTCATACCTAGTGACCATTTTAGGTCTCCCAAAACAGAGCATCCGCTCTGCATCTTCAGCGTTCAACGGAGCAATCGGAGCATCTTCTGGCTCCACCGGAACCAAAGCTCACGAAGAAGAGGAAGAGGCACCACCGAAGCTATGCAACTTGCTAATCACCTTATTGTAACCCATGGAGATGATGAGGAGAGAAAGTGGAGGAGAAAGAGAGGAGGAATGGGTCAAGATGTGGAATAGGAGGATGAGATATCGCCGGAGCAGAAGGAGGCGAAGCGAACGATTGCGGGAGACGCACGAGGATTAGGGCCAGCGTGCATCAAAAACACTCAGCCTGCATTTTTATAAATAAAAACGCACAGTCGTGCGTTTTCCCAAACCGTGTGTGTTGCAAAAACAGCCCGATTTGTGTCATTTTCTCTGGGAAGTCTCGTCCTGCCACAACAGAGAGAAAAACAAAAACAAATGGAACAAATAACCTCCTGAGCGACTAGGCAATCTTCCCAAATTAGGCGCAAGCGTGCAAAAATCTCGCAAGTAAGCATTAAAGCAAAAAATAAATAAAACGACAAGCAAAGCTATTTTTAAAACAGAAAAACAAAAAAAACTAACTAACTAATCCTACTCCTAGATAAGTACTGTGTTATTGTCATCCCAGTACGACTTATTCAACTAAGGAACTGGTTCTAGCTAATGGGTCTATGAAATAAAAATGCATAGGTAACTGTTCCAATATCCGTTTCGGTAGCGGGTACCGATACGGCGATAAAATAGTCACCCCTCTACCGAAATAATAATACATGCCCAACACAGGTAGAGGAAATAGAAAATAAGAAGAGGAGGAGCGTTGGTGCTCGCTCATCGTATCACAAAATAAATCCTTGCCTAGTAAGGTGTCGTCAACCACAGATGTGTAGAAAGCGATGGCAACAGCATAAACACCAGGCTCATCATCATCCCAACGTACCCGTGGAGACTCAACCTACACAGGCTCAGATAGAGAAGGGCGATCAGTAGTAAAAGAGACGAAGAACTAAAATAATCAGAAAAAGGGAGAGTGATCCCGGTATCACTCTCAGCGAGATCTAAGCAGCGATCATCGTCGGTATCATACGAGTCGTACCGTGGGGAATCCAAGAACTCGAGGTCCACGATGGTAAGGGGAACGGCCTCATCCAATAAGGAAGTGCAAACCTCCGCATCGGAAAGAGAATATTCCTCATCCCACCGGGGTGCGTAAAAGTGCTCCGGCGATCCACATTCTCCATCGGAGATAGAAGAATCCTCATCCCACTTTGGCGCAACCTCAGGCACCAAATCATCCAAAAATACGGCATCAGCCGACTCACAAGAAAAAGGAGTAGCAAACTCAGGCAAAAATTGCGTTGGGGTGGAACTACTCTCAAAATCAAGCATAGAATGAGAAGGCCCCATCGCAAAATCAGTCGCAGACATAATCTCGTCGACAGGAATAATCTCTGTGTCCCATACAAAGCGCCCATGAATTCATGATCCTCTTTTTGCTGGCTACCACAAGAGTGATCGTCGTCACTCAAGGGAAGCTCGTAAAAAGGGAGCGAGGGACCCATGAAGGATCTGCATGCAGCTAGAGATTCTTCTGTAATCTCAACAAGTAAAGAACAAGCAAGTTGAGCTATGTCAGTGTATGGGCCAGGCAACACCTTGGTAGGCCTGTCCACAACAGTCTTCCACGAATGGGAGGCTGTTCCACGCACGTCCTCAAAGGGGGAAGGCTCACACAAGTGAGGGCAATCCTTCAACATGTGGTCTACACCTTGACATAACAAACATGTAATGCAATGCTCGGCTTTCATATCAGCCATGGCATCGATGCATCGGCGCAAAGCGTCATAAAGACAGCACTTGGCAATAGAATACATTGTGAACAAAAATAATCGCCAAAAAAGTGCTACACAGCTAGAATAAAAATAGCACGGATCTGTTATCTAAATCATAAATCTATAAAGGGCAAAAGAAAAATAAGCAACAAATTTTAAAACTAAAGCAAAGAAGAAAGATGCAATGTACAAATTGAAAAGAGCTTCTATCTCTTATCTCCCTCTCAAAAAACTCACATGACTGTGTTCCCCGACAATGGCGCCAAAGACTTGATGCACTCTCGGCAAGTATACCGGTCGTACAAGTAATATAAAATGGGTGAATTTCCCCAAGTATCGATCTCTTCAAAGAACACAGTAAGGTGGAGTTAATTTCGAGGAGGACTTGAGATTGAAGTCCTTTTGTCGGAGTTAATTAAGGGGGATTTTGATGGTAGAGGAAACAGAAAATAAAACACTAACAGCTACTCTTATGCAACACCACTATGTGATGCTTCGCCAGGCGAGATGGAAGACTACACGGGCTGCTATGCACCAAATCGCTAGGCGGATGGACGAGTAGGCTTGCGGATGAGGTGGTTAGAATGGCAGAATGAGGGTCGAGGGCTCCTCTTCGCTACGCATGCCACTAGCAATTGCTAGTGCGGCAAAACTGGATGTGATGGCGGATGGAAATAAAGGCGCACCTCAAGCAAATAATATAAATATAAAATCACATAGACATGATTGTGTACAAACATTTTACAAACTAAATGTTGGGTACATTGGAATATATGTACCTGATTTGAAGAAGCCTCACCCTACTTAATGATATACATCATGGTGTATTTGATGTGTTTTTGAGTTGATGTGTGCAGATTAACTAATTGCAGGGAAAGCTGAAAAGTTTCTAAGTCCATGTGTCGACACCCAGAAGAAAAGTGTCGACACTTAAGAAGGCTTGTGTAGACACCTAGAGAAGCAGTGTCGACAATTGTAGTAATTGTGTCAACATCAGGAATGTAGAGTCGACAACAGAAGGAAAGTGTCGACACATACAGGAAAGGCCGACACTCAAAGAAGAAATGTTTACATAATCAGTGTCGACACTTAGAAGCAGTGTCGACACCCAGACGAACTTTGTCGACATCAAAAGTGTCGACACTAGGAGGATGTGTCGACACTCAGCAAAATTTCAACAAAGTTCAAGTACAAGTGTCGACACTAGGAGGCTGTGTCGACACTCAGCAAATTTCAACAAAGTCTAAGTACAAGTGTCGACACAAAGGAGTTGTGTCGACACTCAGCCAAAGTCTCAACATAAGAAGAATGTGTCGACACAAAGGAGATGTGTCGACACTCAGCCAAAGTCTCAACACATGAAGAATGTGTCGACACAAAGGAGATGTGTCGACACTCAGTAAAAAGTATCAACACAGAAGGCATGTGTCGACACCAAGGAAATATGTCGACACTTAGCAAGTATCAACACAAGAAGATGTGTCGACACAAAGCAGTTGTGTCGACACTTAGCAAAAATCAACTAAGTATCAAAGAAGAAGGACTTGTGTCGACACACAGGATCAGTGTCGACACATTCTGAAGAAGCAGTGTCGCAAAGTAATTTCTACAACACAAGGAGTTGTGTCGACACCATGAAGGCTAGTGTCGACACTTAGTTTACTTGTGTCGACACTTAGTCTATCAGTGTCGACACTTAAAGACTGACTGTCTCGACACTTTCAGACAATTACAGAAAATTCAAGAAGTGACTGGATGACTTGACAGCTGTCATTCCAGTCGGTCTACTGCAACTGTCAGAGCTGTCAGAAAGTTGTTAGAAACCGGAACAGTCGGTTACCTTGGAGAAAGTCTATATAAAGACCCTTCTCCTTCGATAGGATAAATGAATTGAAGAAGAGCAATGAATCATTGAAGTACTACACAACAAGAAGAAGACTTTTAAGTGAAGATCTAAGAAGTTGGAGAGAGAGCTCCTTCCAAGAAGACAGCTGTTGAACCAGGCTGTGAAGAAAAGTTTCAGATTGAGATCTCATTCTTAAGTCAGCAGTGATTGAAGATCATCTGCATAGAGAATCAACCCTACTGTGTTCTAATTCAAGAAGCTTTGAAGAAAGCCAAGGGAGGTTGATCTCAGCAAAGTTCTTTCAAGAACTCTTCAAGAAACCAGACAACTCTTCTCTCTCAATCAGAGTTATGGGTATATACTTTATAATTTTTATTTTCTGTAGGATCCTTAGGGATCTGAGTTGTAAGCTTATAATTATAAAGGGTGAGTGGTAGGGCTTGTGTGCCTGAGTGTATGAGATCCATTTCTCTGAGTGTAGGCCTTGTTGAAGGCTGAGTGTAGGCCTTGTTGAAGGCTGAGTGTAGGTCTTGGTGAAGACTGAGTGGTAGGGCTTTGAGCCTGAGTTGTAGGAGTGGGATCACTCTGAATTGTAGGAACCTATTTGGGGTTCTGAGATGTAAGATCTGAGGATCTGAGGAGTAGTGAAGAAGTTTGGCTGAATCTAGTACACTACTAGATAGGCGAAGGGGGAAGTGGATGTACCCAGACCTTGGGGAACCACTATAAAAACTGTGTGTACTCTGTGTGTGTGACCGATTCTGTGTTTGCTGTTTAAAGTTCTGTGAATTCTGTGATTAATTCTGCCTAAAAGTTTAAAAAGATTAAGGTCACCTATTCACCCCCCCCCCCCCCCCCTCTAGGTGATTAGGTACAATTTCTTTCAAGTGGTATCAAAGCGAGGTTACTCAAAAAGGACATAACAGTCTGAGTAAAGATCCTGTTGGCAGATTCAGTATAATCAAAAAACAAGAAAATGAGTTCAACTGAGAATCACAAAGAGCTAGGATCCATGAAGTTGCCAATCTGTAGAAAGGAGATTTTTGGCATTTGGAAAGAAAGGGTTAGACTATTTATGAAAGCCTCTGACCCTAGAATCTATATCACAGTCAAAGAAGGGCCATATGTGCCAATGAAAGTATCTGTCCTGGATGCAAATCAGAGAACTCCTAAGGACTATTTAGAGATGACTAAAGATGAGATTATTCTGGTCACTATGGACAAGAGGGCTTAGAATATTATTGTAAGTGCAATAGATGATGCCACATTTCAGAATTTGATACACTGTAAAACATCAAAGAAAATGTGGGACACACTGATAGTCTATATGGAGGGTTCAGAAGAGGTAAGACAAGACAGGAAGTCTTTGTTAAACCAAGAGTATGAGAGCTTCAGACAAGGAAGGTCTGATAGCATAACTGAGTGCTACAAGAAATTCTATGGGATAGTTAATGAGTTAATGTCCTATGGAAGAGAATTCAGCAATTATGAGCTGAATGATAAGTTCTTGAGATCCCTAACTAAAGACTGGGATACTAAGATTTGTGTCATAAGGGAAATGGCCAAATTAGCAGACATTCCTTTCCAATATTGTTTGGAAAACTGTTATCATATGAGATGCAGTTAATAGTAAGGAAGGAGGAGGAGAAGACTACAAGAGTTGAGCACAAAGAAAGAGCTATGGCTTTCAAGACTGAAGCCACTAGGAAATATAAAAGCAAGTCTCCATCTCCACCTCCAAAAGTTGCTGAGACAGAGACAGATGAGTCAGAAAGCAAGAATTCTGAAAGCAGTGAGAGTGATGAAGACTTTGCAGCTTTCACTAGACATTTTCAGAAGTTTCTAAAGAAGAAACAGCGGAGGTCTAAGCCATACACTTCACAGAAGTCATCAAAGAATGACAGGAGAAAGCCCAAGTCAAGTAAAACTACATCTTCAATGATAGTTTGTTATTGTTGTAACAGATAGGGACATGTTGTTGCTGACTGTCTAGAGAAGAGGAAAGACTCAACTGATAAGAAGAAGTCTCAGATAAGGGGCAAAAAGTAAAGGTCCTTTGTTGCTAAGAAGGACAGAAGTCTGTATGATATGTCTTCTTCAGAAACTGATTCAGAAGCTGAAGCTTTTATTGGACTGTTTGCCGAAGAAGAGGAAGATGAGTTCATCCAGTTAATGAACTCTATATATGAGCATAAGAACAATCAGTGCCAGGGACTGATGGCCTTATCAGAAGGAAAAAAAATCCAGGATCATCCTGGACCAAGTCAGGTACAAAATTGTTCTCCTAGTTCAATTTCTAGTACTGAGTCAGATTCAGATACATCAGCATCAAGTGATGTTAGTGGATCTGAATCTGAAGGAGACTGTTGGAACACCCTATTACTAATTTGGGTCAGGATCACTATGTCTCTAGGAATTTATGTTTTGACCTTCTGTATAGATTATAGGTCAATTAGAATTGAGTTTAAGGGTTAGAAGGCTAGGATTGGAAGCTGCCCTGAAGACCCAAGTTTTTCTGGAGACTAAGTCCAAATCGTCGAGCTCAGCACGACGTTTCGTCGAACTCCGGTCGACGATCGTCTAGCTCAACTATTGACAGATCGTCGAGCTCCATTCGACGATTGCTGAGCTCAACCCTCATAATATCGTCGAGCTCTGGTCGACGATCGCTGAGCTCAACTTCTCAATATCGTCGAACTCCATTCGACGATCGCTGAGCTCAGGCCGATGATTTTGACTCTGCACTGGATCCTTATCTCTGAGCTCAGTTCGACGATCTTTGAGCTCAGATCGACGATTATGTTGCTGCTTGCATTTTCCAGGTCGCTGAGCTCAGCTCGACGATAGCAGAGCTCAGTTCGACGATTTCAGTTATCTTTCAGAATTCAAATTCAAATCAGATAGAAGTTATTCTGCATTTAATTCAGAAGATCTGCCAGCCATTTTCATTTACTTCTGGAGCAAGTTTCAAGGGATTTATCAAGGAATAATTCAGTGGACTTTCCTTCAGAACATATTATGCAATTAAGGCTGTAATCAATGCAGACCAACGGCTATCTTTGACAGAGTTATATCCTATTCAGACACAGAGAATAATTGATAGAATGTTTTTGAATGAAATAGAGAAGAGAAGAAATACAGAGATTGACAAGTAGAGCACACACAACTCAATACACAGAGACTCTCTCAATCTTCTGTCAACAAGAATTCTGAAGAACACTCATCAGAGAGATCAAGCTTTCAACATTTTTCAGATCTCTTCAGCTCTCAAGTGTTCAAGGCCAACATCATTTCAAGACTCCAGACAATCAACATTTCAGCTTGCTGAAATCATCTTTTGCTGGAGATCTATCTTTGAAGGCCTATCACCCTCAGCAAAGCTCATCTTCCTGAAGATTTCAAGGACTCAGGGGGAGCTTTGGCAACATCACTGAATCCACATAGTCTTCTCAGTTGCTTGAGAAAGAGAAGACTGCCATCACTCTCTCACCCCCATTCTGTAAAGGGTTTTCAAACTCCCTTCAAAAGTTTGAATCTGGTTTTTGAGCACCTTGTCAAAAGCTCATTGGTGGCAAGACACCTGATCAAAAAATCTGTTTTGGTTTTTGAGCACCTTATCAAAAGCTCATTGGTGCCCAGGACACCTGATCAACTCATCCTGCAGTGGATTCCTACCTAGGGTGGTAGAAGAGTGGATGTACCCAAGTTGGGGAACCACTATAATTCCTTGTGTCATCTGGTTTTGCATGTTTTCTTTTTGTTTCTGGCCTAGATTTTCTTGTGATTAATTTCTGCATAGATTAGTTTTAATTCTGCTTCCCTGCTTACACTCATTACAACAATGGTTGTAAAGCTTTGCAAAAGTTTTCTTTGTGTTTTAAAAAGCACCATATACTCTATTCACCCCCCCTCTAGAGTATATCAGATCTAGTTTCCCCTTTCAATTGGTATCAGAGGGAGGTTGGTTAAACATACCATATCTGTTTGGTTGTACAGGCTAACACCTGAACCCCAAGATCCCATACTAGATCCTTCTTTTATATTTCATTATTAGATTTAGCTTGCACAAATCATGGCCCAAAACAAAGATTATGCAAGCACCAGACCTCCAGTGTGCAATCTGTCAAAGTTTGCACTTTGGAAAGCAAGGATTAAACTCTACATGAATTCTATTGACGAGGACATTTTTAATTCTGTTTTGACAGTGTGTCCCAGACCCCCAGAAAGTACAAGCACAAATGCTGTTCCACCTCCATCAGGAACAGATGCTGACATCAAAAGGTGGAAGGTAGCTGATGCCAAGGCAATGAACATTCTAGCTCAGACAATGTCAGATGACATTTTTCAAAAGGTAGCTGAATGCAATTCAGCCAAGGAGATTTGGGACAGGCTTTCAGAAATTGTCTCTGGCTCAGCTGATGAGAGAAAGGACAGAAGATCTCATCTCATCTCCCAATATGAGAACTTCAAGAAGGGAGAAACAGAGTCAGTGGGAGACATGTACAACAGACTGAGTCTAATTGTCAGTGAACTGAGGACATTAGACAAAGAAATCTCACTGACAGAACTTAATGATAAAATCCTAATGTGCTTCCCTAGCACTTGGGATTCAAGAATCTGGCCAATTAAAGATGCCAGAAGTCTGAATGAGATCACAACTGAAGCTTTGTTGGGTAAGCTCAAATCTTATGAGCTACTCATCAAGAACAGAGAGGAAGAACAGAAGGCTGCTTCACCAGCCACAAGGAAAGAGAAGACTATAGCATTTAAGGCAGCTGAGGATCTGCCTGAAGAAAAAGGTACAAGCAATGATGAACTTCTCAGCCTGTTGGCCAAAAGATTCTACAAGATGGCCAGAAAGGACTTCAGAAGAAGATCATACAAGGAGCAGGACAAGCCAAGGTATGACAAGTCCATTGGCAATAGCAAAGACATTCTTTGCTTTGGTTGCAGGAAACCAGGGCATATGGTTCCTGACTGTCCAGAAAACAAGAACAAGGACAGAAGGGACAGAAAAGAAAGAAGAAAGGAGAAGGACTCCAAAAGGAATGGAAATAGCAAACCTTCCTCCAGCAGAAATAAGCACACAAGGAAAGGATTTGTAGCTGAATCCTGGAGTGAGACTGAAGAGGAGTCAGAATCCTCTTTGTTGGAACACCCTATTACTAATTTGGGTCAGGATCACTATGTCTTTAGGATTCTATGTTTTGACCTTCTGTATAGATTATAGGTCAATTAGAATTGAGTCTAAGGGATCAGGTGTATAGGTTTGAAAGCTGCTCTGAAGACCCAAGTTTTTCTGGAGACCAAGTCCAAATCGTCGAGCTCAGCACGACGTTTCGTCGAACTCCGGTCGACGATCGTCTAGCTCAACTTTGGCAGATCGTCGAGCTCCATTCGACGATCGCTGAGCTCAACTTCTCAATATCGTCGAACTCCATTCGACGATCGCTGAGCTCAGGTCGACGATTTTGACTCTGTACTGGATCTTTATCTCTGAGCTCAGTTCGACGATCTTTGAGCTCAGATCGACGATTTCTTTGCTGCTTGCTGTTTCCAGTTCGCTGAGCTCAGCTCGACGATAGCAGAGCTCAGTTCGACGATTTCAGTTATCTTTCAGAGTTCAAATTCAAATTAGATAGAAGTTATTCTGCATTTAATTCAGAAGATCTGCCAGCCGTTTTTATTTACTTCTGGAGCAAGTTTCAAGGGATTTTTCAAGGAACAAATCAGTGGACTTTCCTTTAGAGAAATTATGCAATTAAGGCTGAAATTAATGCAGACCAACGGCTATCTTTGACAGAGAATAATATTCTATACAGAGAATAAAAGAAGAATGTTTTTTTGAGGGAATAGACAAGAGATTCAGAGAACAAGAAGAAGACACACACACAATACAGATTACAGAACAATATTCAAAATCCTCTGTCAACAAGAATTCTGAAGAACACTTCTCAAAGAGATCAAGCTTTCAAGCAAATCTTCAGATCTCTTCAGCTCTAAAGTGTTCAAGGCCAACATCATCTCAAGACTCCAGACACTCAACATTTCAGCTTGCTGAAATCATCTTTTGCTGGAGATCTACATTTGAAGGCCTATCACCCTCAGCAAAGCTCATCTTCCTGAAAATATCAAGGACTCAGGGGGAGCTTTGACAACATCACTGAATCCACATAGTCTTCTCAGTTGCTTGAGAAAGAGAAGACTTCCATCACTCTCTCACCCCCATTCTGTAAAGGGTTTTTCAAACTCCCTTCAAAAGTTTGAATCTGGTTTTTGAGCACCTTGTCAAAAGCTCATTGGTGGCAAGACACCTGATCAAAAAATCTGATTTGGTTTTTGAGCACCTTATCAAAAGCTCATTGGTGCCCAGGACACCTGATCAACTCATCCTGCAGTGGATTCCTACCTAGGGTGGTAGAAGAGTGGATGTACCCAAGTTGGGGAACCACTATAATTTCCTTGTGTCTTCTGGTTGTGCATGTTTTTCTTTTGTTTCTGGACTAGATTCTTTTGTGCATAGCTTAGTTTTGTGGTTTATTTTATTTCTGCTTCCCTGCTTACACTCATTATAACAATTGTTGTAGACCTTTGAAAAAGTTTTTCTTTGAGTTTATAAAAAGCACCATATACTCTATTCACCCCCCTCTAGAGTATATGAGATCTAGTTTCCCCTTTCAATTGGTATCAAAGCGAGGTTGGTTAAACATACCATATCTGTTTGGTTGTACAGGCTAACACCTGAACCCCAAGATCCCAATCTAGATCATTCTTTTATATTTTATTTTTAGACTTTGTTTGCACAAGTTATGGCCCAGAACAAAGATTATGCAAGCACCAGACCTCCAGTGTGCAATCTGTCAAAGTTTGCACTTTGGAAAGCAAGGATTAAACTCTACATGAATTCTATTGACGAGGACATTTTTAATTCTGTTTTGACAGTGTGTCCAAGACCTCCAGAAAGTACAAGCACAAATGCTGTTCCACCTCCTTCAGGAACAGATGCTGACATAAAGAAATGGAAAGTAGCTGATGCCAAAGCAATGAACATTCTAGCTCAGACAATGTCAGATGACATCTTTCAGAAGGTAGCTGAATGTAATTCAGCCAAGGAGATCTGGGACAAGCTCTCAGAAATTGTCTCTGGCTCAGCTGATGAGAGAAAGGACAGAAGATCCCATCTCATCTCCCAATATGAGAACTTCAAGAAGGGAGAAACAGAGTCAGTGGGAGACATGTACAATAGACTGAGTATGATTGTCAGTGAACTGAGGACATTAGACAAAGAAATCTCACTGACAGAACTCAATGACAAGATCCTAATGTGCTTCCCCAGCACTTGGGACTCAAGAATCTGGCCAATTAAAGATGCCAGAAGTCTGAATGAGATCACAACTGAAGCTTTATTGGGCAAGCTCAAATCCTATGAGCTACTCATCAAGAACAGAGAGGAAGAACAGAAGGCTGCTTCTCCAGTCACAAGAAAAGAGAAGACTATAGCCTTCAAGGCCACTGAAGAGTTGCCTGAAGAAAAAGGAACAGGCAATGATGAACTTCTCAGCTTGCTGGCCAAAAGATTCTATAAGATGGCCAGAAAGGATTTCAGAAGAAGATCATACAAGGATCAGGACAAGCCAAGGTATGACAAGTCCATTGGCAATAATAAAGATATTATTTGCTTTGGTTGCAGGAAACCAGGGCATATAGTTCCTGACTGTCCAGAGAACAAGAACAAGGACAGAAGGGAAAGAAAGGAGAGAAGAAAGGAGAAAGACTCCAAAAGGAGTGGCAATAGCAAACCCTCATCCAGCAAAAATAAGCACACAAGGAAAGGATTTGTTGCTGAATCCTGGAGTGAGACTGAAGAAGAGTCAGAGACCTCTTCCAGCTCAAGTGATGATGAGGATGATGCAGAGGAAAAAGAATTCTGCATGATGGCAATTAATGCCTCACAGCACAACTCAGAGGAAGAAGAGTCAGAGTCAGACTCAGAGACTCAACCTGAAGAAGATCAGGTAATCAGCACTTTTGATTTTAATTCAGAAGATTTTAAATCTAAATTTAAAGCATTGTGTCTAGATCTGCTAAAGTCTGAGAAAGAGATCATCTCTCTCAGAAATCAATTATCTGAACACAATGGCTTAAAGTCAGAAAACCTCAAACTCTCTCAGGAGTTGGAGAACTATAGGGAACAGATAGCTACACTGAAAAGTGAGCTCTCTGAGGCCAAGAAGCTTGAAGAATCCCTTAATGGGAGAAGCATCAAACTGATGGACATCACAAGCACAGTGAACTCTAGACTTAACAGTACACTGGGCTTGGGTGCTTCATCCAGCCAACCTATAGTCCTAACAACTCCCATCAAGTTTATATCTAACAAGGGAAAAGGAGTTGTAGAGGTTGCCAGGAAAAATTCTGATCTGCCTCAAAAATTTAAGTCCCAGCAGAAATCGTCGAACGAAGCTCGACGATCGCCGAATGAAGCTCGACGATCGCCGAACGCAGCTCGACGATCTCAGGGAAAATCGTCGAACGCCGATCGACGATCTCAGCCAGAATCGTCGAACGCAGCCCGACGATCTCACATTCCTGACCTCAGCCATAGTCGATCGTCGAACGGAGCTCGACGATCTGACCCAAGATCGTCGAACTCAGCTCCAAGATCGTCGAACAGAGGTCAGAGCAGTGGAAAAATTTTCAAAGGCAAATCAAAGTTGAATCCTGAGGGTTTCTCATCCCAAACATTTAACCCTTATACTGAATGGATTTTACCTCCAAGGAGATATCATCCTGAAGGATATAAGAGTCAGCCAGGGATGTCCTTTATTTCTGAATTTAAAGGTTATCAACCTAGGCCCAAGGTAAACTGGGTCAAAAACAAGTAAATTGTTTTATGTGCAGGTGAAGACCTATCCAACACCTAACCAGCAATGGTATTTGGATAGTGGATGCTCAATGCACATGACAGGGAACAGGGACAACCTTAATTCCTTTAAAGCCAAGCTTGGACCCAAAGTTATCTTTGGTGACTCCAACTTTGGACAAACTAAAGGATATGGTGCAGTCCAGATTGGTTCAGTAACCTTCAAGAAGGTAGCATATGTGGAAGGACTGAAGCACAACCTAATCAGTATCAGTCAACTATGTGATGAAGGCTACCAGGTGACCTTCAGCAAAACTCTATGCAAAATCAAGTCAGAGGACAACACAACTGTGTTGACAGGTATAAGGAAAGGTAACATCTACCTAGTAGATTTTCTTTCAACTACTATAGATATCTGCTTATTCAATTCAGTTTGTAGACCAAATGTTTTATGGCATAAAAGATTAGGACACCTAAATCTTAGAACTATTGCTAGGCTATCCAAGGACAACCTTGTTAGAGTACTACCTTCTGGCCCCTACAAGAAGGAAGGACTCTGCAAGGCTTGTCAATTAGGCAAGCAAACTAAAAACAGTTTTAAGTCACTTAATAAGAGTGATTCACCTAGGATATTGTATCTGTTACACATGGATCTATTTGGACCCATCACAGTACAAAGCCTAGGAGGGAAATCCTACACTTTGGTGATTGTAGATGACTTCTCTAGATTCACTTGGGTGTTCTTTCTAAGGAAGAAGTCTGATAACTTTAAGTGTCTGACAGAGTTTCTCAAATGTGTAAAGATTGAGTTCAATACTCACATTGCCCTGATCAGAAGTGATCATGGGACAGAGTTTGATTCTCTTCTTATGCAAGAGTTCTGTCAGAGTGAAGGGATCAGGCATACTTTCTCAGCTCCTAGAACTCCTCAACAAAATGGGGTAGCTGAAAGGAAAAATAGAACCCTTATTGAATCTGCCACTACATTGTTGTCAGATGCTCATCTACCTCTATCCTTTTGGGCAGAGGCAGTGAACACCTCCAACTATGTGCTGAACAGGAGTCTGATACATAAACTGAAGGGAAAGACTCCCTATGAATTACTCAAAGGGAAGAAACCTAAAGTTGACTATTTCAAAATTTTTGGTTGCATTTGCTATATTCACAATAATGATAAGAAACATCTAGCAAAATTTCAAGCCAAAGCTGATGAAGGAGTGTTTCTGGGATACTCCATGATCAGCAAGGCCTATAGGGTATATAATAAATCATCATTGAAAATTGAGGAATCTGTTCATGTTTCTTTTGATGAAACTAACATGTCTTTCAAGGAGAAGATTTCTTCTACCATAGAACCTGTGCAGGAACACTCTCTAGTTGAAGATATGAACAAGCTACAGGTTGCTCAAGAAGAAGAAAGCAGTGAAGACGAAAGCAATGCTCAACACATTGAAGCTCCACTTGAAGAGCCAGTTGTTGTACCACAAGAGGAAACAACAACACAGGTTGGTGAACAATCAACACCCCCTGTTGATTTAGTAACATTAAGAGACCATCCAATTACCCAAATAATTGGAGAAATCTCAGCTGGTGTGCAAACCAGAAATCAGGTCAACCAAAACCTATTGCACACCTGCTTTCTTTCTCAAATTGAACCTCAGTCCATTCAAGATGCAGAGCATGATCCACACTGGATCATTGCAATGCAAGAGGAGTTGCATCAATTTGAGAGGAACAAAGTATGGGAACTAGTGCCCAAGCCTAAGGATCATTCCATTGTTGGAACAAAATGGGTATTCAGAAACAAACTGGATGATCAAGGAATAATCATAAGGAACAAGGCAAGGCTAGTTGCCCAAGGATATTCTCAAGAAGAAGGAATTGACTACGACCAGACTTTTGCACCTGTTGCAAGATTGGAAGCCATCAGGATATTTCTAGCTTATGCAGCTCACAAAGGATTCAAGGTTTATCAGATGGATGTCAAGAGTGCCTTCTTAAATGGAGACATCAAAGAGGAAGTCTATGTCAGACAACCTCCAGGTTTTATCTCTCCAACTCATCCTGATTTTGTTTTTAGATTAAATAAAGCATTATATGGTCTCAAGCAAGCTCCTAGAGCATGGTATGAGACCCTAGCATGCTTTCTTTTGGAAAATGGTTTTATAAGGGGTAGAGTAGACCAAACTCTTTTTATTAGAACCCATAAGTCCCATACCCTACTAGTACAAATCTATGTAGATGATATCATTTTTGGCTCTACTGACTCAAAATTGTGCAGAAGGTTTTCTAACCTGATGCATTCTAAATTTGAGATGAGTAGCATGGGTGAGCTATCCTTCTTCCTAGGATTGCAAGTCAAACAACATGCTGAGGGCATCTTCATTTCTCAAACCAAATATGCTAATGAGCTGGTTAAGAAATTTGGCATGTCTGAGGCATCTTGTATGAAAACACCCATGCCTACCAATGCTGTATTGGATGCTGATGAACATGGGAAACCTGTTGATCAGACAACATATAGAGCAATGATTGGCTCTTTACTGTATCTTATAGCTAGTAGGCCAGATATAATGTTTGCTACATGCATATGTGCTAGATTCCAAGTTAGCCCTAGAGAGTCACACCTCACATTAGTAAAGAGGATTCTTAGGTATGTTAAAAGTTGTCCAAATCTAGGACTCTGGTATCCAAAAGATTCAGCATTTGAGTTAACTGGATTCTCTGATGCTGATTATGCTGGATGCAGAATTGATAGGAAAAGCACCAGTGGAACTTGTCAGTTCCTTGGTGATAGACTTGTCTCTTGGTTTTGTAAGAAGCAAACATCTGTGTCAACTTCAACTGCTGAAGCTGAATATATGGCTGCAGGCAGTTGTTGTTCACAAATATTGTGGATTCAAAATCAACTCCTAGACTATGGTTACAACTTAGAGAAGTCAAAAATATTTTGTGACAATACAAGTGCTATCTCCATAGCTCAAAATCCAGTCCTCCATAGTAGGACAAAACATATAGAGATTAGGCATCATTTCTTAAGGGATAATGTTGAAAAGAACAAAATTGAACTGCAATACATCCCAACTGATTTACAAAGGGGAGATATTTTCACCAAGCCTCTGGATGAAAAGAAACATACTTTCTTCCTAAATCAGTTAGGCATGCTAGATGGAGGAAGTCTCAAATAAAACCCAAGATTTTGAAAGCTAAAATTGACCAAGACTAGGCAAAATTTCTGATTTTTCTTAGTATCTAGAAATTCTCTGAGCTCTGAACTGCGCTCGACGATTTCCCCACAGATCGTCGAACGGAGTTCGACGATTTCCAGAATCGTCGAACTGAGTTCAGCGCCCCTCTGATAGTATGGACTATCTCCTCTGGTCAACGATCGTCGAACGGCGCTCGACGATTCTGTTCACTGAACGATCGTCGAACGAAGCTCGACGCCTTTCCAGATCGTCGAACGGAGATCGACGATTTTGGAGTCTCTTCAGATTCCTTTAGGAGCCTCGATCGTCGAACTGAGTTCAACGATCTTTCCTTTTCTGCGTCGAACCCGAATATAAAACTCATTTTTTCGTCGTCGTTCTCTCTTGCGCTTTCAATTTCTCTGCAAACTTTTCTTCCCTCCAAGCAGTTCTACACTTGGTCGTTTTGTCTGTTGATTTTTGCAGGTACCATGGCCGTTTCTGTTGCTGTGCTCGCCGCCATGAAATTTGATGCCGGCTTTGACATCGATTTCGATTCCTTCAACACAACAGATCAAATCTTCCAAGATATTCTCACCCTATTCAAAGATCAGCAATTAACTGCCTTGATGTCAACCAGAATCAAACTTGCCTCAGATGAGATTAAAGAATGGGTTTACACTGCCCACAACCTGGACACAAACACCATAGTTGGCTCCATTGGTGGCACCCAGGTACCTCTGACTCCAGCAGTATTGACAGAAGTTTTTGGCTTCAGGAATGGTGAAGACTCTGCTGACCTTTCTGGAGAAGAGTTTGCTGATGTTCTTGCCAGGATGGGTCATCCTGAGGGGAACCCTAGCAAACTGTTTAAGAGAAACCTGTCTGTGGAATACAGGTTTTTGGCTGATGTAGTAGGCAAAGTCCTTTTGGCAAAGCATTCTGCTCATGATACAATCTCCAGACACCAGCTCTGCCTTATGGGAGCTCTTGTGGACAGGAAAAGCTTGAACTGGGGAGAAGTATTCTTTGACTTGTTGAAGAAAAAGATAAATAAGACTTTTGTGAACTTTGGAAGAATTCTGGGAATCTTCCTCCAGGCTAAATGCCCTGCCCTGCTAGTCTCCTCTGGAGTGCACATCAATGCCTCCAAGAGACTCACCTGTGCCCTGTTTGGGAAATGGGACAGGCAAATCTCCAAGCCCAGCAGGCCCTCTTCTTCTGGCCCCTCAGGCACCAGGACTCTAAGAGTCACTCCACCACAGGCCTCTGCCCCTGCAGAGGACCTGCCTGCTAGTGCTGCTGCTTCCCCTTCTCCAAGCCCAACCCTAGCTCCTTCCACCATTCCAGCCTCCACCATTACCATATCCAGCCCTTCTCCAACCTCAATTCCATCCCCAGCAACAATTTCATCTCCTCCAGCAGACCACTTCCATCCCCTTTTCTCCTATCCACCTCCAGATGTCACCTCCTCTACATCCATTCCATCCTTCACTCTCTTGGATGAATCCTACATGGATGATTCCCCCTCCTCTCCTCCAGATTTTCCCACCACCTCAACAACTTTCCAAGACCTTCTCCATCAACTTATTGATCAACCCACCTTCACTCCCTCCATTTCCATTCCTGTACCCTCTATCTCTACCATACCCTCTCCTGAGCCATCCCTTCCACCCTTCAGCCCTCCTCCTCCAGCTCCCTCAGCCATCCCTGTACCCTCTACCTCTGCTCCCCTTGAGCATGTAGATCTCCCAGCCCTTGCTGATCTGTTGTATGAGCTCCTTGCTCCTAGGCTCTCCCTTCTCATGGAAGTCAGCTTAGCTCCTCTGCAACAATCAGTGGCAGCTCTCTCTGCCAGGCTGTCCTCTTTCCTTATCCCTGCAGCAGCACCCCCAGCAGTGTGCCTTGATGCACATATTTCTGCATCCAGGCAGGGGGAGATGCCTTATGTTGTTGTTGCTGCTGCTGCTCCTCTTGTTGCTGTGTCTGCTTCTGCTGCTGCTGCTACACCAGTAATAGCAATAGACCTAAGGTCTTTGCTGTCTACTTTTGATACTGCTCTCTTCTGCTGCCTCCCAGAGCCATATGTTGTCCAGCCCCCAGAGGTCCCTGCTGCCCAGTCAGAAGACTTGTCCAGGGCTCTAGTGCCCTTCTCCTGCTGTGACCCCAGAATCCTCTCTGATTTTATTCAGTCAGTGACTGCTGTTTATGATGATGCTGCTGCTGCTGCTGAAGACAATTCTGTGTCCACCTCTGAAGTAATATCTTCTGCTGTTGAGCCCTTCTCACAGGATCTTCTGATGACAGAGGCTGTTGATGTTGAGCCTGCTGTAGAAGTTATTATCTCTGAAGCTACTGCTGCTCCTGTAATTGTTGTAACATCTGCTGCTGCTCCTGTTGCTCCTCCTGTTTCTGCATCTTCTGCCCCATCAGCTGCTGTCCAGTTAAAAGAGGATTTGATGAAGAAGCTTGATGCACTGTATGATGAACAAAGCTCTGAATCTGAGGATTATGCTATTGCTTCTGATGACTCATCTGCTACAATTGCAAGGAAAAGAAAGGCAAGAAGTAAGGCCTTGAAGAGAGTTCCTCCTGCCAAAGTCAGAGATGATAATGATGTTCCATATTATATTCTGCACAATTGCCCAATCTCTGAGCATTGGATGCAATTCTCCAGGAACCAGTTAAAGGCAATGAAGAAGAAGAGGAAGTTTGATAAAGATTCCTCTCAGTCCAAGCACCCTCACCCTCCTCCACCACCTCCACCTGATGCAGGTGCAGGTGGCAGCTCTGCAAGATCAGGCCCTGCTAGAAGCCAGGCTCCCTACCAGTCTCATGCAAGAACATATCAAAGGGAAGGCCAATCTAGGGGGTCCTACTCTAGAAGAGGAGGATATAGGGGAAACCAAAGAGAAACTCAGGTTTACTCTAAAGGACACTCCAGGCAGCATCCTTATTCTAGGGGAGGACATGTTCCATCAGACACATCTTCTGGTCCTTTTCCCTACAAGCTCAAAGATACAGTGACTGCCAGGACCCCTCAAGAAACTTCTTCCAACAGGTATGAGCCACCTGTTCCATTTGAGGATCCTGAGAAAAATCCTATGGCTTGGACTGCAAGGATGAAAGAACTGGCTGCCTTAGATCAGATAAAGAAAGCAAAGGAACAAGGGCTAGACACCTCCAACATATCCACCATGTCAGAGCAGAGGCAAAAAGAGTTAGAAAGATATGCTTCCAGTAAGTTTTTTGATGCAGACAGGTACATGGAGTTGCATCCAGCTGCAGTGGTTCCCAGGGCTTCAAAGCAGATCTATTTGGGTGCAGCTGATGATACAAGATCCAAACAGGAAGCATTAAATCCCAACAGAGAAATTAAAATGGTAAAAGGCAAAGAAAAGGAATAACTCTGTAAGGTGATAATTCTTGACTTCTGTGACTGCCTTCTGGATATCATATATAATATATCTCTGTGATGGTTCTGTTCTGTGTCTTGATTGTTGTTTTATGTTTTTCTGTCTGATGTTGTTTGCTTTTTCAATGTCTGTAAATAGTTTTCCTAACCCAAATAGGGGGAGATTGTTGGAACACCCTATTACTAATTTGGGTCAGGATCACTATGTCTTTAGGATTCTATGTTTTGACCTTCTGTATAGATTATAGGTCAATTAGAATTGAGTCTAAGGGATCAGGTGTATAGGTTTGAAAGCTGCTCTGAAGACCCAAGTTTTTCTGGAGACCAAGTCCAAATCGTCGAGCTCAGCACGACGTTTCGTCGAACTCCGGTCGACGATCGTCTAGCTCAACTTTGGCAGATCGTCGAGCTCCATTCGACGATCGCTGAGCTCAACTTCTCAATATCGTCGAACTCCATTCGACGATCGCTGAGCTCAGGTCGACGATTTTGACTCTGTACTGGATCTTTATCTCTGAGCTCAGTTCGACGATCTTTGAGCTCAGATCGACGATTTCTTTGCTGCTTGCTGTTTCCAGTTCGCTGAGCTCAGCTCGACGATAGCAGAGCTCAGTTCGACGATTTCAGTTATCTTTCAGAGTTCAAATTCAAATTAGATAGAAGTTATTCTGCATTTAATTCAGAAGATCTGCCAGCCGTTTTTATTTACTTCTGGAGCAAGTTTCAAGGGATTTTTCAAGGAACAAATCAGTGGACTTTCCTTTAGAGAAATTATGCAATTAAGGCTGAAATTAATGCAGACCAACGGCTATCTTTGACAGAGAATAATATTCTATACAGAGAATAAAAGAAGAATGTTTTTTGAGGGAATAGACAAGAGATTCAGAGAACAAGAAGAAGACACACACACAATACAGATTACAAAACAATATTCAAAATCCTCTGTCAACAAGAATTCTGAAGAACACTTCTCAAAGAGATCAAGCTTTCAAGCAAATCTTCAGATCTCTTCAGCTCTAAAGTGTTCAAGGCCAACATCATCTCAAGACTCCAGACACTCAACATTTCAGCTTGCTGAAATCATCTTTTGCTGGAGATCTACATTTGAAGGCCTATCACCCTCAGCAAAGCTCATCTTCCTGAAAATATCAAGGACTCAGGGGGAGCTTTGACAACATCACTGAATCCACATAGTCTTCTCAGTTGCTTGAGAAAGAGAAGACTTCCATCACTCTCTCACCCCCATTCTGTAAAGGGTTTTTCAAACTCCCTTCAAAAGTTTGAATCTGGTTTTTGAGCACCTTGTCAAAAGCTCATTGGTGGCAAGACACCTGATCAAAAAATCTGATTTGGTTTTTGAGCACCTTATCAAAAGCTCATTGGTGCCCAGGACACCTGATCAACTCATCCTGCAGTGGATTCCTACCTAGGGTGGTAGAAGAGTGGATGTACCCAAGTTGGGGAACCACTATAATTTCCTTGTGTCTTCTGGTTGTGCATGTTTTTCTTTTGTTTCTGGACTAGATTCTTTTGTGCATAGCTTAGTTTTGTGGTTTATTTTATTTCTGCTTCCCTGCTTACACTCATTACAACAATTGTTGTAGACCTTTGAAAAAGTTTTTCTTTGAGTTTATAAAAAGCACCATATACTCTATTCACCCCCCTCTAGAGTATATGAGATCTAGTTTCCCCTTTCACTCTTCCAGCTCAAGTAATGATGAGGATGATGCAGAGGAAAAGGAGTTCTGCATGATGGCAATCAATGCCTCACAACACAACTCAGAGGAAGAGGAGTCAGAGTCAGACTCAGAGACTCAACCTGAAGAAGATCAGGTAATCAGCTCTTTTGATTTTACTTCAGAAGATTTTAAACTTGAATTTAAAGCACTATGTTTAGACCTGCTAAAGTCTGAGAAAGAGATCATCTCTCTCAGAAATCAATTATCTGAACAAAGTGGTTTAAAATCAGAAAACCTCAAACTCTCTCAGGAGTTGGAGAACCATAGGGAACAGATAGCTTCACTGAAGAGTGAACTCTCTGAGGCCAAGAAGCTTGAAGAATCTCTCAATGGGAGAAGCATCAAGCTGATGGACATCACAAGCACAGTGAACTCAAGATTCAACAGTACACTGGGCTTGGGTGCCTCATCCAGCCAACCTATTGTTCTAACAACCCCTATCAAGTTCATTTCTGACAAGGGAAAGGGAGTTGTAGAGGTTGCCAGGAAAAATTCTGATCTGCCTCAGAAATTCAAGTCCCAGCAGAAATCGTCGAACGAAGCTCGACGATCGCCGAATGAAGATCGACGATCGCCGAACGCAGCTCGACGATCTCAGGACAAATCGTCGAACGCTGGTCGACGATCTCAGCCAAGATCGTCGAACGCTGGTCGACGATCCCATATACCTGACCTCAGCCATAGTCGACCGTCGAACGGAGCTCGACGATCTGACCCAAGATCGTCGAACTCAGCTCCACGATCGTCGAACAGAGGTCAGAGCTCTGGAAATTTTTTCAATGGCAAGTCAAAATTGAATCCTGAGGGTTCTTCATCCCAAACTTTCAACCCTTATACTGAATGGATTTTACCTCCAAGGAGATATCATCCTGAAGGATATAAGAGTCAGCCAGGGATATCTTTCATTTCTGAATTTAAAGGTTATCAACCTAGGCCCAAGGTAAACTGGGTCAAAAACAAGTGAATTGGTTCATGTGCAGGTGAAGACCTATCCAACATCTAACCAGCAATGGTATTTGGATAGTGGATGCTCAAAGCACATGACAGGGAACAAGGACAACCTCAATTCCTTTAGAGCCAAGCTTGGACCCAAAGTTATCTTTGGTGACTCCAACTTTGGACAAACTAAAGGATATGGAGCAGCCCAGATTGGTTCTGTAACCTTCAAGAAGGTAGCATATGTGGAAGGACTGAAGCACAACCTTATCAGCATCAGTCAGCTATGTGATGAAGGCTACCAGGTGACCTTCAGCAAAACCTTATGCAAAATCAAGTCAGAGGACAACACAACTGTGTTGACAGGTAAAAGGAAAGGTAACATCTACCTAGTAGATTTTCTTTCAACTACTATAGATATCTGTTTATTCAACTCAGTCTGTAGACCAAATGTTTTATGGCATAAGAGACTAGGACACCTAAACCTTAGAACTATTGCTAGGCTATCCAAGGACAACCGTGTTAGAGGACTACCTTCTGGCCCCTACAAGAAGGAAGGACTCTACAAGGCTTGTCAATTAGGCAAGCAAACTAAGAACAGTTTTAAGTCACTTAATAAGAGTGATTCACCTAGGATATTGTATCTGTTACACATGGATCTATTTGGACCCATCACAGTACAAAGCCTAGGAGGGAAATCCTACACTTTAGTGATTGTAGATGACTTCTCTAGATTCACTTGGGTGTTCTTTCTAAGGAAGAAGTCTGATAACTTTAAGTGTCTGACAGAGTTTCTCAAATGTGTAAAGATTGAGTTCAATACTCACATTGCCCTGATCAGAAGTGATCATGGGACAGAGTTTGATTCTCTTCTTATGCAAGAGTTCTGTCAGAGTGAAGGGATCAGGCATACTTTCTCAGCTCCTAGAACTCCTCAACAAAATGGGGTAGCTGAAAGGAAAAATAGAACCCTTATTGAATCTGCCACTACATTGTTGTCAGATGCTCATCTACCTCTATCCTTCTGGGCAGAGGCAGTGAACACCTCCAACTATGTGCTAAACAGAAGTCTAATACATAAACTGAAGGGAAAGACTCCCTATGAATTACTCAAAGGGAAGAAACCTAAAGTTGACTATTTCAAAATTTTTGGTTGCATTTGCTATATTCACAATAATGATAAGAAACATCTAGCAAAATTTCAAGCCAAAGCTGATGAAGGAGTGTTTCTGGGATACTCCATGATCAGCAAGGCCTATAGGGTTTATAATAAATCATCATTGAAAATTGAGGAATCTGTTCATGTTTCTTTTGATGAAACTAACATGTCTTTCAAGGAGAAGATTTCTTCTACCATAGAACCTTTGCAGGAACACTCTCTAGTTGAAGATATGAACAAGCTACAGGTTGCTCAAGAGGATGAAAGCAGTGAAGATGAAAGCAATGCTCAACATATTGAAGCACAACCTGAAGAGCCAGTTGTCGTACCACAAGAGGAAACAACAACACAGGTTGGTGAACAATCAACACCCCCTGTTGATTTAGTAACATCAAGAGACCATCCAATTACCCAAATAATTGGAGAAATCTCAGATGGTGTGCAAACCAGAAATCAGGTCAACCAAAACCTATTGCACACCTGCTTCCTTTCTCAAATTGAGCCTCAGTCCATTCAAGATGCAGAGCAAGATCCACACTGGATCATTGCCATGCAAGAGGAGTTGCATCAATTTGAGAGGAACAAAGTATGGGAACTAGTGCCCAAGCCTAAGGATCATTCCATTGTTGGAACAAAATGGGTATTCAGAAACAAACTGGATGATCAAGGAGTAATAATAAGGAACAAGGCAAGGCTAGTTGCCCAAGGATATTCTCAAGAAGAAGGAATTGACTACGACCAGACATTTGCACATGTTGCAAGATTAGAAGCCATCAGGATATTTTTAGCTTATGCAGCTCACAAGGGCTTCAAGGTTTATCAGATGGATGTCAAGAGTGCCTTCTTAAATGGAGACATCAAAGAGGAAGTCTATGTCCGACAACCTCCAGGTTTTATCTCTCCAACTCATCCTGATTTTGTTTTTAGATTAAATAAAGCATTATATGGTCTCAAGCAAGCCCCTAGAGCATGGTATGAGACCCTAGCATGCTTTCTCTTGGAAAATGGTTTTATAAGGGGTAGAGTAGACCAAACCCTTTTTATTAGAACCCATAAGTCTCATACCCTACTAGTACAAATTTATGTAGACGATATCATTTTTGGTTCTACTGACTCAAAACTATGCAGAAGGTTTTCTAACCTAATGCATTCTAAATTTGAGATGAGTAGCATGGGTGAGCTATCCTTCTTCCTAGGATTGCAAGTCAAACAACATGCTGAGGGCATCTTTATTTCTCAAACCAAATATGCTAATGAGCTGGTTAAGAAATTTGGCATGTCTGAGGCATCTTGTATGAAAACACCCATGCCTACCAATGTTGTATTGGATGCTGATGAACATGGGAAACCTGTTGATCAGACAATATATAGGGCAATGATTGGCTCTTTACTGTATCTTACAGCTAGTAGACCAGATATAATGTTTGCTACATGTATATGTGCTAGATTCCAAGTTAGCCCTAGAGAGTCACACCTCACATTAGTAAAGAGGATTCTTAGGTATGTTAAAAGTTGTCCAAATCTAGGTCTCTGGTATCCAAAAGATTCAGCATTTGAGTTAACTGGATTCTCTGATGCTGATTATGCTGGATGCAGAATTGACAGGAAAAGCACCAGTGGAACTTGTCAGTTCCTTGGTGATAGACTTGTCTCTTGGTTTTGCAAGAAACAAACATCTGTGTCAACTTCAACTGCTGAAGCTGAATATATGGCTGCAGGCAGTTGTTGTTCACAAATATTGTGGATTCAAAATCAACTCCTAGACTATGGTTACAACTTAGAAAAGTCAAAAATCTTTTGTGACAATACAAGTGCTATCTCCATAGCTCAAAATCCAGTCCTCCATAGTAGGACAAAACATATAGAGATTAGGCATCATTTCTTAAGGGATAATGTTGAAAAGAACAAAATTGAATTGCAGTATATCCCAACTGATTTACAAAGGGGAGATATTTTCACCAAGCCTTTGGATGAAAAGAAACATACTTTCTTCCTAAATCAGTTAGGAATGTTAGATGGAGGAAGTCTTAAATAATATCCAAGATTTTGAAAGCTAAAAATTGACCAAGACTAGGCAAAATTTCTGATTTTCCTTAGAGTCTAGAGTTTTCTGATCTCTGAACTGCGCTCGACGATTTTCCCAAAGATCGTCGAACGGAGTTCGACGATTTCCTGAATCGTCGAACTGAGTTCAGCGCTCCTTTGATAGTATAGACTATCTCTTCTGGTCAACGATCGTCGAACGGCGCTCGACGATTTTGTTCACTGAACGATCGTCGAACGGAGCTCGACGCCTTTCCAGATCGTCGAACGGAGATCGACGATTTTGGAGTCTCTTCAGATTCCTTTAGAAGCCTCGATCGTCGAACTGAGTTCAACGATCTTTCCTTTTCTGCGTCGAACCCTAATATAAAACTCATTTTTCGCCGTCGTTCTCTCTTGCGCTTTCAATTTCTCTGCAAAATCTTCTTCCCTCCAAACAGTTCTACACTTGGTCGTTTTGTCTGTTGATTTTTGCAGGTACAATGGCCGTTTCAGTTGCTGTGCTAGCCGCCATGAAATTTGATGCAGGTTTTGATATTGATCTAGACTCCTTCAACACAACTGATCAAGTCTTCCAGGACATCCTCAATTTATTCAAAGATCAGCAACTTTCTGCCCTCATGTCAACCAGAATCAAACTTGCCTCTGATGAAATCAAAGAATGGGTATATACAGCACACAACCTTGACAACAACACCATTGTTGGCTCTATTGGTGGCACCCAGGTACCTCTGACCCCAACAGTCCTCACAGAGGTTTTTGGTTTAAGGAATGGTGATGACTCTGCTGAACTCTCTGGAGATGAATTCTCTGATATTCTTGCCAGGATGGGTCATCCTGAGGGGAACCCTAGCAAGCTGTTTAAGAGGAACCTGTCAGTGGAATACAGGTTTCTGGCAGATGTTGTAGGCAAGGTTCTGTTGGCCAAACATTCTGCCCATGACACCATCTCCAGATATCAGCTCTGCCTCATGGGAGCTCTGGTGGATAGGAAAAGCCTGAACTGGGGAGAAGTCTTTTTTGATCTGTTGAAGAAAAAGATAAACAAAACATTTGTGAATTATGGAAGAATTCTGGGAATCTTCCTTCAGGCTAAGTGCCCTACCCTGCTAGTCTCCTCTGGAGTGCACATCAATGCCTCCAAGAGACTCACCTGTGCCCTATTTGGGAAATGGGACAGGCAAATCATCAAGCCCAGCAGGCCCTCTCCATCTGCCCCTTCAGGCACCAGGACTCTAAGAGTCACTCCACCCCAGGTCTCTGCCCCTGCAGAAGACCTGCCTGCTGCTAGTGCTGCTTCTCCTCCTCCTCCAAGCTCAACCCTACCTCCAGCTCCATCCACCACTCCAGCCTCATCCCCCATTACAATTTCCAGCCCATCTCCAACCTCTATTCCATCTCCAGCAACCATCTCATCTCCACCAGCAGACCACTTCCATCCCCTATTCTCTTATCCCCCACCAGATGTCACCTCATCCCCATCCCTTCCCTCCTTCACTCTTCTGGATGAATCCTGCATGGATGATTCCCCCTCCTCTCCTCCAGATTTACCATCCTCTTCCACCTCTTTCCAAGACCTTCTCCACCACATTATTGCCCAACCCACCTTCACTCCATCCATCTCCATCCCATTATCCTCCATCTCCACCATCCCCTCTCCTGAGCCATTCATTCCACCCTTCAGCCCTCCTCCTCCAGCATCCTTAGCCATCCCAATTCCCTCTACCTCTGCTCCTGCTCTTGAGCATGTAGATCTCCCAGCCCTTGCTGACCAGTTGTATGAGCTCCTTGCACCCAGGCTCTCTCTTCTCATGGAGGCCTCTTTAGCTCCTCTATAACAGTCAGTGGCAGCTCTCTCTGCAATGCTGTCCTCCTTCCTTCCTCCTCTAGCAGCCCCACCAGCAGTGTGCCTTGATGCAGAGGTATCTGCATCCAGGCGGGGGGAGATGCCTTATGAAGCCAGCCTTTATGCTGCTGCTGCTGCTGCTTCTGCCCCTGCATTTGTTTCTGCTGCTGTTTCTGTGTCTGCTTCTACTACTGCTGCTGCTCCAGTCCTAGCAATAGACCTAAGGTCTTTGCTATCTATATTTGATACTGCATACTACTGCTGCCTCCCAGAGCCCAATGTTGTCCAGCCCTCTGAAGATCTGTCCAAGGCCCTGGTGCCCTTCTCATGCTGTGACCCTAGTGTCATTTTTGCTTTTATTCATTCAGTGACTGCTGCTTCTGATGATGTTACTGCTGCTACTGCTTCTGACATTGCTTTTGCTGCTGAAGAAGACATTGTTCCAACTGCTGCTAATGAGCCCATTCCCCAGGATTTTCTGATGACAGAGGCTGTTGATTTTGAGCCTGCTGAAGTTGTTGTTTCTGAAGCTGCTGCTGTCTCTTCTGCAGTTACTAGTGCTGTTACTGAAGTTGTTTCTGTTGCTCCATATGCTGTTGCACCTATTGTTATATCTGCTGCTTCTGTTGCTCCTCCTGCTTCTGTATCTTCTGCCCCATCAGCTGCTGCTCAACTGAAAGAAAATTTGATGAAAAAGATTGATGCTTTATATGATGCACAGAGTTCTGAATCTGAGGATTATAACACTGCTTCTGATGACTCATCTGCCACAATTGCAAAGAAAAGAAAGGCAAGAAGTAAGGCTTTGAAGAGGGTTCCTCCTGCCAAAGTCAGAGATAACAATGATGTTCCCTACTATATTCTGCACAATTGCCCAATCACTGAGCATTGGATGCAATTCTCTAAGAACCAGTTAAAAGCTATGAAGAAGAAGAGGAAGTATAAGAAAGATTCCACTCAGTTCAAGCACCCTCATCCTCCTCCACCACCTCCACCTGATGCAGGTGTAGGTGGCAGCTCTGCAAGTTCAGGCCCTGCTAGAAGCCAGGCTCCCTACCAACCTCATGCAAGAACATATCAAAGGGAAAGCCAGTCTAGGGGCTCTTACTCTAGAAGGGGAGGATATAGGGGAAACCAAAGAGAGACTCAGGTTTACTCTAAAGGGCATTCCAGGCAGCACCCTTACTCTAGGGGAGGACATGTCTCTTCTGATACATCTTCTGGTCCCTTCCCCTATAAGCTCAAAGATACTGTGACTGCCAGGACTCCTCAAGATACATCTTCTAACAGGTATGAGCCACCTGTTCCATTGGAGGACCCTGAGAAGAATCCTATGGCTTGGACTGCTAGAATGAAAGAGCTGGCTGCTTTAGATCAAATCAAGAAAGCCAAAGAAAAAGGCCTAGACACTTCCAACATCTCCACAATGTCAGAACAAAGACAAAAAGAACTAGAAAGATATGCTTCCAGTAAATTTTTTGATGCAGACAGGTACATGGAATTGCATCCAGCTGCAGTGGTTCCCAGGACATCAAAGCAAATTTATTTGGGTGCAGCTGATGATACCAGATCCAAACAACAAGCTTTAGATCCTAACAGAGAAATTAAAATGGTAAAAGGCAAAGAAAAGGAATAACTCTGTAAGGTGATAACTCTTGGTTTTTCTGACTGCCTTCTGGATATCATGTTTTTATATATCTCTGTGATGGTTCTGTAATGTCTAGCTGCTGTTGTTTTTATGTTTTTCTGACTGTATGATGTTGTTTGTTTTTCCTATGTCTGTAAATAGTTTTCCTAACCCAAATAGGGGGAGATTGTTGGAACACCCTATTACTAATTTGGGTCAGGATCACTATGTCTCTAGGAATTTATGTTTTGACCTTCTGTATAGATTATAGGTCAATTAGAATTGAGTTTAAGGGTTAGAAGGCTAGGATTGGAAGCTGCCCTGAAGACCCAAGTTTTTCTAGAGACTAAGTCCAAATCGTCGAGCTCAGCACGACGTTTCGTCGAACTCCGGTCGACGATCGTCTAGCTCAACTATTGACAGATCGTCGAGCTCCATTCGACGATCGCTGAGCTCAACCCTCATAATATCGTCGAGCTCTGGTCGACGATCGCTGAGCTCAACTTCTCAATATCGTCGAACTCCATTCGACGATCGCTGAGCTCAGGCCGACGATTTTGACTCTGCACTGGATCCTTATCTCTGAGCTCAGTTCGACGATCTTTGAGCTCAGATCGACGATTATGTTGCTGCTTGCATTTTCCAGGTCGCTGAGCTCAGCTCGACGATAGCAGAGCTCAGTTCGACGATTTTAGTTATCTTTCAGAATTCAATTTCAAATCAGATAGAAGTTATTCTGCATTTAATTCAGAAGATCTGCCAGCCATTTTCATTTACTTCTGGAGCAAGTTTCAAGGGATTTATCAAGGAATAATTCAGTGGACTTTCCTTCAGAACATATTATGCAATTAAGGTTGTAATCAATGCAGACCAACGGCTATCTTTGACAGAGTTATATCCTATTCAGACACAGAGAATAATTGATAGAATGTTTTTGAATGAAATAGAGAAGAGAAGAAATACAGAGATTGACAAGTAGAGCACACACAACTCAATACACAGAGACTCTCTCAATCTTCTGTCAACAAGAATTCTGAAGAACACTCATCAGAGAGATCAAGCTTTCAACATTTTTCAGATCTCTTCAGCTCTCAAGTGTTCAAGGCCAACATCATTTCAAGACTCCAGACAATCAACATTTCAGCTTGCTGAAATCATCTTTTGCTGGAGATCTATCTTTGAAGGCCTATCACCCTCAGCAAAGCTCATCTTCCTGAAGATTTCAAGGACTCAGGGGGAGCTTTGGCAACATCACTGAATCCGCATAGTCTTCTCAGTTGCTTGAGAAAGAGAAGACTGCCATCACTCTCTCACCCCCATTCTGTAAAGGGTTTTCAAACTCCCTTCAAAAGTTTGAATCTGGTTTTTGAGCACCTTGTCAAAAGCTCATTGGTGGCAAGACACCTGATCAAAAAATCTGTTTTGGTTTTTGAGCACCTTATCAAAAGCTCATTGGTGCCCAGGACACCTGATCAACTCATCCTGCAGTGGATTCCTACCTAGGGTGGTAGAAGAGTGGATGTACCCAAGTTGGGGAACCACTATAATTCCTTGTGTCATCTGGTTTTGCATGTTTTCTTTTTGTTTCTGGCCTAGATTTTCTTGTGATTAATTTCTGCATAGATTAGTTTTAATTCTGCTTCCCTGCTTACACTCATTACAACAATTGTTGTAAAGCTTTGCAAACGTTTTCTTTGTGTTTTAAAAAGCACCATATACTCTATTCACCCCCCCCCCCCCTCTAGAATATATCAGATCTAGTTTCCCCTTTCAGAGACATTCATCAGTTGATTGATGAATATAGGGTAGTGTTGCAAGCTTTGAAGAAAAGCAAATCCTTGGCCAAGAGTTAGGCTAAGGAGATTGCCAGTCTTAAAGTAGCTGCAACAGATTTTGATAAGTTGATTGATCAGAAAATAAATGAAATAGTCAGACTGAAGCACATTACTGTTATTCATATGGGGACTATAACATTTAAAAATGATCAAATTAGAAATCTGGAGATTAGTCTTCAGAAAGAGAGAGATATTGTAGCAAGGTTTTCTAAACCAAAATCTGTTTTACCTTTGATAGATGAATTTGTACATCAAAAGGGTAAAACTGGATTGGGGTTTACAAAACCTGCCAGGACTGTAAAGTCCAAGTCTAAGGGCAAAGCCCCAGTACTCAACAAGGAGTTTGCTGTAAATAAAACAGCCAGGGTTGTATCTAAACAAAGGTACAACAGATTTGAGTGTTAGTGTTGCGGCAAGGTAGGCCACTTTTCCATAGACTGTTGGCACAATTCAAGTGCCACTGCTAGAAAAGCTACAGGTAGTTTTGTTAAGAGGCAAACTAACCAGCACCAAGGACCCAAGAATTCTTTGGGTTCTAAGGTTAACTAATCTGTTTTGCAGGTGAGTCCAAGTGACCATGCCCCAATATGGTACTTGGACAGTGGATGTTCCAGGCACATAACTGGAACTAGGGGATTGCTAAAGGACTATACACCAATCAAGGATGGTCCTAAGGTCACCTTTGGTGGTTCTGAAAAAGGAATCATCAAAGGCTTTGGTAACATTTCTAGCAACCTTATTACAATTACTCAAGTGGCTTATGTTAAAGGTTTGAAACACAACCTCATTAGTATAAGTCAGCTGAGTGATTTAGGATATGCCATCTCATTTGTCAAAGATGGTTATCATATTAGGAGGTCAAATGATCAAAAGATCATTCTGACAGGTTATAGGAAGAGAAATGTCTATTGTCTAGACATTATATGTGAGAACAATGTTTCTCCTGTGTATCTTGTAGCTGATGAGAAAGTCTCTCATTGTGTCAAATGGCACAAGAGGCTAGCCCATCTTAACTATAAGACAATTGGTCAACTCTATAGTAAAGAGTTAGTGAGGAATGGTCCTCAGGTTAAGTGTATTAAGGATGGGATATGCTCAGCTTGTCAAAAGGGCAAGCAGACCAGATCCACCTTTAATAGCATTGAGAACAAAGATGTTGTGAGGTGCTTATACCTCTTGCATATGGATCTTTTTGGTCCTATGCCAGTTCACAGCCTAGGTTGGAAGGTCTACACATTTGTGGTTGTAGATGACTACTCAAGGTTTTCCTGGGTGTTCTTCCTTAGACAGAAATCTGAAACTCCAAGTATCTTATACAGTTTTGTTAAACAAATTCAGAATGAATTCGATAGTACAGTGGTCAAAATTAGAAGTGATCATGGTACTGAATTTCAGTCCGACAGTATGACAAAACTGTGTGAAGAATTTGAAATTTTTCAGGAATTTTCTTCACCAAGAACACCTCAGCAAAATGGCATTGCTGAAAGGAAAAATAGAACCTTGATAGAGGCTGGTAGAACCCTATTAAGTGACACATCTCTCCCAGAATATTTCTGGGCTGAGGCAGTAAACACTGCATGTCATGTAATTAATAGGGCTACTATCACCAAGAGTCACAATAAGACCCCCTATGATATTGTGAAGGGCAGAAAACCAAATCTATCCTATTTCAGGATCTTTGGTTGTAAATGTTATATACTTAACAATGGAAAGTCTTACTTAACCAAGTTTGCTGCCAAATCCCAAGAGGGGGTCTTTGTTGGGTACAGCAACAACAGTAAAGCTTATAGGGTCTAAACTTGACAACTCAAGTTGTAGAAGAGTCAGTTCATGTAGTCTTTGATGAATCTAGACTCATTAACAATGAATTGTCTAGAAGTGTTTGCAGCTCCACAGGTGTAACTAATAAGATGGACAAGCTTACTATTGAAGAAGGATCTACTGCAAGTCAGCATGTGGATGATAGTGGCTGTTGTCCAGGGGGAGTACAAGATATTCCAGTTAATGAAGAAGATCAAGAGGAGCTGCTGAATGAAGAAGCTGAAGGTGTACAACCTGAAGACAGGCTGCCTCCAGCAAATAGGCATTTAAAAGATCATCCAGCAAATCAAATTATTGGTGATCTCAGATAAGGGGTACAAACAAGGAGCAGAAATCTAAGTTCAGTACTCTACTCCAGCTTTCTATCCCAAGTAGAGCCAAAGAAATTTGAAGAAGCCATCCTAGACCCTCATTGGATTGAGGCAATGCAAGAGGAGCTGAACCAGTTCAAAAGATGCAATGTCTGGGAGCTAGTTACTAAACCAAAAGACCACAACATTATTGGGACTAAGTGGATCTTTAGGAACAAGTTGGATGAACATGGAGTTATTATAAAGAACAAAGCAAGACTGGTTGCAAAAGGTTATAGGCAGGAAGAAGGTATTGACTTTGATCAAACCTTTGCTCCAGTAGCCAGACTGGAAGCTATAAGGATGTTCCTGGCTTATGCAACCTATCAAGGGTTTAAAGTATACCAAATGGATGTTAAGTCAGCCTTTCTGAATGGAAATCTGAAGGAAGAAGTCTATGTAGAACAACCATCAGGTTTTGTTGATTCTATCAAACCTAATTATGTTTATAGACTTAGGAATGCTTTATATGGGTTAAAACAAGCCCCTAGGGCTTGGTATGAAACCCTGTCTAGTTTCCTCATTCAGAATAAATTCACAAGGGGGAAAATAGACAAGACTCTATTTCTTAGGGAATCCAGAGGCAAGATTATCTTAGTCCAAATATATGTAGATGACATCATATTTGGGTCTACAAAAAGTAGTCTTTGCAAAACGTTTGCAAAACTTATGCAAGGACAATTTGAAATAAGCAGTATGGGGGAACTTAAGTTCTTCTTGGGTCTCCAAGTTAGACAGACTGAGGATGGTTTATCCATATGCCAGTCTAAGTTCACCCTAGAATTGATAAGGAAGTATGGTATGGAATCATCCACTACCATGAAAACTCCTATGGGGTCAACAATGTCTTTATGCAAAGATGATGAAGTGAAACCTGTAGATGAAACTTTGTATAGAGGGATAGTTGGCTCCCTATTGTATTTGACTGCAAGTAGACCATATATCATGTATGCTACATGTGTCTGTGCTAGGTACCAAGCTTGCCCTAAAGAATCTCATTTGACAGCAATCAAAAGAATTTTGAGATATCTAAAGGGAACACCTTATCTGGGCCTTTGGTACCCTAGGAATGGAGACTTTGTACTGACAGGTTATTCAGATGCAGACTTTGCAGGCTGCAAGGAAGATAGGAAAAGTACCACAGGTACCTGTTAGTTTCTAGGTGGAAGGCTGGTGTCTTGGAGTAACAAGAAGCAGACCAGTGTGGCTATCTCCACAGCAGAATCAGAGTATGTTGCTGCAGGAAGTTGTTGTGCTCAACTTCTATGGATTCAACATCAGCTAAAAGATTATGGTATTCAAGTAAGTAGAACACCTTTATTTTGTGATTCTACTAGTGCTATTTCTATTGCAAACAATCATGTCTCCCATAGTAGGACTAAGCACATAGAAATAAAGTACCATTTTCTAAGAGAATATGTGGAAAAAGAAGATATTTCACTAGAGTATATTAATACAGATAATCAGCTAGCTGACATGTATACTAAGCCTTTAGATGAAACCAAATTCAATAAATTTAAAATTGAATTAGGGATGATAAACTTAGAATAGTTTACAAAAAAATTGGCTAAGTAAAATAGTGTCGACACACAGAGTTGTCTGTGTCGAGACATAGAAGTGGTGTCGACACTTCAGAGAAAAGGTGTCGACACATCTAGGAAGTCTGTGTCGACACTTCAGAGAATTAGTGTCGACACATGCAGGGTAGGTGTCGACACATCCAAGGTGGTGTCGACACTTAAGATTTATACAGAATTAGTCTAGTAAAGTCTCGACTAAGTGTCGAGCTGAGTGGTGTCGACACATAAACAAGTGTCGACACATATATTCTGTCGACTTTACTTATGTTGACACATAGTTGTCGAGACATTATAAGTCTGTGTCGACACTTTCCAACAGTGTCGACACAATTTAAGTATTGTGACGCACCCTTTCATCTTCGATTCTAGAAAGGTATAAATAGGTTTTTGCCATTGTTTGTTGACACGCTCACCAAAGTTTTGAGACCAAACTTGTGTGTCGACATCTCTCTTCTCTAAATTCAAATTTCTTCAAACCCTAATGGCGCCCAAGCTTGAAGAGAACATTAACGAAGGATATGAACTCGTGCGTCACGCCTTTGATGACGCGGAACCTGAAATCAAAGGTGTAGTAACCCTAATAGAAGAGACTGGGTTAGAATTTCTTGTTTCAGAACCGATCAAGATATGGAAGAAGGAGGTCCTGGAGTTTCTGAATGCAGCAACACTAGATGAATCAGGACTCAAGATTAAGTCAAGAGTTCACGGGGAAAAGGTGAAGGTCTCTCCTAAAAGTCTAAGAAAGGTACTTCAACTACCAAGAACTAAGGAAGAAGAAGATGTTTCTGCTTCTAAGACTAGAGAAGCATTGACATGGTGTGGTTTGGACTCAAACCTGAAGATAGGATCTGTGTTCAATAGAAAGGGAATGAATATGCAAGGCAAGTTTCTATCTGAGATTGTGGGCAATGTCATACTGAGCAAGCCTGGTGGGCATGACAGAATTTCAGCTCACATGTTCAGTCTAATGACAAGGATAATCTTCCAACTTAATACTGATTGGTCTGCAGTATTGTTTGATAAGATTAAAGAGAGCCTGAAGAAACCCAATATGGGTAGAATTCTAAGTCTTTACCTATCTGGGAGCATACTAGAAGTGATGAACCAAGCTGCAGGTTCAAAAATAAACCACATGAGGAGAATGGATTTAAGAATCTTCTCTAGGTGGGATAGAGTATTGACCAAGGAGCTGCCAACTCTAAAAAAGGACTCATCTCAGAAGAAAAAGAAGAAGAAAACCATTGTGGCACCTGACACCTCAAGTAGCTTAGAGGAGCAAGTTGAATTTAGTTCTGATGAAGAGGGAAGGAATGCTAGAAAGTCTCCAGCAAGACAAGAAGAAGCTCAGAGGCAGGGGGAGCTACCCTCAGCTAGCCCAGTTCACCTGGATCGACTCTAGGGGGATCCTCTACTGGTGGATGAGCCAACTCTCTTAGAGAGTGAAAGGGCTACCCAAACTATACTTGAGGTAATAACTGAAATCAACCAATTAGATTTCCCTATTGAGAATGATGTTATGACTAACACATTATCTGATGTTAATCAGCAACCTCAGATTCTTAGTCAACCTCAAGATGTTGTCATGGAGGACACATCTGTAGCTGATAAAGAAGTATTAGATGCTCCTGAGCAAAGAGATTCACCAAGTCAACCTCAACAAGAGTTTACACTGGAAGAGCTATTCCCAGACTTAATACAGACTGACTTTGAAGTGGAAAAAGCAGCTGTTGAGGGGGAGCAGGTAGATCTTCAGGGGGAGCAGGTTAGGTTTCAAGAGGAGACAGCAAATAAAGAACCTGAAGTGCCAAAGGATGCTTAGCAGGTTCCTAGGACTGACAAGGATTTACCTTCTAGTCCTAAGGATAGAGTGGATATAGCTAGCACATCTGCTTCAGAGGATGAAGAGGCTGTTAGAGCCAAGAAGAGGAAGTTTCAGGTCTTCAAAAGAAGAAGCCAGACTTACAAAAAGGCTTTACAAACAATTACACCACAGCCTGCACCATCTACTGACTACAGTTCACTGATGGTGGCATTGCAGATAAAGCTGGATGAGCAAAGGCAAGATATAGAAAAGTATATAGATGAAGGGCATAAGTCACTGCAATTTGATCTGGCCCAAGACATCAAGTCAATCAGATTTGAAATGAATCTGAACAAGAAAGAAATGACTGACTGTTTTCATAAAGGAGGAAATGCAGTGGTCTATTTGGCTACACATCAAGAGAAGATTAAGACTCAAGTGGATGACATGGCTGTCAAACAAGGATATGTACTGGAGAATCAGATAAGAATGAATGATAATCTAACAGCTTCCCATAATGCCATTGTCACTGAGATAAAGAATATAGCCACTGCCCAACCTGCAGAGAGTGCAACTGCCAAAGCTGAGTTTGATAAGAAATTCCAAGAAAGCCTGACTGCTTTTAAGACTGTTCTTGAAACTTCTCAGAAGGCCATTGCAGAACAACTTCAGAAGTTCAAACCCTTCTATAAGGATGGAGTTAATTATCTGAATTATCAAATAAGATTCCAGAAAGATGATCTTAAGGATCACATTGTTAGAGAAGTCATAAAGGGGGAGAGGGTGTTAGTCAAAGCCAGCTCTGATCATGCCAAATGGATTTCAAATTCCATCAGAGCCACCCTTGGATATCCTCCGTTATGTGATGATGATAGTGTGGCAGAGTCTGGAATAAATCCTGCTTACTTTGGAGGAGAGCCAGCTAAAGTAGCTCAGGTAATATATCCTCCAGCAGACTTTGATATGATACATCAGGAAGTACAGTCTATGTATAGTCCTCCTAATGGTAATCTGAATGTTATTTTGGAGAAAGTTGTACAGCCAGTGCCAGAGGCAGTTCTAAAAGAACAAGAAGCACAATTATCTAAGAAAAGGTTCAGAGAGCAAGCTGAACTTAGGCCTGATTTTGAACAATGGAGCCCCACCTCCAGGAATATCATTTTGACTGCTTGGAAGGCTGCTAAAGATAATATTCTGGATAGAGGCAAATGGTATTCGGACCTAGAGTGGAGGATGAAAGAAAACTGTTGTCGACCTAAATCACCTAGAGGGGGGGTGAATAGGTGGTTTGTGCGTCTTTTGCGGAATAAAAAATAATTAGAGCACAGCACAAAAATATCTACCAATATCACAGACGACACAAGATGTATAGTGGTTCCCCAACCTTGGGTACATCCACTTTCCCTCACCGATCTAGCAATCAACTAGACTCGGCAACTCCACTATCTCGGATCACAAATCGATCCTACCCTCGGAACAAAGTTCCTACAAACTCGATCCAAAACAAAACGGATCTACACCTCGAAAGATATCACTTCCTACAAACTCGGAGTGAAAGACTCCTACACTCGGAGAAGATTTCTCCTACAAGATTAATAAAGTGTTTACAAGAATACAAACAGTAAATCACTCAGATCTGGATGAAATGCCCAGGATCTTCTTCTTTTCAACTTTGTAGCACTTTCAGAAATCGGTAAAGAAGTTCTCGACCTCGATCTGGATCTACTCGCTTTTACAGAAATCGAGAGAAAATATGATCAGTGAAGTCGATCTCGATCTGTAACTTTTCTTCAGAATAATCCTCTGAAAGTAGAAGCTTTGCCCGGAGAAGAAGGCGGCGGCGGCGGCTTCCGTTTCGCGAAAGTCAGAGAGGAGGCGACTGAAGAATATTTCTCGAAAAAGAAATTACAGGAAGGCCTTGAGAATACTTAGGGTTTGTCATTTTCTGATAAGACCTTATATAGGAGAGACTAACGGTCATAATCGGTCATAATGATGTACACGTGGACCAATCATGTCGCATGATTTGAAAAATCCGGTCAGAAAAATGACTTAGCAAAATTTCGAAAAGATTCAGCCAACTACATGAGTAAGTCAATAACTACTCGAGTAGTTGAATAACTACTCGAGTATATGATGGGAAACATACTCGGGTATGAATATAAAGACTACTCGAGTATATAGAGATCAACTACTCGAGTAAGTAGACAGAGCTACTCGAGTATGTTTAGAGACCTACTCGAGTACTGGAAGAGCTACTCGAGTATATTACATAACCTACTCGAGTACAAGAAGTACTACTCGAGTGGAATACTTAGAAAAATTCTGAAGAGGTCTGCTGGCAACTACTCGAGTAGTTGAACTAACTACTCGAGAGGAAGTAATCTACTCGAGTAGGTGAAACTTCTACTTGAGTAAAAGACTTAGAAAAGTTCTGGAGTAGTGAAATAGCAAGGTACACGGGTGACACATGAACTACTCGAGTAGGTAAAATGAACTACTCGAGTATATGAGTATACCTACTCGAGTATAAGACTTAGAGAAATTTAGATGAGAAAACCCTATGGTACTCGGGTATAACGAGTAATCTACTCGAGTATATAAGTATGCTACTCTAGTATATGACTTGGTCTACTCGAGTATGTGACTTAGCTACTCGAGTACAAGGTTCCTTTACTCGAGTAACTTATACCCAGACTACTCGAGTAGGTGAAGGCTCTACTCGAGTAAAATACTTTGAAATCTTCTGATGTTGGAAAAACTGATTCTTCTAGAGTAGCCAACTTCCAATACCTTTCCCATAGTCCAATAGCTTGAATATGAAGTGTATCCCAGTAGAGAGACCACACATTAGTCAACACCTTGGAATATGCAATGAGGGATTACATTGCACAGTTCCTGTGTTTGGTGACCCACTGTGAGCTGACATTGGTCTACACTTCCCAGTGAAATTCCTGCAAACATATAGCTCAAACCAAGCATCAAATACAGCTTAATTCATCTTAGTTCCAGGGTGACTTCATCAAATCTGGGTTCATGTGGATGAAATACTAAACAATCTCCCCCTATTTGTTGAAGTCAGAACCCTTTACACTAAGGTGAATTATGTACATAAAAGAAACTAAGAAAGAAAATATGGGCAGGTAAGCAAAGGATAATGAAAAAGACAATTAGGCAGTAATGAAGAATTGTATATATATCTAAGTTTCCAAAAACATCAAGTCTACAATTTATCATTTCAATTTCTCATCATCTTTTAGGTTTGGGCTTGGGATTGCTGCTTATCCATCTTTTCTTGCTGTCGCCTTAGGTAGCTGAAAGGCTTAGGAAAATACTTAGGAGGCCTTGGAGGAGGAGCAGGGTTATTTCTCCCAAATTCTCTGTCATGGATCTTTCTTTTCAGCATTAACTTCTCATATAACTCCCATTCCTGGGAACTGTAGTGCATGTTTTTGTTCTCATTTTGATCCATGACCAGCCTAAGTGTGTCCAAGATGAGAGACTTTGAAGTTGGAGACCAGGCTTCAGCATGTTCAGGGGCCTTGGAAGGAGCAGTCCTGCTAGCAGAGGGGCCTTCGCCATATTTCCTTTTCTTCTTGTGGATTCTGATCTCTGGAGGGGCTTGAAGGAATATATCAGCAGGATCGTCTTCTTCCCAGCCTGGAACATAAGTGTCTGGAGGAGCAACTGAGTCTCCAGGCCTGGGGGAGAAGGTAGGTTGTTGAGGAACAGCTGGGGCAGTGACTTCTGTGGCTAGAGGATTGAGATGATGGGGAATGATGTTTGGGTCAACTACAAGATCTGGCAATATCTGATTGTGCATCCAGACAGCAGTGTCATAGGTGTGAAATTTGACACTCTGTATCTGGGCAATCACATCATCATGAATGGTCTTCACATGAGCTTCCCATTCAACTGTCTTCTGAGCAATAGATTTTTCTACCTGGTCTTTGAGTTCTTTTATCAAACCCTCCCCCTTTCTGATTTCAACAGATACCTTCTCTATGGTGTCATCTTTGAAAATGCCAACTTCTGCACAGATCTTCATCTTGTTGGCTTCAGTCCTCTTGTCTAGTTCCATCTGGTTGTTTGCCAAGGTGATACCTTGTTCCATAACATTGCCCACACTAGTGATAGTATGATCAAGGGCTTTGCCACCAAGTTGGAACAGGTACTTGAGCTTGTCAGTGTTGTGCTGAATTTCAGCAAAACTGTCACAACCCGCAGTTTTCTCAATTATAAGAAATATAAATCAGAGCACGAGATAACTACGAGCTGTGATGCCACGTCAAGCAGGGGATAACTGCTGACGCTCAGGCGACACTCTAATCCTTCAAATCATAAGTTAAAATGAATAGAAAACTGATTTTTAAATTAATTGGCTGTATCCCTCGGCTCAGTGGATCAGATAGTCCACGGTTTGAAAACTATTTTTATACGTAGCGGAAAAATACTTCATTTATGCTTAACATCCTAAAAGAGCGCATAAGTGTCCTAAGAGGACAACTTACACTATGCAGGACCCAAGATTTCAATTTTATAATATTTAATAAGAAAACAATCTTTTTGCGCATTTGGTAAATAATGATTGAGCTTTCATAAAAACATGCTGATTATGCAATACATATAGTAATCTTTCTATAGGTTTCAAGGTAACTAGCAAACTAGCATAAAACATTCCCAGAGAGCAAGTGAAACTAACACAAAACAGGTAAACTAGCAGCTAAGCAAAGACTTAATATCACAAAGGAAAATCACCAACGATCGTCAACAACCTGACACGAACTCGCTGGCGAGCATGTATGTCTGTACTACTACAAGGCTAAAGAACAACCTCAACAAGTGAGGAAAACACTGCCGCAACGCAGTCCACAAGGAAACTCCTGAAATTAGCCGTACAACCGACTACAGACCTGAACCTGAGGCATTCAAAAGAAGAACACCTCAGCAAGAAATAATAAAACAGGAGGCAAAGAAACATCAGATAATAATTGAATGTAAAGAGCAGAAAGAAAAAGGGTTACCAACCCTGCAAGAGAAATGCTGAAAATCTCAGCAAAAGAATCCAAAAAGGGACAAAATGCAAGTGAAACAATCAGTAAAGTGAGAGAAATGCATCAAGTACTAAAACGTACCAAACTCCGCTCAAGCCTGCAGAGAAAGAACCAATATGCATCAAATGAACAGTATGAAAGGAACTAACAGTCCTAAACTTGTAAATCGTTAGCACTGGCACAAATCCCAAACCTGTGTCGGAGACTAAGAACAGTCACAACCGAACAACCAGGTCCAGGTGTCTCAAGAGTACTGAAGGGGACGCCACAGGGTCCACACACATAGAGTTCCAACCTCTTACAGGAACCCAAAATGTCCAAAGGAGGGAATGATGGTGGTCACGGCTCGAACTCCCCCGGTACCATACTCCTTCAGAAACCCAGCTACCACATGCTAAGGATCCACGATTCGGCGCCAAATCTAGCCGACAACAACACTTAGAAACTACCAAGTTCTACAATCAAAACCCGCCGAATTATTTCCCCCTACCCGCCGAATTATTTCCCCCTACCCGCCGAATTATTTCCCCCTACCCGCCGAATTCAACTAAAAAAAAAATAAATGCCGTAAACTTCCTAGTTTAGGCCGACTACAAGCCCTAAACTAGGAATATTCCTATCTCACCTATTCTACGACAAGGAGAAAAGAAAAATAAAGCAAAAAATACAACTCATGGAGGCACGCAAGAGGGGAGAAATCCACTTGTCTCAAATCGTTCCTGAAAACGCCCTCCCAAAAACTCCACCACGTAGATCCGTCCAAAGGAAGCACGGGGAGATGGGATCTACGAAAAAAAACAACGGACAACCGGGGTTAGGGCCGGAAAATCTAAGGCGAAACGGTCACCGAAACGGGAAAAACTTACCGCGATCTCGAAGCTCTCGCCGAGAGCATTCCAACGCCGCGATCGGATCGAAAATTCCGTCCACCGGAGCGGCGGTGGCGGCCGCCGGAAGATCCCCGAACGAGGGTTCCGCACTCGCCTAAAAAGTCGCACCGGAGGCCGCGGGTTCGGGGAAAGAAGAAGAAGATCTTCTCTCTCTTACATATAAATATATATACTTAATATAATAATAAAAGAAAAGAAAAAAAATAAACACTTAGAAAAAAAAAGGAAAAAGGGGCTGCTGATCGGTGAGAATGATTCTCACCGAACCAAAAGAATTCGGTGAGAATCATTCTCGCCGAATTTCCGATTCGGCGAGAATCATTCTCGCCGAATTTCCGATTCGGCGAGAATTCTCACCGAATTCCCGAATTCGGTGAGAATCATTCTCACCGAATTCCCGAATTCGGTGAGAAGCATTCTCACTGAATCCCTCACACTCCTCTTTCTAACTTTGTATTTCTTTATATATATAAATATATATATAAACATACAAACTTCAATCGCGCGCCGAGGTTCCAAAAATGCTCGGAACGGGACGAAACTAGACGAGCAAGTCTAAAATTAGCCGATCTAATTCCTAATGTAAAATTTCCACTACCGACGCAAATCCTAAAAATTTGGCCGGTCAAACCTAACGAATGCAAAACGCGCTAACGACAAGGTCGGCAACAAAATCCGACAAACAAAACTCGGTCAAATTTCTCCCAAAGCCAAAACACAAGCATTCCCAAGAGGCTCCACCGAGTCATCAAACAGACTCCGGGTCACTAGGGAATCTTGCTACCAGGCACCACCAAGCCACGCAGGGAACCTAAAGAGCTAAAAGCACGCTCTAATAACGCCACATGACCAATACGCGCTAACATAACGCTCTGACGTCATAATACGTCAAATAAGAACTAAACGTAAATCACTGGAAAATTGGGGGCGTTACAGTCACTCCCCCTAAAAGAAAGTTTCGTCCCAAAACTTTACGCTCGCAACACTTCTACCATAGAAAGAAAAGAAAATAACCAAGGGTTATCGAATGATTACCGAGCACAACTAGGAGAACAAATGAGGATGCGCCTCCCTCATAGCTGACTCCAACTCCCAAGTCGCGCTCTCCACGTCTTGGTTTTTCCACAGAATCTTTACCATCGGTATTGTCTTTTTCCGCAACACTCGATCTTGCACATCCAAAACACGAATAGGAACTTCCACGTAGGAAAGGTTAGGCTCCAACTGGGGCACTGCATCCAGAACTTGCCTGTCACTTAGCACGCACCTCCGCAGTTGGCTCACGTGAAAAACATTGTGCACGCCAGGAAAATTTGCAGGTAATTTCAACTTGCAGGCTAACACACCAATCCGCTCCATAATTTCAAATGGTCCCACATACCTTGGGTCCAACTTATGGTTCTTACCGAACCTCTTCACTCCAACCATCGGGGAAACCTTAAGGAATACCATGTCCCCCACAGAAAATTCCAAAACGGTCCTACGCCAATTGGCGTTCTTCTCGTATCGCTCTTGAGCTATCCGAAGCTTCTCTCGAATAAGCTTTACAGAGACTTCCATTTCTTCTAAGGCATCTGGACCTAACATCGGCCTCTCACCAACCTCAGCCCAAAATAGAGGAGTTATACATCGTCTTCCATATAGCGCTTCGAAAGGAGCCATTTGCAGACTCTCTTGATAACTGTTATTGTATGCAAACTCCATCAATCTCAAGCGTTCATCCCACGCTCCTCCGTGGTCTAATATATAACAACGGATCATATCTTCCACAATCTGATTAACACGCTCCGTTTGACCATTGGTCTGTGGATGATATGCGGTAGAATACCTCAAGTCAGTTCCCAATCCTTCTTGAAGGCTCTTCCAGAAACGAGACGTAAACCTGGAGTCTCGATCTGATACTATACTTACGGGTACTCCATGTAACCTGATAACTTCATTCAAATATAGCTCCGCTATCTTTTTCATCGAGTAACCAATCTGAAAGGGTACGAAGTACGCACACTTTGTTAATCTATCAACAATCACACAAACAGAGTCATGCCCTCGGGGAGATCTCGGCAAACCAGTAACAAAATCCATTGAGATACTCTCCCACTTCCAAGTTGGAATCTCTAAAGGCGCTAATTTTCCACCAGGCCTTCCATGATCAGCCTTAACTCTTTTGCACGTAAAACATTCTGACACAAACCTTGCAATGTCATCCTTCATCCCAATCCACCAGGCAATCTGTTTCAAGTCCTTATACATTTTTGTAGACCCTGGATGGTAGGCCACACTTGAACCGTGTGCCTCACTGCACAACTTATCTCGAATATCTCGAAAATTGGGGACGCAAAATCTACCGCGGTACTTTAGAGTACCCGCGTCATCGATCGAAAAGTCAAGCAGCTCCCCCTTCTCAGTTCTATTATGAAGGTGCAGTAGATCAGGATCGTCCTTTTGATGAAGCCTCGTAAGAGAAATCCATGAAGGCTCAGACACTTCCAAACTGCTAGGCGAGTCACATCTACCAACTGAAATATCCATTAAAAGGAACTCTTCTACTAACAACTCAGTGGAGAGATTGAAAATTTTCCCTGTCTTCCTGCTTAAGGCATCGGCTACCACGTTAGCCTTACCCGGATGGTATAGGATCTCCACTTCATAATCAGCCACATACTCTAACCATCTGCGCTGGCGCAAGTTCAACTCCTTTTGAGTGAAGACGTACTTCAAACTCTTATGATCCGTATAAATCTTGCACTGCGCGCCATATAACAAGTGTCTCCATAATTTCAATGCATAAATAACTGCTGCGAATTCCAAGTCATGCGTAGGGTAGTTCCTTTCATGAATCTTAAGCTGTCTTGACCCATACGAAATCACTTTTCCTTCTTGCATCAGCACACAACCAAGACCCACGTGGGATGCGTCCACGTAAACAGCATAGTCTAATCCTTCCGTAGGCAATGTCAATATCGGAGTAGTGCACAGTCTAATCTTTAGCTCTTGGAACGCTTCTTCGCACTTATCGCTCGACACAAATGCTGTGTTCTTCTGCGTCAATTTGGTCAATGGCACAGATAACGTAGAGAAACCATCTACAAATCTTCTATAGTAGCCAGCCAACCCTAGGAAGCTTCTTATTTCTTTGGGTGTGGCAGGCCTCGTCCATTCCATAACTGCGGCTATCTTTTCTGGGTCGACAGAGATTCCGTCCTTGTTAACCACATGACCCAGGAAAGAAACCTGAGGCAACCAGAACTCGCATTTACTTAGCTTGGCGAACAACTTATGGTCCCTCAAGGCAGATAAAACTAGACGCAGATGTTGGTCATGCTCCTCAACATTGCGTGAATACACCAACACATCGTCTATAAATACGACTACAAACTTGTCCAGAGAGTCCTTGAAAACTCTGTTCATCATGTCCATGAAAGCAGAAGGTGCGTTGGTCAAGCCAAACGACATCACCAAAAATTCAAAATGTCCATGTCTGGAACGGAAGGCAGTCCGCGGGATATCTGATTCACGGATCCTTAACTGGTGGTAGCCCGAACGAAGGTCAATCTTAGAGAACACGGCGCTGCCTCGCAGTTGATCAAACAAATCATCTATCCTCGGCAACAGATACCTATTCTTGATCGTTACCTTATTTAGCTCTCTATAATCGATGCACAACCTCATCGATCCATCTTTTTTCTTGACAAACAAAACGGGAGCACCCCAAGGCGAAGAACTCGGCCTTATAAATCCGTTCTCAAGCAACTCGTCTAACTGGATACGCAACTCCTCCAGTTCGCATGGGGCCATCCGGTAAGGCGCCTTGGCATTAGGACGCGTACCTGGCTCCAAATCTATAACAAACTCCACGTCTCGATCAGGCGGGAGACCAGGAAGGTTAGCTGGAAAGACATCAGAAAAATCATGAACCACCGGGATCTCCTCCAAACACGGCAAACTAACCTTGGTTTCTAAAACCGAAACCAAACAAGCAAAACATCCGGAATCTACAAGCTTCCGAGCACATACCGCCGATATAGTCGGAGAATCCTGGCGCGGATAACCGTAAACACTCCCGGGCTGACCGTTGTCCATCCTGAAGTCCAAGCGTTTACCCTTGCATTGGATCACAGCATCATATTTGGACAACCAGTCCATGCCTAGGATCACATCGAAGTCTTCCAGATCCAACAGCTTTAAATCAGTAATCGCGAGAAAATCGCCTAGTAAAATCGGACAACTCTGAATACCCTGATCCGAAACTACAGATTCGCCTGAAGGAAACTTGACACAGAACGCATCACCAACACGATCGAGATTCAAACGGTAACGCTCTACAAAGGCCCTAGCCACAAATGAGTGGGTAGAGCCGGAATCGAACAGAACACGCGCTCAGCGGTTCTTTACCTTAAATCGTCCTATAAAATTGCACACACGACTAAGGAAGCGAACGCTCAAAACTATAACTATGAGCCAAACATTAAAACTAGGGGGGAATCTAACCTGATATCACTTGCGTGGACGTCTGAGCTTCCTCCATAGAGACCACGTTCAACTTTCCTTTTCCCTTGTCCACTCGCTGCGGCGGCGGCAAAGCCTGAAGAGGAACTGGCTGCAGAGTAAGCTGAGCTTGCGGGCACTGATACTTGAGATGACCCTCTTGACTGCACAAGAAACAACTTCTCGTCTTCTTCCAGCAATGGGCAGCATCGTGCCCCGGCTTCTTGCATACAGAACAAAACAAGTCTTTCTTTGGGATACCTTGGATCGCATGAATCTGCTCTTTCTTCTGAGCTCCTAATCTTTGATAGCACCTTTCCAATGGATGGCCCGGTCGGCCACAGAAACTGCATACCACTTTGTTTCTCTTCCTCGGAGCAGCGTCAGGGACCTGAGTACTCTTACCCTCATCAGACTTTCTTTTATCTTTTCTCAGTTGTTGACCTCGATTCTTGGCGTTATCAATTGCCTCTACCTTTAAGGCAGCTTCCACCATACCAGCATAACTTGAGGTCGCATAGGCACTTGCTAATTGCTGGACGTCACTCCTTAGCCCAGCCAGAAATCGCTTGCTTCTATTTTCATCGGAACTCACCAATTCTGGGGCAAATCGGCTTAGCTTACTAAACTCGATTTCGTACTCACTAACCGTGAGCTGCCTCTGCTTTAAGTGCAGGAAATCATTCATCAGACGGTCCCTCTCGACCGATGGCAGAAACTTGCTCAGAAGTAGCTCCTTAAAGGACTCCCAGGAACACCCGTCCTTCAGACCTTCTTTCTCCCTCAGCCACCAGCTCTTTGCCAACCCTTTGAGCTGATATGCGGCTAACATCACTTTCTGATCATCAGTGATCCCGGAGTATGAGAACATCTCCTCGATTGATATCATCCAATCGTCTAAAACCATGTAATCCGCCTTGCCATCATACGTCGGAGGCCTAAGTCGCTGAAACTGAGAAATAAAGGTCATCTCTGGTGGCACCACGACCGGAGGCACCAGAGGAGCGGGGGGGAACAGGGACAGCTTGACCCACAACAGGGTCCTGAACTCTCGGAATCTGCCCTGCCACAACTGCTAAAAGGACTGGACCTGAGACTGCAAATCCACTACTTGCTTTGACAAGGCTTCATTGCTTTGTCGCAGACCTTCTATCATTGCGCTGCTCTGCGCACCTGAAGATTCTCCCTCCGATTGGGGAGTCAACCTTGTCGAAGGACGCCTCGACATTCTAATGGAACAACAAAACACTAATCAGACACCTAGCCCACCCACTAGAACCAAACAACATAGTACAAACAATACATACTTAAGTACTTGCTCATGCTGCTAACTTGCTCTGGGATTTTCAATAATGATGATATGCTTATCCTACGATGATTCACTATCATCACACTAACTCTTGTGCATAGATCGGGAATGCATGAATTTATATTCTTTTTGACTCAAAAATTATGTGTGTACACATGTCATCCTGCAAATCTTTAGCTTGGCACGTTGTGCTTATGCAATGTTATGCTATGCATGATTGTGCTATGCATTCCAAAAAGGCCCTAATGCATGTTATGAGCGGCGTACACATGAAAATGTTATGCATCCCATACTACATAACATTTCCATGCAACAAAAAAGAAAACGTGCTAGCCGCGTTCATGTGGTGAGGTTATGCATCCCATACTACATAACCCTCACATGTTGCCTCCTATGGTGGATCCATATACAAACACATAGTATGCATCCCATACTACATAATATGCCTCGTATACTTCATGTCATGCTATGAGTGTAGTGTTCGTGCTTTAGCCAAGACGTGCTGATGACATATCGGTGTGTGTATGATATGACTCTAAACACCTAATACTTACAGGGACAGGTTGCCCGACAATTTGTCAAGCAACCTCCCTCTGATACCAACTGTCACAACCCGCATTTTTCTCAATTATAAGAAATATAAATCAGAGCACGAGATAACTACGAGCTGTGATGCCACGTCAAGCAGGGGATAACTGCTGACGCTCAGGCGACACTCTAATCCTTCAAATCATAAGCTAAAATGAATAGAAAACTGATTTTTAAATTAATTGGCCGTATCCCTCGGCTCAGTGGATCAGATAGTCCACGGTTTGAAAACTATTTTTATACGTAGCGGAAAAATACTTCATTTATGCTGAACATCCTAAAAGAGCGCATAAGTGTCCTAAGAGGACAACTTACACTATGCAGGACCCTAGATTTCAATTTTATAATAATTAATAAGAAAACAATCTTTTTACGCATTTGGTAAATAATGATTGAGCTTTCATAAAAACATGTTGATCATGCAATACATATAGTAATCTTTCTATAGGTTTCAAGGTAACTAGCAACCTAGCATAAAACATTCCCAGAGAGCAAGTGAAACTACCACAAAACAGGTAAACTAGCAGCTAAGCAAAGACTTAATATCACAAAGGAAAATCACCAACGAGCGTCAACAACCTGACACGAACTCGCTGGCGAGCATGTATGTCTGTACTACTACAAGGCTAAAGAACTACCTCAACAAGTGAGGAAAACACTGCTGCAACGCAGTCCACAAGGAAACTCCTGAAATTAGCCGTACAGCCGGCTACAGACCTGAACCTGAGGCATTCAAAAGAAGAACACCTCAGCAAGAAATAATAAAACAGGAGGCAAAGAAACATCAGATAATAATCGAATGTAAAGAGCAGAAAGAAAAAGGGTTACCAACCCTGCAAGAGAAATGCTGAAAATCTCAGCAAAAGAATCCAAAAAGGGACAAAATGCAAGTGAAACAATCAGTAAAGTGAGAGAAATGCATCAAGTACTAAAACGTACCAAACTCCGCTCAAGCCTGCAGAGAAAGAACCAATATGCATCAAATGAACAGTATGAAAGGAACTAATAGTCCTAAACTTGTAAATCGTTAGCACTGGCACAAATCCCAAACCTGTGTCGGAGACTAAGAACAGTCACAACCGAACAACCAGGTCCAGGTGTCTCAAGAGTACTGAAGGGGCCGCCACAGGGTCCACACACATAGAGTTCCAACCTCTTACAGGAACCCAAAATGTCCAAAGGAGGGAATGGTGGTGGCCACGGCTCGAACTCCCCCGGTACCATACTCCTTCAGAAACCCAGCTACCACATGCTAAGGATCCACGATTCGGCGCCAAATCTAGCCGACAACACCACTTAGAAACTACCAAGTTCTACAATCAAAACCCGCCGAATTATTTCCCCCTACCCGCCGAATTATTTCCCCCTACCCGCCGAATTCAACTAAAAAAAAAATAAATGCCGAAAACTTCCTAGTTTAGGCCGACTACAAGCCCTAAACTAGGAATATTCCTATCTCACCTATTCTACGACAAGGAGAAAAAAAAATAAAGAAAAAAATACAACTCATGGAGGCACGCAAGAGGGGAGAAATCCACTTGCCTCAAATCGTTCCTGAAAACGCCCTCCCCAAAACTCCACCACGTAGATCCGTCCAAAGGAAGCACGGGGAGATGGGATCTACGAAAAAAAACAACGGACAACCGGGGTTAGGGCCGGAAAATCTAAGGTGAAACGGTCACCGAAACGGGAAAAACTTACCGCGATCTCGAAGCTCTCGCCGAGAGCTTTCCAACGCCGCGATCGGATCGAAAATTCCGTCCACAGGAGCGGCGGTGGCGGCCGCCAGAAGATCCGCGAACGAGGGTTCCGCACTCGCCTAAAAAGTCGCACCGAAGGCCGCGGGTTCAGGGAAAGAAGAAGAAGATCTTCTCTCTCTTACATATAAATATATATACTTAATATAATAATAAAAGAAAAGAAAAAAAATAAACACTTAGAAAAAAAAGGAAAAAGGGGCTGCTGATCGGTGAGAATGATTCTCACCGAACCAAAAGAATTCGGTGAGAATCATTCTCGCCGAATTTCCGATTCGGCGAGAATCATTCTCGCCGAATTTCCGATTCGGCGAGAATCATTCTCGCCGAATTCCCGATTCGGCGAGAATTCTCACTGAATTCCCGATTCGGTGAGAATCATTCTCACCGAATTCCCGAATTCGGTGAGAATCATTCTCACCGAATTCCCGAATTCGGTGAGAAGCATTCTCACCGAATCCCTCACACTCCTCTTTCTAACTTTGTATTTCTTTATATATATAAATATATATATATAAACATACAAACTTCAATCGCGCGCCGAGGTTCCAAAAATGCTCGGAACGCGACGAAACTAGACGAGCAAGTCTAAAATTAGCCGATCTAATTCCTAATGTAAAATTTCCACTACCGACGCAAATCCTAAAAATTTGGCCGGTCAAACCTAACGAATGCAAAACGCGCTAACGACAAGATCGGCAACAAAATCCGACAAACAAAACTCGGGCAAATTTCTCCCAAAGCCAAAACACAAGCATTCCCCAAGAGGCTCCACCGAGTCATCAAACAGACTCCGGCTCGCTAGGGAATCTTGCTACCAGGCACCACCAAGCCACGCAGGGAACCTAAAGAGCTAAAAGCACGCTCTAATAACGCCACATGACCAATACGCGCTAACATAACGCTCTGACGTCATAATACGTCAAATAAGAACTAAACGTAAATCACTGGAAAATCGGGGGCGTTACAAAAACCTCTGCTCATCTCAGTCTCAAGAGCAGTAACTTTGTCAATGACCACCTTTAGAGAGGTGTCAAAATAGGTTCTCTGTTCTTGAAGAAGAAGTGCAATGCTTTGCAGTAGATCTGAGGAGGAGGAAACTGTAGTAGCAGTTGTGGGAGTAGCAGTAGGGATAGGAGGAATTACCCAAGGAGCTATCTCTGCAATAAGCACTGAGCTGAGAGCTCTTGTGGTAGGAATAACAGCATCCAATTCTTCTATATCATGGGGGATGGAGAAATCAAGGTTTCTGAGATGGGCCTCAGCTGGCTCAGGAGAAGGCTCATCAGAAGTAAAAATGATGTCTGGCTTATCTGCTGGAGGAGTTTGAGAAGGTGTTGGAGTTCTGGCTGGAGAATGGGCAGGAGACTGTGCTGTAGACAAGTCCTTGTGATGTTCAGTGGTTGGAGCTAGAGGAGATAGAGGAGGAGGGGGAAGCACATCTTCAGTAAGCTCTGCAATCATGGTATCTATGGCAGCAGCTGTGGACAGAAGAGTGTCTTGAGGTACTTGATCTGAGGAAGTGGCTACACTCTTTGGAATATGAGGTAGGGATGGAATCTCTGGCTGAGGAGAGGGTTGCCTGATTGGGCTAGAAGGAGCAGGCTCCCCCTCACTTGGTGCACCAGAGAAGCTGGCCACATGATGAGGAGAGGGAGATGGAGTCCTGTCCTCTACAGCTGGAACTACTGGGATTGCTGAAACCTGTGCAGCTTGGGCAGAGTTCTTGAGCTTGAGATCCCATCTCTGAATTGAAGAGATGGAGACCTTCTTCATATGGTGAAGTGGAGTCCCTTTGGAGAGATTGAAGACTTCAGGATTTGTTCCATGAAGGAGCAGAGATATAATTCTTGCGTAGTTGGGGGATTTCATGCTGTCCTTTATCTTGTCCAAAATCAGCATACCAAATTGGTATCTCTTGCGGCAGACAATGGCTTGCATTATATCGAAGAAGTATGAGGGAATGTCTCGGATGGAGTGAGTCTTGCACAGTAGAATTTTGCCAACGATATCAACCAGAAATTTTCCATCAGCGTTCATGTCTGACCTCTTAATGTACTGAGCTTCAGGAGAAATGCCACAGAAGAGTGCTGTCCAGTCAGAATCTTCATCATCCAGATCATCTTCTTCATCAACAATAAGTAAACGGAGAAGTTGAGAGACAGAGGTCTTGGTGAACTTTAGTTTCAATCCCTTTACTGTAGATTTGAGGACTTTGCCATTCCGTCGAACCTTGAGATTTGTGAAGAATTCTGCAACTTGCCTATCTGTAGTCACATATTGGAGATCTATGTCTCCATGCTCCACATGTTCCCGGATGAAGTGGTACCTTAGCTCAATGTGCTTTGTCCGGCTGTGAGAGACTGGATTGTTGGCTATTGCAATTGCACTGGAGGAGTCACAGTACAAGGGTATATCCTTGAACTGCAGGTTGTAGTCCTCGAACTGATTCTTTATCCATAGTAACTGTGCGTAACAACTGCCTGCAGAGATATACTCTGACTCGGTCGTTGAGATTGCGACACAGTTTTTCTTCTTGCTACTCCAGGAAATTAGCCTTCTTTCGAAGAATTGGCAAGTCCCTGAGGTGCTTTTCCGGTCGTCTTTGCTACCTGCAAAATCGGCATCTGAAAATCCAATTAGTTCGCGGTCATTACTTCTTGGGTACCATAAGCCAAGATTTGGTGTGCCTTTAAGGTATCTCAGGATCCGCTTTGCAGCAGCGCAATGAGATTCCTTAGAGTTCACCTGAAATCTAACACAGACACATGTTGAGAACATTATGTCAGGCCTACTGGCAGTAAGGTAGAGCAAGGATCCAATTATGCTTCTGTACTTGGTTTCATCAAAAGGTTTCCCTTTTTCATCCTTGTCCAAAGACATAGTTGAGCCCATTGGAGTCCTCATAGAGGTTGCGTTATCCATTCCGAATTTCTTAATTAGCTCTTTGGTGAATTTGGTCTGTGAGATGAAGATTCCATCTTCAGATTGTTTCACTTGAAGCCCTAAGAAATACTTCAGCTCGCCCATACTGATCATTTCAAACTTCCCTTGCATAAGTTTTGAGAACTTTTTGCAGAGGTTGTTATCTGTAGAGCCAAAGATAATGTCGTCGACATAGATTTGTACTAGCAAAATCTTGCCTTTTATTTCCCTAAGAAATAATATCTTGTCTATCTTTCCCCTTGTGAACTTGTTCTCAAGTAGAAAGGTCGACAACATTTCATACCAAGCTCGAGGAGCTTGTTTCAGACCATATAGGGCCTTGTGCAGAAAATAGACATGATCGGGAAAGTTAGGATCAATGAAACCTGGAGGTTGTTCCACATACACTTCCTCCTTTAAGTTACCATTCAGGAAGGCCGACTTCACGTCGATCTGATAGACGGTGAAGCCTTTGAAGGCAGCATATGCTAGAAACAACCGTATTGCCTCCAGCCTCGCCACTGGAGCATATGTCTGGTCGAAGTCAATTCCTTCTTCTTGACGATAGCCTTTAGCGACGAGTCTGGCCATATTTTTTATGATAGTTCTGTCTTCATCCATCTTGTTCCTGTAGACCCATTTTGTTCCCATGATGTTCTTTCCCTTGGGTCTTGGAACCAGCATCCACACATTGCAGTGCTTGAACTGAATAAGCTCTTCTTCTATTGCCTTTATCCATGATGCGTCTGAGTTTGCTTCCTCAAATTTCTTTGGTTCAACCTGTGAGAGAAAACTCAAATGAAGATTCACATTAGTTGTACCTCTCCGAGTTCTGACACCATCCTGGGGGTTTCCTATGATCTGGTCCATGGGGTGATCCTTCAGATGTCTGAGCTCTAGAGTCCTTGCATCTGGATTATCTTCAAGCACCAGAGTGATTTCTTCATCCTGGATGACTTCTTCATTTTGATCATCAGCCTCTCCAATTGGAGTGGGAGTGGTGATCTTAAAGAACTTCTCGCTTTTGTCTTCGGACGGATCATGCAAGCTAGTTTCTTTCAGTTTTTCACCTGCAACTTCAGTGAGCACACTAGACGAATTGCTTTGCAGCAAGCTCGTCTCATCAAATACAACATGTATCGATTCTTCCACCACCAGGGTTTTTCTATTGAAAATCCTGTATGCCTTACTATGGCTACTATATCCTATAAAAATACCTTCAAAGCTCTTTTCGCTGAACTTGGTGGTATGATACTTGCCATTGTTAAGTACGAAGCATTTGCAGCCAAAGATTCTAAAGTAAGAGACTGTTGATTTTCTGCCTTTCAGAAGTTCGTAAGGTTTCTTATTGTGGTCTTTGTTTATGAGTGCTCGATTTTGCACGTGGCATGCAGTGTTGACGGCCTCAGCCCAGAAGTACTCCGGTAGTGAAGCATCACTCAACATGGACCTGCAGGCCTCTATGAGTGTTCTGTTCCTTCTCTCAGCCACTCCATTTTGTTATGGAGTACGAGGAGAGGAAAACTCATGAAAGATACCTAAGCTTTCACAGAATTCTGTCATGGCCCCAGATTTGAACTCTGTTCCGTTGTCACTTCTTATTTTGACTATGGAGCAGTTGTATTCATTCTGGACTTGCCTGACAAAATTGGTAAAGATATCGAAGGTATCTGACTTGTGTTTCAGAAAGAACACCCACGCAAAGCGCGAGTAGTCATCAACAATTACCAATGTATATTCCTTGCCTCCCAAACATCTAATCTGCAGTGGACTAAACAAGTCCATGTGCAATAGATGGAGACATCTGTTAGAGTCTTTGCCAACAGTGTTTTTAATGGTAGCCCTTGTTTGCTTGCCTTTTACGCATGCATGACAAGGTCTGTCTTTGACGCATTTGACATTTGGGGCATCACTTACAAAGTTCATTGAAAATAGTTTATTAATGGTTTTGAAATTAATATGTGCTAGTCTCTTGTTCCATTGTCACCAAGAGACGCACTATCTTTTGCCAAAAGACACACTGGTGTAGAGGAATCTATACAGATGAAATTTAAACAGAAAATATTCCTGCTTCGAGTGCCGGATAGAATCGTTTCCATATTATCAACGGATTTTATCAAGCACTTATCAGCATGGAACTCAACTATGTATCCTTTATCGCAGAGTTGGATTATGCTAATGAGATTGTGTTCCAATCCTTCAACATAAGCCACATCCGAGAAGGATACATTGCTGTTAGTAATCATACCATAGCCTCTCGTAATCCCACGGTCTGAACCTCCAAAGATGACCTTTGGTCCGTTCACGACTGAAGTAAAGTTCTGAATGAGGCTTCTCGTCCCGGTCATATGCCGAGAGCATCCGCTGTCCAAGTACCAGATAGGCATTTTGTTGGCCTTTTGACATCCCTGCAATCACAATCAATTCGCCTTAGGAACCCAAACACGTTTGGGTCCTTGGTCTCGGGTTAGAGTGCTCCCCCTACGAGTGTTGGCATTATGAGCGGTCTTTCTCATATTGCTGACATGAGGGGTTGCAGCGTTTCTGGAATTGAACCAGCAATCTATGGCGAAGTGATCAACCTTGCCACAGCACCAACAGTCAAATCTGTTGTACCTTTGCCTCAAGATCTCCTGCTTTACCTTTTGGAACTTTGGTCTAGCAGGGGTTGCATTTGTGGAGTAAGATGCCTCATGATGATGGCAATCACATGGCTTCTTCTCCTTTATGGGCTTCTCTACAACAGGCTTTGTCTTTGGTGCCTTCTTGAAGTTATGCCCATGATTGAAGGGGCCATAGCTTTGAAGAACAACTTCTTCATAAGGTGCCTTAAAGGCACTTTTGCCAAAGTTTCGGGGTCGAGCCCATCCTTGATAGCGGGACTTTGGCTCTACATAAGTAGGCCTAGTAAAGTGCCTGCATGATGAGTCAAAATCAAACTCATTTGTTGGAAAGATGACCTTTCTGAATGTGGTTTGATTTTGAGGGGCTTTTCCCTTTTCTTCGGCTAAGGCCTTTTTGGCGGCCTTATTTTTCCGTTGATTCTTGTTTCTCCTAGAGGATTTATTAGGAGCTTCTTCATGGCCTAGTCCAGCTCCCTTGGCCTTTGCTGAGAATTCAACAACGAATGGAAGAACTATTTTGGGCTTCGAGAAACTCTCAACAAGTTTCCTTTCAGCCGCAAGTTCGGCTTCCAATCCTTTGATGATCTTCTCCTTCGGGTCAAGGTGCTCAAGAGCCTTATTGTATTCTTCAATAGCATTATTGAAGTTTTCTTCGAGGGAGTCAGTCTTTGCAACTTTATCTCTCAAGTTGCTCTCTTCGGCTTTTAGAGATTTGATCTCTTTAGCCTGAGTCTTCACGACTCGACGACATTTGTCGTAAGCCATGATTAACTCCTTCTACTGGGCCATTAGTTCTAACTCATCGTCAGAAGAGCTACCCTCGCAATCATGTTCAGAGACTTCAGAATCTGAAAGAGGGGTATGAGAGTTTACCTTCCCAGTGAACTGGGGCTCTTGTTCATCATCTGTTTGAGCCATTAGCCCAAAGTAAGCTTCTTCTTCTTCTTCGCTTGACTTAGATTGGTCGGAGTCGCTAAGAGTCTTGCTCTTTTTGGCTATGAGGCTCTTCTCCTTCATCTTCTTATTGTATGAGGATTTCTTTTCTTCTCTTCTACCACACTCCTTCTTCTTGTGAGTGCAGTCAGCAATGACGTGACCTGGCTTATTATAGCAATAACAAATGATGTCAGTTGAAATGTATTTGTTCTGTTTAGTGTTATACCTGTCGTGGCTGCTTGAGCCTTTTCTTTGTCGATCATCATTCCGCCGCGATCTTCTGTGTGAGGCATCCTTGCCTTTCCATTGTTTCTTTTTATTAAGAAACTTCTTGAATTGCCTTGAGAGCAAGGAGAACTCTCCTTCAGATAGTTCAGAGCCTGAGGTGCTGGGCTCTGATGTTTCTTCTTCTTCATCAACTTCTGGAGCTGGAGCGGGGGAGGCAGCCTTAGTCTTTCTGGTGGTGTCTGCCTTCAGAGCGATAGATTTCTCCTTTAGAGCAGACCTGCCCTTCTCTTCTTCAGCTTTTCTTGTATTGATTTGGAGTTCATAGGACATAAGCTTTCCAAAGAGATTTTGCGGGTCCGTTTCAGCTAGCTTCCTGAACTCCCTGATGGCACATACCTTGTTATCCCATTCCTTGGTTAGGGATCTTAAGAATTTGTCATTCAGTTCTCCGTTTGTGAAGACACAGCCATACACCCTTAGGCCATTTACAATCTTGAAGAAGTTCTCAAAGGTGTCGGCAATTGTTTCCTTGTTCCCTTGTCGGAACGCTTCATATTTTTGATTGAGAAGGGATCTCTGATCATCCCTTACTTCTTCAGTCCCTTCCATCAAAGTGACTAAGGAGTGCCACATCTCCTTGGCTGATTGACAGTGAATCAAATTCTACAGCATCGAGTCATCGACTGCACTTGCTATGATGTTCTTAGCTTTCTTGTCGAGAGAGACAAGTGCAATCTCGTATTTGTCGAGATCCATTAGCTTTTTGGGAACTTTCTTGGTAGGGTCGATAGTGGACATAGTCATGGGAACGTAAGGACCTTCTTCAACGATCATGAAGATCCTTGGATCCACAGCTTCCATGAAAAATTTTATCCTTTCTTTCCACATGGGAAAGTTATTTTGGTTGCACAGTGGGAGCTTGGCGAAATCTTTTCCCTTGTCCATTTTACGGTAGAATCTTACAGACAATAGATCTGGATCTGATCAAGGTGTTAACCTTTTGACGATCAACCTGCCTCTGATACCAATTGAAAGAAAACTGTTGTCGACCTAAATCACCTAGAGGGGGTGAATAGGTGGTTTGTGCGTCTTTTGCGGAATAAAAAATAATTAGAGCACAACACAGAAATATCTACCAATATCACAGACGACACAAGATGTATAGTGGTTCCCTAACCTTGGGTACATCCACTTTCCCTCACTGATCTAGCAATCAACTAGACTCGGCTACTCCACTATCTCGGATCACAAATCGATCCTACCCTCGGAACAAAGTTCCTACAAACTTGATCCAAACAAAACGGATCTACACCTCGGAAGATAGCACTTCCTACAAACTCGGAGTGAAAGACTCCTACACTCGGAGAAGATTTCTCCTACAAGATTAATAAAGTGTTTACAAGAATACAAATAGTAAATCACTCAGATCTGGATGAAATGGCCAGGATCTTCTTCTTTTCAACTTTGTAGCACTTTCAGAAATCGGTAAAGAAGTTCTCGGCCTCGATCTGGATGTACTCGCTTTTACAGAAATCGAGAGAAAATATGATCAGTGAAGTCGATCTCGATCTGTAACTTTTCTTCAGAATAATCCTCTGAAAGTAGAAGCTTTGCCCGGAGAAGAAGGCGGCGGCGGCGGCTTCCGTTTCATGAAAGTCAGAGAGGAGGCGGCTGAAGAATATTTCTCGAAAAAGAAATTACAGGAAGGCTTTGAGAATACTTAGGGTTTGTCATTTTCTGATAAGACCTTATATAGGAGAGACTAACGGTCATAATCGGTCATAATGATGTACACGTGGACCAATCATGTTGCGTGATTTGAAAAATACCGTCAGAAAAATGACTTAGCAAAATTTCGGAAAGATTCAGCCAACTACACGAGTAAGTCAATAACTACTCGAGTAGTTGAATAACTACTCGAGTATATGATGGGAAACATACTCGGGTATGAATATAAAGACTACTCGAGTATATAGAGATCAACTACTCGAGTAAGTAGACAGAGCTACTCGAGTATGTGTAGAGACCTACTCGAGTACTGGAAGAGCTGCTCGAGTATATTACATAACCTACTCGAGTGCAAGAAGTACTACTCGAGTGGAATACTTATAAAAATTCTGAAGAGGTCTGTTGGCAACTACTCGAGTAGTTAAACTAACTACTCGAGAGGAAGTAATCTACTCGAGTAGGTGAAACTTCTGCTCGAGTAAAAGACTTAGAAAAATTCTGGAGTAGTGAAATATCAAGGTACACGGGTGACACATGAACTACTCGAGTAGGTAAAATGAACTACTCGAGTATATGAGTATACCTACTCGAGTATAAGACTTAGAGAAATTTAGATGAGAAAACCATATGGTACTCGGGTATAACGAGTAATCTACTCGAGTATATAAGCATGCTACTCGAGTATATGACTTGGTCTACTCGAGTAGGTGACTTAGCTACTCGAGTACAAGGTTCCTTTACTCAAGTAACTTATACCCAAACTACTCGAGTAGGTGAAGGCTCTACTCGAGTAAAACACTTAGAAATTTTCTGATGTTGGAAAAACTGATTCTTCTAGAGTAGCCAACTTCCAATACCTTTCCCATAGTCCAATAGCTTGAATATGAAGTCTATCCCAATAGAGAGACCACACATGAGTCAACACCTTGGAATATGCAATGAGGGATTACATTGCACAGTTCCTGTGTTTGGTGACCCACTGTGAGCTGACATTGGTCTACACTTCCCAGTGAAATTCCTGCAAACATATAGCTCAAACCAAGCATCAAATACAGCTTAATTCATCTTAGTTCCAGGGTGACTTCATCAAATCTGTGTTCATGTGGATGAAATACCTAACAGAGGAAGCATGAGAATAGGCAAGAGGCCATTGTGCAATATAGAAGAAAGACTAAATTGGGAAAGCTACCTCCTACTGCCCAGGAGCCTAGCAAGTATTTTCCCAAGCCTTATCATTATTTTGAAAGGTAAAAGATAAAGGCTGAAGAATTGAAAAAGAAATATCTTAAGGGAAAGAAGCCTGCTGCTGCTGATGATACTGAAGCTCAAGTTCAAGCAAAGATTCAATCTGGAAAAGGGATTGTAATCAAGGAGCCAGAGCAGCAATAGGATAGCATTTTCTTTAGTTTACAAGTTGTAATTTGTAGTAAACTCTATGTAAACTTTTGATTAATGTAATTGTTGAAGTTGTTAGAACAATGTGATATGTGTTAAATCTATTACATTACTGTTCTGAGATATTTGTGTATACATGTTTTGTTTATACATGTTTATGTACTTACCCTATTATATAATACTGTTTTACATCATACTGTGAATTTGTTATATATGGTGTATATCATTGACTAAGGGTTATGAATTCTCCAAATAGGGGGAGATTGTTGGTTATATTGGAATATATGTACCTGATTTGAAGAAGCCTCACCATACTCAATGATATACATCATGGTGTATTTGATGTGTTTTTGAGTTGATGTGTGCAGGTTAAGTAATTACAGGGAAAGCTGAAAAGTTTCTAAGTCCATGTGTCAACACCCAGAAGAAAAGTGTCGAAACTTAAGAAGGCTTGTGTCGACACTTAGAGAAGCAGTGTCGACACTTGGAGTAATTGTGTCGACACCAGGAATGCAGAGTCGACACCAGAAGGAAAGTGTCGACACATACAGGAAGTGTCGACACTCAATGAAGAAATGTCTACATAATCAGTGTCGACACTTAGAAGCAGTGTCGACACCCAGAGGAACTTTGTCGACATCAAAAGTGTCGACACTAGGAGGCTGTGTCGACACTCAGCAAAATTTCAACAAAGTTCAAGTACAAGTGTCGACACTAGGAGCCTATGTCGACACTCAGCAAATTTCAACAAACTTTAAGTATAAGTGTCGACACAAAGGAGTTGTGTCGACACTCAGCCAAAGTCTCAACACAAGAAGAATGTGTCGACACAAAGGAGATGTGTCGACACTCAGCCAAAGTCTCAACACATGTAGAATATGTCGACGCAAAGGAGATGTGTCGACACTCAGTAAAAAGTATCAACATAGAAGGCATGTGTCGACACCAAGGAAATGTGTCGACACTTAGCAAGTATCAACACAAGAAGATGTGTCGACATAAAGGAGTTGTGTTGACACTTAGCAAAAATCAACTAAGTATCAAAGAAGAAGGACTTGTGTCGACACATAGGATCAGTGTCGACACATTCTGAAGAAGCAGTGTCGAGAAGTAATTTCTACAACATAAGGAGTTGTGTCGACACCATGAAGGCTAGTGTCGACACTTAGTTTACTTGTGTCGATAATTAGTCTTTCAGTGTCGACACTTAAAGACTGACTGTCTCGACACTTTCAGACAGTTACAGAAAATTCAAGAAGTGACTGGATGACTTGACAGCTGTCATTCCAGCTGGTCTACTGCAACTGTCAGAGCTGTCAGAAAGTTGTTAGAAACCGAAACAGTCGGTTACCTTGGAGAAAGTCTATATAAAGACCCTTCTCCTTCGACATGATAAATGAATTGAAGAAGAGCAATGAATGATTGAAGTACAACACAACAAGAAGAAGACCTTCAAGTGAAGATCTAAGAAGTTGGAGAGAGAGAGCTACTTCCAAGAAGATAGCTGTTAAACCAGGCTGTGAAGAAAAGTTTCAGATTGAGATCTGATTCTTAAGTCAACAGTGATTGAAGATCATCTGCATAGAGAATCAACCCTACTGTGTTCTAATTCAAGAAGCTTTGAAGAAAGCCAAGGGAGGTTGATCTCAGCAAAGTTCTTTCAAGAACTCTTCAAGAAACCAGATAACTCTTCTTTCTCAATCAGAGTTGTGGGTATATACTTTGTAATTTTTATTTTCTGTAGGATCCTTAGGGATCTAAGTTGTAAGCCTATAATTATAAAGGCTGAGTGGTAGGGCTTGTGTGCCTGAGTGTAGGAGATCCATTTCTCTGAGTGTAGGCCTTGTTGAAGGCTGAGTGTAGGCCTTGTTGAAGGCTGAGTGTAGGCCTTGTTGAAGGCTGAGTGTAGGTCTTGGTGAAGACTGAGTGGTAGGGCTTTGAGCCTGAGTTGTAGGAGTGGGATCACTCTGAGTTGTAGGAACCTATTTGGGGTTCTGAGCTGTAAGATATGAGGATCTGAGGAGTAGTGAAGAAGTTTTGCTGACTCTAGTACACTACTAAATAGGCAAAGGGGGAAAGTGGATGTACCCAGACCTTGGGGAACCACTATAAAAACTGTGTGTACTCTGTGTGTGTGACTGATTCTGTGTTTGCTGTTTAAAGTTTTGTGAATTCTGTGATTAATTCTGCCTAAAAGTTTAAAAAGATTAAGGTCACCTATTCACCCCCCCCCCCCCCCCCCCGCTAGGTGATTAGGTACAATTTCTTTCACTAAACATACTTCATCAAACACAAGAGATTAAGCTATGCTATCAACAACAAGAGAAGAAAAGTGTGCGAAATCTACCAGATCCGAAGTCTTACGGAGGAGTCACGGAAGGAATCGTGGTGTTGTCAATCCGCATCATAACTCGGTCCTCAACTGCATCCGGGGTAGGGGAGGCTGTCAAGCACTCCCAATGGACCCGTCTTCTTCGTGTCACGATCCGGTGGAGGATGGCACAAACTTCTCCTAACTTGATGAAGAAAGCTAGATCAAACTCTTCTCGAATCTCAAGGATGAAGGAGGAGGTCGAGAGGAAGCTCGGGCTTGAGTATGGCGTTGAAAGCTTGCCCGGAGCACCTCCCTAAGGTGGAAGATGAAGGGAAACGGCGGAACCCTTTCTTGGAGGCGGAAAATGGCGGGGAAGAAAGTCTGTCTTTTAATGGAGGAAAATCTGCGCTTTAAATAGAAGCAGGTCAGAACAAAAGGCACACGCGGTTTGGCGCACGACCGTGTGCTAACTGTGCGTTATTAACTTCCTAACCAAGCTTGTGGAAGATGAAGCATTGACATATGCGTTTTCCTTTACACACGTGCAATTCTGCCCGTACGTGAAGGAAATCGCACGGGTAGCGACAAAAAGCAGGAATACAGGATAAAACAGGGGAACAATGCATTTTACTCGCGCACGGGCGCTGCCGCCCGTATGTGAACAGAACGCATGATTAGCCACAGAAAAGAACAACCAAGAAGCTACAGGAAAACCATGCGTTTGCTTCACGCATGATTCCGAATAAACCGTGCATTAAGAAATTTGTCGAGCTTAGATCGATGTTTCTCCTGCACAAATAAATCGCACAATCACCAAGAACCGTGTGCCAAGAAAATGCATGACTGTGTTTTTCCTCAAACTTGCATTCCATCCTTGGGGAAAACGCACTATCTGCATACAAAAAATTAAATCCAAAGAGAACCCTCCAGTGTCATAGAAATGCAATGAAAATAGCCAGAAAGGGCCATAAGGAGCACCATGTGCTTACCCCCAAAAATAGAATGTGCAATTGCACACCAATGGGCCAAAATAGTGCACTTAGCGTGAAAAACTATATAAATGAAATATCAACGATAACATACTAAAAGTGAAGTGCAAGTGCGTGAAAACTAGCCCAGATGAGTCCGAAAAACCCTATATAAATCAGACTCATCACTTACTGGATAAGCAAAGAAGATCTTCGGAAAACTTTGTTGATGATGCCCTCAAACACATCAGAAATGAGTTGTCCACAAAGATTAAGTCTATCAGGTTTGAAGTAAATCTGCTGAAGGCCGAGACTGTGAAGTTCTTCACCAGGGCAGCCCCTGTTGTTGAGTATACTATGGAGAAACTGGATGAGTTGGGCAATAATACAACTACAGTCATAGAAAATCAGAACATTAATGTTGGCAACATTATTGTTGTCCATAATGTTGATAAAGTTATGAGGGGACAACAGAAGGATGCATTTTTTACCAAGATAGATGCTTGCACCAAACTCCTGGATAATCACATGCTTAAGGTGAAGAACCAAGTCACTGCTGGATTAAACTACCTGGAATTAAAAAGAGACACAGCCAGCGCCTCCCAGACCAAAGTGGTTTGTGAAGAAGTAAAAAAGGGGGAGAGGGAGACAATAAAATCAAACACTGAGAATGATGTGTGGTCAACAAATATCATAAGGGGAACATTTGGGATAGAGCCAGTTCAATATGATAACATTTCCATTTCCCTACCAAGATTCAAGAAGCCCTGAATCCAGGTCAGTTAGCTATGCAACAAGATCAAACCTATGCTCAGTATGCTGAAGAATGTGCTCAGTGGGCTGAACCATCACGAGTTGCTGATATTCCTTCATTCAGCCCTACTACTGACCAAATCATGAGGGCTTAGGGAAAGTATGCTACTAAAGAGGAAGAGGAGATCAAACTAAGTAAGAAAATGTACAGAGAAGAGATGGAGAAAAGGCCTGAGTTTGAGCAATGGATCCCTGAGTCCAGGACCATCATTCTGTTAGCGTGGGAGCAGGTCAGGACTAAGAAGACTGAAAGAGGAAAGTTGTATAGCTCTATAGAGTGGGCTAAGATGGAAGAGAGGGATACTAAAAGAAGGCAATACAGAAAAGACAAGAATGCTGGCACATTGCTTCTTAATGTTGTTGAGCCTACATAGTACATCCCAAAACCCTTCAGTTACTTTCAAAGGTAGAAAGTAAAAAGTTTGAAGGTGTGGCTGAGAAGACTGTTAAGAAGCCCAGAACCAGTGGCATTGTTATAAGAGACCCTGAAACATGAATGTGTGATTTTTGTATTATGCACATTAAAAACAATTATCCTTCTGTTAATGAACTTCATTTTAATCAAATATGTGTTCATTTTTTATATGTTATGCAATATGTTTTCTATTGTATTTGTTGCGTATTTGAGTTAGTGTATAATATTGTCTTAAGGTTTTGACTTCTTCAAATATGAGGATATTGTTGGATCCATTGATCTCAATGTCCAAGATTTGAAGAAGTACTAATAGACAATGGTAGACACATGTGTGTAATCTAACAGTTGTCACAAGCTTTATTTTACAAGATGTTCCTTGGAACATGATTAGACAGGTTGTCTAAGTGATGGTTACAGGTGATCACAAGGTAGGCAGGTGGAGAGACAAAAAAATTGTTTAAGTCCACAGGAATTGAGTGAAGCAAGCTCACTCAACGCCAGATGCATAAAAATATTGCTAAGTCTACAAGTGTTGAGTGAAGCAAGCTCACTCAATGCCAGATGCAAATAAATGTAGCTAAGTCCACAAGCGTTGAGTGAAGAAAGCTCACTCATTGCCAGATGCAAAAAATGTGATCAAGTCCACGGGCGTTGACTGAAGCAAGCTCACTCAACGCCAGATGCCAAAAAGCGCTGAGAGAAGACAAGTCAATCAAATCCTGGCTACTTGCAAGGCAGAAAAATGGCTAAGCCCACGGGCATTAAGTAAAGGCAGTTCAGTCAACGTCATACTACAAAAAGCGTTAAGTAAAACTCAAATAGTCTAAGCTTTATCTTTGACAGTAATGAAATCTGGTTAAGTTCAGAAGCGTCGAGTGATGAAGGCTCACTCGATGCCTTAGAAGTTAAGACTACAAAAGTCTAGATGACGTTGTGTGTTGAAGACACACTCAATGCACTCAACGCCTAAGCTGACCGAAAATCTGTCTAAGTACAGAAGCGTTGAGTGAAGGCTATTCACTCAATGCCTCATCAATATAATAGGCTAAAGCATAAAGCGTTGAGTGAAGATGCTACACTCATCGCTTTCATTCAGAAATGCGAGTAAGGGTTTTGGCATTGAGTGATGAAGTCTCACTCAACGCCTAATAATAGAAATTATCTAAGTACTTTGGCGTTGAGTGATGAAGGCTCACTCTATGCCTACTGGTATAGAAAAATTGGCAATGAGTGATGAAGGCTCTCAACGTCTCAGTAAGATAGAAATCTATCTATGTGTTTTGGCAATGAGTGAAGTTTGTTCACTTAATGCATATACTAAAGAGCTTGAATTTGACTAAGTCCACAGATGCTGACGTCAGCAAAAGTCAACAAAGTTAATAAAATTCAAACTGTGGCGGGATGGCTACGGTACGTGACAAACAGTGCCGCAGGCCTACTGTATGACTTTTGGCTATTAAAGTAAAGTTAAAGTTATCAATTTATGTGGAACCCGCTAGTCAAAATAGTTGTTGATCAGTAGAATAAAAAAGACGGAGATTATATTGAAGAGATTAGCTTTCGGGAAACAGATATACTTCATCTTCTTCCTCGGCCATTGTTGCAGAACGTTGAAGAACAAGTTCCAACCATATGATCTGAAAGTTCTAGAGTTAGCTATTGTCATCCTTATAATCAACAAGTTCAGAGACATTTCTCTGAAGAAGAAGAAGCAGTATGGTCTAACCTAGCTCAAGATGATCTAAAAGCCTATCCAACTTGTTGTAGCTATCTTCACCTACTATAGCAAGTTCAGATGATATTTTTGAAGTAAAAGAAGGAGCAACAAGGTTTACCCTTGTTGCAGCAACTAGAAGCAAACAAAGATAGTTGTTGTCATCTTCACCACCAACACATGGTCAGAATAAATTCTGAGAGAGACAGAGGTAGCAGTAAAGGGCTAACCCTAGCTCCAGTCCTTCACAGCTCCAGATGATCATTTCTGAAGAACATTTCCTAGAAGCTATGAAGAGGAAAGCTTGAAGGCGCAGTAATCTAAAAGCAGCCTCAGAGAACTCTTTTTCTGAAGTCAAAGTCAGGGGTGAATCCACTTAATTCAGAAGGTAAGATGAAGTAGAGCAGCTATTCTGCAAGTTACTTCCCGTACAAGAAAAGATCTACACTTGTTGTTGTGAAGAAGATATGGCCAAGAATTTCTCAGTTCAGGAAGCTATAGGTTCAGGGACTATATCGCTAGAGTCAAAATTTGGCTGTGTTTATCTCAGTCCAGGAAGGTTGGCACAGAGAAATTTCTCTTGTGTCAAATCAACTCAACAAACCACTTCCATTCTGTAGGATCCTTTTGAATCTGAGTTGTAAGCCTGAATTATAAAGGCTGAGTGTATGGCCTGAGTGCCTAAGGTAGGATCTGTTTATAAATTTGCATGTAGGGCCTGTGTGCCTGAGGTAGGGCTTTGGCCTGTGAGTAAGATCTTGTTTTCATTTGAGGTAGGGCTTGTGTTCCTGAGGTAGGATCTAGTTGCAGATCTGAGTGTAAGGCTTATGTGTCTGCGGTAGGGCTTTGGCCTAAGAGTAGGATCCTACTTAGATCTGAGGTAGGGCTTTTGAGCCTGAGGTTGGAGAGTCATTCTCTCTGAGTTATAGGGCACTTGTGCCTGGGTTGTAGGATCCTTTAGATCTGAGGTAGGGCCTTTGTGCCTAAGCTATAGGAGAGTCATTCTCTCTGAGGTAGGGCTGTCCTCCCAGCCTGACTTGCAGGGCCTTTTGGGCTTGAGGTAGGTGATCTCTGGATCACTGAGTTGTAGCGCTTTGTGCCTAAGCTGTAAGTCTTGGATAAGACTGAGTGGTCCTGCAGGATCGTGTTATGAGCTCTTAGGAGCCGAGATTGGAGAAGTGCCTTATCTAACAAGCTGTTAGAAAGGTGGGAGGGAAAGTGGACATACCAATAATCTGGGTAACCACTATAAATAATGTGTGTTGTGTTGTGTTCTTGAAAGTAAGCTAACTAAGCTAACTCAACACACCTAAAACACAAAGAAAATTAAAGATAGTCACAAGAGACTAAGAAACCTATTCACCCCTCCCCTCTAGGTGATTTAGCTATCCTTGAAATTAAAAACTTTCACATTTTAACCACTCAATAACTACGGTATTGTTAGAGGCGTTATCAAAAGAAATACTTATTATTTTATCTTCTATTTTAAATTCTTGCACACATTTAATAATTACATTATATATAACTTTACCTGTGTGTGGATATTTGAAAACTTCAAAACATATTAAGCGCTTATTTAGCTCCCATGAAATGGGATCGATCTAATGACACATGATATATATATATATATATATATATATATATATATATATATATATATATATATATATATATATATATATATATATATATATACGATAATCCTACTTTTATGTTACTGCTCCAAACGTCACTCGTTAAACTTACATGTCCTTCAAAAGTTTAAAAAAAAATTATTAACGATTATTTTGATTCTAAATAGACTTTAATGACGTCGCACCTAAGAGAAGCTCTACTTACCTGTTGATATTTGGGCTGCAGCCTAGCATGTATGTATTCAGTCACATCCTCGTTGTCGTAGTGGCTAAACGGCAACCTACGTTTGATGACATGTTTCACCTGCAGGTCTCATTAGAAAAGTTGATCGTACGTCCAAATTTGCCCTGCTCCTGAAATTTGGGCCTGACTGGACTCGGGAGCTTGTTTTGCAACGCAAGACTTAATGTGTCTTGATAGTGTCGAGTTGTCGGTAAGGGTCAGCAGCTTCGAACATAATTTGCATCGCGCCTTAAATTCGGTGCCAACTTGAACCTAATCGAAATACTCTCAAACTGCTACCTTATGATTGTGCTCCACCACTACAGGCGTACTTTGAGTAGACGACCGTGGAGTTGAGGAGGATGATGTCAAGCAAGCCTTGATGTGGATGCTGATGAGGGCCGCGAAACGTTGCCACGTTAAGTAAATTTTATAATTTAAATTATAACTTAAAAGAGTGAGTGAGTGGGAGAGAGAGAGTGTGTGTGAGAGAGAGAGTGACAGAGAGAGTGAGAGTGAGAGAGAGTGGGAGATTGTGAGAGAGAGTGACTGAGAGAGATGGGTGCGGCCGAGCGGGTAATAGAAGGGGGTTTAAATAAAAAAACCTTTTTAATTTATAGTTTAGGTCCTAGGATGTCCAGCCTAGTCCCTAGGCTGTCTAGCCTAGTCCCTAGGCTGTCTAGCCTAGTCCCTAGGCTCGGACTGTTGTACTGCTGTACAACAGTACTGCTAATGGCTCTTATGAAAATGTATAGTTATCTTACCTAAATCACCGAGATTGGTGTGAATAGGTGAGTTGTGCGTCTTTTGTAAAATAAAAAATTTAACAATCTCTACACAGAAAATTTAACCAAACAATCACAGACGACACCAAAAATTATAGTGGTTCCCCAACCTTAGGTGCATCCACTTTCCACTCACCGATCTAGCAAAGCACTAGACTCAGATACTCCACTAATCTAAGATTGAAACCAATCCTACACCTCAGAACAACGTTCCTACAACTCGATCCCAAAACTGGATCTCACTCGAAAGATAAAAACTTCCTACAAGAACTCGGAGAAAAGAACTCCTACAACCCGGAGAAGGATCTCCTTGAAGAATAAAATGAAATAACAAATACAAACAGTGATTTGATCTCAGATCCGAAATGCTTCTGCATGTTCTTCTTTCTTTGATCTTTGCGGCTTTATCAGAAAAGGTTGAAGATGAATCAGCAAAATCTTTGATCTGAAATTTTCTGGACTCATACGATTAAGTAGAAGATCTGTCGTTTGAAAAGAATTTCGATTTGTGAATTAACTTCTCTGAATCGATCTGGATTGAAAGTGCTTAGGTGATGAAGATGAAGATCAACGGCTCTCGATTTGGAACGAAATGTCAGATTCAAAAATCTTAGAATTACTTCTTGCGGCAGCTGTAATTCTTCTTATTTCTTCTTAGGGTTGGTCGAAAATGATAAGTCCTTTTATAGGATTACCCTAACGGTCATAATCATCATTAATTACATCCACATGGACCAATCACATGCTAATGATGTTTGAAATACACGTCTGTCTGGACTTATAAATTTTCAGAAAAACAGACCGGGTGTTCTCGAGGAGAAGATTTTTACTCGAGAACAAATGAATTATGTAATCGAGAACAATAAAGAAGTTCTCGAGAAGAAGACTTAGAGAAAAATAATGTGGAGGTAGAAAACAGCATTCTCGTGAAAGAGGGAAAGTACTCAAGAAAAATAGTTTATTGTTCTCGAGAAGAAATATTTTGTACTCGAGAACTAAAGGCTGTCTCGAGAAATATTACTTCGAAAAATATGTGGAGGTGGAAATCTGCAGTCTCGAGAATGACAGAAGTACTCGAGAAAAATGATGTTATGTTCTCGAGAAGAATCATTCTGTTACTAGAGAATAAATAATCATCCCGAGATCAAATATCTGGCTCTCGAGAAAAGTACTCTGGGTCTCGACAAATAACTTCGGCATCTCGAGAACAAACGATAGACCCCTCGAGAATAATTTCATTCTTCTCGAGAAAAAATCTTAGAAAAATATATGTTTGAAAAAGAAACAATCCGAGAAGAAATGACATATATTACGCGAGAACAAACGCCCTTCTCGAGAACAACAAGAAGCTTTCTTGATAACAACTTCTGGCACTCGAAATTAAGACAAGTCTTACTCGAAAAATATCATAAGTCCTTCTCGAGTACAAATATAGTACTCGAGAAAAAGACCTAGACTTTTTCTGAAAAACTGAAAATCTTAATTCTTCATAAAAATGAGTATCCTTTGTTTCTCTTGCCCTTAGTGCTTGAAAAGGAAGTGTATCCCAATAGAGAGGCTACACATGAGTCAACACCATGAATCACATAATGAGGGATTACATTGTATGGTCCTGTGTTTGGAGACTCATTGTAGACTGACATTGTTCTACACTTAGAAATTAAGTCTTGTAAACACTTAACAAAAAGAGCATCAAATACAAACATAATTCATCTTAGTTTAAGGGTGACTTCATACAAATCTGGGCTATTGTGGATGCAATACCTAACAATCTCCCCCTATTTGTAGAACTCAGAACCCTCTACACTAAGGTGAATTACATCGAGAGAAAAACAAATAAAGATACTACTAGCATGAAAATTGGAAGGAATGCAGTAATATGTAAAAATCAGATCAGAATTAGAAGTTCATATAAGCAGAAAATTGTTCAAGAGAATTAATTTTTACAATTTCAAAAATGAACTTTCAGCATCTTCAGTTTAATGATCCTGTGAATGTTGCTTTCCTTGTATCTCAAGCTTCTCCTGTTGTGTCTTTTGATAACTGAATGACATGGGAAAAATACTTAGGAGGTCTAGGTGGAGCCTTAGGATTATTTCTGCCATATATTTTGTCATAAATCCTTCTCTTTGTAACAGACTTCTCATATAACTCCCATTCATCTGAGCTGTAATGCAAACTTCTATTTTCATTAAAATCAACCACTAGCTTTAGAGTTTCAAGAATAAGAGACTTGTAAGTGGGAATCCAAACTTCAGTATATTCTTGAGGTCTCTTCCCTTCAGCTTCTGGATGTGGAGTTGATCTACTAGCAGAGGCTCCATCCCCATATTTTCTTCTTTTTGCTTTCTAAACTTCTGGAGGACGAGGAGGCATACCTATTTGTTCAGATTCTCATACGTGTCCATACACATCAGGAGGAGATCCTTTATAGTAATATGGAGGAGGTCCTTCAAAGTATGCTGGAAGTGGTCCTTCAAAATATTCTGGTGGTGAAGAAAATATAGGGTTTTTAACATCCAGGTTTGCAGGAGGAGGAGCATTGGGATCCATGGCAAGTTCAAAAAATAACTGATTGTGCATCCATATAGAAGTATCATAGGTATATAACTTAGTACTCTTGATTTCTTTGAGAACAGATGTCTGAATATCTTTCAGCTGATCATCCCACTGATTTTTCATTATCTGAGCTTGTTTTCTAGCAGTTCTTTCACTTTATCCTCCCCCTTTCTAACTTCTAGGGAGAGGGTGTTGATGACATCTTCTTTAAATTTGCTAACCTCTTCACAAGTCTTAAAATTTCTTTCATCACCTCTCTTGTCTAGGAGAATTTGATTATTAGCAAGAGTGACTGATTGCTCCATAACAGTACCAATGCTAGTAATTATATGGTCTATAGCTTGTCCACCAATTTGCAAGAGTCTCTTAAACTCATCTGTGTTGTATTGAATTTCAGCAAATTCTCGACTCATTTCTTTTTTCTAAAGCACTTACTTTATCAGTGATAACCTTCAGAGAGTCATCAAAGTACTTTCTCTGATCAGCAAGCATAGCTTCAATTTTGTGTAGAATGGTAGCTTCAGGGAAGATTTCTTTCTGAGCAGATGGTGAAGGCTGGTAGGAACAGTCCATGGAAGGATTTCTTCAATTATAATAGTAGAAGTAGAGGCTTTCCTTCTTTGTACTGTGTTGGTTTCCTTCTTGTACTTGGAAGGGGTGGTTCAGCAGCATCAACTGGTACTACATCATCTGAAGTATGAATTGAAACTACTTCATCATCATGTACATCTGTAGGAGATTTCTCAGCTGGAGGAGATGATTCTGGATTATCTGGAGACTGTGCTGGAGCTGGAGATTTTTTTGCTTGAGGTGGAGGAGATTTAGCTGGAGACTTAGCTGGTATTGCTAGAGAAGAAGAGTGATCTTCTGGAATATGCAAAGGAGGTTCTTTGGAAGAAAGCTCCTCTGTCATCTTGTTGATATAATCTTCAGTAGACAAAATCTGAGCTTAAGTCTGGGCATCTATCAGATTTTTAGCATCTGTTATGTCTTCAGTAGCAGGAAAGTTTAGAATAACTTCAGCAGCAGGAAGAACTGTGTCTGTGTGCAGCAGAGAGGAAGGAATAACTGTAGGTGGAATTGAGGCTGGAATATCTGAAGCAGGAATGGCTGAAGTAGTAGGAGCTGGAGGTACTGAGGTGGCTGGAGCAGGAATTTGAGTTGGCTGGGCTGAGACAGATGGTGCAGGCTCCCCCTCAATAACTGAATCTATTATTTGATGTAAAGGAGGAGATGGGGTCCTGTCCACATCTTTTATTTCCTTAGCAGCTTTGTCTTACTTCTGTAATTTGACCTCTCATCTCTGGATGGAGGTAATAGAAACCTTTTTCATGTGGTGGAGGGCTATGCCCTTTTCATGGGAAAGGCTTCTTGATTCATCTGATTGAGATATAAAAAGATTATCGTTCCATAATTGGGGCTCTTAATACATGCCTTGATCTTTTAAAAAAGCATCATTCCCCACTAGAATTTCATTCTACATATAACTGATGTCATTAAATCAAAAAATTCTGGAGTAATGTAACTTATAGAACTGGTTTTACGGAGAAGAACTTTGCCTAGGATGTCAGCTAATAACATGCTTTTAGCATTCATATATTGTCTTCTGATTGTATTAGAGGATTGAGGGATACCACAAAAACTATATGCTCTCTCATAGTCACTGCCTATCAGATCATCTTCCATATCTATTACTGGAAGTTGTAGAAGTTGAGAAATAGATAGAGCAGACATCTTTACCTTGATATTATGAACTATAGACTTGATTATTTTGTCATTCCTCTTAACCTTGTCATTCTGGAAGAATTCTTCAACTTCAAAGTTAGAATTTGGCATGGATCTTCAAGAATAAAGGACAACTCGGTTGTATCTAGTAGAAGGAGGACATTATTGAAATCATCTGATATCTCTGCAATCATGGTAGAACTGAGTTCACTCCGTATCCCTAGCTTTGAAGACGAAGCCATTGTTGTAGAGAAATCAACCTTGGCTAGCCGGCAAATGATAAAATTGACTTGCGGCAGATGGTGGAGACGGAGGAAGACGAAATGGCTTTTCTCGATAAGAAGGGTTTTGAAATCGAGAATAAAAATTTCTTGGACTTATTTCTATTTATAGTTACCTCTAATTTTGATGATTAAACATATAAATAGTCAATAAAAATACCTGGAAAGAGGCGGCTAAGCGCCTGTGTGCCGATATGAAAAATGGACCTTGAACAAAAAAATTTCCACAAGATTTCTCGAGAGGACAGATTGTTCTCGAGAAGGATTTTAGTAGCACTCGAGTATAATAATCTTTGGTCTCGAGAAGAATGGTCCTTGTTCTCGAGCAGAGATTTCTTGTTCTCGACTAGAACATTTCTTCTCGAGAAATAATTTTGTTGTTCTCGAGAGGCAAGTCTGTTGTTCTCGAGTACAATTGTTGTACTCGAGAAATGAAGTCCAAATTCTGAAATTTTTTGATTTTTGAGTAAAACTAGATCTTGACCTTGCCTGTTACCTTTGTATTCATTCTCCCTCATCCTTGTTGAGCATGCCAAGTTCTGTTTTGAAGAACGAGAACTTGGCATCGTCCAGCAGCTTCGTGAAAGTATCTGCAATTTGCCTGTCTGTTGGGACATATTGCAGATCTATGTCCCCATGCTCCACATGCTCCCGGATGAAATGGTATCGCAGCTCTATGTGTTTTGTCCGGCTGTAAGAGACTGTATTGTTGGCTATTACAATCGCACTGGAGTAGTCGCAAAATAAAGGACTGTTTTGGACTTGCAGGTTGTAATCTTCAAGCTGGTTCTTTATCCACAACAATTGTGCACAACAACTACCGGCAGAAATGTATTCTTACTCGGCCGTTGAAATTGCGACACAATTCTGTTTTTTCCTGCTCCATGATATGAGCCTCCTTCCGAGGAATTGGCAAGTCCCGGAAGTGCTCTTTCTATAATCTATACTACCTGCAAAATCTGCATCTGAGAAACCAATTAGTTTGATGTCATTACTTCTTGGGTACTATAAGCCAAGATTTGGTGTACCTTTAAGGTATCTCAAAATCTGCTTTACAGCAGCGTAGTGAGATTCCTTAGAATTCACTTGAAATCTAGCACACACACATGTTGAAAATATTATATCAGGTCTACTAGCGGTAAGGTAAAGCAAGGATCCAATTATGCTTCTGTACTTGGTTTCATCGAAAGGTTTCCCTTTCTTATCCTTGTCCAGAGACATAGTTGAACCCATTGGAGTCCGCATAGAGGTTGTGTTCTCCATTCTGAATTTCTTAATTAACTCCTTGGTGAATTTCGTCTGTGAGATGAAAATTCCATCTTCAGATTGTTTCACCTGAAGCCCTAAGAAATACTTCAGCTCTCCCATACTGCTCATTTTGAACTTCCCTTGCATAAGTTTGGAAAACCTTTTGCAGAGGTTGTCATCAGTAGAGCCAAATATAATGTCATCGACATAGATTTGCACTAGCAAAATCTTGCCTTTTATTTCCCTAAGAAATAATGTCTTCTCTATCTTTCCTCTTGTGAACTTGTTCTCAAGAAGAAAGTTAGATAGCGTCTCGTACCAAGCTCGAGGAGCTTGTTTCAAACCATACAATGCTTTAAATAAAGGATAGACATGATCAGGAAAGTTAGAATCAATGAAACCTGGAGGTTGTTCCACATACAATTCTTCCTTTATGTCACCATTAAGGAAGGCGGACATGACGTCCATCTGATAGACGTTGAAGCCCTTAAGTGCAACATATGCTTGGAACAACCTAATTGCCTCTAGCCTTGCCACTGGAGCATATGTCTGGTCGAAGTTGATTCCCTCTTCTTGTCGGTATCCTTTGTCGACGAGTCTAACCTTGTTCTTTATGATTGTTCCATCCTCGTCCATCTTGTTCCTGTAGACTCATCTTGTCCTGATGATATTCTTACCTTTGGGTCTTGGAACAAGCTTTCAGACTTGGCAACACTTGAACTGATTCAATTCTTCTTCCATTGCCATTACCCATAATGTGTCTGTGTTTGCTTCCTCAAACTTCTTCGGATTAACCTGTGATAGAAAACTCAAATATAAATTCTCATTAGTTGTACCTCTACGAGTTCTGACACCATCCCGGGGATCTCCTATGATTTGGTCCATTGGGTGATCCTTCAAGTGTCTGAGCTCTAAGGTCCTTGCATATGGAGCTTCTTCAACCATAGGAGTGACTTCATTAACTTGAATGGTTTTTTCATCTTGATCATCAACCTCTCCAATTGGGGTTGGAGAGGTGATCTTGATGAACTTGTCACCTTTTTATTCAATTGGCTCATCCAAGTTTAATTCTTTCAGCTTTAAACCTGCATCTTCAATAAACATACTAGAAGAGTTGTCTTGCAACAAGATCGTCTCATAAAATATAACATGAATAGAATCTTCTACAACTAGGGTTTTCATATTAAATATCATATATGTCTTACTATGGTTACTATACCCTACAAAAATACCTTCAAAACTCTTTTCGCTAAATTTTGTAGTGTGATACCTGCCATTATTAAGGACGAAGCATTTACAGCCAAAGATTCTAAAATATGAAACAGTCGGTTTCCTGCCCTTTAGAAGTTCATAAGGTGTCTTATTGTGGTTATTGTTTATGAGTTCTTGATTTTACACATGACATGCAGTGTTGACGGCTTCAGACCAGAAGTATTCCGGTAGTGAGGCATCACTCAACATGGTCATGCATGCCTCGATGAGTGTTCTATTCCTTCTCTCAGCTATTCTGTTCTATTTAGGAGTGCGAGGAGAGGAAAACTCATGAAATATACCTAAGCTTTCACAAAATTCTATCATGGCCCCAGACTTGAACTCTGTTCCATTGTAACTTCTGATTTTGACTACGGAATAGTTGTATTCATTCTGAACCTTCCTGACAAAATTAGTAAAGATGTCAAAGGTATCTGACTTATGTTTTAAAAAGAACACCCATGCAAAGCGTTAGTAATCATCAACAATAACCAATGTATAGTCCTTACCACCCAAACTTCTAACTTGCAGTGGACCGAACAAGTCCATATAAAGTAGGTGTAAACATATATTAGACTCTTTGCCAATAATGCTTTTAAAGATAGCCCTTGTTTGCTTGCCTTTTACACATGCGTGAAAAGGTCTATCTTTAGCGCACTTGACATTTGGGGCATCACGTACTAAATTCAGTGAACATAACTTATTAATAGTTTTGAGATTAATATGTGCTTGTCTCTTGTGTCATTGTTCACCAAGAGACGCACTATCTTTAGCCAAAAAACGCACTGGTGTAGAAGAGTCTATGCAAATGAAATTCAAACAAAATATATTTCTACTACGAGTGCCTGATAGAATCGTTTCCATATTGTCAACCGATTTTATCAATCACTTATCTGCATCAAATTCTACTATGTATCCTGTATCGTAGATCTAGCTTATGCTTATGAGATTGTGTTCCAATTCTTCAACATAAGCCACATCTGAGAAGGATACACTACCGTTAGAAATCATACCATAGCCTTTAGTGTGTCCTTGGTCTGAACCTCCAAAGATGACCTTTGGCCTGTTGATGACTTGAGAATAATTCTGGAGAAGGCTTCTTGTCCCAGTCATATGTCGAGAGCATCCACTGTCCAAATACCAGATAGGAGTTTTGGTGGCATTTGGACATACCTGCAATCACAGATCAATTTTCCTTGGGAACCCAAACACATTTGGGCCCTTGGTCTCTAGTTAGAACACTCCCCATACGTTTATTAGCATTATGAGTGGTCTTTCTCACATTGCTAACTTGAGGAGTTATATAATTTCTGGAATTAAACCAGCAATCAATGGCAAAGTGACCAATTTTGTCGCAGCACCAACGGTCAAACCTGTTTTATCTTTGTCTGAAATTCTCCTGCTTGACCGTTTGAGATTGTTATCTAGCAGGGGCAGCAATCTTGGAGGAAGAAGCTTCATGGTGATGGCAATCACATGTCTTCTTGTCCTTGAGAGGCTTTTCCACAATAGGCTTTACTTTTGGTGCCTTCTTGATGTTATGACCATGATTATAATGGTCATAGCTCTGAAGAGTAATTTCTTCATAAGGTGCCTTAAAGACACTTTCACCAAAGTTCTGGGGACAGGTCCATCCTTGGTAACGAGACTTGGCCTCTACATAAGTAGGCCTAGCAAAGTGACCATAGGACGAATCAAGATCAAACACGTTCGTTGGAAATATAACCTTCTTAAATGAAGTCTGATCTTGAGAAGCTTTACCCTTCTCTTTGGCCAAAGCCTTCTTGGCCTCCTTATTCTTCCTTCGATCCTTATTCCTCCTAGAAGATTTACTAGGATCTTCAACATGGCCTAGGCTAGCACCTTTGGCCTGAGCTGAGAATTCAGCAACGAAAGGAAGGATAGTCTTGGGCTTTGAGAAACTTTCAACAAGTTTCTTTTCCGCTGCAAGTTGTTCAACAAGTTCTTTTATGATCTTCTCCTTCAGATCTAGGTGCTCGAGAGCCTTGTAATATTCTTTAATAGCAGCATTGAAGTTCTTGTTGGGTATTGCATCCATAATAGCCCAGATTTGTATGAAGTCACCCTTAAACTAAGATGAATTAAGTTTGTATTTGATGCTCTTTTCGTTAATGTTTACAGACTTAATTGCTAAGTGTAGACCAATATTAGTCTATAATGAGTCTCCAAACACAGAACTATACAATGTAATCCCTTATTGTGTGATCTATGGTGTTGACTCATGTGTAGCCTCTCTATTAGGACACACTTCTTTTTCAAGCACGAATGGCAAGAGAAAAGATGGATGTCGATTTTAATGAAGAATGAAGATTTTAAGTTTTTCAGAAAAATTCTAGGTCTTTTTCTCGAGTATTATATTTGTACTCGAGAAGGACTTATGAAATTTCTCGAGTAAGACTTATCTTCATTTCGAGTGGCAGAAGTTGTTCTCAAGAAAGCTTCACGCTGTTCTCGAGAAGGGCTTTTGTTCTCGAGTACTATATGACATTTCTTCTCGGGATGCTTCTTTTTCGGACATATATTTTCTAAGTCTTTTTCTCGAGAAGAATGAAATTATTCTCGAGAAGACTATCTTTTATTCTCGGGATGCAGAAGGTATTTGTCGAGAACCAGAGTATTTTTCTCGAGAGTTAGCTATTTGTTCTCGAGTAACAGAATGTTTTTTCTCGAGAACAAAACGTCATTTTTTCTCGAGTACTTCTGTCAATCTCGAGACTACAGATTTCCTCTTCCACATATTTTTCTAAGTATTTTTCTCGAGACAGCCTTTTGTTCTCGAGTACCAAAATATTTCTTCTCGAGAACTATAAGCTATTTTTCTCGAGTACTTTCCTTCTTTCCCGAGAATGTTGTTTTCTCCCTCCACACTCTTTTTCTCTAAGTCTTTTTCTCGAGAACTTCTGTATTGTTCTTGAGTAACAGAATGCTACCGCAAGGCGGCTGTTCCGGGCATAAGATCCCCCTTCATGCCATGTTTTAAGATCCGGGAGGGGGGCTCTTACAAATGGTATCAGTTTGCCACGATCCTCAACTAAGGAAGTCATTCAAAAATGGTGCCACCCCGTTTGATTAGTCAGTTTGGGACAAACTGTCTTAGCGGAAGCAGTGGTGTGCCCATATGTAATTCACATTAAGTTGTAAAACTTTGACCTTAAGTTTAGCCAACTTGACCACAAATTTGTCGGGTACGTGTAGGTTCCATTGCATGTTGAGTCGATGGGGGGTACTCCTACCCCTCCCATACCCACTTAGTTCCAACAGTCTGAGTTGGGGCAGACGGTATGTAACGCCCCGAAAATTGTATTTGAGTCGGTCGAGAAAAAGGGGATTTTTGGTGCCTGTATAGGGGTACACGGCCTAGGACACGGGCGTGTCCAAGGCCGTGTCTGGCTGGTGTTTTTGGCCATTTTCATCCCGAGAAGAACACGACTAGAAACACGGCTAAGTGACACGGGCGTGTCATTTGACCCGGGCGTGTGCCTACCCGTGTCCCTACCCGTGTTCTTTTGGGTCGTGTCCGTTGCCATGGCGGTTATGCGTGACACACCCCCGAACACGGGCGTGTCGAGGAACCCGACACGGGTGTGTCAGGTGAGACACGGGCGTGTCACTGCCCATGTGTATTTCCTCCGTTCGACGATCGTGCCTGGATCGAGGCACACGGCCTGGGACAAGGTCGTGTGCCAAGCCGTGTTCGGCCCAGGTCTAGAGATTTTTGAACGGATCTGAGCCGTTCGTTTTCTTTAATTAAGATCCAATGGCCCAGATGGTTTCCTGCTCTGTTAAGGCCGGGAATAGGGGAGTTAATACTTCATTTCTCTCCAACCATTCTCTCTCTCAAGGAGTTGGAAAGAGGAGGAAGAAGGAATGGATTCCGGCCACCAGCAGAGCATCGGAGCACCATTTCGAAATCTGAGAGCGGATCTGTGGAGGAAAGTTCGTTGCGAAGATTTCCATCCGTGTAGTTTTTCAATGGCGCCAAAGCGGACTACAAGGGTAACGATTCTCTACTTGAGCATGTGAAGCTCTTTCTTTATGCATTGGGAATTCCGCTCCCGCGAGTGTGCGGTGAGTGCGTGGTGTTCCTTAGGGTTGATGTGAATAGTCCCCCTTCTGTTGCATATAGAGTCCGGAATCGTAAGTACGGGCATAGGCATTGTGTGTGAAGCCTACCCGGATGGGTATTGTCTGGATCGGTGATGTTGCATTTGATATGTTTTGCCGGAGAAGACTCCGTGCTTTGACTTTTTCGGGTTTCTACGTGGTAGATTGCAGCAGGGATCCTTGGAGGTTAGCTTCAAGGCGCACCCGGAAAACTGATCGGAAACGTGTTCTGCTAACTTGGCGGTCTGGGAACCGGCCTTGATCAGAACTGGGTTATGAGATTGTTTGTAAAATTTTGGGATCCGAGAGAAGCTTGGCCCACGCGTAGGACTTAAATTGTATATACGGCGTGAGCAACGGGCAAGTGGAATTTGACCTAGGCTATGTGGTTCAGTGCGAGAGACCCTAAGACGGGGACTGGCCGTTGGCATAGTCGTGATCCTTAGACGGTGGTCAGAAAGGCTAAATCCTCACATGTTGTTTCCATCATGGGGGTGGTTGTGAAGACGCTGATTGGTCAGGATTCACCGTTAATGTACCCTGAGTGCACGGGGTGTTTGGTCGTGCGAGCCTACACCTGTGGCGTAGTATAGTTGTGCTTTATTATTTTATTGGGCTAATGATATGCAGGGAAAGAGCACTGCCGTCCCGAGTTAGGGGCGGGGTCGTTATAATTTGGTCGGCTTTTGGCTGACCGTTGCTTTGTTTGCCACCGTGCGGTGGAATGTGCTTGCAGGTGCTGTGGAGCCGAGTACCAAATAGCGGGCTGGAGCCCATGTTGCTGTGCTGGCCCTAGAAGGCCAAAGTGAATAGTTGTTTTTTTATTTTTATCATGTGTGGCCGGCCTGCAAGCCAATGTATGTAAGACATATTTTCATTAAGTGAACATTTGTAAGTCCATAAGGACATGTACCCCCCTTTTAGTGTATTTTGTGTTTCATTCGTGTAGTGTGTTGTGGACATTCATGTTTATTGGATTTAAGTTTTTGGTTCTTTCAACTTTAAAAGCTTCCGCTAGAATGTTCTGTGTAGGACGAGTAGTCTTAATTGGATAGTTTGTATATTCTTATGTAGCCCTTCCGACTGTCTGTGGTATATGGCGTCGGGTTCCAGTTGAACCTTCTGTTATATGTCATGCGACGGATGGGGGTGTTAAAATTTGGTATCAGACTTCTGTTTACGGTCAGGCTTAAATGAATTCATGGGCGAATTCTTTTAAGGGGTGGTGAGCACATGTGTGCGTCATCGTTATAACATCAAAAAGAACCCATGAATGTCCACTTAGGAATGAAAAATACACTTGTTTTGTGGAATCTGAGTGTTCCAATGAATGCTTTTAGCAATTTGTTTGTCGTCTAATCATGTGTATTTATTACTATAGGCAGCTAGGAGCGATGCTGGTCAGTCAGAGCATCCGCAATCAGCGAAAAGTAGTGCACCAGGGGACGTGCCTACAACACCTCCTTCAGCGGAAACCATCAAGATGGTGGCTGAAGCCGTGTTTACAATGATAAATGCCCAACCTGCAGGGCAAATTCATCACGCACCTCCTGCGAATGAGCAAGAACCAGTTAGGGCGGCAGAGCCGAGAGTGGTGGAGCGCGTAGCAGTTGATCTGGTAGAGACGAGGAGAGCTACGGAGAAGCAGCTTAGGCATGTAATGGGCTTTAATCCTCCGAGGTTCGATGGGGTTGGAACGCCAGCTCAAGCTGAAGACTGGCTCTCTTCGATGAAGAGGGTCTTGATAGCCACATTAACTTAGGAGTGGCAGAAGACCACCGTAGCGTCTTTTCTTTTGGTGGGTGAAGCGAGGCTGTGGTGGGATGAGTTGGAGTTTCATCTCTTAGTGGGTAGGCAGCTTGCTGATGTGCCTATGGAGGAATTTTCGAAGTTGTTCCTAGCCAGTTTTGTACCCTCTGCTCAGAAGTTGGAGATGGAGAATCAGTATCTTGGGCTGACTCAGGGAGCCAGTAGCGTGGACGAGTATCTTCATGAGATCACACGGTTGGGTCGTTTTGCTGGTGCTACGTTCATGGAAGAAGAACAGAAGACCAACCGATTTTATGAGGGTCTGCGTGGTGACCTACAGCTACTACTTGCGGGGCCTAAGGCGCAAGGCTTTCTATCCTTGGTCAACTCGGCCCGTTCGTTGGAGAAGGTCATTAAGAAAGTTCAAGAGAAGAAGGACCCAGGAGAAAAGAAGTCTGAGTTCAAGGTGCCAAATGCCAAGTCAAGTTTCCGCAGGTGGAACAAGAAGCGGAGGACTTCAAACTCAACCCCTTCGGCTGATGCGTCGGGGGCAACTACAAGTCGAGTCCCAGGAGCTTACTACAACTGCGGGAAGACGGGGCATTTTGCTCGTGAGTGTTGGAGCGGACGTTCAAAGTCTGAGAGGAAGCCTGGAGCGACTTATGAGGAGATATGGAAGGCGGTAGAGTCAACCGCGTCCCATCATGCTCCAGCCCAGCCTAGAATCTACAACCTTGGTCTGCAAGAGGCCATAAAGCAGGCAGATGTGGTGACAAGTATGAGTTAAATTACAGTGGTTTAACTTTCATAGTTGTTACTTTTGTATTTGTTAGCTTTCTTTTGTTGGTGCTAGGCTTTGTGTTGATCTTTGAGTTTCCGGCGAGAGCCCTGTTCGATACGGGAGCATCACATTCCTTCTTGTCCGAAAAATTCATATCGCGCATCGGGGTTCCGTCCTCGATGTTAAAGGACAAATTGGATGTATTGTTGCCCAATGGGTGCTCAATGCGTGCGGGATCTGCGTAGTGAAGATTCGGATTGGAGACCAGGAGTTTGATTTGCGAGCGTCGCTTTTGCCGTTAGCGGAGTACGACGTGATCTTCGGTATGGATTGGCTCTCGGAGCAGGGTACATGCATTGATTGCAACCATAAGGAAGTTAATTTCGGTCTGAACACTGATCGGGAGACTACTTTTGCGGGCATGAAGGGGTCAGGGAAAGTTTTGATGTCGGCCCTTCAGGTGTTCAAGGCAGTTCGTTCTGGGGCGGAGCTGTTTGTCACTCTAGTGCAGACTTCGACGCCTAAGCCAAGTCTTGACAGTATTCTAGTTGTGTCTGAGTATCCTGATGTGTTCCCAGATGATCTCCCGGGAGCCCCTCCTAAGCGGGAGATTGATTTTACCATTGAGCTGGTACCGGGTGCCAAACCGGTGTCACGCTCTCCATATCGGATAGCGCCGCGAGAGATGGCGGAGTTGAAGGTGCAACTACAAGTGTTGCTAGAGCAAGGATATGTGCGTCCAAGTTCGTCGCCTTGGAGCGCACCAGTTCTCTTTGTTAAGAAGAAAGATGGGAGCTTGCGGCTTTGTATTGACTACCGGGAATTGAACAAGCTTACGAAAAAGAATAAGTATCCGATTCCCAGGATTGACGATCTATTTGATCAGTTGGTTGGGTCAATAGTGTATTCGAAGTTAGATCTGAAATCAGGATACTACCAGTTTAGGATAAGGGAGAATGACATCCCAAAGACAGCATTCAGTACGCGGTTTGCGCATTACGAGTTCACAGTCATGCCGTTTGGTTTGACTAATGCGCCATCCGTGTTTATGGATCTGATGAACATGACGTTCAGAGTGTACTTGGATCGTTTCGTGATAGTATTTATCGATGATATCCTGGTGTATTCGCAGTGCGAGGAGGATCACTAGAATCATCTACACATGGTGTTGGATACGTTGATAAGGAATCAATTGTATGCTAAGTTCTCCAAGTGTGAATTCTGGTTATCCTCGATAGCGTTCCTTGGTCATGTTGTTAGTGGAGAAGGGATAACTGTGGATCTGACGAAGATAGTGGCGATACGGGAGTGGCCTGCTTTGACTATAGTGGCAGAGGTCCGGAGTTTTCTGGGCCTTGCTGGCTACTACAGGCGCTTCATAGAGAACTTCTCGCGGATAGCGCTACCACTCACGACGTTGACTAGGAAGGATCAGAAGTTTGTGTGGTCTCCGGAGTGCGAACAGGCTTTTGAAGAGTTGAAGAGGTGGTTGACCATAGCGCCTATTTTATGTTTGTCAAGTGGAACCGAAGAGTTCGAGATCTATAGTGATGCTTCGGGTAGTGGTTTGGGTTGTGTTCTGTTACAGCAAGGGAAAGTGATAGCCTATGGTTCACGACAACTGAAGGTTCATGAGAAGAATTATCTGGTCCACGACTTAGAGTTAGCGGCCATGATATTTGCTCTAAAGCTTTGGAGGCACTACCTGTACGGTGTAAAGGTCTATATTTACACCGATCATAAGAGCTTGAAGTACCTGTTGAACCAAAAGGATCTGAATATGAGGCAGCGGAGGTGGATGGAGTTCTTAGGGGACTACACCTTCAAGATACATTATGTGCCTGGGAAGGGAAATGTAGTGGCAGATGCGTTGAGTCGCAGGACTCCGGCTCAGGCCAACTAGTTATCGGTACATGATGAGAGATTGGTCCAAGAGTTGGAGGCTTTGGAGATATCTTGTGTCGACAAGCAATCTTGTGCTGAGGCAAAACTGTTTTGGATAGAGGTGCAGTGTGACCTAGCGGATAGAGTTCGGCGGGCTTTGGTTCAGGATAACATCATGAAGCAGATCTTGGATGAATCTTTGGATGGGTCAAATTCCCAGTTTGTTGTTGAAGATGGTTTGCTAAAGAAGGACGGTCGCCTATGCGTTCCTAGTGTGGATAATCTTCGGGAGGAGTTGATGTATGAGGCTCATCATATCAAGTACTCAATCCACCCGGGAAGCACGAAGATGTATAGAGACATGAAGAAATTATTCTGGTGGCCGGGTTTGAAGAAGGATGTAGCACATTATGTGGCCAAGTGCCGTACTTGTGCATTGGTGAAGGCGGAATGCCAAAAGCCCGAAGGTTTCTTGAAGCCCCTACCTATCCCAGAATGGAAATTTGATGACATATCTATGGATTTTGTGCATGGTTTGTCGAAGTCACAGCAGGGAAACGACGCCATTTGGGTGGTCGTAGATAGGATGGCAAATGTGTCACACTTTATTCCGAACAGGAAGCAAGATCCGGTGGAAAAGTTAGCCAAACTTTACGTGGAGAATATTGTACGATTGCATGGTGTGCCCCGCAGTATTTTTAGTGACCGAGATGGACGCTTTACGTCGAAGGATTGGAGGTTGGTGCATAGTATGTTGGGAACTAAGCTGAGTTTCAGCACAGAATTTCATCCACAGACGGATGGTCAGACCGAGAGGGTCAACAGGACTATGGAGGACATGCTTCACATGTGTGTCCTAGATTTCGGAAAGCATTAGGAGGATCACCTATACATGGTGGAGTTTGCGTACAACAACAGCTTTCAGGCAAGTATTGGAATGACGCCTTTCGAAGCCTTGTATGGGAGGAAGTGTCGTACGCCATTGTCTTGGTTGGATGCAGGCGAATCGAAGTTGTATAAACGTCAAGCGATGGAAGACGCCACTTCAATGGTGCGTACAATTCAGGAAAGGTTGAAGATCGCTCAGCATAGACAGTCAAAGTACTGTAACGCCAAGCATAGGAATGTGGAGTTCAATGTTGGCGACATGGTGTATCTAAAAATCAAGCCGTTCAAGGGTGTATCGCGGGTTCGACGCTGGAAGAAGCTAAGTCCGAGATACCTTGAACCATTTGAAATCCTGGAGCGTGTTGGAGAGGCGGCGTATAGATTGAAGCTGTCGGCGGAATTGAGTGGACTGCATGACGTGTTCCATGTTTCGGTGTTGCGTAAGGCGGTGCAAGAGCCTTCGTAGTTCATTGCGGATAATCCAAGTACCAGTTGATTATGAGTTGACCACAAGGGTCAAGCCAGTACGTATTGAAGATGTTGCAGTCAAGCGACTCCGCAACAAGGATACCTGTATGGTTAAAGTCCGATGGGATAATTGCGGACGTGAGGAGATTTCTTGGGAGCAAGAGCAAGCTATGTTGGAGGAATACCCCGAGTTATTCCACTCAGGTATTATTTAGATTTGTGTACCTTTACTTAATTTCGGGACGAAATTCCTTAAGTGGGGGAGATTTGTAACTCCCCGAAAATTGTATTTGAGTCGGTCGCGAAAAAGGGGATTTTTGGTGCCTGTATATGGGTACACGGCCTAGGACACGGGCATGTCCAATGCCGTGTCTGGCTGGTGTTTTTGGCCGTTTTCATCCCGAGAAGGACACGGATAAGTGACACGGGCGTGTCATTTGACACGGGTGTGTTCCTACCCGTGTCCCTACCTGTGTTCTTTTGGGTCGTGTCCGTTGCCGTGGCGGTTATGCGTGACACGCCCCTGAACACGAGCATGTCGAGGAACCCGACACGGGCGTGTCAGGTGAGACACATGGCATGTCTCAGTCCGTGTGTCTTTCCTCTGTTCGACGATCGTGCCTGGATCGAGGCACACGGCCTGGGACACGGCCGTGTGCCAAGCCGTGTTCGGCCCAGGTCTGGAGATTTTTGAACGGATCTGAGCCGTTCGTTTTCTTTAATTAAGATCCAACGGCCCAGATGGTTTCCTGCTCTGTTAAAGCCGGGAATAGGGGAGTTAATCCTTCATTTCTCTCCAACCATTCTCTCTCTCAAGGAGTTGGAAAGAGGAGGAAGAAGGAAGGGATTCCGGCTGCCGGCGGAGCATCGGAGCACCGTTTCGAAATCTGAGAGCGGATCTATGGAGGAAAGTTCGTTGCGAAGTTTTCCATCCGTGTAGTTTTTCCATGGCGCAAAAGCGGACTACAAGGGTAATGATTCTCTACTTGAGCATGTGAAGCTCTTTCTTTCTGCATAGGGAATCCCGCTCCCGCGAGTGTGTGGTGAGTGTGTGGTGTTCCTTGGGGTTGATGTGAATAGTCCCACTTGTGTTGTATATAGAGTCCGGAATCGTAAGTACGGGCATAGGCATTGTGTGTGAAGCCTACCCGGACGGGTATTGTCTGGATCGGTGATGTTGCATTAGATATGTTTTGCCGAAGAAGACTCCGTGCTTTGGGTTTTTCGGGTTTCTACGTGGTAGATTGTAGCAGGGATCCTTGGAGGTTAGCTTCAAGGCGCACCCAGAAAATTGAGCGAAAACGTGTTCTGCTAACTTGGCGGTCTGGGAACCGGCCTTGATCATAACTGGGTTATGAGATTGTTTGGAAAATTTTGGGATCCGAGAGAAGCTTGACCCGCGCATAGGACTTAAATTGTATATGCGACGTGAGCAACGGGCAAGTGGAATTGGACCTAGGCTATATGGTTCGGTGCAAGAGACCCGAAGACGGGGACTGACCGTTGGCATAGTCGGGAGCCTTAGACGGTTGTTAGAAAGGCTAAATGCTCACATGTTGTTGCCATCCTAGGGGTGGTGGTGAAGACGCTGATTGGTCATGATTCACCGTTAATGTACCCTGAGTGCACGGGGTGTTTGGTCGTGCGAGCCTACACCTGTGGGGTAGTATAGTTGCACTTTATTATTTTATTGGGCTAATGATATGCAGGTAAAGAGCACCGCAGTCCGGAGTTAGGGGAGGGGTCGTTATAATTTGGTCGGTTTTTGGCTGATCGTTGCTTTGTTTGCCACCGTCTGGTGGAATGTGCTTGTAGGTGCTGGGGAGCCGAGTACCAAATAGCGGGCTGGAGCCCATGTTGCTGTGCTGGCCCTAGAAGTCCAAAGCGAATAGTTGTTTCTTTATTTTTATCATGTGTGGCCGGCCTGCGAGCCGATGTATGTAAAGCATATTTTCATTAAGTGAACATTTGTAAGGCCATAAGGCCATGTACCCCCCTTTCAGTATATTTTGTGTTTCATTCTTGTAGTGTGTTGTGGACATTCATGTTTATTGGATTTAAGTTTTTGGTTCTTTAAACTTTAAAAGCTTCCGCTAGAATGCTCTGTGTAGGACGAGTAGTCTTAATTGGATAGTTTGTATATTCTTATGTAACCATTCTGACTATCTGTGGTATATGGCGTCGGGTTCCAGCTAGACCTTCTGTTATATGTCATGCGACGGATGGGGGTGTTACACGCTCACCGCCATTCTTGATGCTTTTAAGGTGCAACAGCCTCCGGTGCAATAACAGGCCCCAGGCTCTAACTGGCTGAGCACCTTCCGGGCTCTCTCCCCTCCCGTCTACCTTGGGATGGAGTCAGCCGTATGTACAGAGGAATGGCTAGACACGGTTCAGGAGTTGTTGGCTGGTATCCGTTGCCCGGCCAACATGGCAGTGACATTGGCGGTGTCCGTCTTGGACTCACATGCTAAGAGGTGGTGGAAGTCCCTCATGGGCTCTACCTTCCAAGGCCGGGTCTACACAGAGATAAGTTGGAGTGAATTCTTGGGTGTTTTCTTGGAGCACTTTATCCCTACATTGGCCCGAGATGAACTTGAGCAGAGGTTTCTTCTACTAAAGCAGGGATCAAAGTCAGTTACGGAATACCAGCGGGAATTCCAACATCTCGCAAGGTTTGCGGATTCTTACGAGTTGGATGACAGAGGTTATGCCAAGCGCTTCTACAAAGGGCTACGAGATCCCCTAAGGCAGTCCCTTTTGTTTATAGCGGATGGAAGCTTGGCGGAGATCATTGATATGACGAAAAGATTGGAGGTGGACCATTTGGGATGCAATAAGAGGCCTGCGGAGGACGTGATGGAAGCCGGCCCATGGAATAGAAGGAGGCGAGACTTCAGAGGAGGAAGAGGATATCAAAGAGGTCGAGGGTGTGCCCACCGGAACTATATAGTGGAGCATCCGGTGCCGCAGCTGCCTGTGTTACCTCCACCACCACAGCCTCAGCAATTTCAACAACCTGAAGGGCATCGTGGTCTGGTGTGCTTCGAATGCAACCAGCCGGGCCACATCCGACATTTCTGCCCGCAGATATTTGGGAACGTCCCTCTCGCTCTCCCTCCGGCAGCTCCTCGAGGGCGGGGTCTCGTGCGTGGTCGAGGACGAGGACCGCGAGGAGGTAATCCCGACCCTACTAGGGATCAGGTGTACGCGCTTGACTTGGTGCAGGAACGGAACCCCCAAGATGTGATTGCAGGTATGATTTAATTAATTAACATATTTTCATGGTCTAACTTTAATTGATTAAGACTTACTAGACACCTAGCAATAAGTTTTGGTTGTTGGTACTTAGGCACCGTGATTATTGGCGGGAAGGCGGCCTATGCGCTGTTAGATATCGGTGCCTCACACTCCTTTATGTCCGAGGATTTCATAAAATACGTGGAGGGTGTACTGTACTTTACTGGCATAGCCCGACGAGTACATCTTCCGGACGGCTCGGAGATGATCGCAACCACCAAGTGTGAGTTGGAGCTATTTATTGATGGGAAGGCCTTTGATACGCCGGCCACGGTTCTGAGAATGCCGGAGTTCGACATCATTTTGGGCCTGGAATGGCTGGACTGGCACTTCGCGAGGATCGACTGCGCAGAGAAGCGGATCTACTTGAGACATGGAGACTCCGACGTCATCTTCCAAGGTATTGGCTTCGCGCCGCGTATGATATTATCTTCTGTTCAGGCTGTAAAAGCCCATATGAAGGGGGACGAGGTCTTCATGGTCTGGTTCGAGTTGAAGGAAGAAGCATTGGAAGTGAAGGATGTACGGGTAGTGCGGGATTTTCCCGAGGTATTTCCTGAGAAGCTGTCAGGATTGCCCCCGCATAGAAAGGTTGACTTCCAGATTAATCTAGTACCAGGTGCCAAGCCTATATCCAAGGCTCTGTACAGAATGGCCCCGAAAGAACTTGCGGAGTTTAGAGTTCAATTGCAAGAACTGGTGGAGTCGGGGTTCGTTCGCCCCAGTTCATCGCCCTGGGAAGCTCTTGTACTGTTCGTGAAGAAGAAGGATGGAACCCTGCGGTTGTGCATAGATTATCGGGAACTCAATTGGTTGACGGTGCGGAACACTTATCCACTACCTCGGATCGACGAGTTGTTCGATCAACTAGTGGGAGCACATTGGTTTTCCAAACTGGATTTGCGCTCTGGATACTATCAGTTGAGGATTCGAGAAGGAGACATCCAGAAAACAGCCTTCAGCTCAAGATATGGTTTGTATGAGTTCACGGTAATGCCATTTGGGCTTGCAAATGCCCCTTCGGCCTTCATGATCCTGATGAACAAGGTGTTTGAACCGTATTTGGACATCTTCGTCATTATTTTTATCGACGACATCTTTGTCTACTCAAAGACGGAGGAGGAGCATGTCGAGCATCTAACCTTGGTATTGAAGAAATTGAAGGAGCACGCCTTGTACGTCAAGTTTAGCAAGTGTGAATTCTGGCTTAAGGAGGTTGCTTTCTTGGGGCATGTGATTAGTGGGGCAGGATTAGCAGTGGATCCAGCAAAGGTGCGAGTTGTGAAGGAGTGGTCTCCCTTGAAGTCGGCGGCTGATGTAAGAAGCTTTCTTGGACTTGCTGGGTACTACCGCAAGTTCGTGAAAAGATTCTCCAAGATTGCCCTTCCTCTTACTTCGTTGACGAAGAAAGGTGTGCCATTTGAGTGGACTCCCCAATGTGAAGCGGCGTTCTAAGAGCTAAAGAATAGGCTTACCTCCGCCCCCATCCTTGCTCTTCCGTCTGGGAAGGAAGGATTTCAGGTTTACACGGACGCGTCATATCAAGGGATGGGAACGGTATTGATGCAGCACGGGCACGTAATCGCTTATCCTTCAAGGCAATTAAAGAAACAAGAAATCAACTACCCGGTTCATGATTTGGAGTTAGGAGCAGTGGTGTTTGCTTTGAAGGTCTGGAGGCATTATATATATGGCGTCCACTGCGAGATCTTTTCCGATCACAAAAACTTGAAGTATGTCCACACACAGAAGGAGTTGAACCTGAGACAACGACGGTGGTTGGAATTTCTATGTGACTATGAGTTCACCATGAACTACCACCCCGGGAAAGCAAACTCAGTAGCCGATACATTGAGTATAAAAGTGTCAGGCTCTAGCCCAGAGTCACGGTTGATGAGTATGGAGTGGGCTCGAATAATCGAGGAGATGGAAATTACTCTAGTATTCAAGGCTCCTTCGGCAGAATATGCGGAGTTTTTGGCAAGCATGAGCATAGTTTGTGATATCCGGGACCGGATTCGGGTGGAGCAAGGAATGGATGCGGCCTTGGCCCCGGCAATTAAGGCAATTGAAGATGGGACCACCGATGAGTACACACTAAAAGACGGCCTCGTTTATTTTCGTGGCCGGCTCTATATTCCCAAGGGTGGCAAAATCCGGCAGGATATCTTGAGAGAGGCACATTCCTCTCAATATTTTGTACACCCGAGTATTGTCAAGATGTATGCCGGCTTACGGAAGACCATGTGCTGGCCAGGAATGAAGAAGGATGTTCGTTACTATGTTAAACATTGTGAAGCTTGTCAAAGGGTGAAGGCTGAATGCAGGAGTCCCGGTGGTTTGTTACAGTCGTTGCCCATCCCCGAATGGAAGTTCGAGGATATCTCCATGGACTTTGTCCATGGGCTACCTCGCTCCCACTCCGGGAATGATTCAGTGTGGGTTATTATTGATCGACTGACAAAGGTGGCCCGGTTCATTCCAATGAAGAAGGAAGCACACGTGGATGTTTTGGTACGCCTTTTTGTGGAGCAATTCGTACGGTATCATGGCGCGCCCAAGACAATTGTTTCGGATCGGGATGGTCGGTTTACATCCAAAGAGTGGAAGGCGGTACAGGCGTATTTGGGCTAGCGCCTAACCTTTAGTACTGTATTTCACCCTCAGACGGACGGGCAGTCTGAGCGGACCATCAGAACACTGGAGGATTTATTGAGGTTGAGTGTGCTGGACAGAGGAGAGCCATAGAAAAGGCTCTTGCGACTAGTGGAATTCTCCTATAATAATAGCCATCAGGCGAGCATCGGCATGGCGCCCCATGAATCCCTTTACGGAAGAAGGTGCAGGACTCCCTTGTCTTGGGTGCAGTATGAAGATCTGAAGGCATTGGGAAATGAATATATAGATGATACTGATGCAGCGTTCAGAATGATACGGGATCCCATGTTGGAGGCTCAAAGTTGGCAGGCAGAGTACTATAATGCAAAGCACCGAATGGTGGAGTTCCAAGGGGGTGATAAAGTGTTCCTCAAGATTCGGCCGATGCATGGAGTGTCACGGGTGCGTGGGGTCAAAAAGCTCAGCCCAAGGTATGTTGGGCCTTATACTATACTAGAAAGGATTGGCCCGCTGGCCTATCGGTTGGAGTTACCACCGGAATTAGAGAATCTCCACGACGTGTTCCATGTGTCGTCGCTTCGAAAAGCACTGTTTCGGCCCGACCAATATATTCCCACTACTGATGGTGCAGTGGCATCAGATAGGTCTGTGCGACTAGAGCCGATGTGGATTGTTGACAGCGAGACAAGAACATTGCACCGGAAAAGTGTTCCCTTGGTGAAGGTACTATGGTCCAACCATGGGAAGGAGGAGTACACATGGGAGCCTATGGATTTGATGCAGCAACGCTACCCGGAGTTGTTTGCTCAAGGTAATTTTATTTAAAAGCATATGCTAAATTTCCTGTTATGGTTTTTTCCCCACAGCCTAAGCCTGATTTCGGGGACGAAATCTTTTATTTTGTTTATAGGATTTGTAACGTCCCGAATCGCTCTAGGACCCTCGTGTGTGTTTTTGAGTCAGGAGGGTTGACTCGAGTCCTGGGAAGTGCAGGGAATTGGACTGCACTTGTGGAGAAATGGAGAAATCAGTGCAGAGGACATGGGTAGTGAAACGGGCAAGTCACTACCCGTGTGAATGTGACACGCATAGAGACACGGGCGTGTCCCTACCCGTGTGGCAATGTGTCGAGTTGAACTCGACGAGAGGTGTCGAGATCGACGAACTGCGCGTCGACTTCGATGAATTTACATGACACGGGTAGAGACACGGGTGTGTCTCCACCCGTGTGGTATTGTGTCGAGTTGAACTCGACAAGGGGTGTCGAGATCGATGAACTGTGCGTCAACTTCGACGAATTAACATGACACGGGTAGAGACACGGGCGTGTCCCTACCCGTGTGCTCCTCGACAAACTGTTGAAATCGTCAAAATGTATCCAGAGAAGGACACGGCCAGGGAACACGGCCGTGTCATGTGGACACGGGTCGGGACAAGGGTCGGGACACGGGTGTGTCCCTACCCGTGTCAACTATTGAACCGACACGGAAACTGTCGTTGTCGCTTCGCCCAAGCAGGACACAGGTAAGGACACGGTCGTGTCCCTACCCGTGTCACTTTTCATATATAAGGGGGAGAGAAAACCCTAGACGTTTCCACGCTCACTTAATCCCTGTTTTTTGAGAGAACTTCTGTAGAAGGAGAACTGCAAGATCAAGTTCTAGGGAGGGAAAATCCGCCATCGCCGTGAAGGAGAAGATTCCCCCCAAGGAGAATTACGAGATCCATGACCGGAAATGGAGGAACTGCGGGAATCGATGTGAGTTTCCTACCCTCTCCCTTGGTGCTAGATCTATAGATATCTAGGCGAGTCGCCAACTCAAAAGAGTCTCGACATGTGAGAAGATGCTTTCTCTAGGGTGAGGCCAATCCGGGGCTTGTGCTCTTTGTTAGTGGTGTCTTCAACCTCTCCGATCTTCTATGAGGATATGGGGGATGGTTTCGTGAAGAGCAAAGGCCTCATGAGGGTGAATAAGGGTCGAGGAAATTCTGGAATGACTTGGGAAGATCGCCTTGAGGAGGAAGATGAACTGATGTTGTTCATTCCGCCTTAAGATGCGTGCAGAATCTGTATTCTGCGCGCAGCGAAATTCGTGGCCATTTTTAGGTGTGATATGGCCAGATCTGGGCTTTTGGCTAAACACGAAAGTTTAAACCCTTGAAAGTACCTTTCCAACGAATGGTTGCACGACTTCAGGCGAAGTCTGTGGCCACAGGAAAGTCTAAACGAAAATGGTATTCAATAAATCCTGCATGCAGAAATTGTGTTCTGTACGCAGCAGACTTCAAGTCCGATTTCAAATAGGATAACTTCAAATCTGGGTTGAGGTCTGAATACGAACGTTGTGCACCACGGAAAGACCTTTCCATCGTGGGGTTACACGTCTTCACCGGATTCCTGTAGCTTTGGGAATCTCCAGTCAAAGTTGCTGTCCAGATTCAATCTGCACCTAAATTCTGGGCTTTTTATAAGATGGATTTGGATTCGCTGGAATTAATATTGCAAGTTGGCTTGGATGAAATCTTATAATTAATCATTTGTTGCATGATTGACGAAGCTTATTAATCAAATTTCATATAATCACATTGTGTAGCAAGCTTATTTAAATAAATTGACTTGATAGAAATTGATAGATTGTTACTTATGCGCATCATGATCATAATATGTTGTTACCATTTGGAAAGAGTGATAGATCTGTTATATGCGCATCATGTTATATTATGTTGTCATCATTTGGGAGTCATATAGAAGAATAAATCATGGTCATGAGTATGTTTGATTAATGAATTGAGTTTAGTAGTACAATACTTAGAGCGTCGTCTCCCTACGGGTAGTATTGTGAAGGGATGTAAGTGTGGTGTTGATCGTCACTTGTTTGGTTGTGTTGTGACAAGGTATGGATGGACGGTTGGGTTGTGTCCTCGTGCTTACTTCCGAGGCCCCTTCCATGTTATGTTGATATGGCATTTGCATGCGGTGTGAGTCGACACGCGGTGTCGTAATCCTGGGTTAAGGATAGTGTGGCAGGTCTACGGGCTCGCCGATCGTCACACCGACGGGAGTTGACAGTTAGACTTTGGGCGGTTGGGCTTGGTCCTCGGTGTTCATGTCCCGGGGCTCCTTCCTTGCCAAGTGGACGGTTGGGCTGTGTCCTCGTGCTTACTTCCGAGGCCCCTTCCGGGTCACACAAGGCCAGTTCGGGCTGTGTTCTTGGTGCACATCTACCCAAGACCCCGCTGGGCCATATTATGCATGGACTCCGCTATTGTGTTATTAGCGTTGAGGCGTACGGAGGCCTAGGTGAAGTAGTGTGGATACCCTCCTAGTAGTAGAAGTTCTCGTTCTACTGTCACCGCCTGTCCACGGCGGCTGATGCCTGAGAGGTTAGCTACCTGCTCGAAAAGTGGGAACTATAGTCTGTGTCGACATAGCAATTGCATGGGTGTGTTCATGGGTGAGTCATTGCATAGCATTCATAGCATTTCATAATATTGCACAACAAGATCCTCATCGTATAAGTTTGAATGGGCACTCTTATACGATGAGTTACCTTTATGTAACCCGATCCTTAACTTATAAGTTTGTATGAACATTCTTATAAGTTAAGTTACTTTTCTGCTGTTACTTATACATGATAGTTTGTTGTAGCTCTTAAATATTTACTAGATCATGTTATTGTTACTCTTACACTACTGTCACCTGCTGTACTTCTTTTACTTGCATACATATATATTACCCTTGTTTCTTTTCTCCGCCCGGTGCCGAGGAGTCGCCGGGGGAGCGGATGTGAAACCACTTAGTCGTTCCGACTAACGGTTGCTACGTCTTCCTTTTAGGAGGTCACGCCACAGGTAGAGCAGCCGCGGACTACGCAGCAGGAAATCCAGGCCAGGACGATAGGGCCTGAAGTGACGGTGTCATTAATACCGTCGGTTACTGATGTTAGCATTTTGATACTTTGATGTAGCCCTTTTGGGGCAATTTCTATAGCTATACTCTGATATGTAGAAGCATGTTTTAGCTTCTCCTTTATTTATGTATTTGGACATTAATAATTAGTGTGGATTTTGAATTCTCTTGATTATTATATTTGGTCGTGTTGGCATGTTCTATTGATATTGTTGTAGCCGGCGGAGTAGGCGTCTTGTGGTACAGGTTAGCCCATGTGCTAATGCTACCGCATGGCGGCTGTTCCGGGCATAAGATCCCCCTTCGTGCCGTGTTTTAAGATCTGAGAGGGGGGGTCTTACAGACTAACCTTCAAAACATCTTCAGAAAGCTGATGTCATATGAGCTGCAGATCAATTCTAGAAATGCTAAAGAAGAGAAGAGTCGGTCGTCATCCAAGGAGAAGTCTGTCGCACTGAAGGCAGACAACTCTAGGAAGGTCAAAGCTGCTTCACCTGCTCCTGTACAGCAAGATAGTGATGAAGAAACTTTTGAGCAAAGCACCTCGGGCTCAGAATTATCTGAAGGAGAGTTTTCTCTACTCTTAAGGCAGTTCAAGAAATTCTTGAACAAGAAGAAGCAATGGAGAGGCAATGATGTCTCGCACAGAAGATCACGTCATGATGGTGATCGACACAGAAAAGGCTCAAGCATCTATAACAGGTACAATACTAAACAGAATAAATATATTTCTTTTGACATCGTTTGTTATTGCTGTAATAAGTCAGGTCACGTCATCACTGATTGCCCTCGCAAGAAGGAGGGTGGAAAGAGAGAGGAAAAGAACTCTTTATATAATAAGAAGAGAACAGAAAGAAGCCTCGTAGCCAAGAAGGGCAAGACTCTTAGTGACTCTAACTCATCTGAGTCAAGTGAAGAAGAGGAATCCTACTTCGGGCTAATGGCACAAACTGATGATGAACAAGAACCCCAGTTCACTGGGAAGGTAAATTCTCACACCCCTCTTTCTGAATCTGATATTTCTGATCATGATCATGAGGACAGCTCTTCTGACGATGAGTATGAACTCATGGCTCAAAATAAGGAGTTAATCATGGCTTATGACAAATGTCAAAAAGTCATGAAAACTCAAGCCAAAGAGATAAAGTCTCTCAAGGCTGAAGAGAGCACTTTGAGAGGGGAAGTCGCAATGACGGATTCACTCAGAGAGAACTTCAATGCTGATATTGAAGAATATAACAAGACTCTCGAACACCTAGATCTGAAGGAGAAGATTATAAAGGAACTAGAAGAACAACTTACAGCAGAAAAGAAACTTGTTGAAAGTTACTCAAAACCCAAGACTGTCCTTCCCTTTGTTGTTGAATTCTCAGCTCAAGCCAAAGGTCCAGGCCTAGGACATGTTGAAGCTCCTAGTAAATCTTCTAGGAGGAATAGGGCTCAAAGAAAGAATAAGGCGGCCAAGAAGGCTTTGACCAAGGAGAAGGGGAAAGCTCCTCAAGATCAGACTTCTTTTAAGAAGGTCATATTTCCAACGAATGAGTTTGATCTTGACTCGGCCTACGGTCACTTTGTTAGACCTACTTATGTAGAGCCTAAGTCTCATTACCAAGGATGGACCCATCCCCGGAACTTCGGTGACAGTGTCTTTAAGGCACCTTATGAAGAGATTACTCTTCAGAGCTATGGCCCTTAGAATCATGGTCATAATATCAAGAAGGCACAAAAAGTAAAACCTATTGTGGAAAAGCCTCTCAAGAAGAATAAGCCATGTCATTGACATCACCATGAAGCTTCTTCCTCCAAAACTGCTGCCCCTGCTAGACCACAATCTCAAAAGGTCAAGCAGGAGAATTTTAGGTAAAGAAACAACAGGTTTGACTGTTGGTGCTGTGGTAAAATTGGTCACTCTGTCATTGATCGTTGTTTAATTCCAGAAATTTTGTAACTCCTCAAGTTAGCAATATGAGAAGGACCACTCAAAATGCTAATACTCGTAGGGGGAGTGTTCTAACTAGAATCCAAGGACCCAAACGTGTTTGGTTTCCTAAGGCAAACTGATTTGTGATTGCAGGTATGTCCAAAGGCCACCAAAACTCCTATCTGGTATTTGGATAGTGGATGCTCTCAGCATATGACCGGGACAAGAAGCCTTCTCCAGAATTATTCTCCAGTCATGAACGGGCCAAAGGTCATCTTTGGTTGTTCAGACCGAAGAATTACTAAAGGCTATGGTATGATTACTAATGGTAGTGTATCCTTCTCAGATATGGCTTTTGTTGAAGGATTGGAACACAATCTTATAAGCATAAGCTAGCTCTATGATAAAGGATACGTAGTTTAATTTCATGCAGATAAGTGCTTGATAAAATCGGTTGACAATATGGAAATTATTCTATCAAGCACTCGTACTAGGAATATATTTTGTTTGAATTTCATTTGTATAGACTCTTCTATACCATTGTGCTTTTTGGCTAAAGATAGTGCATCTCTTGGTGACCAATGGCACAAGAGACTAGCATATATTAATTTCAAAACTATTAATAAACTATTTTCACTTAATTTAGTACGTGATGCTCCAAATGTCAAGTGCGCTAAAGATAGACCTTATCATACATGTGTAAAAGGCAAGCAAACAAGGGCTACCTTTAAAAGCATTATTGACAAAGATTATAATAGATGTTTACATCTACTTCATATGGACTTGTTCGGTCCACTACAAGATAGAAGTTTGGGAGGTAAGGATTATGCATTGGTTATTATTGATGATTACTCACGCTTTGCATGAGTGTTCTTTCTAAAACACAAGTCAGATACTTTTGATATCTTTACTATTTTTTTCCAGCAGGTCTAGAATGAATACAACTGTTCCGTAGTCAAAATCAGAAGTGACAATGGAACAGAGTTCAAGTCTGGGGCCATGACAGAATTTTGTGAAAGCTTAGGTATATTTCATGAGTTTTCCTCTCCTCATACTCCTCAACAGAACGGAGTAGCTGAGAGAAGGAATAAACACTCATAGAGGCCTGTAGGATCATGTTGAGTGATGCCTCACTACCGGAATACTTTTGGGCTGAAGCCGTCAATACTACATACCACATGCAAAATCGAGCACTCATAAACAAGAACCACAATAAGACACCTTACGAACTTCTAAAGGGCAGGAAACCGACTGTTTCATATTTTAGAATCTTTGGCTGTAAATGCTTTGTCCTTAACAATGGTAAGTATCACACTATAAAATTTAGCGAAAAGTGTTTTGAAGGTATTTTTGTATGGTATAGTAGCCATAGTAAGGCATATAGGATATTTAATAGGAAAACCCTGGTTGTAGAAGAATCTATTCATGTTGTATTTGATAAGACGAGCTTATTGCAAGGTAACTCTTCTAGTGTGTTTATTGAAGATGCAGGTTCAAAGTTAAAAGAATTAAACTTGGATGAGCCAATTTAAGAAAAAGGTGAAAAGTTCATCAATATCACCACTCCAACCCAAATTAGAGAGGTTGATGATCAAGATGAAGAAACCATTCAAGTTGATGAAGTCACTCCTGTGGTTGAAGAAGCTCCAAATGCAAGGACCTTAGAGCTCAGACACTTGAAGGATCACCTAATGGAGCAAATCATAGGAGATCCCCAAGATGGTGTCAGAACTCGTAGAGGTACAGCTAATAAGAATTTATATTTGAGTTTTCTATCACGGGTTGAACCCGAAGAAGTTTGAGGAAGCAAACTCAGACGCATCATGGATAATAGAAATGGAAGAAGAATTAAATCAATTCAAGCGTTGCCAAGTCTGGAAGCTTGTTCCAAGACCCAAAGGTAAAAAATGTCATCGTGAAAAAATGGGTCTACAGGAACAAGATGGACGAATATGGAACAATCGTAAAGAACAAGGCCAGACTCGTCGTCAAAGGATACCGACAAAAAGAAGGAATCGACTTCAACTATACATATGCTCCAGTGGCAAGGTTGGAGGCAATTAGGTTGTTCCTATCATATGCTGCACTTAAGGGCTTCACCGTCTATCAGATGGATGTGAAGTCTGCCTTTCTTAATTGTGACATAAAGGAAGAAGTGTATGTGAAACAACCTCCAGGTTTCGTTGATTCTAACTTTATTGATCATGTCTATCTTTTATTTAAAGCATTATATGGTTTGAAACAAGCTCTTCGAGCTTGGTACAAGACGCTATCTAACTTTATTCTTGAGATCAAGTTCACAAGAGGAAAGATAGATAAGATATTATTTTTTAGGGAAATAAAAGGCAAGATTTTGCTAGTGGAAATTTATGTCGATGACATTATATTTGACTCTATTGACGACAACCTCTGAAAAACGTTTTCCAAACTTATGTAAGGGAAGTTCGAAATGAGCAGTATGGGAGAGCTGAAGTATTTCTTAGGACTTCAGGTGGAACAATCTGAAGATGGAATTTTCATCTCTCAGACAAAATTCACCAAGGAGTTGATTAAGAAATTCGGAATGGAAAACGCAACCTCTATGAGGCCTCCAACGGGTTCAACTATGTCTCTAGACAAGGATGAGAAAGGGAAACCTTTTGATGAAATCAAGTACAGAAACATAATTGGATCCTTGCTTTACCTTACTGTTATTCGACCTGATATATTATTTTCAACATGTGTGTGTGCTAGATTTCAAGTGAACTTTAAAAAATCTCACTACGCTGCTGTAAAGTGGATTTTGAGATATCTTAAATGTACACCAAATCTTGGCTTATGGTACCTGAGAAGTAATGACTATGAACTAATTGGTTTATCAGATGCAGACTTTGCAGGTAGTAAAGATGATAGAAAGAGCACTTCCGGGACTTTCCAATTCCTTGGAAGGAGGCTCATTTCTTGGAGCAGCAAAAAGCAGAATTGTGTCGCAATTTCAACGGCCGAGTTAGAATACATTTCTGCTGGCAGTTGTTGTGCACAATTATTGTGGATAAAAAATCAGCTGGAAGATTACGACCTGGAAGTTCAAAACATTCCTTTGTTTTGTGAATCCTCCAGTGCGATTGCAACAGCCAACAATCCAGTCTCTCACAGCCGGACAAAGAACATAGAGCTGTGATACCATTTCATCCGGGAGAATATGGATCATGGGGACATGGATCTATAATATGTCCCAACTGACAGGCAAATTGCAAATATTTTCACGAAGATGCTGGACGAGGTCAAGTTCTCGTTTTTCAAAACAGAACTTGGTATGCTCAACAAGGATGAAGGAGAATGAAGACAAAGGTAACAAGCAAGATCAAGATCTGGTTTTATATCAAAAATCAGAAAATTTCAGAATCTGGACTTCATTTCTCGAGTAAAAGTATTCTACTCGAGAACAACAGACTTCCTCTCGAGAACAGCAAAATCATTTCTCGAGTTCAAAGAAATTATTTCTCGAGAAGAAGTATTCTACTCAAGAACAGGAAATCTCTTCTTGAGAATAAGACTTATTCTACTTGAGACCAAGGATTCTTATACTCGAGTGCTGATAACATTCTTCTCGAGAACAAGTTATTCTCTCGAGAAATCTGGTGGAAATTTTTCTTCAAGGTCAATTTTTCATATCGACACACAGGCGCTTAGCCGCCTCTTTCCAGGTATTTTTAATAATTATTTATATGTTTAATCATCGAAATTAGAGGTAAATATAAATAGAAATTAGTCCAAGCAATTTTTATTCTTGATTTCAAAACCCTTCTCGAGAAAAGCCGTTTTGTCTTCCTTCCATATCCGCATTCTGTCGCAAGCCAATTTTCTCTTTCACTGACCAGCCAAGATCGATTTCTCTACAATAATGGCTTCGCCTTCCAAGCTAGGTATCGGGAGTGAACTCTGTTCTACCGAGATTGCAGAAATATCAGATGATTTCAGAAATGTCCTCCTTCTGCTAGATACAGCCGGGTAATCTTTTATTCTTGAACATCCATGTCGAACTCTATATTCTGAAGTTGAAGAATTCTTCCAGAATGCCAAGGTTAAGAGGAATGGCAAGATAATCAAGTCTAAAGTTCAGAATCTCAAGGTAAAGATGTCTGCTTTATCTATTTCTCAACTTCTACAACTTCCAATAATAGATATGGAAGATGATCTGATAGGCAGTGATTATGAGAGAGCCTATAGTTTCTGTGAAATCCCCCAATCCTCTAACAAAATCAAAAGGCAATATATAAATGCAGAAAGCAAGCTACTGGCTGACATCCTAAGAAAAGTCCTTCTGTGTAAAACCAGTTCTATAAGTTATATTACTCCAGAATTTTTTGATCTAATGACAGCATTTATATGTAGAAAGAAATTCCAGTGGGGAGTGATGCTTTTTAAAAAGATAAAGGCATGCATTAAGAGCCCTAACTATGGAAGAATAATTTCTCTGTATCTAAATCAAATGAATCCTGAAGCCTTTCCCAAGAAAAAGGGCATAGCCCTCCACCACATGAAAAAGGTTTCTATTACCTCCTTCCAAAGATGGGAGGTCAAATTACAGAAGACTGATAAAGCTGCCAAAGTAATAGAAGATGTGGAAAGGACCCCATCTCCTCCTTCACATCAAATAACTGATTTAGTTATTGAGGGGGAGCCTGTACTATCTGTCCCAGCCCAGCCTACTCAAATTCCTGCTCCAGCTACCTTAGTACCTCCAACTCCTGCTTCTTCAACAATTCCTCCTCAATAAATTCCAGCTGCTGCTTCAGATTTTCCATCTCCAGACCATCCTCCTGCTGCTACAGATCTTCCATCTACCCCAACTGCTGCTACCTCCTCCTCATTACTGCATTCAGACACAGGATTTCCTGCTGCTGATCTTCTAGATTCTGATGCTCTGACAGATGACCAGACTCAAGCTCAGATTCTATCCACTAAAGAAGACATAAATAAGATGATAGAGGAACTTACTTATAGAGAAGCTCCTTTCCATATCCCTGAAGATCATCCTCCATCTACAGCAACTTCTCATAAGTCTCCTCCTCCTCAACCAAACAAATCTCCAGCTCCAGCACAGTCTCCAGAACATCAAGCATCCTCTCCTCCAGCTGATAAGTCTCCTGCTGCAGATGTGCAAGATGATGAAGTAGTCTCTATTCATGATTCAGATGATAAAGTACCAGTAGAAGATGCTGAACAAAGACTCCCCAGTCTTCATTTCCAGATTCCAACCACACTACCCACAATTAATGAAGATTAAATCAGCACAGTACACAGAAGGAAATCCACTACTTCTATAGTTGTTATTGAAGAAATCCTTCCATGGACTGTCCCTACTCAGCCTCCTCCAACTCCTAAAAAAGAAATTATTCCTGAAGGTACAATTCTACAAAAAATTGAAGCTATGTTTGCTGATCCGAGAAAGTACTTTGATGATTCTCTGAAGATTGTAACTGATAAGGTGACTGCTTTAGAAAAGGAAATGAGTCGAGGATTTGCTTAAATCCAAGACAATACAGATGAGTTTAAAAGGCTCGTACAAATAGGTGGTAAAGCTATTGATCATATAATTACTAGTATTGGTACTGTTATGGAGCAATCAGTCACCCTTGCTAATAATCAAATTCTCCTAGACAAGAGAGGTGATGAAAGGAATTTTAAAACTTGTGAAGAGGTTGGCAAATTCAAAGAAGATGTCATCAACACCCTCTCCCTAGAAGTCAGAAAGGGGGAGGATAAAGTGAAGGAACTGCTAGAAAAACAAGCTGTAACTATGAAAAATCAATGAGATGATCATATGAAAGAGATTTAGACATCTGTTCTCAAAGAAATCAAGAGTACCAAATTATATACCTATGATACTTCTATATGGATGCATAACCAGTTATTTCCTAAACTTGTCATGGATCCCAATGCTCCTCCTGCAAATCTAGATGTTAACAGGCCTACATTTTCTCCACCACCAGAATATTTTGAAGGTCCACCTCCAGCATACTTTGAAGGACCTCCTCTAGATTACTATGAAGGCCCTCCTCCCTATGTGTATGACCAAGTATGAGAATCTGAACAAACAGGAATGCCTCCTCATCCTCCAGAAGTTCAAAACGCCAAGAGAAGTAAGTATGGTGATGGAACCTCTGCAAGTAGATCAACACCACATCTAAAAGCTGAAGGGAAGAGACCTCAAGAATATACTGAAGCTTGGAGCCCTACTTCCAAGTCCCTTATCCTTGAAACTTTGAAGATAGTAGTTGATTTCAATGAAAACAGAAGCTTGCATTACAGCTCAGATGAATGGGAGTTATATGAGAAGTCTCTTACATAGAGAAGGATTTATGATAGAATACATGGCATAAATAATCTCAAGGCTCCACCTAGACCTCCTAAATACTTCCCCAAGCCATTAAGTTATCAGAAGAGACAATAGGAGAAGCTTGAGAGACAAGGAAAGCAACATTCACAGGATCAGTAAACTGAAGATGCTGAAAGTTCATTTTTGAAATTGTAGAATTTAATTCTCTTGGACAATTTTTTGCTTATATGAACTTCTAATTCTGATCTGATTTTAACATATTACTGCATTTCTTCCTATTTTCATGTTATTTGTATCTTTATGTATTTTTCTCTTAATGTAATTCACCTTAGTGTAGAGGGTTTTGACTTCTACAAATCGGGGGAGATTGTTGGGTATTGCATTAACAATAGCCCAGATTTGTATGAAGTCACCCATAAACTAAGATGAATTAAGTTTGTATTTGATGTTCTTTTTGTTAAGTTTTTACAGGACTTAATTGCTAAGTGTAGACCAATGTCAGTCTACAATGGGTCTTTAAACACAGTACCATACAATGTAATCTCTCATTGTGTGATCCATGGTGTTGACTCATGTGTAGCCTCTCTATTGGGACATACTTCCTTTTCAAGCACTAAGGGCAAGAGAAAAGATGGATGCTGATTTTAATGAAGAATGAAGATTTTAAGTTTTTCAGAAAAAGTCTAAGTCTTATTCTCGAGTACTATATTTATACTCGAGAAGGACTTATGAAATTTCTCGAGTAAGACTTGTCTTCATTTCGAGTGGCAGAAGTTGTTCTCGAGAAAGCTTCACGCTATTCTCGAGAAGGGCTTTTGTTCTCGAGTACTATATGACATTTCTTCTCGGGATGTTTCTTTTCCAAACATATATTTTTTTAAGTATTTTTCTTGAGAAGAATGAAATTATTCTCGAGAAGACTATCTTTTATTCTCGGGATGCAGAAGGTATTTGTCAAGAACCAGAGTATTTTTCTCGAGAGCTAGCTATTTGTTCTCGAGATGATTATTTGTTCTCGAGTAAAAGAATGTTTTTTCTCGAGAACAAAATGTCATTTTTTTCTCGAGTACTTCTGTCATTCTCGAGACTGCAGATTTCCTCCTCCACATATTTTTCTAAGTATTTTTCTTGAGACAGCCTTTTGTTCTCGAGTACCAAAATATTTCTTCTCGAGAACTATAAGCTATTTTTCTCGAGTACTTTCCTTCTTTCACGAGAATGTTGTTTTCTCCCTACATGCTCTTTTTCTCTAAGGCTTCTTCTTGAGAACTTTTGTATTGTTCTCGAGTAACAAAATTCTTTTGTTCTCTAGTACTATACTTCTTCTCGAGAACACCCAGTCTGTTTTTCTAAAAATTGTTAAGTCCAAACAGACGTGTATTTCAAACATCATTAACGGGTGATTGGTCCACGTGGATGTCATTAATGATGATTATGACCGTTAGGGTAATCCTATAAAAGGTCTTGTCATTTTCTACCAAGCCTAAGAAGAAATAAGAAGAATTACAAGCCGCCACTATAAGTAATTCCAAGATTTCTGAATCCGACATTTCATTCCAAATCGAGAGTCGTCGATCATTGTTTTCATCGCATAAACGCTTTCGATCCAGATCGATTCAGATAAGTTGATTCACATATCAAGATCATTTTCAATCAATAGATCTTCTAATTGATCGTGTGAGTCCAGAGAATTTCAGATCCATAGATATTGTCGATTCTTCTTCAATAAATTCTGATAAAGCCGCAAAGTTCAAAGAAAGAAGAACATGTAGAAGAATTTCAGATCTGAGATCAAATCACTATTTGTATTTATTATTTCATTCTATTCTTGTAGGAGATCTTTCTCCGAGTTGTAGGAGTTGTTTTCTCTGACTTCTTGTAGGAAGTTTTTATCTTCTGAGTGTAGATCCAGTTTTGGGATCGACTTGTAGGAACGTTGTTCTGAGGTGTAGGAATGTTTTCAATTCGAGATTAATGGAGTAGCCGAGTCTAGTGCTTTGCTAGATCGATGAGTGGGAAGTGGATGTACCCAAGGTTGGGGAACCACTATAACCCTTGTTGTCCTCTGTGATTGCTTGGTTAAATTCTCTGTGCATTGATCGTTAATTTTTTATTCCGCAAAAATGCACAACTCACCTATTCGCCCCCCTCTAGATTATTTAGGTAAGACAACTAAACATTCTCAGTTCTCTCTGAGTGAGTCGGTCTTGGCAACTTCCTCTCTCAGAGTGCTCTCTTCAGCCTTGAGAGACTTTGTCTCCTTAGCTTGAGTTTTCATGACTTTTTGACATTTGTCGTAAGCTTTGATTAACTCCGAATACTGGGCCATGAGTTTAGACTCATCGTTAGAAGAGCTATCCTCATGATCATGATCAGAAGCATCAGATTCAGAAAGAGGAGTATGAGAATTTACCTTCCCAGTGAACTGTGGTTCTTGTTCATCATCAGTTTATGTCATTAGCCCAAAGTAGGCTTCCTCTTCTTCACTTGACTCAGATGAGTCAGAGTCGCTAAGAGTCTTGCCCTTCTTGGCTACGAGGCTTCTTTTTGTTCTCTTCTTATTATATGAAGATTTCTTTTCCTCTCTCACTCCACCCTCCTTCTTCTGGTGAGGGCAATCAACGATGACGTGACCTGGCTTATTACAGCAATAGCAAACGATGTCAGAAGAAATATGTTTATTTTTTTTAGTATTGTACATGTCCTAGCTACTTGAGCCTTTCTTGTATCGATCACCATCATGACGTGATCTTCTGTGCGAGGCATCCTTGTCTCTCCATTGCTTCTTCTTGTTCAAGAATTTCTTGAGCTGGCTTGAGAGTAGAGAAAACTCTTCTTCATATAATTATGAGCCTGAGGTGCTTGGCTCTAAAGTTTCTTCATCACTATCTTCCTATGCATGAGCAGGTGATTGAGCTTTAACCTTCCTAGAGCTGCCTGCCTTCAGTGTGACAGACTTCTCCTTGGATGACGACCGGCTCTTCTCTTCTTCAAATTTTCTAGAATTGATCTGCAGCTCATATGACATCAGCTTTCCGAAGAGATTCTGAGGGTCAGTCTCTGCCAACTTGCCAAACTCCCTGATATCACGGACTTTATTGTCCAATTCCTTAGTCATGGACCTTAGAAACTTATCATTCTGTTCTCCATTTGTAAAGACCCAACCATATACTCTTAGGCCGTTAACAATCTTGAAGAAATTTTCAAAGGTATCTATAACTGAATCCTTTGATCCTTGTCGGAATGCTTTATACTTTTGATTCAATATGGATCTTTTGTCATCCCTAACTTCTTTAGTGCCTTCCATCAAGGTAATAAGAGACTGTCACATTTCCTTAGTAGATTGACAGTGAATCATATTCTGCAGCATAGAATCATCGACTGCACTTGCTATAATATTTTTAGCTTTCTTGTCCAACGAGACAAGTGTAATATCATCTTTATCAAGATCCATTAATTTCTTAGGAACCTTTTTGGTAGAATAATTGGTGGAAATGGTCATTGGAACATAAGGACCTTCTTCAACAATCATGAAGATCCTTGGATCCACAGCTTCCATGAAGAACTTAATCCTTTCTTTCCACATGGGAAAGTTAGTCTTTGTGCACAGAGGAAGCTTTGGAAAATCTTTGGCCTTGTCCATGCTTGGAGTACTCAAAAAATAACTTTGGGGCAGATTTGTTCAAGGTGTTAACCTTTTTATGAACAACCTCCCTCTGATACCAATTGAAAATATTTAGTTGTCTTACCTAAATCACCTAGAGGGGGGTGAATAGGTGAGTTGTGTGTCTTTTATGGAATAAAAAATTTAAAGATCTATGCATAGAAAATTTAACCAAGCAATCACAAATGACACCAAAAATTATAGTGGTTCCCCAACCTTGGGTACATCCACTTTCCACTCACCGATCTAGCAAAGCCTAGACTTGGCTACTCCACTAATCTCGGATTGAAACCAATCCTACACCTCAGAACAACGTTCCTACAACTCGATCCCAAAATTGTATCTACACTCGGAAGATAAAAACTTCCTACAAGAACTCAGAGAAAATAACTCCTACAACTCGGAGAAAGATCTCCTACAAGAATAGAATGAAATAACAAATACAAACAGTAATTTGATCTCAGATCTAAAATGCTCTTGCATGTTCTTCTTTCTTTGATCTTTGCGGCTTTATCAGAAAAGGTTGAGGAAGAATCGGCAAAATCCCTGGTCTGGAATTCTCTGGACACACACGATCAAGTAGAATATCTGTCGTATGAAAAGAATCTCGATCTGTGAATCAACTTCTCTGAATCGATCTGGATCGAAAGCGCTTAGGCGATGAAGATGAAGATCAGCAGCTCTCAATTTGGAAAGAAATGTCGGATTCAGAAATCTTAGAATTACTTCTTGCGGCTGCTGTAATTCTTCTTATTTCTTCTTAGGGTTGGTCGAAAATGACAAGACCTTTTATAGGATTACCTTAACGGTCATAATCATCATTAATGATATCCACGTGGATCAATCACGCGTTAATGATGTTTGAAATACACGTCTGACTGGACTTAGAAATTTTCAGAAAAATAGATCGGGTGTTCTCGAGAAGGAGATTTTTACTCGAGAACAAATGAATTGTGTTTTCGAGAATAATAAAGAAGTTCTCGAGAAGAAGACTTAGAGAAAAATAATGTGGAGGTAGAAAATAGCATTCTCGGGAAAGAAGGAAAGTACTCGAGAAAAATAGTTTATTGTTCTCGAGAAGAAATATTTTGTACTCGAGAACTAAACGCTGTCTTGAGAAAAATTACTTAGAAAAATATGTGGAGGTGGAAAACTGCAGTCTCGAGAATGACAGAAGTACTCGAGAAAAATGACGTTTTGTTCTCGAGAACAAATAATCATCCGGAGAACAAATGTCTAGCTCTCGAGAAAATTACTCTGGGTCTCAACAAATAACTCCTGCATCCCGAGAACAAAAGATATTCTTCTCGAGAATAATTTCATTCTACTCGAGAAATAGACTTAGAAAAATATATGTTTGGAAAAGAAACAACCTGAGAAGAAATGTCATATATTACGCGAGAACAAAAGCCCTTCTCGAGAACAGCAAGAAGCTTTCTCGAGAACAACTTTTGACACTCGAAATTAAGACAAGTCTTACTCGAGAAATATCATAAGTCCTTCTCGAGTACAAATATAGTACTCGAGAAAAAGACTTAGACTTTTTCTGAAAAATTGAAAATCTTAATTCTTCATAAAAAAACTCATCATCCTTCTTTTCTCTTGCCCTTAGTGCTTGAAAAGGAAGCGTGTCCTAATAGAGAGGCTACACATGAGTCAACACTATGGATCACACAATGAGAGATTACATTGTATTGTGCTATGTTTGGAGACTCATTATAGACTGACATTGGTCTACACTTAGCAATTAAGTCCTGTAAACACTTAACAAAAAGAGCATCAAATACAAATTTAATTCATCTTAGTTTAACGGTAACTTCTTACAAATCTGGGCTATTATGGATGCAATACCCAACATCTTATAAGAGTCGTTGGCAACTCATGACTCTAATAAGTGTCGTTAGCGACGGCTCTTAATAGAGCCGTTAATTAAACGGCTCTTATAAGAGTCGTTTAATTAATGGCTCTTATAAGAGTCGGGTGAATTTCCTGGCCCGGGTCGGCCCGAAAATCAAGCTTTGTCCGGCCCAGCTCGGGTATCAGACTGGGCAATATCCCTATAGTTGGGCCCTATAAAGGCCCTGGGGCCCGACCTAGGACCGTGCCGGGCTTTTTTTGGGCCGAGCCTAGATGGGCTTTTACCGGTCCGGGCTAGGGCCAGCCCACTGGCCCGATCCTTTTGCCCACTACTAGATCGGACCTCTATAGGCCCTGAGATTTACATATTTTTATGTGTGTCATTTTGCATTTTTTATATTCTGCAATTCATGTAATGTTATTTTTTTGTTGTATATATATATATAGTTTGGAATATATAAGTTCAAGCTTTTTAAAGTTAAAAAAACTTGTGCTGGTTTTTCCACAATACATATTGGAATTGGACAAATAGTATATGCATTTTGTAGCCAAGAATGAGAATTATAACTTTTATGTTAAACATTTTTTATAAATTTGCACGGTTTAGCCGGAATCTAACCCGAAAGGTTGCAGGCTCGAATTTTGAAATTTATTAGTATTATATTCATTTTGAGACAGCAACCTTTCGGGCGAGATTCCTGTCATACCGTGCAAATTTTGGGAAAATGTTCAACATGAAAGTTTTAAATCTAGTTATTGGCTACAAAATGCATATATTATTTGCTTAATTCCAACATATATTGTGAGAAAACCAGCTAATGTTTTTTAGCCTTAAAAAAGCTTGAGCTTATACATTGTGAGAGAACTAGACATGAGGCTCTGCCCATACGGCCAAGCGCGATAGTACCCGGCCAGTGATGGCGGGCTTCGCCTGTGCTCGATGCATCGCTGTGGGTTATGCCCACAACATATACAAATGAGTACTTGAAATGACCGAAAAAATATAAATCAATATTACAATTTTTATTTCGCAAATATAAGAAAACGAAAGTAAATAAATAATATTAATAAAAACAAAATATGGGTCATAGTGAAAAATTCACTTAGGAAAAACTTTGAGAAGCTTATTAACACAACATCTAATTTAATAAATAATTGAAAATAACAATAAATCATGGTGCCTCTCTTTCCCTCTCTAGTTCTCTCTCATCCGCCCTCTCTCCTCTCTCTCCTCTCTCTTTCTCTCTCCATCTCCTTCTCTCTCTCTCTCAACTGGCATCACGCCACCACCGCCCTCTCCCTCTCTCCCTCCCCTCTCCCTCTCTTTCTGCCTCTCATTTTTCGCCCGTCTCTTCATCTCACTCTTTCTCTCTCACTGCCTTTTCTCTCACATCTCTCTCCCTCTCTAGGTATAGAAGCTCTAGCCTTTTCTTTTTTATCCACCAGATAAAATACAACGGTATTTGAATTCTGGAAATACATCTGACTACCACAAATGTTTCAATAGCTTTTAAATTCATGAAATTAAAAAAATAGATGCTATATCTTTATAGGTAGTAGATATATATCTCTACTACATATAAAGAAATATGGATGGCTTTTAAAAGTCATGTTTTTAAAAGACATCAAGCAATCTCAGCCCGCTGATCTGGTTAGATCACAAGATCTCAACTGTTCGATCAAATCAATGAATCATGACCATCCATTTACATTTTCAAAGGGCTCCTAAACCTAGGATAATAGGGTGTCCTAAACCTAAGAATTTAGTAGAACTCCTACCCTACAACGTGAAATTACTATTTTATCCTCCTAACTTTGAAAAATTTAGAAATATAGTTTTGACAAGGAGCCTGTCCATCCGCTCTGCATAAACTCCTATAAATAGCTCTGCTCAAATCTAGCTCAGCCCACTCTAGAAAGCCAGTCCATTTTATGTTAATTTTCGAATAGCAAGCCTCTCCACTACTATTTAAACACTGATGGAACTATAAAATGGAGAATGTAGAACTAATATTAAAGAGTCTCGTAAACAGCGTCGAGCAGTGTCACGTGTATAATATTAAAATATATTATTTATATAGTAGTTATAATATTTCTTCTAATAATAAGAAAAATATATAAATGGCTTAAACCGGCGGTAGCCAACAATAATTATAATAATTATTTATTTTTAATAAACTATTTAATTATTTCTTCTAATAATTATAATATTTAATTATTTTTAATTAAATAAGAAGGCAGTTGAACATCCAGGAAACCCCGACTATAGTTATAATAATATTATTTCTTTTATTTCATAATAATAGTTACTTTTTAAAATTATTAGAAGAATAATTATTTCTAACATTATAATAATAAATATTTTTTAAAGTTTTAAATTGTTTCAGTAATTTAAAAATTATATATTATATTTATGAAAACCGCTAGGGTGGGCGGAGCCCGCCTCTGCAGCCTGGATATTGTCGTGCGATGCACAGGTGGCCCCCCGCAGTCAGGTACTGTCGCGCGGTGCGCAAGGGCTAGAGGCATGTGTGTGTGTGTGTGTGTGTGTGTGTGTGTGTGTGTGTGTGTGTGTGTGTGTGTGTGTGTGTGTGTGTGTGTGTGTGTGTGTGTGTGTGTGTGTGTGTGTGTGTGTGTGTGTGTGTGTGTGTGTGTGTGTGTGTGTGTGTGTGTGTGTGTGTGTGTGTGTGTGTGTGTGTGTGTGTGTGTGTGTGTGTGTGTGTGTGTGTGTGTGTGTGTGTGTGTGTGTGTGTGTGTGTGTGTGTGTGTGTGTGTGTGTGTGTGTGTGTGTGTGTGTGTGTGTGTGTGTGTGTGTGTGTGTGTGTGTGTGTGTGTGTGTGTGTGTGTGTAAAGTCTTAATTGTTGGAGCTGTCGGTTCACATATCTTAGTTTGATAATATCAATTCTCATGTTGTATTTGATCACATCTTGTGTTTGGTAGAGTGAAGATTTTCAGATTCAAGCGAAGCGAGGAAACTCTCCTTTGGCACCCACCGCCGAGCGGTAGTAGTTACCGCTGGGCGGTAACCTGAATTTAATCGACATGGCGCTCGGGTTATTACCACGCCGTGCTATAACTCTATCGCGCAGCACTAGCCCATTCAACAATCACCGAGATAGATTCGTCGAGACGACTCCTGTACCACTAGGCGATAGATTCTTACCGCGTCGTGCTAGCCCACTCAACTATCGTCGAGAGCGTCGAGACGACTGAACTACCGCCATGCGATATCTCCCAATGAGGTTGTTCATGGTCACACTGCACGAGTGCCGCTAGATTTAGCACCACTGACACCCACTTTTAGGACTAGCCAGTTTGCAAATGAGCATGCATTGTTTTTACATGATTTGCATACAGAAATTGGGCGAAAAATTGCATAGCATTTATAACTTATATGCAACCCAAGCTAACAAACACAAAAGAGCTAATAGTTTCAAAGTGGATGACTTGGTGATGGTTCAGCTAAATCTGGAACGGTTACCCGTTGGTACCGTATAAAAGCTAACTTACTGTAGAACTGGACCCTTTCGAGTGTTAAAGTGGATTGGGCACAATGCGTATGAACTTAAAATGTCTTCTGTCTGGGGTGCAAATCCTATTCTTAACATAGCCAATCTAACTTTATTTCACGATTACCCGTATGAGTCTTTAGATTCTCCCTTGCTTTCTCCTCCATGTGATTCTTCTTGGTTGGTAAGTGCTAGTGAGGAGCCACATACAGGACACACCGATAATCATTTAATTGCAGGCACATCACTTGTAGTTGTTCCTGAAAGATATAGTACCTAAACACCTAGAGGGTGGGGTGAATATGTGACCTAATTCTTTTTGAAACTTTAATGGCAGCAATCAGTTATATCACAGAATCTATACTACTTTTGCACAGCAATCACACAAGCATTCACAATCACAGCACAACCACAGCAGACACAGAGTTTTATAGTGGTTCCCCAAGCATTGGGTACATCCACTTTCCCCCTTCGCCTATCTAGCAGTGTACTAGATTCGGCCAAACTCCTCCACTATCTCAGAACCTAAACTGGTTCCTACACCTCAGGCCCAAGGCCCTACAACTCAGCTTTTCCCAAAGCCTACACTCAGCCACAAAGGCCTACACTCAGCCAACAAGGCCTACACTCAGCCAATCAAGGCCTACACTCAGCCAACAAGGCCTACACTCAGAGATTACAATCTCCTACACTCAGGCTCTCAAGCCCTACCCTCAGCCTTTATAATTACAGGCTTACAATTCACTCAGATCCAAAGGATCCTACAAGATAAAAATGATTTACAAATATTAACTCAACAACTCAGAAACAAGAGAGGGGAGTTGAGAGTTTCTTGATGAGTTCTTGGAAGAACTCAGCTGGATTCAATCTGACTTAGCTTTCTTCAAAGCTTCTTGAAAGTAGAACTGAATAAGATTGTCTCCTTCTGCAGTTGATCCTTGACCTCTACTTCTTAAGATCTAGAATATATCTGAACCCTTCTTCTCAGCCTAGTTCCAACGGCTGATTTCTTGGATGGAGCCCTCTCTCTCCAACTTCTTAGATCTGCACTTGGACAGCTAGATCTTCTTGATTTGATACTTGATCAATAACTTGAACAATAATCTGAATAACAGTTTCTGTAAACTGTATGAGCCTATTTATAGGCCTTCTTCATGGTAACCGGCTGGTCCGGTCCATAACTGAATTCTGACATCTCTGACAGGTGCTGTAGACCGGCTGGAACGGCAGCTGTCAAGTCATCCAGTCAATTCTTGAAAATCTCTAACTGTCTGAAAGTGTCGAGACTTTCTGTCTTTAAGTGTCGACACTTATAGACCAAGTGTCGACACCAGTTGTGTAAGTGTCGACACAAGTCTACAAGGTGTCGACACAACTCCTTGTGTTGTAGATACTATGTCTCGACATAGATTCTTCTCCATGTGTCAACACTGAAATTGAGTGTCGACACAAGTACTTGATCTTCTAGCTTTTGCTGAATTCTTCTAAGTGTCGACACATCTCCTTTGTGTCGACACAACTTCTTGTGTTGAATCTGTTACGTGTCGACACTGCTTCTTAGTGTCGACACATAGTCTTCTATGTTGATACTTGCTGAGTGTCGACACAGCTCCTAGTGTCGACACTTGATTCTTCTGTTGAGACTTCAGCTGAGTGTCGACACATTCCCTTAGTGTCGATACTTGTACTTAGAATATTTTGTTGATCTTTCTGTTCTTTGCTAAGTGTCGACACAGCTCCATGTGTCAACACTTTCTTCAAGTGTTGAGTCTTCTGCTGAGTGTCGACACATTGTTCTGGGTGTCGACACTTACTTCAGGTGTTGACTCTTCTGTTGAGTGTCGACACATTGTTCTTGGTGTCGACACTTATACTTAGTCTCTGCTGACTTTTGCTGAGTGTCGACACAGCTCCAAGTGTCGACACTTTCTGGTGTAGACAGAGTTCTTCTAGGTGTCGACACTGCTGTTAAGTGTCGACACAGCTTTACTGTACTTTCTTCATTGAGTGTCGACACAGCTCCTTGTGTCGACACTTTGTGTCTGGTGTCAACTCTGCATCCCAGGTGTCGACATAATGACTCCAAGTGTCGACACTGCTTGTCTGGGTGTCGACACAAGTCTTCTTAAGTGTCGACACTTTCCCTATGGGTGTCGACACATGGACTTAGAAACTTTTTCATCATTTCCTGCAAATACTTAACCTGCACATGTAACTCAAAATTCATCAAATACATTTTGATGTATATCATTGAGTTGAGTGAGGCTTCTTCAAATCAGGTACATTTAAACCAATGTACCCAACAATCTCCCCCTATTTGGAGAAGTCATAACCCTTAGTCAATGATATACACCATTCATAATTAAAATTACAAAATGATGTAAAGCAGGATTATATTCAGTAGGGTAAACATAAACATGTATAAATCACACATGTATACACATACATCAACACAGAACAAATAAGAAATAGACATATTCACAGAACAAACATGAAATATATTAATCATATATTGTTCTAATATCTGTCTTATACATTTTCAGAAGTTCACTAAATGTGTTACATCCAAAAGATTACAAAATAAACTTCAAGAAAATTTTAAATCTATTTTTGCTCTGGCTCCTTAATTACTATGCCTTTGCCAGCTTGGACTTTAGCTTGGACAGGAGCATCAGCAGTTTCAGCATCAGCAGGCTTCTTGCCTTTTAGATCTTTCTTTTTAAGCTCTTCAGCTTTGATCTTCTGCCTCTCAAAGTAATGGTATGGCTTTGGAAAGTACTTGCTAGGCTCCTGGGCAGTAGGAGGTAGCTTTCCCATCTTTGCCTTCCTTCTATATTGAACAATTGCCTCTTGTCTGGTCTCATGTTTCCTCCATTCAGCTTCAGAGAACCATTTGTTCCTGTCATGAATGTTATCCTTGGCAGCTTTCCAGGCAGTTAATATAATATTCCTAGAGGTAGGGCTCCACTGTTCAAAGTCTGGACTTTGTTCTGCTTGTTCCCTAAACCTCTTCTTAGACAATCTTGTCTCTTCTTCTTTTTGTAGAGCTTCTTCCTCTTTCTGAAGAGCTGCTTGCATAGCTTCAGATATAGGCTGAACCACTTTCTCCAGAATAACATAAGACTTCCCGTCAGTTGGGCTATACATGTGATGAATATCAGCTTGCACCATTTCAAAATCTGGTGGAGGATAGATCACTTGAGATACCTCTGGTTGCTCACCTCCAAGATATGCAGGTTGAATTCCAGATTCATCAACATTGTCATCATCACAAAGTGGAGGATAGCCCAGTGTAGCTCTGATGGAATTAGATATCCATTTGGCATGATCAGAGCTAGCTTTGACTAAAACTCTCTCCCCCTTTATGACTTCTCTAGCCATATGATCTCTGACATCATCCTTCTGGAATCTGATTTGATTATCCAAGTATCTGACTCCATCTTTAAAGAAAGGTTTGAGCTTTTTAAGTTGTTCAGATATGGCCTTCTGGGAGTCTTGAATAGCAGTCTTAACAGCATTGATTTCTTCTTGAAATACCTTATCAAATCCAGCTTTAATAGTAGCAGAAGAAGTAGAAGGTTCAGCAGCCTTGTTCTTTAATTCAGTGACAATAGCATTATGGGAAGCAGTTAAATTGTCATTCATCCTTAGCTGATTTTCAAGAACATATCCTTGCTTCAATGCTATGTCATCCACCTGTGCCTTGATCTTTTCCTGGTGTGTTGCCAAGTACACCACTGCATTTCCACCCTTGTGAAAGCATTCTGTCATCTCTTTCTTGTTAAGGTTCATTTCAAACCTTATAGACTTGATATCCTGGGCTAGATCAAACTGTAAAGATTTCTGCCCTTCATCCACATAAGCCTCTATGGCTTTTCTATGTTCATCCAGTTTTATCTGCAGGGCAATCATTAAAGCACTATAATCAACAGTTGGAGTTTGCTGAACTATAGGCTGTGGGGCAATAGATTGAAGAGCCTTCTTATAGCTTTGGCTTCTTCTTTTGAATACATAGAGTTTCTTGTGCTTAGCCCTTGTAGCCTCCTCATCTTCAGATTCTGAGGAGCTGGCTATGTCAACCCTCTCCTTAGGGCTAGGGGGCCTCTCTTTCTGCACTTCAGGTACCTTCTCAGTTTCCTGCCTTACAGGCTCTTCCATAATGTGCACTTGCTCCCCCTCAGCAGCAGCATTATCTCTTTCAGCAGCATCCTTGTCCATGTCAAAGTCATGTTGGTCTAGATTTAGGAATAAATCCTCCATAGTGTATTCTTGTGGTGATGGAGCTGGAGGAATTCTTTGCTCTTCAACCACTGGATCAGGAACAACTGCTTGTACAACAGATGTGTCTTTTATAACAGCATCTGGATCTTGACTATCCAGCTGAGTTTGCTGATGAACATCAGACAAATCAGCATCTTCTATAAGAAATTCTAAAGTATTTAGGTCAGTGAGTACCTCTAGTATGATGGTGGTGGCTTGTTCACTTTCCAGTGTAGAGGGTTCTTCTACAACTGGAAGCTCCCCCTGGCTATGATCCTTGTGGATGGGGCTAGCTTGAGGTAGCTCCCCCTGGATCTCAGCAACCTCTTAAGGAGCAGGAGACTTCACTGCAGGCTCTTCTACATTCTCATCAGATGAGAAGACAACATGCTCTTCACTTTCAGAACTGCTAGTGGACTCTTGTGCCACTAGAGCAGTCTTCCTTTTCTTCTTTGGAGGAATCTCTTTCTCAGAAACAATCTTTTCAGGGGTTGGCAGCTCCTTTGACAACACCCTGTCCCATCTAGAAAAGATCCTCAGATCCATCCTTCTCATATGATTTATCTTGCTTCCTGCAGCTTGTTGCATTACCTCTGATATGGCACCAGCTAGGTATAGACTAATAATTCTGCCCAGATTGGGCTTCTTCAAGCTTTCCTTAATCTTCTCATAGACTATCATAGACCAGTCAGTGTTTAGAGAGAAGATAATCCTTGTCATTATACTAAATATAGAGGCAGACACTCTGTCATGCCCTCCTGGCTTACTGAGTAGTACCTTTCCAACAATCTCAGAGAGGAATTTTCCTTGATTGTTCATGCCTTTCTTGTTGAAAACAGAACCTATCTTCATTTTAGGATCAAGTCCACACCAGGTTAGAGCTTCCCTGGTCCTTGAAGCAGTAACCTCATCTTCCTCTTGAGTTCTTGGTAGCTGGAGAATCTTCCTCAGACTTTTCGGGGATACCTTAACCCTTGTTCCATGAACTCTGGATTTGATTTTGTATCCAGATTCATCCACATTGGCTCCATTTAGGAATTCGAGTACCTCTTTCTTCCATATCTTTGTTGGTTCATAAACTAAATATTCTAACCCAGAATCGGCGACTAGGGTTACGACTGCCTGGATTTCTTGATCAGCATCAGTGAAAGCGCCGCGCACCAGCTCATATGCTTCGTTGACATTCTCCTCAAGCTTAGGCGCCATTAGGGTTTGTAGAATTTGTCTTGAGAGAAGAGAGGTGTCGACACTGAAGTTTGGTCTCGAAACTTTGAAAGCGTGTCGACAAACAAAGACAAAACCCTATTTATACCTTCCTAATTTTGAAGATGAACAGGCGGGACAGCTAACTGAAAATGTGTCGACACTGGCAATAAGTGTCGACACTGACTTATAATGTCTCGACACATATGTGTCAACACAAGTTTAGTCAACAGATTTTATGTGTCGACACTTATTTATGTGTCGACACAACATAACTCGACACATTGTCGAGACTTTACTTAGAAAATTCTGAGTAAAGCTTAAGTGTCGACATCACATTGGATGTGTCGACACCTACTTGACATGTGTCGACACTAACATTCTGAAGTGTCGACACCAGCTTCCTAGATGTGTCGACACCTTTTGCCTGATGTGTCGACACCACTATTCTGTGTCGACATAGACTTGTCTATGTGTCGACACCTTTTTACTTAGCCATTTTCAATTCTGTAAACTCACTCTAAGTTTATCATTCCTAGTTCAATTTTAAATCTATTGAACTTAGCTTCTTCTAGGGGCTTAGTAAACATATCAGCTACTTGATTATCAGTTTTAACATATTCTAATAAAATATCTTCTCTTTCTACATGCTCCCTAAGAAAATGATATTTAATTTCAATATGTTTTGTTCTACTATGAGATACAGGATTATTAGCTATTGAAATAGCACTAGTAGAATCACAGAAGAGTGGAGTTCTACTTACCTGAAATCCATAGTCCTCTAGCTGATGTTGTATCCACAGAAGTTGAGCACAGCAACTTCCTACAGCCACATACTCTGACTCTGCAGTGGAGATAGCCACACTGGTTTGCTTTTTGCTACTCCATGAAATTAGTCTCCCACCTAGGAATTGACAGGTTCCAGTAGTGCTTTTTCTATCTTCTTTGCATCCTGCAAAGTATCCATCTGAATAACCTGTTAGATCAAAATCTTCATTCCTAGGGTACCAGAGGCCTAGATAGGGAGTGCCCTTTAGATATCTCAATATTCTTTTGACTGCAGTCAAATGAGACTCTTTAGGGCAGGCTTGATACCTTGCACAGACACATGTAGCATACATGATATCTGGTCTACTAGCAGTCAAGTATAATAGGGAGCCAACTATCCCTCTATACAAGGTTTCATCTACAGGTTTCCCTGCATCATCCTTGCTAAGAGACATACTTGACCCCATAGGAGTCTTCATGGTGCTGGATGAATCCATACCATACTTCCTTATGAGTTCTAGGGTGAACTTGGACTGACATATGGATAAACCACTCTCAGTCTGTTTAACTTGGAGACCCAAGAAAAACTTCAGCTCTCCCATACTACTCATCTCAAACTGACCTTGCATAAGTTTTACAAACTTTTTGCAAAGGCTGCTTTCAGTAGACCCAAATATAATGTCATCTACATATATTTGGACTAGTATAACTTTGCCTCTAGATTCCCTAAGGAATAGAGTCTTATCTATTTTCCCCCTTGAGAACTTGTTCTCAATGAGGAAACTAGATAGGGTTTCATACCAAGCCCTAGGGGCTTGCTTTAACCCATATAAAGCTTTCCTAAGTCTATAGACATGATGAGGTAGAGTTGGATCAACAAAACCTGAAGGCTGTTCCACATAGACTTCTTCATTAAGATTACCATTCAGGAATGCTAACTTTACATCCATTTGGTAAACCTAGAATCCTTGATAGGTTGCATAGGCCAAGAACATCCTTATGGCTTCCAGTCTGGCTACTGGAGCAAAGGTTTGATCAAAGTCAATACCTTCTTCTTGCCTATATCCTTTAGCAACCAATCTAGCTTTATTCTTAATGATGACCCCTTGTTCATCGATCTTATTCCTGTAGATCCACTTATTTCCTATTATATTGTGGTCTTTAGGTTTAGGAACAAGTTCCCAGACCTTGCACCTCTTGAACTGATTAAGCTCTTCTTGCATTGCTTCAGTCCATTGTGGATCTAGTATGGCTTCTTCAAACTTTTTAGGTTCAACTTGAGATAGAAAACTGGAGTAGATTGCTGCATTTATGTTTCTGCTCCTGGTTTATACTCCTTGTCTTGGATCTCCAATAATCTGCTCTACTGGATGATCTCTAAGATGCCTATTGGCTGGAGGCATCCTAACTTCTGGTTGAACCTCTTCAGCATCTCCATCATGTTGTATTCCTTGAACTTCATTAGCAACTGGTACATGTAGTTCTCTCCCTAGACAATAGCCACTGTCTTCTTCTATAGCAAGCTTGTCCATCTTCTGTGTTAAACCTGTGGGGCTGCATACACTACTAGACAACTCATTGTTAATAAGTTTAGTCTCATCAAAAACTACATGCACAGATTCTTCTACAATTTGAGTAGACAAGTTGTAGACTCTATAAGACTTACTGTTATTGCTGAACCCAACAAAAATTCCCTCTTGGGACTTGGCAGCAAACTTAGTCAAGTAAGACTTCCCATTGTTAAGTATGAAGCATTTGCACCCAAAGATCCTGAAGTAGGATAGGTTTGGTTTCCTGCCTTTCACAACTTCATAGGGGGTCTTGTTGAGGCCTTTAGTGATGGTAGCCCTATTAATAACATGGCATGCAGTGTTAACTTCTTCAGCCCAGAAATACTCTGGCAGTGATGTATCACTTAATAGGGTTCTACCTGCCTCAATCAAGGTTCTATTCTTCCTCTCAGCAATGCCATTTTGCTGAGGTGTTCTAGGTGAAGAGAATTCTTGAAATATCCCAAAGTCTTCACATAGTTTTGTCATGCTATCAGACTGAAATTCAGTACCATGGTCACTTCTAATCTTGACCACTGTACTGTTTAGTTCATTCTGAATTTGCTTGACAAAGTTATGGAAGACACTAGGTGTTTCAGATTTCTGTCTTAAGAAGAACACCCAGGAAAACCTTGAGTAGTCATCTACAACTACTAAGGTATAGACCTTCCTACCTAAGCTGTGAACTAGGCATTGGATCAAAGAGATCCATATGCAAGAGGTATAAACACCTCACAGCATCTTTGATTTCTATGCTTCTAAAGGTGGATTTAGTCTGCTTGCCCTTTTGACAAGCTGAGCAAATACCATCTTTAACACACTTAACCTGAGGACCATTCCTCACTAACTCTTTGCTAAAGAGTTTACTAATAGTCTTGTAGTTAAGATGGGCAAGCCTCTTGTGCTATTTGACACAATGTGAGACTGTCTCATCAGCCACAAGACACAGTGGAGAACCATTGTTCTCAACCATAATGTCTAAGCAATAGACATTCCTTTTCCTATAACCAGTCAAAATGATCTCTTGATCACTTGACCTCTTGATATGACAACCATTTTTAACAAATGAGATGTCATACCCTACATCACTTAATTGACTTATACTTATTAGGTTGTGTTTTAACCCTTTAACATAAGCCACTTGAGTAATGGTAACTAAGTGACTAGAAATGTTACCAAATCCTTTGATGATTCCTTTTTCAGAACCACCAAAGGTGACTTTTGGACCATCTTTTTTTGGAATGTAGTCCTTTAGTAATCCTCTTGTTCCAGTCATATGTCTGGAACATCCACTGTCCAAGTACCATGTTGGGGTATGGCCACTTGGACTTACCTGCAAAACAGATTAATGAACCTTAGAACCCAAAGAATTCTTGGGTCCTTGGTACTTGTTAGTTTGCAACTTGACAAAACTACCTACTGGCTTTCCAACAGGTAATTTGTTACTCACTTTGGCACTAGCATTGTGCCAACAGTCCATTGCAAAATGGCCAACTTTGCCACAGCACCAACATTCAAACTTATTGTACTTTTGCTTAGGTACTGTCTTTGCTGTCTTATCTACAGCAGACTTGTTGAATGTTGGGGCTTTGCCCTTGGACTTGGACTTGGACTGCTCAGTCCTTGCAGGTTTAATAAAACCCAGTCCAGCCTTGCCTTCATGATGAACAAATTCATCAATTAAAGGTAGCACTGATTTAGGTTTAGAAAACCTAGCAACAAGCTCTCTCTCTTTCTGAAGATTGATCTCCAGACTCTTAATTTGATCATTCTTAAAGGTGATAGTTCCCATCTGAATCACTGTTATGTGTTTCAGCCTGGCTATCTCATTAAGCTTTTGATCAAATTGCTTCTCAGAATCTGTTGCAGCAGCTTTAAGATCAGCAATTTCCTTTGCCTGACTTTTGGCTAGGGACTTGCTTTTCTTGTAAGCTTGCAACAGCACTTTATATTCATCTATAAGCTGATGAATATCATCCTCAGACTCAGATACATTCTCATCACTTGATGAAGAAGAATCTGATTCTGTGCTAGAACAAGAAACTGAACTTAAAGTTGAACTTTGTACCTTACTGGGTCCTGGTTGCTCCAGGATTTTGTCATGCTCTGTCAAAGCCATTAGCCCTTGGCATTGACTGTCTTCTTGTTCATAAATAGACTCCATTATCTGCATGAACTCTTCTTCTTCTTCTTCTTCAGCAAACAACCCTATGTAGGCCTCAGCATCAGACTCAGTTTCTGAAGAAGAGATATCTGATAGAGTCTTCTCCTTCTTGGCAACAAAAGACTTCTCTTTCTTGCCTTTGAAATGAGTCTTCTTCTTGTCACTAGACTCCTTTCTCTTTTCAGGACAATCTGCAACAACATGACCTTGTCTATTGCAGCAATAGCACACTATTTTAGAACTAGTTGCCTTGCTAGATTTAGTCCTCTTCCTGTCCTTCTTTGAAGCCTTTTTATCCTGATAAAAATCTTCTTTTCCTTTTGAAGTAGAGGGCCTTGTCCTCCATTGTTTCTTCTTCAAGAATTTCTGAAAGTATCTAGTGAAGGCAGCAAAGTCTTCATCACTTTCACTGCTTTCAGACTTTGTGCTGACTGACTCATCTGACTCTGAATTAGCTACTTTTGGAGGTGGAGTTGATGACTTATTCCTGCACTTTCTGGAGGCTTCTGTCTTGAAGGTTACTGATCTTTCCTTGTGTTCAGTTCTTGTTGATTTCTCCTCCTCTTTCCTCACTGTCAATTGCATTTCATAAGACAATAACTTGCCAAATAGTGTAGGTGGAGGAATTTCTCCCAACTTAGCCATTTCTCTAATGGCACAAATCTTTGTGTCCCAATCTTTAGTTAGGGACCTTAGGAACTTGTCATTTAGTTCATAATTGCTGAACTCTCTTCCATAAGACATGAGTTCATTCACTATTCTGTAGAAATTCTTATAGCACTCAGTTATGCTATCACCCTTTCCTTGTCTAAAACTTTCATACTCCTGATTTAGCAAGGATTTTCTATCTTGTCTAACTTCTTCAGAACCCTCCATATACACAATAAGAGTGTCCCACATCTCTTTGGCTGTCTTACAGTGTATAAGATTCTGAAATGTTGCATCATCTATGGCACTCACTATAATGTTTTGTGCCCTCTTGTCCATGGTGGCTAGGACAATCTCATCCTTAGTCATTTCAGAGAAATCCTTTGGAGTTCTCTGATTTGCATCTAGAATAGATATCTTCATGGGCACATAAGGTCCTTCCTTTACTGTGATGTATATCCTAGGGTCTGAGGCTTCCATAAATAGCCTTACCCTTTCCTTCCAGATCCCAAAGATCTCTTTCCTGCATATGGGCAATTTAATGGAACCCAATTCCTTATGATTTTCAGAGGAACCCATGGTTCTTGATTTTCTTGAATCTGTATTTTGACTTAGACTGAATCTGCCACTCAGGATCTCCTCAGACTGTTAGTCCTTTTTGAGGAACCTGCCTCTGATACCACTTGAAAGATATAGTACCTAAACACCTAGAGGGGGGTGAATAGGTGACCTAATTCTTTTTGAAACTTTAATGGCAGCAATCAGTTATATCACAGAATCTATACTACTTTTGCACAGCAATCACACAAGCATTCACAATCACAGCACAACCACAGCAGACACAGAGTTTTATAGTGGTTCCCCAAGCATTGGGTACATCCACTTTCCCCCTTCGCCTATCTAGCAGTGTACTAGATTCGGCCAAACTCCTCCACTATCTCAGAACCCAAACTGGTTCCTACACCTCAGGCCCAAGGCCCTACAACTCAGCTTTTCCCAAAGCCTACACACAGCCACAAAGGCCTACACTCAGCCAACAAGGCCTACACTCAGCCAATCAAGGCCTACACTCAGCCAACAAGGCCTACACTCAGAGATTACAATCTCCTACACTCAGGCTCTCAAGCCCTACCCTCAGCCTTTATAATTACAGGCTTACAATTCACTCAGATCCAAAGGATCCTACAAGATAAAAATGATTTACAAATATTAACTCAACAACTCAGAAACAAGAGAGGGGAGTTGAGAGTTTCTTGATGAGTTCTTGGAAGAACTCAGCTGGATTCAATCTGACTTAGCTTTCTTTAAAGCTTCTTGAAAGTAGAACTGAATAAGATTGTCTCCTTCTGCAGTTGATCCTTGACCTCTGCTTCTTAAGATCCAGAATATATCTGAACCCTTCTTCTCAGCCTAGTTCCAACGGCTGATTTCTTGGATGGAGCCCTCTCTCACCAACTTCTTAGATCTGCACTTGGACAGCTAGATCTTCTTGATTTGATACTTGATCAATAACTTGAACAATAATCTGAACAACAGTTTCTGTAAACTGTATGAGCCTATTTATAGGCCTTCTTCATGGTAACCGGCTGGTCCGGTCCATAACTGAATTCTGACATCTCTGACAGGTGTTGTAGACCGGCTGGAACGGCAGCTGTCAAGTCATCCAGTCAATTCTTGAAAATCTCTAACTGTCTGAAAGTGTCGAGACTTTCTGTCTTTAAGTGTCGACACTTATAGACCAAGTGTCGACACCAGTTGCGTAAGTGTCGACACAAGTCTACAAGGTGTCGACACAACTCCTTGTGTTGTAGATACTATGTCGCGACACAGATTCTTCTCCATGTGTCAACACTGAAATTGAGTGTCGACACAAGTACTTGATCTTCTAGCTTTTGCTGAATTCTTCTAAGTGTCGACACATCTCCTTTGTGTCGACACAACTTCTTGTGTTGAATCTGTTACGTGTCGACACTGCTTCTTGGTGTCGACACATAGTCTTCTATGTTGATACTTGCTGAGTGTCGACACAGCTCCTTGTGTCGACACTTGATTCTTCTGTTGAGACTTCAGTTGAGTATCGACACATTCCCTTAGTGTCGACACTTGTACTTAGAATATTTTGTTGATCTTTCTGTTCTTTGCTAAGTGTCGACACAGCTCCATGTGTCGACACTTTCTTCAAGTGTTGAGTCTTCAGCTGAGTGTCAACACATTGTTCTGGGTGTCGACACTTACTTCAGGTGTTGACTCTTTTGTTGAGTGTCGACACATTGTTCTTGGTTTCGACACTTATACTTAGTCTCTGCTGACTTTTGCTGAGTGTCGACACAGCTCCAAGTGTCGACACTTTCTGGTGTAGACACAGTTCTTTTAGGTGTCGACACTGCTGTTAAGTGTCGACACAGCTTTACTGTACTTTCTTCATTGAGTGTCGACACAGCTCCTTGTGTCGACACTTTGTGTCTGGTGTCGACTCTGCATCCCAGGTGTCGACACAATGACTCCAAGTGTCGACACTGCTTGCCTGGGTGTTGACACAAGTCTTCTTAAGTGTCGACACTTTCCCTCTGGGTGTCGACACATGGACTTAGAAACTTTTTCATCATTTCCTGCAAATACTTAACCTGTACATGTAACTCAAAATTCATCAAATACATTTTGATGTATATCATTGAGTTGGGTGAGGCTTCTTCAAATCAGGTACATTTAAACCAATGTACCCAACAGTTCCTTTTTTCCACTAACAGTTTTCAGGTCGAGCATGAGACACCAGGAGATTCTCCATACAAGTTCCTAGAGTTGCTGACAGACTTCCACGACAGATCTTAGTTCTCGAACAGATATTGAACGACGAGACAATGACCACTACTGACGGTGATTTTCAGAGATACTTGGTTTGTTGGAATGACAGACCAAAGACCGAGATCAACTGGGTCTTGGTCGAGGAGTTACAGTGCATGGATGCTGATCTTCTATAGCACTACTGCTCAGAGTACTCACTAGAGATGAGTGATTTCGAGATGTGGAGAGTTGGCGGAGAATATCCCCAATCAGTTCGACGCAAAAGTATCTGATGCCGCCCCCGACCGGATCTCTATCTACCCTGAGATTTGCATATTTTTATGTGTGTAATTTTGAATTTTATTATATATATGCAATTCATGTAATGTTGTTTTTTTGTGTTTGGAAATATATATATATATATATATATATATATATATATATATATATATATATATATATATATATAGATATATATATATATATATATATATATATATATATATATATATATATATATATATATATATATATATAGCCCACTCAACGATCGCCGAGAGCGTCGAGACGACTGAACTACCGCCATGCGATATCACTAAATGAGGTTGTTCATGATCACACTGCACGAGTGCCGCTAGATTTAGAACCACTGCCACACACTTTTAGGACTAGTCAGTTTGCATATGAGCATGCATTGCATTTACATGATTTACATAAAAATATTGAGCGAAAAATTACATAGCATTTATAACTTATATGCAACACAAGCTAACAAACACAAAAGAGCTATTAGTTTCCAAGTCGATGACTTGGTGATGGTTCAGCTAAATATGGAATGGTTACCCTTTGGAACAAAATAGAAGCTAACTTACCGTAGAACTAGACCCTTTTGAGTAGTAAAGCGGATTGGGCACAATGCGTATGAACTTAAGATGTCTTCTATTTGGGGTGCAAATATTATTCTTAACATAGCCGATCTGACTTTATTTCACGATTACCCGTATGAGTCTTTAGATTTTCCCTTGCTTTCTCCTCTATTTGATTCTTCTAGGTTGGCGAGTGCTAGTGAGGAGCCACATATAGGACACACTGATACTCATTCAGTTGCAGGCACGTCACATGTAGTTGTTCCTTTTTCCACTGACAGTTTTCAGGTCGAGTATGAGACACTAGAAGATTCTTCCATACCAGTTCCCAGAGTCGCTGACAGACTTCCACGATAGATCTTAGTTCTCAAACAGATATTGAACGACGAGATAGGGACCACTACTGATGGTGATTTTCAGAGATACTTGGTTTGTTGGCATGACAGATCAAAGACCGAGACCAACTGGGTCTTGGCCGAGAAGTTATAGCGCAAGGATGTTGATCTTCTACAGCACTATCGCTCGTAGTACTCACCAGAGATGAGTGATTTCGAGAGGGGGAGAGTTGGTGGAGAACAACCCCAATCAGGTCGACGCAAAAGTGTCTGATGTCGCACCCGACCAGATCTCCATCGATCCTGAGATTTGCATACTTTTATGTGTATCATTTTGCATTTTTTATGTTATGCAATTCATCTAATGTTGTTTTTTTGTGTTTGGAAATATATATATATATATATATATATATATATATATATATATATATATATATATATATATATATATATATATATATATATATATATATATATATACACACTGTATATAAAGAAATACTGTGGTCTGCAAATATCATGTGTTCAAAATTCCACAAGTCGCCAGATCATGACTTCATAATTCAACAACCGTCTGATCGAGCACAATAAAATCACTCAATCTCTCCACATTTTATTAGGTCTCCTAAATCTTCTACCAGGGTGTCCTGAACCTATGTGAAATTACGATTTTGCCTTTATAACTCTTAAAAAATCGGGTGTTATGTTATAACATCAAAGGCTATCTGTCAGAATTATATTTTAATTTAAACGTCGCTATCCGGTTTCGATCCCAGGACCTCAATGATAAGAGGAACAGTTCAATCCAATGAGGCAAGAAGGCAACTGTGATAACAGTTCAAATAATTTATACTTGGGTGTTGTTATAAGCAAACTCATTTTGGTTGTTAGCAGACCATAATAAACCTGGTTCACTTGTTTTTCCTCCTATTTCCAACCTAAAAATAAGATTGTTAGCAAACCTACTATATAACCCGATTTCTAACCTAAAATCTCATTTCTTTCCTCCCAACCTTTTCTTTTGCCCTAATCGCCCGCTGCAGCCTCGTTTCTGTCAGAGTGGAGAAGGCCCCTTGTCGCCCGCAGAAACCCCGATTCCGCCAGCATGGGGAAGGTTTGTCATCGCCTAGAGAAAAGGACCTCCGCCGGCGTTAAGCCCGTCTACGTACAGCATCTCGCCTCCACTGCCTCTGATCCTCCCAAATCCAAGGTCCGCAAAGGGCCTCCGCCGGCGTACAGTGTCTCGCCTCTGCCGCCTCCGATCCTCCCAAATTCAAGATCCGCAAAGGGCCTCCGCCGGCGTGCAACTTCTCTCCTCCGCCTCCTCTGATCCTCCCAAAGCCAAGGTCCGCAAATTTTTGGTTGTTCTTGCAGTTATTAGATTTCTACATGGATTTCTCATTTTCCACAAATTTTTGGTTGTACTACCGGTTGTTCATGAGCCTGGATTGATAGATTTTTTCTTAACTGTTAAATGAAGATATAATTATGGGGTTAATTATATCTTCTTGTTACAATATTGGTGTGGCTTTAATCTCACGAAATCAGAGTATGATGTTTTTGCCATTGGACTATGCACTTCCTCAACACACAAATGTAATTTTTATGAGCTTCGTGAATGGTAATCATTTTGTGAGGCTATGCATGAAAGAAGTATGTACATTGCCTCCACTTTACTCCCCATGGCATAGATATCATACACAAATAGCGAGTTCATGGGAAAGCATTCTCAACAACAAATCATGAAAAGTATAAATTTTAAGTTCAAAATTCATAGTCTATTAAATTACTTACAATTGTACTAATAATGTTTAATTATATTGCAGAATATTTTTGGGAGTATTAAAGACAAACAACTTCATGTGAATTGACAATCGACAACAAATTGAGAAAGGTATACATTTTGATTTATTTTCCTAAGCATATTAATTTATACATAATATTGCTAACATTATTATAATTTATTGCAGAGGTTTTTGGTAGCTATTGAGGATGACGGCATTTTGGATTTACCATTTTGTAGCAAAATGACGTGATTATTAGTCAACTTTTGTAATGTTAAGTGATATATTATAGTACAAACATTTTTATGTGTTTTTTTAAAAGTTTTTTGAGTGGTTTGCTGGTAATCATTGGGTTTTTAAATAACCAATTTCATATTTTATGATTTGCTAGTAGTAAAGGTTTGTTAACAACCAAAATGTGTTTGCTTATAATAGCACTTTTATACTTATATTGTTATATTTTATGTATTTTAATTAAAAAAATTATATAAATATAGGTATAATATAATTCATTGTTACATATAAATATACTATATATAATAATTATTATATATACTATTCATTATATATGTACATTTATAATTATAATTTTAAATTTTGTTATTTATAAAATTATATTTACTTTATCTTTTTCTTTTATTATCGTCGTAGGTGGGTGAAGCCCGCCAGGGGAGGGCTGGGTACAGTTGCTCGAGGTCGTAGTGGTGGGTCGGGTACAGTCGTACGGGGCCGTAGGGGCGGGCCGGGTACTGTCGGGCACTCGTATATATATGTGTATATATGTAAATGTATTTGTAAAGTCTTAATCAACCAGCTCAACACAGTTTATCGCCTCCAGCGGCCCAAAATCACGCTAGTATTCCAATTTTAGTAAAGCACGTGGGTTAGCACTCCAGCCGCAAACATCCTTCTCGGTCGCACGTCGTGCCTCTCCCACAACCTCCAGAACTCCACCCGCCAGCCACAGCCACGACTGCTTCTCCCATGTAAATAGCTTCTATCGCTCGGTCCTGCTTCGACTGCTAACCAAGATTTCTTCCACATATGCACCGATAGTTTCAGCTCCACGTTCGGTTTTCCATGACTGCGCCTTCATGTTGCCGCCAGTTTCAGACCGCGTGATAGTTAAGATTTCTTCTCTTTTTCGAAACCCTATAAAAGGAGATTTTTTTGATGTATTGTGGAGGGGTGGATGAATGATTGATGATTGTTATTTCCTTCTAGTTTTGTGAGACTTGTGCTGGTATTTTGATTTCCTATTAGGAATTGTTGTTAATGGTGAATGCATGTATAATTGATCCTATTTTGTCAAGTGCTGCGTTGCTTCATGGTTCTTATCGCTTCCTATAAGGTTTTTAGGAGATTATGGTTGTTTCCCACCATTCCCGGCATTCTGGATTGAAGAAGAAGAACTGTAACATTAGTTTGCTATTGTGTTTTCCCTGTCATGAGAATGTTGAAGATAGTGAACAATGTTTTCTAATACTTTGAGTAAATTGATTTGCTGCTTGATACTTTGGGTTCCTTGAGTGTTGTAGGAATTTTGGGATTTTGATTCTACTATGTGAATCTTGATTCCGGGAGTGTTAGAGAATTCATGGATCCACCGTGAGCGATTGAGATTTCATACAGCCTCTTATGTGTGAGTGAGTGAATTTTAGGTTATTTAGTTTGTAGCTTTCTTACACCATTGAGTGTTTGAGATTCAATGGAATCACTTTTATGTATGAGTGAGTGAATTTTCCTCGTGGTGCCTGTGTGCAATAATAGCTGACCTCGAAGCGAGAGATTGAAAGTGATGAGTAACTACTCGCGTGATTGTCGTTGACTTCAAACACGGGAAGACGCTTCTTTCCATGGGTAACTTGCTTCTTTCTCTTCCTTTGCATTCGTCTTAATTTTCTCTTAGGATTTTAGATACATTGCTGGTTTTCGCCTAAATTTTGTCAGTGAACGCTACGTCGAAAACTCCAAACGGAAACGTATTTGGAGTTCACAATTTCCGTTCTGCTACGATAAGGGGAAAAGAACGAAAGTTGCGAACATTTTTTCCCGTATTTAAAATTGAACCATTTTTTCAAGAAATTTCATTTTAAATAAAATAGTGATTTTGTGCATTACAAAAATCTAGTAGCTTCACTTATTAAAGTCTACACAAGACCATTCAAATTAAATTTTTTTGCAAAATCCATATTTCATTGCACACATTTAGGGTTTCCTAGACATAACCGACAAATGCGTAAACCTTACGCACCGTCCTGCATCATATTTTTTGCACCCTCGAAACAAGGAAAAGGTTAGAAGGGTTTTGTCTCTCGCAGGCGTCCATTTAAATAAAAAATGTCCAGTTGCAAAAAAAAATACAAATATTAATAATTAATAAAATGCAATAAAATGTCTTTGAATGTTTCAGAGTCGGTAGGATTCCGGTCAGGAGTGGCATCATGTACTTTTGCGTCTACCTGATTTGAGCTAATCTCCACCAACTCCCCCCCCCCCCCCTCATAATCAATCATCACTGGTGAGTGCTCTGAGTGGTAGTGTTGCAGAAGATTAGCATCCAAACATTGTTACTCCACGGCCAAGACCAGCTGGTCTCGATCTCCGGTTTCCATGCCAACAAACTAAGTACCAATGAATTCCACCATCAGTAGCAACCAATATCTCACCATCCAGGATCTGCTCAGGAACCAAGACATGTCAAGGAAGTCTGTCAGCATCCCTGGGAACTAGTAAAGTAGTACCATTCAGTGTCACATACTCTGCCAAAAAACTGTCCGGGGAAAATGAAGAACTACAAGGGACGTGTCAGTAACTGAATGAGTGTCAGTATGTGGTTCCTTACTAACACTCACCAACCCAAAAGAATCAAATGAAGGGAAAGTGATGGGAAAATTAAAAGACTCATGTAGATGTTCGTGAAATAAAGTCAAATTGGCTACATTATAAATTGGATTTGTTCTCCAAACGGAAGACAACTCAAGTTCAATACATTTTTCCTAATTCGCTTGACCACTCTAAACGGTCTAGTCCTATAGTAAACTAGCTTTACAGTACCAGAAGGTAGCCTCTCTAGATTTAGTCGAACCATCACTAAGTCATCCATTTTGAAACTTGTAGTAATTTTATGCTTATTCGCATTGGTTCCATATAAATCATAGGCACTATGCAATTTCCGCTCAATTTCATTATGTCAATCATGCAAATGCAATGCATAATCATGTGCAAACTAGCTGGTCCTAAAAGTGGGTGGCAGTGGTGCAAAATTTAGTGGCACTCATGTAGTGTTACCAGTTATAACATCTCATTTTGATCTAGACCCCTCGTGCGTGTTTTGATATCACCATGGGTGACTTAGGTTAGTATAAAATGTTGGGAGAGGACCCAAGTTCACGGTTGTAGTTAAGACATGTCTTTGGGGGAAATCCAAAAATTCATCAAGTAGTTGTCGAAAGCATCGAATAGTCCCGATGATTCGTCGAGTAGTTGTTGAAAGCGTCGAGTAGTCTCAAAGATTGGTCGAGTATTTGTCGAAAGCGTTGAGTAGACTCGACGAATTCGTCGAGTAGTATCGAATGGATTCATTAAGTGGATTCGACGGATTCATCCAGTGGATTTGACGGATTCATCGAGTGGATTCGACGGATTAGACGGGTAGTCAGTGGACTCGTCGAGTGGACTCAATGAATTCGTCAAGGGGTCTCGATGATTCATCGAGTACACATAACGATTCATCGAGTACACGCAACACATGGACTTGTAGTCAAATTCCTTTCCGTGCAGTCTTAAAGTTTTCGACCTGGGAAGAACCGGCGAATTAAACCGGTTAAGTTAGTACTTGGGAACTGTTCATACGACAAAATTAATGGCCTTGTCTTTTCTGAAGTCCTATTTTATGTTATAACAAGTTTGGTCCAATGAGGGAGGAACACATGGCATGAATGGTCATTCCAAAAGTGAGGGTGTCCTCAAAACCCTACTTCAATGTGACTTCCTCAGCCAAAAGTAGATCATTGTCTTCTTCATCGAGTCTCTCCCTGGAAGAACGAAGAAACGAAACCCTACCATCGGAAGTCGAACGTTGTGATGCCGCCAAGAAGGAGAACTCGATCCATGGTCAGAAAATTAGTGAGCTTCCTACCATCTCCCTTGGTGCTAGATCTTATATCCAAAATGTAGGAGAGACATCGGCTCAAGAGAGCTTGATTTGAGAGTTTAATGGAGTTTTCCTAGGAAAGGACCATGCTAGAACTTTCGTCCTAGGGAATCAATTGCCGCGAGTATATCTTCAATAGGAGGATGGTGTATTTGATTTCTTGAAGAGTAGTGGTATTATGAGGGAGAAAAAGGAGGTGAGATCTTAAATGTTTTGTACGTTGGCTAAAGGAAGAAGATGAACAGTAATGTTCATCTGGCTTTAATAACCGTGTAGAAATACCTTTCCGATTTGAGGTTTTCTGTAATTTTTGGTGGACTGTAGCTTTCTGAAATTCAGTTTTTGTAAATTGTGATGGATAAGGGTAAGGTGTTGATGTTTAGTTAAAGTCACTTATATGATTGATTAAATGCTTATGAGATTTGGTGGTTATGTAGCGGATGATATTAAGATCACACATCGCCTAGTTAAAAATTTTGGAAGAGTAATTGATGTGATATCATTAATTGCATTGTCTAACTCTCTTTGTGACATAAGTAGATATAACTGAAGTTCATAAAATGTGAGTCGGTGGAAATGATCGCTAATTTAGCTAAAAAGGTATGTTGAATATAAAAAGGGGCTTGAAGAGAAATAACCCTTAATTAATTGACAAACGTGCTCATTGACCCCTACTACCGAGGATACAATATTGTGCACCAATAATCCTTAGAATCGCTTGGAATGGAACCCCATGGCTTGTGTTATCTCCTGCCTTAGAGTTATGATAACTCCTTACGGGTAGCAGTGAGTGTACAACCCATATTCGTCGAGGATGGATGATGGAGATGTTGTTGACAAGGCAGTCATTGATCCCCTTTTGAGAGAGTTCGTCGATTGGGATGATCGCTGCTGCAAGCTCGAGGATGGGATCTGTTGGGTACATTGGATTAAATGTACCTGATTTGAAGAAGCCTCACCCTACTTAATGATATACATCAAAATATATTTGATGTGTTTTGAGTTTAGTTGTGCAGGTTAAGTATTTGCAGGGAAAGCTGAAAAGTTTCTAAGTCCATGTGTCGACACCCAGAAGGAAATTGTCGACACTTAAGAAGACTTGTGTCGACACCCAGACAAGCAGTGTCGACACTTGGAGTAATTGTGTCGACACCAGGGATGCATAGTCGACACCAGAAGGAAAGTGTCGACACATACAGGTTGTGTCGACACTCAATGAAGAAATGTCCAGTGAAGCAGTGTCGACACTTAGAAGCAGTGTCGATACCCAGAGGAACTTTGTCTACATCAGAAAGTGTCGACACTTGGAGGCTGTGTCGACACTCAGCAAATTTCAACAGAGTCTAAGTATAAGTGTCGACATAATGAAAAATGTGTCGACACAAAGCAGAAGACTCAACACATGAAGAAAGTGTCGACATAATAAAGAATGTGTCGACACACAATAAAAGACTCAACACATGAAGAAAGTGTCGACACTAGGAGGATGTGTCGACACTCAGCAAAGTTCAACATATTCTAAGTACAAGTGTCGACACAAAGGAGAAGTGTCGACACTCAAAAAGTATCAACACAGAAGGCATGTGTCGACACCAAGAAGATGTGTCGACACTGAACAAGATCAATGATGGGTAAAAATCGTCTCACGGACTATAATCCGAATAGGCATGTGTACCTATCATTTTATAGTATAGTGATAAAAATATATCAAGGTCGTATAAAAACTCGGGGCAGGCAAGTACTAATACTCACAACGACTCTATTATTCTACTGAACGATTGATTGGGATTTGAAAATAAAAATAAACTAAACTTAGTTAAAAGAGAAATAAACTATTGCAAAAGAGTGCTCGATCGACGATTCACTTTGAAATAAAATAACGGAATAATTTAGTTTAACATTCGTAATTTTATAAAGACCGTAACGGATCCGAAAATAAGAAATAATCTCGCTAGAACATTAAATCTCCTAACTTCTAGACGTTTCGACCGAAATCTCTTTGCAAATCAAAAGGGCTAAAGTTGCATTATCGAGGTGACCCGCACTATTGGATTTGACTCCAATCCAGAGGATTTACGTCGTCCTATCTCTAGGATTGCGTGCAACTCCTTCCTTCCTTGAGGGAACTTTCACATTCACGAGCATCTCGGCTACTCGAATATGAGATCGGAATCTACCACCGTATACTAGAAATACGGAGTCGATACGATATTGATCAAGGTCGGATCAAAAATAAAAATACCAATGCAACATAAAATGAAAGATATTATTTTATCACAAAGATTATCGTGATCGGGCACAAACAAGAAAATTAGCTAAGCATTAGAGAGCGAGTAAACAAAAGAAAAGAAAATTGTCTTTCATTAAACAAGGAATAAAATGAAAAAAAATACTAAACTAGTGCTTGGAGAAATGGAAAAACAACAAGAAAATACAAATAATTGAAATGTAAGTTTGCTCTCTAAAATATTCTAACTCTCTACATCAACACTCTACTTTCTACATCCCCCTAAAGCTTGAGGGATGGGGTCCTTTTATAGGAGAGGGAGAATGTTCTGGATCGAGAAAATGAAGAGAGAAAGGGGGGGTGGCTATGCATGGGAGGAGATGTTCATGCATGATAATAAATGGGAGGGAAGAGAGAGGAGGCTAAATACATGAATGTGGCCGGCCAATGCAAATGAGTGGGCTGCTTGGTGTGGAGTTTGATGTAGGCTCGGGTAGGGTGATTTGGAGAGATGTTGTGCTGCACAATGGATGGGGGGCGGGCTGCATCAATGTTAAAGTGGGCTCCATGGAGTGAGTTGCATTTGGAGGAGGCTTGGGTTGCATCAATGTTGAAGTGGGCTGCATGGAGTGAGCTGCATTTGGAGGAGGCTTGGGCTGCACTTGTAGAGGGTCGGATCTTAAAAGGGCTGCACTTTGAGGGCTGGCCGGCTGCATGGTTGAAGTGGCCGGGCTGCTCCAATTATAATCTTCAAAGGGCTGCACTTGTAGAGGGCTGGTGCGGCGATGGCGTTGCGGCATGATTATTGACGGCGCGACGATGGCGACATGAACGGGCACACGAAGGCGAATGTGACGACCTCTTGCAAAGGTGGCGGTGAGCATGGCAGTGATGGCGATGACAACATGCAAAGGTGGCGGCGATGGAGCGGACTTTTGCAGATTTAAATAAAATCACCCGAGGCCTGTCGAATTCCTACAAAATAAAATATAATGTTAGAATCATAATTAGTAATTTTTTAAGATAATTTTGTATAAAAATAAAGAAAAGAGAACACGTAAATATCAAAATATAATATAAAATACTATTCTAAATAATAACAGAAATATTAGTCATCAAATACCCCCATGCTTGAGCATTTGTTTGCCCCCAAGCAAAGACATACAAGTTAGCAAAAATAAAATTGCCTAATCAAATAATCTAACCATGCCGCTATGAGTACGATGCGAAATTAGATATAGGGAGAGTGATGAAAAAGAAGTGAAATAGATTACTTAAACATAGCATATAAATTTACAAATTTCACTAGCATAAAAATAAATCATCCAATGTTTTTGCAAATTCAAAAGCTAAGTAAATTGTCAAACAAAAAGTACATTGAGTTGTTACTAAAACCTAAGAGACCCATTAAAATCACATCAATCTTAATTAAGCTCTTACTCCTACATAGAAAACTTACCCAAAATCATTCTCGTTACAATACTAAAAATAGACCAAAGAAGCATGAATCAAAAGGACTTGCATTAGGTGTAGCGTTTAGGCATAGGTTTAAGGTGTAGATAGCAAAAGATAAACATGAATGGTTAAAGCACACTTAAATAAAAAGAAGATCTTTGCAAAAACAGTTGTGCTAGCAAAAATAAATCTTGACACCCCAAATAATTTTGAAACATAAAGTTAGGGGTCAAAATAAATACATAATAATTTTTCAATTTTTCTTCATCCTTTTGAACATTTTTCTCTCCTTTTTTTCTTTTGTACCAAACGTATAATATTTTTGAACATTCACTATTTTTCACAAATGGAAGCACACACTAGTACAAATAAAGCTCAAAATTTAAGTGTGCAACATGGGATGGCTCTTTGGCTTTGGTAAAAAATAAGTGGGGCTACAAAAGGAACGCGGATAAAGCACAAAATAGCTAGCAACGGTTAAGATTTTGGGTCCGGTATGCAAAGGCTCAAACGAATCAAGAGGAGGCCGAAATCATTTTCATGCTTCTACTGAGTCTATCTAAAGTAAAGTATTGAAAAATCAAAGAGACAAGTTCTAGCTAGGAAGTAAGAAACAAAAATTCTTCATGAAAATGAAAATAATAAGCATCCAGATTTATTCACACCTACTGCACTAATCGTTTATCAACATTACATAGAATTAAAAAGATAAAAACAACGGATGATAAATTTTATAAAAGTGAAAAATATAAAAAAATAGCTACGCAAAAGCGCAATTTTCAAACAAAATTTTCACACTAACATACTACCCTAATTAGGAACACTGCATGAGTCAACATAATACTCAAAGAAACATAGCTAAAATGAAAGATTAAAAAATTTTATTTTAGCTAAACAAGTACAACAAAGCCTAAGAACAAGACAAATACAAAAGACATGAAATTTTTGTATTTTCCAGTTTTTTTTTTGTAGTTTTCTAATTTTTTGTGTTTTTGTTTTGTTTTCGTTGTTTTGTTTTTTTTTTGAAAGACTTAAAAAGAAAGGGAAAACACTCCCCCATGCTTAAAGTTCAACATTGTCCCCAATGTTGAATAGTAAATATGAGGAAAGAAAAAGACAAGAATAAAAGAAGAGGGGAGATGCAATAAAGTAAATACTTAAAAGAAAACAACTTCCCCGGATTCGTAAGGCCGAATGCTGATTTCGTTCCCCCATGCTTAAGCTGGACACCGGCTCAGGCCTAAGGAAGAGAAAGAAAAAAAATGATGGGGTCAAACGAACCGCCGGAGGTTTTATTCCTGCAAAACACAATAAGCAAATAAAAAGAAAAAGAAATAACAAAAAGGATAAGCAAGAGGTGTCTCCCAAGAGCGCTCTTTGTTTAACGTCGGCTGAGCCCGACGTTAATGGTTAGCTAAATGGATAATAAAAAGTAAGGTGAAGTGGTAACTCCCTAAGTATGCGCTTAGGAGAGTAAATTAAAAAAAGAAGAAGTGAAAAAGCGCACTGACATGCGGTGGAATCTTCAAGGGAATGACGCCCGAAAATGAATGGACGGAGTTATAGAAGAACTCCGTCGTATGTAAAATGGGAAAGAAGGGGTCGTCAAAAGAAGAAGTAGAAAAAGAAATTTCATCAACGGAAATTTCACAAGGAGAAGGAGAGACTTGTGAAATTTCGGGAGAAGAAGGGGTAGAGAGGACTAAAGAAGAATTATCTAAAATAAAAGAAGAAGAAGAAAAAGACTCGCTAAAACTAGAAAAAGTTGGAACAGTTAAAGTTTGAAGCGAAAAGGAATCACACACGTCTTCAGAAAAAGAAAGAGAATGATGAAACGTCTTGTCATCCTCAAAAGGTAAGAAGCATGCCGGAGTATCCATAGGGGCGTCATCCAAAGGAGGAAGGAAACAATCCGGAATATCCGAATAGTTATCCCCCTCGAGAGGAAAAAGACAAGTCGGGATATCCGGTGACTCATTACACGATGAAATTGGAGGAGACGGAGAAGAAGACGAAGAAAATGAAACGGCCTCACGAGAAAAATAATCGAGAATGGTGTTCAAATGCGAATTAATATTATCAAGAGAAGTTTGTAATTCAAAATACGCATTATCGATTGAATTAAAATTTAGAGGCACGGCGCTTTGCGGGGCAAAATCATAAGAAAAACAAGACGGGTTCCCCATCTCCCAAGTAGGATAAAAATTAGAGTACGTGTCAAATTGGCCACTTTGACCTGCTCTGAAAAAATTGAAATCAAAATAGGGAGGGGTTCCCGAAAGACATTCCGAATAAAAGTGGTCCGCCGACCCGCAAAAATTACAAAACGCGCCAAAATAAGACGATTCCATAAAAAAAACGGTTACCAAAAAGAAAAAGAAAACTTAATTTTTTTGATATTTTTTTTTGTTTAAAAAAATGTTTTTGTTTTTAGAATTTTACTAGAAGTAATAAACTCGATGCTTTCGTAATATTGCCAAAATGATCTTCGGCAACGGCATCAAAAACTTGATGGGTAAAAATCGTCTCACGGACTACAATCCGAATAGGCAAGTGTACCTATCATTTTATAGTATAGTGATAAAAATATATCAAGGTCGTATAAAAATTCGGGGCAGGCAAGTACTATTACTCACAACGACTCTATTATTCTACCGAACGATTGATTGGGATTTGAAAATAAAAATAAACTAAACTTAGTTAAAAGAGAAATAAACTATTGCAAAAGAGTGCTCGATCGACGATTCACTTTGAAATAAAATAACGGAATAATTTAGTTTAACATTCGTAAATTTATAAAGACCGTGACGGATCCGAAAATAAGAAATAATCTCGCTAGAGCATTAAATCTCCTAACTTTTAGACGTTTCGACCGAAATCTCTTTGCAAATCAAAAGGGCTAAAGTCGCATTATCGAGGTGACCCGCACTATTGGATTTGACTCCAATCCGGAGGATTTACGTCGTCCTATCTCTAGGATTGCGTGCAACTCCTTCCTTCCTTGAGTGATTTTTCACATTCACGAGCCTCTCGGCTACTCGAATATGAGATGGGAATCTACCACCGTATACTAGAAATACGGAGTCGATACGATATTGATCAAGGTCGGATCAAAAATAAAAATACCAATGCAACATAAAATGAAAGATATTATTTTATCGCAAAGATTATCGTGATCGGGCACAAACAAGAAAATTAGCTAAGCATTAGAGAGCGAGTAAACAAAAGAAAAGAAAATTGTCTTTCATTAAACAAGGAACAAAATGAAAAAAAAAATACTAAACTAGTGCTTGGAGAAATGGAAAAACAACAAGAAAATACAAATAATTGAAATGTAAGTTTGCTCTCTAAAATATTCTAACTCTCTACATCAACACTCTACTTTCTACATCCCCCTAAAGCTTGATGGATGGGGTCCTTTTATAGGAGAGGGAGAATGTTCTAGATATAGAAAATGAAGAGAGAAAGGGGGGCGGCTATGCATGGGAGGAGATGTTCATGCATGATAATAAATGGGAGGGAAGAGAGAGGAGGCTAAATACATGAATGTGGCCGGCCAATGCAAATGAGTGGGCTGCTTGGTGTGGAGTTTGATGTAGGCTCGGGTAGGGTGATTTGGAGAGATGTTGGGCTGCACCATGGAGGGGGGCGGGCTGCATCAATGTTGAAGTGGGCTGCATGGAGTGAGCTGCATTTGGAGGAGGCTTGGGCTGCATCAATGTTGAAGTGGGCTGCATGGAGTGAGCTGCATTTGGAGGAGGCTTGGGCTGCACTTGTAGAGGGTCGGACCTTAAAAGGGCTGCACTTTGAGGGCTGGCCGGCTGCATGGTTGAAGTGGCCGGGCTGCTCCAATTATAATCTTCAAAGGGCTGCACTTGTAGAGGGCTGGTGCGGCGATGGCGTTGCGGCATGATTATTGACGGTGCGACGATGGCGACATGAATGGGCATACGAAGGCGAATGTGACAACCTCTTGCAAAGGTGGCGGTGAGCATGGCGGTGATGGCGATGACAACATGCAAAGGTGGCGGCGATGGAGCGGACTTTTGCAGATTTAAATAAAATCACCCGAGGCCTGTCGAATTCCTACAAAATAAAATATAATGTTAGAATCATAATTAGTAATTTTTTAAGATAATTTTGTATAAAAATAAAGAAAAGAGAACACGTAAATATCAAAATATAATATAAAATACTATTCAAAATAATAACAGAAATATTAGTCATCAAATACCCCCATGCTTGAACATTTGCTTGCCCCCAAGCAAAGACACACAAGTTAGCAAAAATAAAATTGTCTAATCAAATAATCTAACCATGCCGCTATGAGTACGATGCGAAATTAGAGATAGGGCGAGTGATGAAAAAGAAGTGAAATAGATTACTTAAACATAGCATATAAATTTACAAATTTCACTAGCATAAAAATAAATCATCCAATGTTTTTGCAAATTCAAAAGCTAAGTAAATTGTCAAACAAAAAGTACATTGAGTTGTTACTAAAACCTAAGAGACCCATTAAAATCACATCAATCTTAATTAAGCTCTTACTCTTACCTAGAAAACTTACCCAAAATCATTCTCGTTACAATATTAAAAATAGACCAAAGAAGCATGAATCAAAAGGACTTGCATTAGGTGTAGCGTTTAGGCATAGGTTTAAGGTGTAGATAGGAAAAGATAAACATGAAGGGTTAAAGCACACTTAAATAAAAATAAGATCTTTGCAAAAACAGTTGTGCTAGCAAAAATAAATCTTGACACCCCAAATAATTTTGAAACATAAAGTTAGGGGTCAAAATAAATACATAATAATTTTTCAATTTTTCTTCATCCTTTTGAACATTTTTCTCTCCCTTTTTTCTTTTGTACCAAACGTATAATATTTTTGAACATTCACTATTTTTCACAAATGGAAGCACACACTAGTACAAATAAAGCTCAAAATTTAAGTGTGCAACATGGGATGGCTCTTTGGCTTTGGTAAAAAATAAGTGGGGCTACAAAAGGAACGCGGATAAAGCACAAAATAGCTAGCAACGGTTAAGATTTTGGATCCGGTATGCAAAGGCTCAAACGAATCAAGAGGAGGCCGAAATCATTTTCATGCTTCTACTGAGTCTATCTAAAGTAAAGTATTGAAAAATCAAAGAGACAAGTTCTAGCTAGGAAGTAAGAAACAAAAATTCTTCATGAAAATGAAATTAATAAGCGTCAAGATTTATTCACACCTACTGCACTAATCGTTTATCAACATTACATAGAATTAAAAAGAGAAAAACAACGGATGATAAATTTTATAAAAGTGAAAAATATAAAAAAATAGCTACGCAAAAGCGCAATTTTCAAACAAAATTTTCACACTAACATACTACCCTAATTAGGAACACTGCATGAGTCAACATAATACTCAAAGAAACATAGCTAAAATGAAAGATTAAAAAATTTTATTTCAGCTAAACAAGTACAACAAAGCCTAAGAACAAGACAAATACAAAAGACATGAAATTTTTGTATTTTCCAGTTTTTTTTTTGGAGTTTTCTAATTTTTTTGTGTTTTTGTTTTGTTTTCGTTGTTTTGTTTTTTTTTTTGAAAGACATAAAAAGAAAGGGAAAACACTCCCTCATGCTTAAAGTTCAACATTGTCCCCAATGTTGAATAGTAAATATGAGGAAAGAAAAAGACAAGAATAAAAGAAGAGGGGGATGCAATAAAGTAAATACTTAAAAAGAAAACAACTTCCCCGGATTCGTAAGGCCGAATGCTGATTTCATTCCCCTATGCTTAAGCTGGACACCGGCTCAGGCCTAAGGAAGAGAAAGAAAAAAAATGATGGAGCCAAACGAAACGCCGGAGGTTTTATTCCTGCAAAACACAATAAGCAAACAAAAAGAAAAAGAAATAACAAAAAGGATAAGCAAGGGGTGCCTCCCAAGAGCGCTCTTTGTTTAACGTCGGCTGAGCCCGACGTTAATGGTTAGCTAAATGGATAATAAAAAGTAAGGTGAAGTGGTAACTCCCTAAGTATGCGCTTAGGAGAGTAAATTAAAAAAAGAAGAAGTGAAGAAGCGCACCGACATGCGGTGGAATCTTCAAGGGAATAGCGCCCGAAAATGAATGGACGGAGTTATAGAAGAACTCCGTCGTATGTAAAATGGGAAAGAAGGGGTCGTCAAAAGAAGAAGTAGAAAAAGAAATTTCATCAACGGAAATTTCACAAGGAGAAGGAGAGACTTGTGAAATTTCGGGAGAAGAAGGGGTAGAGAGGACTAAAGAAGAATTATCTAAAATAAAAGAAGAAGAAGAAAAAGACTCGCTAAAACTAGAAAAAGTTGGAACAGTTAAAGTTTGAAGCGAAAAGGAATCACACACGTCTTCAGAAAAAGAAAGAGAATGATGAAACGTCTTGTCATCCTCAAAAGGTAAGAAGCATGCCGGAGTATCCATAGGGGCGTCATCCAAAGGAGGAAGGAAACAATCCGGAATATCCGAATAGTTATCCCCCTCAAGAGGAAAAAGACAAGTCGGGATATCCGGTGACTCATTACACGATGAAATTGGAGGAGACGGAGAAGAAGACGAAGAAAATGAAGCGGCCTCACGAGAAAAATAATCGAGAATGGTGTTCAAATGTGAATTAATATTATCAAGAGAAGTTTGTAATTCAAAATACACATTATCGATTGAATTAAAATTTAGAGGCACGACGCTTTGCGGGGCAAAATCATAAGAAAAACAAGACGGGTTCCCCATCTCCCAAGTAGGATAAAAATTAGAGTACGTGTCAAATTGGCCACTTTGACCTGCTCTGAAAAAATTGAAATCAAAATAGGGAGGGGTTCCCGAAAGACATTCCGAATCAAAGTGGTCCGCCGACCCGCAAAAATTACAAAACGCGCCAAAATAAGACGATTCCATAAAAAAACTGTTACCAAAAAGAAAAAGAAAACTTAATTTTTTTGATATTTTTTTTGTTTAAAAAAATGTTTTTGTTTTTAGAATTTTAGTAGAAGTAATAAACTCGATGCTTTCGTAATATTGCCAAAATGATCCCCGGCAACGGCGCCAAAAACTTGATGGGTAAAAATCATCTCACGGACTACAATCCGAATAGGCAAGTGTACCTATCATTTTATAGTATAGTGATAAAAATATATCAAGGTCGTATAAAAACTCGGGGCAGGCAAGTACTATTACTCACAACGACTCTATTATTCTACCGAACGATTGATTGGGATTTGAAAATAAAAATAAACTAAACTTAGTTAAAAGAGAAATAAACTATTGCAAAAGAGTACTCGATCGACGATTCACTTTGAAATAAAATAACGGAATAATTTAGTTTAACATTCGTAATTTTATAAAGACCGTGACGGATCCGAAAATAAGAAATAATCTCGCTAGAGCATTAAATCTCCTAACTTCTAGACGTTTCGACCGAAATCTCTTTGCAAATCAAAAGGGCTAAAGTCACATTATCGAGGTGACCCGCACTATTGGATTTGACTCCAATCCGGAGGATTTACGTCGTCCTATCTCTAGGATTGCGTGCAACTCCTTCCTTCCTTGAGTGATCTTTCACATTCACGAGCCTCTTGGCTACTCGAATATGAGATCGGAATCTACCACCGTATACTAGAAATACGGAGTCGATACGATATTGATCAAGGTCGGATCAAAAATAAAAATACCAATGCAACATAAAATGAAAGATATTATTTTATCGCAAAGATTATCGTGATCGGGCACAAACAAGAAAATTAGCTAAGCATTAGAGAGCGAGTAAACAAAAGAAAAGAAAATTGTCTTTCATTAAACAAGGAACAAAATGAAAAAAAAAATACTAAACTACTGCTTGGAGAAATGGAAAAACAACAAGAAAATACAAATAATTGAAATGTAAGTTTGCTCTCTAAAATATTCTAACTCTCTACATCAACACTCTACTTTCTACATCCCCCTAAAGCTTGAGGGATGGGGTCCTTTTATAGGATAGGGAGAATGTTCTAGATGGAGAAAATGAAGAGAGAAAGGGGGGGTGGCTATGCATGGGAGGAGATGTTCATGCATGATAATAAATGGGAGGGAAGAGAGAGGAGGCTAATTACATGAATGTGGCCGGCCAATGCAAATGAGTGGGCTACTTGGTGTGGAGTTTGATGTAGGCTCGGGTAGGGTGATTTGGAGAGATGTTGGGCTGTACCATGGAGGGAGGGCGGGCTGCATCAATGTTGAAGTGGGCTGCATGGAGTGAGCTGCATTTGGAGGAGGCTTGGGCTGCATCAATGTTGAAGTGGGCTGCATGGAGTGAGCTGCATTTGGAGGAGGCTTGGGCTGCACTTGTAGAGGGTCGGATCTTAAAAGGGCTGCACTTTGAGGGCTGGCCGGCTGCATGGTTGAAGTGGCCGGGCTGCTCCAATTATAATCTTCAAAGGGCTGCACTTGTAGAGGGCTGGTGCGGCGATGGCGTTGCGGCATGATTATTGACGGCGCGACGATGGCGACATGAACGGGCACACGAAGGCGATTGTGACGACCTCTTGCAAAGGTGGCGGTGAGCATGGCGGTGATGGCGATGACAACATGCAAAGGTGGCGGCGATGGAGCGGACTTTTGCAGATTTAAATAAAATCACCCGAGGCCTGTCGAATTTCTACAAAATAAAATATAATGTTAGAATCATAATTAGTAATTTTTTAAGATAATTTTGTATAAAAATAAAGAAAAGAGAACACGTAAATATCAAAATATAATATAAAATACTATTCAAAATAATAACAGAAATATTAGTCATCAATCAACACAAGAAGTTGTGTCGACACAAAGGAGTTGTGTCGACACTTACAAGAATTCAATTAAGTACTGAAGAACAAGGAGTTGTGTCGACACACAATATCAGTGTCGACACATATTGAAGAAGCAGTGTCGAGAAGAAATTTCTACAACACAAGGAGTTGTGTCGACACCTTGAAGGCTAGTGTCGACACTTAGTCTACTTGTGTCGACACTTGGTCTATAAGTGTCGACACTTAAAGACAGACTGTCTCGACACTTTCAGACAGTTACAGATATTTCAAGAAGTGACTTGATGACTTGACAGCTGCCATTACAGCCGGTCTATTGCAACTGTCAGAGTTGTCAGAAAGCTATTAGGAACCGGAACAGCCGGTCACCATGAAAAAGCCCTATATAAATGCTTATTCTTTCAACAGAAGATTAATGATTGAAAAAGAGAAAAGAAGAAGATCTAGCAATTCATTGAAGAATCATTTCAAGTGAAGATCTAAGTAGTTGGAGAGAGAGAGCTCATTCCAAGAAGACAGCTGTTGGAACCAGGCTGTGAAGAAAGTTTTAGACTTAGTTCTGATTCTTAAGTTAGCAGTGCTTGAAGATCAGCTGCAGAGAGTATCAACCCTATTGTGTTCTAAATTCAAGAAGCTTTGAAGAAAGCCAAGTGAGGTTGATCTCGGCAGAGTTCTTTCAAGAACTCATCAAGAAACCTGTCAACTCTTCTCTTTCATTCTGAGTTGTAGGTTTATACATTGTATTTCTAATTTCTTGTAGGATCCTTAGGGATCTGAGTTGTAAGCCTAAAATTATAAAGGCTGAGTGGTAGGGCCTGTGTGCCTGAGTGTAGGAGATTCACATCTCTGAGTGTAGGCCTTGTGGCTGAGTGTAGTCCTTGTTGAAGGCTGAGTGTAGGTCTTTGTGAAGACTGAGTTGTAGGGCCTTGAGCCTGAGCTGTAGGAACCTGTTTAGGGTTCTGAGTGTAAGATCTGAGGATCTGAGGTATAGTGGAGGAGTTTGGCCGAATCTAGTACACTACTAGATAGGCGAAGGGGGAAAGTGGATGTACCCAAACCTTGGGGAACCACTATAAAACTGTGTGTACTCTGTGTATGTGATTGATGATGTGTATACTGTTTACAGTTCTGTGAAATATGTGATATAATCTGCCTAAAAGTGTAAAAAGATTAAGTCGCCTATTCACCCCCCCCCCCCCCCCTCTAGATTATTAGGTACAATTTCTTTCAAGTGGTATCAGAGCCAGGTTACTCAAAAAGGACATAACTGTCTGAGTAGATCCTGTTGGCAGATTCAGTTTAATCAAGTGCAGAATCAAGAAAATCAAGAACATGGGTTCAACAGAGAATCATAAAGAACTTGGATCCATGAAGTTGCCAATATGTAGAAAGGAGATTTTTGGCATCTGGAAAGAAAGGGTTAGACTATTTATGGAAGCCTCTGACCCTAGAATCTATATCATAGTTAAAGAAGGGTCATATGTGCCTATGAAAGTATCAGTCCTAGATGCAAATCAGAGAACACCTAAGGACTTTTCTGAAATGACAAAAGATGAGATTATTCTAGCTACAATGGACAAAAGGGCTCAGAATATCATTATAAGTGCCATAGATGATGCTACATTTCAGAACTTGATACACTGTAAAACATCAAAGGAGATGTGGGATACTCTGATAGTGTATATGGAGGGTTCAGAAGAAGTTAGACAGGACAGAAAGTCTTTGTTAAACCAAGAGTATGAAAGTTTCAGGCAAGGCAGGTCTGATAGTATAACAGAATGCTACAAGAAATTCTATAGGATTGTCAATGAGTTGATGTCCTATGGAAGAGAATTCAGCAATTATGAGTTGAATGATAAGTTCTTGAGGTCCCTAACAAAGGACTGGGACACCAAGATTTGTGTCATAAGGGAAATGTCCAAGTTAGCAGATATTCCTCCTCCAACATTATTTGGAAAGCTGTTATCCTATGAAATGCAGCTAATGGTAAGGAAAGAAGAGAAGAAGACTACCAGAATTGAGCATAAAGAAAGAGCTGTGGCATTCAAGACAGAAGCCACCAAGAAATATAAAAGTAAGTCTCCATCTCCACCCCCAAAAGCTGTTGTGACTAAATCAGATGAATCAGAAAGTAGGAACTCTGAAAACAATGAGAGTGATGAGGACTTTGCAGCTTTCACAAGACATTTTCAGAAATTTCTAAAGAAGAAACAGTGGAGGACTAAGCCATCCTCTTCACAGAAGTCGTCAAAGAATGACAGGAGAAAGCCCAAGTCAAATAGAACTTCATCTTCAAGGATAGTTTGTTATTGTTGTAACAAACAAGGACATGTTTTTGCTGACTGTCCAGAGAAGAGGAGAGAGTCAACAGATAAGAAGAAGACTCAAATCAAGGGCAAGAAGGAAAGGTCCTTTGTTGCTAAAAAGGACAAAAGCCTGTCAGATATATCTTCTTCAGAAACTGAGTCAGAAGCTGAAGCTTACATTGGACTGTTTGCTGAAGAAGAGGAAGAGGAGTTCATCCAGTTAATGAACTCTATATATGAGCAAGAGGACAATCAGTGCCAGGGACTAATGGCCTTTTCAGAAAGTGACAAAATCCAGGAGCAGCCTGGACCTAGTCAGGTACTAAATTGTTCTGCTAATTCAATTTCTAGTACTGAGTCAGATTCAGATTCATCTTCATCAAGTGATGAGAGTACATCTGAATTTGAAGGAGATATTCATCAATTATTTGATGAATATAGAGTTGTGTTGCAAGCTTTGAAGAAAAGCAAATCCTTGACCAAGAGTCAGTCTAAGGAGATTGTTAATCTCAAGGTGGCTGCAACAGATTTTGAAAAGCTGATTGATCAAAAACTAAATGAAATAGCCAGGCTGAAGAACATAACTGTTATTCAGATGGGGACTATAGCATTCAAGAATGATCAAATCAGAAATCTGGAGATTATTCTTCAGAAGGAGAGAGACATAGTTGCAAGGTTTTTTAAACCAAAGTCTATTCTACCTTTGATTGATGAATTTGTACATCAAAAGGGTAAAACTGGATTAGGGTTTACAAAACCTGCTAGGACTATTCAGTCCAAATCTAAGGGCAAAGCCCCAGTACTCAACAAACCCGCTGTAGACAAAACAGCTAGGGTTGTACCTAAGCAAAGGTACAACAGATTTGAGTGCTGGTATTGTAACAAGGTAGGCCACTTTGCCATAGACTGTTGGTACAATTCTAGTGCCAAAGTGAGTAGCAATCTACCTGCTAGAAAAGCTACAGGTAGTTTTGTTAAGAGTCAAACTAACCAGCACCAAGGACCCAAGAATTCTTTGGGTTCTAAGGTTAACTAATCTGTTTTGCAGGTAAGTCCAAGTGGCCATGCCCAAATATGGTACTTGGACAGTGGATGTTCCAGGCACATGATTGGAACTAGGGGATTACTAAAGTATTTCACACCAATGAAGGATGGTCCTAAAGTCACATTTGGTGGTTCTGAAAATGGAATCACAAAGGTTTTGGTAACATTTCTAGCAACTTTATAACAATTACTCAAGTGGGTTATGTTAAAGGTTTGAAACACAACCTCATTAGTATAAGTCAACTGAGTGATTTAGGATATGACATCTCATTTGTCAAAGATGGTTGTCATATCAGGAGGTCAAATGATCAAGAGATCATTCTGACAGGTTATAGAAAGAGAAATGTCTATTGCCTAGACATTATGTGTGAGACCAATGGTTCTCCAGTGTGTCTTGTAGCTGATGAGAAAGTCTCTCATTGTGTCAAATGGTACAAGAGGCTAGCCCATCTTAACTACAAGATAATTGGCCAACTCTATAGCAAAGAGTTGGTGAGGAATGGTCCTCAGGTTAAGTGTATTAAAGATGGGATATGCTCAGCTTGTCAAAAGGGCAAGCAGACTAGATCCACCTTTAATAGCATTGAAAACAAAGATGTTGTGAGGTGTTTATACCTCTTGCATATGGATCTCTTTGGTCCTATGCCAGTTCATAGCCTAGGTAGGAAGGTCTACATATTTGTGGTTGTAGATGACTACTCAAGGTTTTCCTGGGTGTTCTTCCTTAGACAGAAATCTGAAACACCTAGTATCTTCTATAGTTTTGTCAAACAAATTCAGAATGAGTTAGACAGTACAGTGGTCAAAATAAGAAGTGACCATGGTACTGAATTCCAGTCTGATAGTATGACAAAACTATGTGAAGAATTTGAGATATTTCAGGAATTTTCTTCACCAAGAACACCTCAGCAAAATGGCATTGCTGAAAAGAAAAATAGAACCTTGATTGAGGCTGGTAGAACCCTATTAAGTGACACATCTCTCCAAGAATATTTCTGGGCTGAGGTAGTAAACACTACATGCCATGTAATTAATAGGGTTACTATCACCAAGGGTCACAATAAGACCCCCTATGAGATTGTGAAAGGCAGAAAACCAAATTTATCCTATTTCAGGATCTTTGGTTGTAAATGTTATATACTTAACAATGGAAAGTCTTACTTGACCAAGTTTGCTGCCAAATCTCAAGAGGGGATCTTTGTTGGGTACAACAACAATAGTAAGGCTTATAGAGTCTACAACTTGACTACTCAAGTTGTAGAAGAGTCAGTACATATAGTATTTGATGAAGCTAGACTCATTAACAATGAATTGTCTAGAAGTATTTGCAGCTCCATAAGTGTCACTAAGAAGATGGACAAGCTCACTATTGAAGAAGGATCTACTGCAAGTCAGCATGTAGATGATAGTGGTTGTTGTCCAGGGGGAGTACTACATGCACCTAATGCAGAAGAAGACCAAGGAGTGCAGCAAGTTGAAGAAGCTGAAGGAGCACAACCTGAAGCCAGGCTGCCTCCAGCAAATAGACATTTAAAAGATCATCCAGCAATTCAAATTATTGGTGATCTAAGTCAAGGGGTACAAACAAGGAGCAGAAATCTAAGTTCAGTACTCTACTCCAGTTTTCTATCCCAAGTTGAGCCAAAGAAATTTGAAGAAGTCATCCTAGACCCTCATTGGATTGAGGCAATGCAAGAGGAGCTGAATCAGTTCAAGAGATGCAAAGTCTGGGAGCTTGTTCCTAAACCAAAAGACCACAACATAATAGGAACCAAGTGGATCTTTAGGAACAAGATGGATGAACATGGAGTGATTATCAAGAACAAAGCAAGACTGGTTGCTAAGGGATATAGGCAGGAAGAAGGTATTGACTTTGATCAAACCTTTGCTCCAGTAGCCAGACTGGAGGCCATAAGGATGTTCCTGGCCTATGCAACCTATCAAGGGTTTAAAGTATACCAAATGGATGTTAAGTCAGCTTTCCTAAATGGAAATCTGAAGGAAGAGGTCTATGTGGAACAGCCATCAGGTTTTGTTGATTCAACTCAACCTAATTATATCTATAGACTTAGGAAGGCTTTGTATGGGTTAAAACAAGCCCCTAGGGCTTGGTATGAAACCCTGTCTAGTTTCCTCATTGAGAATAAATTCACAATGGGGAAAATAGACAAGACTCTATTCCTTAGGGAATCCAGAGGCAAGATCATTCTAGTCCAAATATATGTAGATGACATCATATTTGGGTCTACTGAAAATAGTCTTTGCAGAAAGTTTGCAAAACTAATGCAAGGACAATTTGAGATGAGCAGTATGGGGGAACTTAAGTTCTTCTTGGGTCTCCAAGTTAGACAGACTGAGAATGGTTTATCCATATGCCAGTCTAAGTTCACCCTAGAATTAATAAGGAAGTATGGTATGGAATCATCCAGTACCATGAAGACTCCTATGGGGTCAAGTATGTCTCTTAGCAAAGATGATGTAGGGAAACCTGTAGATGAGACTTTGTATAGAGGGATAGTTGGCTCCCTATTGTATTTGACTGCAAGTAGACCAGATATCATGTATGCTACATGTGTCTTTGCTAGGAACCAAGCTTGCCCTAAAGAATCTCATTTGACAGTAGTCAAAAGAATTCTGAGATATCTAAAGGGCACTCCTTATCTAGGCCTTTGGTACCCTAAGAATGGAGACTTTGAACTGACAGGTTATTCAGATGCAGATTTTGCAGGCTGCAAGGAATATAGGAAAAGTACAACTGGTACCTGTCAATTCCTCGGTGGAAGACTGATATCATGGAGTAGCAAGAAACAAGCAAGTGTGGCTATTTCGACAGCAGAATCAGAATATGTTGTTGCAGGAAGTTGCTGTGCTCAACTTCTATGGATACAACATCAGCTAGAAAACTATGGTATTCAAGTAAGTAGAACACCACTATTTTGTGATTCAATTAGTGTTATATCTATTGCAAACAATCCTGTTTCCCATAGTAGGACTAAGCACATAGAAATAAAATACCATTTTCTAAGGGAACATGTGGAAAAAGAAGATATTTCACTAGAGTATGTTAATACAGATAATCATCTAGCTGACATGTATACTGAAAGGGGGAACTAGATCAGATATACTCTAGAGGGGGGTGAATAGAGTATATGGTGCTTTTAAAAACACAAAGAAAAACTTTTGCAAAGCTTTACAACAATTGTTGTAATGAGTGTAAGCAGGTAAGCAGAAATAAAACTAAGCTATGCAGAAATTAAGCACAAGAAAATCTAGGCCAGAAACAAAAAGAAAACATGCAAAACCAGATGACACAAGGAAATATAGTGGTTCCCCAACTTGGGTACATCCACTCTTCTACCACCCTAGGTAGGAATCCACTGCAGGATGAGTTGATCAGGTGTCCTGGGCACCAATGAGCTTTTGATAAGGTGCTCAAAAACCAACACAGATTTTTTGATCAGGTGTCTTGCCACCAATGAGCTTTTGACAAGGTGCTCAAAAACCAGATTCAAACTTTTGAAGGGAGTTTGAAAAACCCTTTACAGAATGGGGTTGAGAGAGTGATGGCAGTCTTCTCTTTCTCAAGCAACTGAGAAGACTATGTGGATTCAGTGATGTTGTCAAAGCTCCCCCTGAGTCCTTGAAAATCTTCAGGAAGATGAGCTTTGCTGAGGGTGATAGGCCTTCAAAGATAGATCTCCAGCAGAAGATGATTTCAGCAAGCTGAAATGTTGAGTGTCTGGAGTCTTGAGATGATGTTGGCCTTGAACACTTGAGAGCTGAAGAGATCTGAAGATTTTTTGAAAGCTTGATCTCTCTGATGAGTGTTCTTCAGAATTCTTGTTGACAGAATATTTTTTTCAGAGTCTTGTATGTTGAAAGGTGTCCTTTTCTTGTCAATCTTCTTCTCTTTTTTTCTTGTCTATTCTCTGTCTTTATTCAAAAAAACATTCTCTTTTATTCTCTGTCTCTGAATAGGATATTACTCTGTCAAAGATAGCCGTTGGTCTGCATTGATTACAGCCTTAATTGCATAATATGTTCTGAAGGAAAGTCCACTGATTTGTTCCTTGAAAAATTCCTTGAAACTTGCTCCAGAAGTAAATGAAAACGGCTGGCAGATCTTCTGAATTAAATGCAGAATAACTTCTATCTGATTTGAATTTGAATTCTGAAAGATAACTGAAATCGTCGAACTGAGCTCTGCTATCGTCGAGCTGAGCTCAGCGAACTGGAAAAAGTAAGCAGCAAAGAAATCGTCGATCTGAGCTCAAAGATCGTCGAACTGAGCTCAGAGATAAGGATCCAGTGCAGAGTCAAAATCGTCGACCTGAGCTCAGCGATCGTCGAATGGAGTTCGACGATATTATGAGGTTTGAGTTCAGCGATCGTCGAATGGAGCTCGACGATCTGCAGAAGTTGAGCTAGACGATCGTCGACCGGAGTTCGACGAAACGTCATGCTGAGCTCGACGATTTGGACTTAGTCTCCAGAAAAACTTGGGTCTTCAGAGTAGCTTCCAATCCTAACCTTTTAACCCTTAGACTCAATTCTAATTGACCTATTAAGCTATACAGAAGGTCAAAACATAAATTCCTAGAGACATAGTGATCCTGACCCAAATTAGTAATAGGGTGTTCCAACAATCTCCCCCTATTTGGGTTAGGATTACTATTTACAGATATAGGAAAAACAAACAACATCATACAGTCACAGAAACATAAAAACAATAGCAGCTATACATCACAGAACCATCACAGAGATATATAAAAGCATGATATCCAGAAGGCAGTCAGAGAAACCAAGAATTATCACCTTACAGAGTTATTCCTTTTCTTTGCCTTTTACCATTTTAATTTCTCTGTTAGGATCTAAAGCTTGTTGTTTGGATCTGGTATCATCAGCTGCACCCAAATAGATTTGCTTTGATGTCCTGGGAACCACTGCAGCTGGATGTAATTCCATGTACCTGTCTGCATCAAAAAATTTGCTCGAAGCATATCTCTCTAATTCTTTCTATCTTTGTTCTGACATTGTGGAGATGTTGGAAGTGTCTAGCCCTTGTTCTTTTGCTTTCTTTATCTGATCCAAAGCAGCCAGCTCTTTCATTCTTGCAGTCCAAGCCATACGATTTTTCTCAGGATCCTCAAATGGAACAGGTGGCTCATACCTGTTGGAAGTAGTATCTTGAGGAGTCCTGGCAGTTACAGTATCTTTGAGCTTGTAGGGGAAAGGACCAGAAGATGTATCAGCAGAAACATGTCCTCCCCTAGAGTAAGGATGCTGCCTGGAGTGTCCTTTGGAGTAAACCTGAGTTTCTCTTTGGTTTCCCCTATATCCTCCCCTTCTAGAGTAAGAGCCCCTAGACTGGCTTTCCCTTTGATAAGTTCTAGCATGAGGTTGGTAGGGAGCCTGGCTTCTAGCAGGGCCTGAACTTGCAGAGCTGCCACCTGCACCTGCATCAGGTGGAGGTGGTGGAGGAGGATGAGGGTGCTTGAACTGAGAGGAACCTTTCTCATATTTCCTCTTCTTCTTCATAGCCTTCAACTGGTTCTTAGAGAATTGCATCCAATGCTCAGTGATTGGGCAATTATGCAGAATATAGTATGGAACATCATTGCCATCTCTAACCTTGGCAGGAGGAACTCTTTTCAAAGCCTTGCTTCTTGCTTTCCTTTTCTTTGCAATTGTGGCAGATGAGTCATCAGAAGCAGTGTTATAATCCTCAGATTCAGAACTTTGTGCATCATACAAGGCATCAATCTTCTTCATCAGATCTTCTTTCAGTTTAACAGCAGCTGATGGGGCAGAAGATACAGAAGCAGGAGGAGCAACAGAAGCAGCAGAAGTAACAGCAGATACTGGAGCAGCAGTAGATGTAACTATAGGTACTAGAGCAGCAGAAGAAACAACAGTGATTACTTCAGGCATGAGGGCAGCAGCAGCTTCAGAAACAACAACTTCTACAGCAGGCTCAAAAGCAACAGCCTCTGTCATCAAAAGATCCTGGGATGAGGGTATATCAGAAACATTCTCTTCAGCAGCAGATATAACTCCAGAGGCAGATACAGCCTTGTCTTCAGCAGCAGCAGCAGCAACATCATCAGAAGCAGTAGTTACTGACAGAATAAAATCAGAAATGATTTTGGGGTCACAGCAAGAGAAGGGCACTAGAGCCTTGGACAGATCTTCAGAGAGCTGGCCAGCAAGAACCTTTGGGGGCTGAACAGCATATGGCTCTGGGAGGCAGCAGAAGTAAGCAGTATCAAAAGTAGATAGCAAAGACCTTAGGTCTATTGCTAGTACTGGTGTAGCAGCAGCAGCAGAAGCAGACACAGAACCAGCAGCAGTGGCAGAAGCAGAAACAGCAGGAGGAGCAGCAGCAGCAACAGCAGCATGAAGGCTGGCTTCATAGGGCATCTCCCCCTGCCTGGATGCAGATACCTGTGCATCAAGGCACACTGCTGGGGGTGCTGCTAGAGGAGTAAGGAAAGAGGAAAGCCTGGCAGAGAGAGCTGCCACTGATTGTTGTAGAGGAGCTAAAGAGGCCTCCATGAGAAGAGAGAGCCTAGGTGCAAGGAGCTCATACAACTGATCAGCAAGGGCTGGGAGATCTACATGCTCAATGAGAGGAGCAGAGGTAGAGGGTATTGGGATGGCTGAGGAAGCTGGAGGTGGAGGGCTGGATGGTGAAGGGATAGAGGGCTGAGGTGTGGGAATTGTGGAGATGGAGGACAAGGGTATAGAGATGGATGGAGTGAAGGATGGTTGGTCAAGGATATGGTGGAGGAGATCTTGGAAGGATGTTGAGGTGGAGGGGAAGTCTGGAGGAGAAGAGGGGGAATCATCCATGTAGGATTCATCCAGAAGTGTGAAGGATGGTATGGATGGGGATGAGGTGACATCTGGAGGTGGATATGAGAATAAGGGATGGAAGTGGACTGCTGGTGGAGATGAGATGGTGGCTGGAGATGGAATAGAGGATGGAGATGGGCTGGAAATTGTAATGGGGGATGAGGCTAGAGTGGTGGATGGAGCTGGAGGTAGGGTTGAGCTTGGAGGTGGAGAAGCAGCAGCACTAGCAGCAGGCAGGTCCTCTGCAGGGGCAGAGGCCTGGGGTGGAGTGACTCTTAGAGTCCTGGTGCCTGAAGGGGCAGAAGAAGAGGGCCTGCTGGGCTTGGAGATTTGCCTGTCCCATTTCCCAAATAGGGCACAGGTGAGTCTCTTGGAGGCATTGATGTGCACTCCAGAGGAGACTAGCAGAGAAGGGCACTTGGCCTGGAGGAAGACTCCCAGAATTCTTCCATAATTCACAAATGTTTTGTTTATCTTTTTCTTCAGCAAATCAAAAAAGATTTCTCCCCAGTTCAAGCTTTTTCTGTCCACCAGAGCTCCCATGAGGCAGAGCTGATATCTGGAGATGGTGTCATGAGCAGAATGCTTGGCCAAGAGAACCTTGCCTACTACATCAGCCAGAAACCTGTATTCCACTGACAGGTTCCTCTTAAACAACTTGCTAGGGTTTCCCTCAGGATGACCCATCCTGGCAAGTACATCTGAGAATTCATCTCCAGAGAGTTCAGCAAAATCTTCACCATTCCTTAAACCAAAAACCTCTGTCAATACTGTTGGGGTCAGAGGTACCTGGGTGCCACCAATAGAACCAACTATGGTATTGTTGTCAAGGTTGTGGGCAGTGTAAACCCATTCTTTAATTTCATCAGATGCAAGTTTGATTCTGGTTGTCATCATGGCAGATAGTTGCTGATCTTTGAATAAATTGAGAATATCCTGGAAGATTTGATCGGTTGTGTTGAAGGAGTCGAGATCGATGTCAAAGCCTGCATCAAATTTCATTGCAGCGAGCACAGCAACTGAAACGGCCATGGTACCTGCAAAAAATCAACAGACAAAACGACCAAGTGTAGAACTGCTTGGAGGGAAGAAAAGTTTGCAGAGAAATTGAAAGCGCAAGAGAGAACGACGACGAAAAAAGAGTTTTATATTAGGGTTCGACGCAGAAAAGGAAAGATCGTTGAACTCAGTTCGACGATCGAGGCTTCTAAAGGAATCTGAAGAGACTCCAAAATCGTCGATCTCCGTTCGACGATCTGGAAAGGCGTCGAGCTCCGTTCGACGATCGTTCAGTGAACAAAATCGTCGAGCGCCGTTCGACGATCGTTGACCAGAAGAGATAGTCCATACTATCAAAGGAGCGCTGAACTCAGTTCGACGATCCTGGAAATCGTCGACCTCCGTTCGACGATCTTTGGGGAAATCGTCGAGCGCAGTTCAGAGATCAGAGAAATTTTAGATACTAAGGAAAATCAGAAATTTTGCCTAGTCTTGGTCAATTTTTAGCTTTCAAAATCTTGAGTATTATTTAAGACTTCCTCCATCTAACATTCCTAACTGATTTAGGAAGAAAGTATGTTTCTTTTCATCCAAAGGCTTGGTGAAAATATCTCCCCTTTGTAAATCAGTTGGGATATATTGCAGTTCAATTTTATTCTTTTCAACATTATCCCTTAAGAAGTGATGCCTAATCTCTATGTGTTTTGTCCTACTATGGAGGACTGGATTTTGAGCTATGGAGATAGCACTTGTATTGTCACAAAAGATTTTTGACTTCACTAAGTTGTAACCATAGTCTAGGAGTTGATTTTGAATCCACAATATTTGTGAACAACAACTGCCTGCAGCCATATATTCAGCTTCAGCAGTTGAAGTTGACACAGATGTTTGTTTCTTGCAAAACCAAGAGACAAGTCTATCACCAAGGAACTGACAAGTTCCACTGGTGCTTTTCCTGTCAATTCTGCATCCAGCATAATCAGCATCAGAGAATCCAGTTAACTCAAATGCTGAATCTTTTGGATACCAGAGACCTAGATTTGGACAACTTTTAACATACCTAAGAATCCTCTTTACTAATGTGAGATGTGACTCTCTAGGGCTAACTTGGAATCTAGCACATATACATATAGCAAACATTATATCTGGTCTACTGGCTGTAAGATACAGTAAAGAGCCAATCATTGCCCTATATGTTGTCTGATCAACAGGTTTCCCATGTTCATCAGCATCCAATACAGCATTGGTAGGCATGGGTGTTTTCATACAAGATGCCTCAGACATGCCAAATTTCTTAACCAGCTCATTAGCATATTTGGTTTGAGAAATAAAGATGCCTTCAGCATGTTGTTTGACTTGCAATCCTAGGAAGAAGGATAGCTCACCCATGCTACTCATCTCAAATTTAGAATGCATTAGGTTAGAAAACCTTCTGCACAATTTTGAGTCAGTAGACCCAAAGATGATATCGTCTACATAAATTTGTACTAGTAGGGTATGGGACTTATGGGTTCTAATAAAAAGAGTTTGGTCTACTCTACCCCTTATAAAACCATTTTCCAAAAGAAAGCATGCTAGGGTCTCATACCATGCTCTAGGAGCTTGCTTGAGACCATATAATGCTTTATTTAATCTAAAAACAAAATCAGGATGAGTTGGAGAGATAAAACCTGGAGGTTGTCTGACATAGACTTCCTCTTTGATGTCTCCATTCAAGAAGGCACTCTTGACATCCATCTGATAAACCTTGAAGCCTTTGTGAGCTGCATAAGCTAGAAAGATTCTGATGGCTTCCAATCTTGCAACAGGTGCAAAAGTCTGGTCGTAGTCAATTCCTTCTTCTTGAGAATATCCTTGGGCAACTAGCCTTGCCTTGTTCCTTATTATTACTCCTTGATCATCCAGTTTGTTTCTGAATACCCATTTTGTTCCAACAATGGAATGATCCTTAGGCTTGGGCACTAGTTCCCATACTTTGTTCCTCTCAAATTGATGCAACTCCTCTTGCATGGCAATGATCCAGTGTGGATCTTGCTCTGCATCTTGAATGGACTGAGGTTCAATTTGAGAAAGGAAGCAGGTGTGCAACAGGTTTTGGTTGACCTGATTTCTGGTTTGCACACCGGCTGGGATTTCTCCAATTATTTGGGTAATTGGATGGTCTCTTGATGTTACTAAATCAACAGGGGGTGTTGATTGTTCACCAACCTGTGTTGTTGTTTCCTCTTGTGGTACAACAACTGGCTCTTCAAATGGGGCTTCAATGTGTTGAGCATTGCTTTCATCTTCACTGCTTTCTTCTTCTTGAGCAACCTGTAGCTTGTTCATATCTTCAACTAGAGAGTGTTCCTGCAAAGGTTCTATGGTAGAAGAAATCTTCTCCTTGAAAGACATGTTAGTTTCATCAAAAGAAACATGAACAGATTCCTCAATTTTCAGTGATGATTTATTATAAACCCTATAGGCCTTGCTGATCATGGAGTATCCCAGAAACACTCCTTCATCAGCTTTGGCTTGAAATTTTGCTAGATGTTTCTTATCATTATTGTGAATATAGCAAATGCAACCAAAAATTTTGAAATAGTCAACTTTAGGTTTCTTCCCTTTGAGTAATTCATAGGGAGTCTTTCCCTTCAGTTTATGTATCAGACTCCTGTTCAGCACATAGTTGGAGGTGTTCACTGCCTCTGCCCAGAAGGATAGAGGTAGATGAGCATCTGACAACAATGTAGTGGCAGATTCAATAAGGGTTCTATTTTTCCTTTCAGCTACCCCATTTTGTTGAGGAGTTCTAGGAGCTGAGAAAGTATGCCTGATCCCTTCACTCTGGCAGAACTCTTGCATAAGAAGAGAATCAAACTCTGTCCCATGATCACTTCTGATCAGGGCAATGTGAGTATTGAACTCAATCTTTACACATTTGAGAAACTCTGTCAGACACTTAAAGTTATCAGACTTCTTCCTTAGAAAGAACACCCAAGTGAATCTAGAGAAGTCATCTACAATCACCAAAGTGTAGGATTTCCCTCCTAGGCTTTGTACTGTGATGGGTCCAAATAGATCCATGTGTAACAGATACAATATCCTAGGTGAATCACTCTTATTAAGTGACTTAAAGCTATTCTTAGTTTGCTTGCCTAATTGACAAGCCTTGCAGAGTCCTTCCTTCTTGTAGGGGCCAGAAGGTAGTCCTCTAACAAGGTTGTCCTTGGAGAGCCTAGCAATAGTTCTAAGGTTTATGTGTCCTAATCTCTTATGCCATAAAACATTTGGTCTATAGACTGAGTTGAATAAACAGATATCTATAGTAGTTGAAAGAAAATCTACTAGGTAGATGTTACCTTTCCTTTTACCTGTCAACACAGTTGTGTTGTCCTCTGACTTGATTTTGCATAGGGTTTTGCTGAAGGTCACCTGGTAGCCTTCATCACATAGCTGACTGATGCTGATTAGGTTGTGCTTCAGTCCTTCCACATATGCTACCTTCTTGAAGGTTACAGAACCAATCTGGACTTCTCCATATCCTTTAGTTTGTCCAAAGTTGGAGTCACCAAAGATAACTTTGGGTCCAAGCTTGGCTCTAAAGGAATTTAGGTTGTCCTTGTTCCCTGTCATGTGCTTAGAGCACCCACTATCCAAATACCATTGCTGGTTAGATGTTGGATAGGTCTTCACCTGCACATAAAACAATTTACTTGTTTTTGACCCAGTTTACCTTGGGCCTAGGTTGATAACCTTTAAATTCAAAAATGAAAGACATCCCTGGCTGACTCTTATATCCTTCAGGATGATATCTCCTTGGAGGTAAAATCCATTCAGTATAAGGGTTAAATGTTTGGGATGAAGAACCCTCAGGATTCAATTTTGACTTGCCATTGAAAAAATTTCCAGAGCTCTGACCTCTGTTCGACGATCTTGGAGCTGAGTTCGACGATCTTGGGTCAGATCGTCGAGCTCCGTTCGACGGTCGACTATGGCTGAGGTCAGGTATATGGGATCGTCGAGCAGCGTTCGACGATCTTGGCTGAGATCGTCGATCAGCGTTCGACGATTTGTCCTGAGATCGTCGAGCTGCGTTCGGCGATCGTCGATCTCCATTCGGCGATCGTCGATCTCCGTTCGACGATTTGTACTGGACTTTGGTTTTCTGAGGCAGATCAGAATTTTTCCTGGCAACCTCTACAACTCCCTTTCCCTTGTCAGAAATGAACTTGATAGGGGTTGTTAGAACAATAGGTTGGCTGGATGAGGAACCCAAGCCCAGTGTACTGTTGAATCTTGAGTTCACTGTGCTTATGATGTCCATCAGCTTGATGCTTCTCCCATTGAGAGATTCTTCAAGCTTCTTGGCCTCAGAGAGTTCACTCTTCAGTGAAGCTATCTGTTCCCTATAGTTCTCCAACTCCTGAGAGAGTTTGAGGTTTTCTGATTTTAAACCACTTTGTTCAGATAATTGCTTTCTGAGAGAGATGATCTCTTTCTCAGACTTTAGCAGGTCTAAACATAGTGCTTTAAATTCAAGTTTAAAATCTTCTGAAGTGAAATCAAAAGAGCTGATTACCTGATCTTCTTCAGGTTGAGTCTCTGAGTCTGACTCTGACTCCTCTTCCTCTGAGTTGTGTTGTGAGGCATTGATTGCCATCATGCAGAACTCCTTTTCCTCTGCATCATCCTCATCATCACTTGAGCTGGAAGAGGCTTCTGACTCCTCTTCAGTCTCACTCCAGGATTCAGCAACAAATCCTTTCCTTGTGTGCTTATTTCTGCTGGAGGAGGGTTTGCTATTTCCATTCCTTTTGGAGTCCTTCTCCTTTCTTCTTTCTTTTCTGTCCCTTCTGTCCTTGTTCTTGTTTTCTGGACAGTCAGGAACCATATGCCCTGGTTTCCTGCAACCAAAGCAAATAATGTCTTTGTTGTTGCCAATGGACTTGTCATACCTTGGCTTGTCTTGCTCCTTGTATGATCTTCTTCTGAAGTCCTTTCTGGCCATCTTGTAGAATCTTTTGGCCAGCAAGCTGAGAAGTTCATCATTGGCTGTTCCTTTTTCTTCAGGCAAATCCTCAGTTGCCTTGAATGCTATAGTCTTCTCCCTTTTTGTGGCTGGAGAAGCAGCCTTCTGTTCTTCTTCTCTGTTCTTGATGAGTAGCTCATAAGATTTGAGCTTACCTAACAAGGCTTCAGTTGTGATCTCATTCAGGCTTCTGGCATCTTTAATTGGCCAGATTCTTGAATCCCAAGTGCTGGGGAAGCACATTAGGATCTTGTCATTAAGTTCTGTTAGTGAGATCTCTTTGTCTAATGTCCTCAGTTCACTGACAATTAGACTCAGTCTGTTGTACATGTCTCCCACTGATTCAGTTTCTCCCTTCTTGAAGTTCTCATATTGGGAGATGAGATGAGATCTTCTGTCCTTTCTCTCATCAGCTGAGCCAGAGACAATTTCTGAAAGCCTGTCCCAAATCTCCTTGGCTGAATTGCATTCAGCTACCTTTTGAAAAATGTCATCTGACATTGTCTGAGCTAGAATGTTCATTGCCTTGGCATCAGCTACCTTCCACCTTTTGATGTCAGCATCTGTTCCTGATGGAGGTGGAACAGCATTTGTGCTTGTACTTTCTGGGGGTCTGGGACACACTGTCAAAACAGAATTAAAAATGTCCTCGTCAATAGAATTCATGTAGAGTTTAATCCTTGCTTTCCAAAGTGCAAACTTTGACAGATTGCACACTGGAGGTCTGGTGCTAGCATAATCTTTGTTCTGGGCCATGATTTGTGCAAGCTAAATCTAATACTAGAAAACAAAAGAAGGATCTAGTTTGGGATCTTTGGGGTTCAGGTGTTAGCCTGTACAACCAAACAGATATGGTATGTTTAACCAACCTCCCTCTGATACCAATTGAAAGGGGGAACTAGATCAGATATACTCTAGAGGGGGGTGAATAGAGTATATGGTGCTTTTAAAAACACAAAGAAAAACTTTTGCAAAGCTTTACAACAATTGTTGTAATGAGTGTAAGCAGGGAAGCAGAAATAAAACTAAGCTATGCAGAAATTAAGCACAAGAAAATCTAGGCCAGAAACAAAAAGAAAACATGCAAAACCAGATGACACAAGGAAATATAGTGGTTCCCCAACTTGGGTACATCCACTCTTCTACCACCCTAGGTAGGAATCCACTGCAGGATGAGTTGATCAGGTGTCCTGGGCACTAATGAGCTTTTGATAAGGTGCTCAAAAACCAACACAGATTTTTTGATCAGGTGTCTTGCCACCAATGAGCTTTTGACAAGGTGCTCAAAAACCAGATTCAAACTTTTGAAGGGAGTTTGAAAAACCCTTTACAGAATGGGGTTGAGAGAGTGATGGCAGTCTTCTCTTTCTCAAGCAACTGAGAAGACTATGTGGATTCAGTGATGTTGTCAAAGCTCCCCCTGAGTCCTTGAAATCTTCAGGAAGATGAGCTTTGCTGAGGGTGATAGGCCTTCAAAGATAGATCTCCAGCAGAAGATGATTTCAGCAAGCTGAAATGTTGAGTGTCTGGAGTCTTGAGATGATGTTGGCCTTGAACACTTGAGAGCTGAAGAGATCTGAAGATTTTTTGAAAGCTTGATCTCTCTGATGAGTGTTCTTCAGAATTCTTGTTGACAGAATATTTTTTTCAGAGTCTTGTATGTTGAAAGGTGTCCTTTTCTTGTCAATCTTCTTCTCTTTTTTTTCTTGTCTATTCTCTGTCTTTATTCAAAAAAACATTCTCTTTTATTCTCTGTCTCTGAATAGGATATTACTCTGTCAAAGATAGCCGTTGGTCTGCATTGATTACAGCCTTAATTGCATAATATGTTCTGAAGGAAAGTCCACTGATTTGTTCCTTGAAAAATTCCTTGAAACTTGCTCCAGAAGTAAATGAAAACGGCTGGCAGATCTTCTGAATTAAATGCAGAATAACTTCTATCTGATTTGAATTTGAATTCTGAAAGATAACTGAAATCGTCGAACTGAGCTCTGCTATCGTCGAGCTGAGCTCAGCGAACTGGAAAAAGTAAGCAGCAAAGAAATCGTCGATCTGAGCTCAAAGATCGTCGAACTGAGCTCAGAGATAAGGATCCAGTGCAGAGTCAAAATCGTCGACCTGAGCTCAGCGATCGTCGAATGGAGTTCGACGATATTATGAGGTTTGAGTTCAGCGATCGTCGAATGGAGCTCGACGATCTGCAGAAGTTGAGCTAGACGATCGTCGACCGGAGTTCGACGAAACGTCATGCTGAGCTCGACGATTTGGACTTAGTCTCCAGAAAAACTTGGGTCTTCAGAGCAGCTTCCAATCCTAACCTTTTAACCCTTAGACTCAATTATAATTGACCTATTAAGCTATACAGAAGGTCAAAACATAAATTCCTAGAGACATAGTGATCCTGACCCAAATTAGTAATAGGGTGTTCCAACATATACTAAGCCTTTAGAAGAAACCAAATTCAATAGGTTTAAAATTGAATTAGGTATGATAAACTTAGAATAAGTTTACAGAAATGGCTAAGTAAAATAGTGTCGACACACAGAGTTGTCTGTGTCGAGACAGAGAATTGGTGTCGACACTTCAGAGAAAAGGTGTCAACACATCTAGGAAGTTGGTGTCGACACTTCAGAGAATTAGTGTCGACACACACAGGGTAGGTGTCGACACATCCAAGGTGGTGTCGACACTTAGACTTTATGCAGAATTAGTGAAGTAAAGTCTCGACTAAGTATCGAGCTAAGTGGTGTCGACACATAAACAAGTGTCGACACATATATTCTGTCGACTATACTTGTGTCGACACATAGTTGTTGAGACATTATAAGTCTGTGTCGACACTTTTCAATAGTGTCGATACAATTTGAGTATTTTGACGCGCCCTTTCATCTTCGATCCTAGAAAGGTATAAATAGGATTTCGCCATTGTCTGTCGACACGCTCACCAAAGTTTCGAGACCAAACTTGTGTGTCGACCCCTCTCTTCTCTAGATTCAAATTTCTTCAAACCCTAATGGCACCCAAGCTAGAAGAGAATGTGAATGAAGGATACGAACTAGTGCGGCACGCGTTTGATGACGGGGAACCCGAGATCAAAGGTGTGGTAACCCTAGTTGCAGAATCTGGATTAGAATTTCTTGTTTCGGAACCCATCAAGATCTGGAAGAAGGAGGTCCTGGAATTTCTGAATGGCGCAACCCTAGATGATTCAGGACTCAAGATTAAGTCAAGGGTTCATGGGGCTAAGGTGAAAGTTTCTCCCAAAAGTATGAGAAAGGTACTTCAACTATCTAGGACTAAGGAGGAAGAAGATGTTTCTGCATCTAAGACAAGAGAAGCATTGAGTTGGTGTGGACTGGATTCCAACCTGAAGATAGGTTCTGTGTTCAACAGAAAAGGAATGAATATGCAGGGAAAATTTCTCTCTGAAATTGTTGGCAAGGTTATCTTGAGCAAGCCTGGAGGGCATGACAGAGTATCAGCTTATATGTTCAGTCTCATGACAAGGGTAATCTTCAAACTACAAACTGATTGGTCTGCAGTAGTGTTTCAGAAAATAAAGGAGAGTATGAAGAAGCCCAATTTGGGTAGGATTCTAAGTCTTTACCTGGCTGGTAGTATACCAGAGGTAATGAGCCAAGCTGCAGGATCCAAAATTAACCACATGAGAAGAATGGATTTGAGGATCTTCTCAAGGTGGGATAGAGTCTTGACTTAGGACATGCCAACTCCTGAGAAGGTAACACCCCAAAAGAAGAAGAAGAAGACAGCTTATGTGGCTCAAGAATCATCAAGCAGTTCTGAGGAGCAAGTAGTGTTCACTCCTGATGAAGAAGAAACTGGAAATGCTGGAAAATCTCCAGCTAGACAAGATGATGCAGAGAGGCAGGGGGAGCTACCACAGGCTAGCCCACTTCACCAGGATTCCATCCAGGGGGAGCCTCTACTAGTGGAAGAGCCAACTCCACTAGAAAGTGAACAAGCTACCCACACCATACTTGAGGTAATCACTGACATTAATAAATTAAATTTCCCTATTGAGGATGATGTTTTGTCTGATTCATTACCTAATTTTAATCAGCAAACACAAACACATAGCCAATACCAAGATGTTGTCATGGCGGACACATCTGTTGCAGATCTAGTGGTATCTGATCAAGTTGCTGATAAGATAAGAGTTTCTCCACCCCATCCTCAAAAAGAATTTACCCTAAAAGAGTTATTCCCAGACCTTCTACAAACAGACTTTGAGAAAGAAAGTGCTGCTGCTGAGGGGGAGAAAGTCACTATTGAGGGGGAGCATGTGGATATTGTTGAAGAAACTGTAAGGCAGGAGACTGAGGTGCCAAGAGATACTGAAGGGCTCCAAAGGACTGAGAAGGAGTTACCTCCAAGTCCTAAGGACAGAGTGACTATTGATAGCACATCTACTTCTGAAGATGAAGAGGCTGCAAGAGCCAAGAAGAGGAAATTTCAAGTCTTTAAAAGAAGGAGCCAGAATTATAAGAAAGCTCTGCAAACAATTGCACCACAGCCTACACCACAGCCAGCACCATCTACAGATTTTAGTTCTCTGATGGTTGCATTGCAGATAAAGATGGATGAGCAAAGACAGGCTTTGCAATCTTATATGGATGAAGGGCATAAGTCACTACAATTTGATCTGGCCCAAGACATTAAGTCCATCAGATTTGAAATGAATCTGAATAAGAAAGAGATGACTGACTACTTCCATAAAGGAGGGAATGCAGTAGTCTATCTAGCTACTCATCAAGAGAATATCAAAGCTCAAGTGGATGAACTTGAAGTGAATCAAGGCTATGTTCTGGAGAATCAGATAAGGATGAATGATAATTTGACAGCTTCCCACAATGCCATTGTAACTGAACTAAAGAATATAGAAACTGCTCAGAATGCAGCCCTGACCACTGCCAAAGAAGAATTTGACAAAGCATTGCAAGAGAGCCTAACTGCTGTTACTACTGCACTTCAAGATTTTCAAAAGGCTATAACTGACAAGCTCCAAAGGTTGAAACCTTTCTACAAGGATGGAGTAAATTACCTAAATGCACAAATAAGATTTCAGAAAGATGATTTAAGAGATCACATTGAAAGAGAAGTCATAAAGGGGGAGAGGGTGTTAGTCAAAGCCAGCTCTGATCATGCAAAATGGATTTCAAATTCCATCAGAGCCACCCTTGGATATCCTCCATTATGTGATGATGATAATGTTGCAGAGAGTGGGATTAATCCTGCATATCTTGGAGGGGAGCAAGCTGAAGTGGCTCAAGTAATATATCCTCCACCAGACTTTGATATGATACATGCGGATATACAGTCAATGTATAGTCCACCTGAGGGAAATCAGAAGATCATCACAGAAAAAGTGGTTCAGCCAGTGCCAGAGGCTATACTGAAAGAACAAGAAGCTTTGCTGAAGGAACAAGAGACTCAACTGTCTAAGAAGAGATTCAGGGAGCAAGCTGAACTTAGGCCTGATTTTGAACAGTGGAGCCCCACCTCAAGGAATATCATTCTGACTGCATGGAAGGCTGCCAAAGACAATATTGTGGACAGAGGCAAATAGTATTCTGATGTGGAGTGGAGGAAGCATGAGAATAGGCAAGAAGCCATTGTGCAGTATAGAAGAAAGGCTAAGATGGGAAAGCTACCTCCTACTGCCCAGGTGCCTAGTAAGTAGTTTCCCAAGCCTTATCATTACTTTGAAAGGCAGAAGATTAAAGCTGAAAAGTTAAAGAAGAAGGATCTTAAAGGCAAGAAGCCTGCTGCTGCTGAAGATGCTGAAGCCCCAGTCCAAGCAAAGATACAATCTGGAAAGGGCATAGTCATCAAGGAGGCTGAGCAACAATAGGATAGAAATTATCTTTAGTTTACAATTGTAATCACTTGTATTAAAACTTTCTGTAAACTTTTGGATAATGAAAACATTGAAGTTGTTAGAACAATGTGATATGTGCTAATTCTATTACATTATTGTTCTGAGATATCTGTGTATACATGTTTTGTTTAATACATGTTTATGAACTTACCATGTTATATAATCTTGTTTTACATCATACTGTGATTTTATTATGTATGGTGTATATCATTGACTAAGGGTTATGACTACTCCAAATAGGGGGAGATTGTTGGGTACATTGGATTAAATGTACCTGATTTGAAGAAGCCTCACCCTACTCAATGATATATATCAAAATGTATTTGATGTGTTTTGAGTTTAGTTGTGCAGGTTAAGTATTTGTAGGGAAAGCTGAAAAGTTTCTAAGTCCATGTGTCGACACCCAGAAGGAAAGTGTCGACACTTAAGAAGACTTGTGTCGACACCCAGACAAGCAGTGTCGACACTTGGAGTAATTGTGTCGACACCAGGGATGCATAGTCGATACCAGAAGGAAAGTTTCGACACATACAGGTTGTGTCGACACTCAATGAAGAAATGTCCAGTGAAGCAGTGTCGACACTTAGAAGCAGTGTCGACACCCAGAGGAACTTTGTCTACATCAGAAAGTGTCGACACTTGGAGGCTGTGTCGACACTCAGCAAATTTCAACAGAGTCTAAGTATAAGTGTCGACATAATGAAAAATGTGTCGACACACAGCAGAAGACTCAACACATGAAGAAAGTGTCGACATAATAAAGAATGTGTCGACACACAGCAGAAGACTCAACACATGAAGAAAGTGTCGACACTAGGAGGCTGTGTCGACACTCAGCAAAGTTCAACATATTCTAAGTACAAGTGTCGACACAAAGGAGAAGTGTCGACGCTCAGAAAGTATCAACACAGAAGGCATGTGTCGACACCACGAAGATGTGTCGGCACTGAACAAGATCAACACAAGAAGTTGTGTCGACACAAAGGAGTTGTGTCGACACTTACAAGAATTCAACTAAGTACTGAAGAACAAGGAGTTGTGTCGACACACAATATCAATGTCGACACATGTTGAAAAAGCAGTGTCGAGAAGAAATTTCTACAACACAAGGAGTTTTGTCGACACCTTGAAGGCTAGTGTCGACACTTAGTCTACTTGTGTCGACACTTGGTCTATAAGTGTCGACACTTAAAGACAGACTGTCTCGACACTTTCAGACAGTTATAGATATTTCAAGAAGTGACTGGATGACTTGACAGCTGCCATTCCAGCCGGTCTACTACAACTGTCAGAGTTGTCAGAAAGCTATTAGGAACCGGATAAGCCGGTCACCATGAAAAAGGCCTATATAAAGGCTTATTCTGTCAACAGAAGATTAATGATTGAAAAAGAGAAAAGAAGAAGATCTAGCAATTCATTGAAGAATCATTTCAAGTGAAGATCTAAGTAGTTGGAGAGAGAGAGCTCCTTCCAAGAAGACAGCTGTTGGAACCAGGCTGTGAAGAAAGTTTCAGACTTAGTTCTGATTCTTAAGTTAGCAGTGATTGAAGATCAGCTGCAGAGAGTATCAACCCTATTGTGTTCTACATTCAAGAAGCTTTGAAGAAAGCCAAGTGAGGTTGATCTCAGCAGAGTTCTTTCAAGAACTCATCAAGAAACCTGTCAACTCTTATCTCTCATTCTGAGTTGTAGGTTTATACATTGTATTTCTAATTTCTTGTAGGATCTTTAGGGATCTGAGTTGTAAGCCTGAAATTATAAAGGCTGAGTGGTAGGGCATGTGTGCCTGAGTGTAAGAGATTCACATCTTTGAGTGTAGGCCTTGTGGCTGAGTGTAGGCCTTGCTGAAGGATGAGTGTAGGTCTTTGTGAAGACTGAGTTGTAGGGCCTTGGGCCTGAGCTGTAGGAACCTGTTTAGGGTTCTGAGTGTAAGATCTGAGGATCTGAGGTATAGTGGAGGAGTTTGGCCGAATCTAGTACACTACTAGATGGGCGAAGGGGGAAAGTGGATGTACCCAAACCTTGGGGAACCACTATAAAACTGTGTGTACTCTGTGTATGTGATTGATGTTGTGTATATTGTTTACAGTTCTGTGAAATCTGTGATATAATCTGCCTAAAAGTGTAAAAAGATTAAGTCACCTATTCACCCCCCCCCCCCCCCTAGGTGATTAGGTACAATTTCATTCAGGATCGACGTCCGCCGCCATTATATAAAAATATATAATTATAAATTAAATAATTATAATTATAATTATATATTTTAATAATTTTATTATTTTTGCAATTTTATTTTAAGTATTTATTTCATGTTTTAATTTTCATTTCATGTGTAATGATGGGTGCTTATAACCATCATATGTTGTTTTAATTATTTCATATTATGTGCTATGATGGGTGCATATAACCATCATATTTTCAATTTTGAATTTTGAATTTTGAATGAAGGGAGATGGAGTGGTGTAAGCCTATATATAGGCCATGAGATTTGTCATATTGAATTAGTGAATGATTGAAAGGAAAACCCTAACTTGTCTTGTGAATCTCCTTCTCCTCTCCTGCTTGGCCGCCCCCTCTCTTCCCCCTCTTCCTTGGCTATTTCGGCCACCCTCCTCCCCTCTTTCCCTCCTCTTTTCTCCCCTTAACAACCCTCTCCTACTCCTTTTCCCTAGACAAAACCGCCTCCCATCCTCCTCACCTAAACCGACCACCAACAAGAAAATTTGCCACCCTCATCCTTGAATAAATTCGACCAAGGCAAGAAGAACTCCCCATGTGGATCAACTCCGGCATGAAGCGACGAAGGCGGACAAGTTTCTCTCTAACCAGCGTGACTCCGGCGGAGCCGTTGAAGAACGATCCAAGTAGAGAAATCGGAATCATCCATTCTGATAGGGTAACGAATCCTTTCTACATATTGTGTGTTTCACTTCTTAGATTAATTCCTGTGGTGGTAGATTCTTGGCGTTGAATTTTGAATCGTTAATTAATCGTGGTTTCTTCGGTTGGTTTGTGTTTGTCTTGATTGAGTTATTTTTCGAAAAAAAAAGGTTTGGTGAACCTTCGTTTTCTTTTGTTGGGAGAGATCTACCTTTTTCCAAATCGTATTTATTTAGTAGATCTCTTTTGGTACAACACCGCTCGTTCGGACGGGGTGGGTCCTTTTTAGCCGGAAAGAATATTGGCCTATAGCCTTTGTTCGATCCTAAGCGGTTTGGCTACTCATACGTTAGCATATAATTGATAAAATTAATTAACGTGGTGCTGCGTAGAATGATTGTGCGAGTATAGGATTGGATCAAGGAGAGGCAAACGTGTCCGTCCGTAGATTTATTTGGTGTCAACGTGCTAGCTCGCATCAATTTGGTATCAAAGCGTGGTTATGATAATTTCTTAATTAGTACCATCCTAGAAAAAATTTACTTAGAACGCTGACATGCACTTGCACGTTTCATTGCACAACATAAAAATCAATTTTTAAATTTTTGGTGTGCAAATAGCAGCCTAAATTTTCAGTTTTTTCCTCAAAATTCAAAAAAATATAATTCTGGAATTTTCCCATCGTTTTATTAGTAATAAATCAAAAAAATATTTTATTTTTATTAAGCCATTATTTTTATTAAATCATTACAAAATTTTAATTTTGGTCTGCCAATAGCGGACTATATTTTTATTTTTCCAGCAAAAAAATCAGAATTTCTTTTTATAATCTTCAATTTATTTCCTGTAAGAAAAAAAATATTTTTACCCTAGTTACTAAGTGGGAACAATTCCATCTTTCAAAATTAAATAGGGTCAGGTTCATTTCTCATTGCATGTGCACCAGTTCCGGTTGAGTTTTCACTCCGGTTCTCACTAATATGGCATATGACGTATTATGTTGCCCAGTTAGACTATTCATATGCTAAGGATATGGCTAAACACACCCCTAGAGCACAGCACATTTATCCTACTTATGACGGTTTAGGATGTCCCCATATTTTTAGAGATTGGCTTAAGGGATTAGAGCATTATTTTAATTGCCACTTATGGGATGACCACAAAAAGGTCAAATTTGCCCGAGAGCGACTAGTAGGTCAAGACCAGTTGTTTTGGTTAAACGAAGAGAGTCGTGTTGGTAGCTATCGTTACACTTGGCCGCACATGCGTAGCCTACTCTCGGATCAATTTGATCCCGCCTACTTTCGCCCAGCTAATACTAAGCCTATGAGTGAGTATAGTTATGGCACTAGATCCATACCAGCCTTTAAGAATGACTATATACCAAACATCCAGACCAAGCTACAGATAACTGAAGATTTGACAAACCTTAAACAAGGGAACAAGTCGGTCTCTGATTATATGCGTCTTTTTAAGGATATGATGGTTAGAAGTTGTGTGAAGGAGTTGCCAGAGATCACCGTCTCTAGGTTTCATAAAGGGTTAAACCCCTACATCCAGGGTAAATTACTAAGTTATTAGCACATCGATCTAGGCTCCACTTTTACCACGGCATTAGAAATTTAGAAGCACCACCTTCCTAGGAATAAAGCTGTAAGACCCCCTATTTTTTTTCTTTTTAAAACACCGGGATCTTAGGCCCAGAACCGCCGCTTTGTGGTGACACCTTCACGCCCTGAAGGGTCATCACCGTTAAACGCCAATTCTGCTGGCCGATTCGACCACAATTGTAGCAAATAATTAAAAGAAAAGTCCACAGAAAATCACATCAGAGCAATAATATCTCCACGAAGGGAGAGTCCACAAAATATATAAATGTACTGAAAAATAAGTGCTTAAGCCCTATACACCAAATCCTCACTACATAGACACTCAAGCGGAAACAAAATAAAACACTACTAAGGTCAGGGGCTCACAGTCCCAGCTGTCTGAACTCTTGAGCTAGACTGCCCTATCTCCAAACGGGCCAACCTCCGGGGCTGCTCCTCCATGCAGGGCTCCATGATCCCCTAAATGATGTGGTCCAAAAACTGTTAGTCTATAAGACTAAGTCCTATCATCCCCCACCCCTTCCCCCATGGCCCCTAGGCACCGAGCGAAAAGGAAGAAAGGGGAGGACTTGAAGGTGGAGAGTAATCAAGAAACAGATGGCAGCGGATCTATACTAGCAATTTTATAGTACATGCGGCAGTAAAGTAAAGTATGAAAAGTAACCTTAACTTATACGGAAACATATAAGCAAGGGATATTCTACAGGGCTCCCATCGTATAAAGAGTCTCATATCAATTTATACGTTGGGGTGTTGGTTATTAACAGCAATATATATATAAATAATTTAACCTTAATCTATAAACTTGCCCACACAAGCTTATAGACCAAGGGGTCATTTTGCAGGGCCTATTGTATAAGCGTCTCATACCACTTATACAATAGGTGACAGGGGTTTTATGCTATGATTATGCTATGACATGCTAGTGGGTTATGATGCGATCATGCAAGTGTAACTCACCCACCCGACTCTGTGCACACAGACCTTTAGTTCCCCCTTTCTGGAGCCTCACCTCCCAGGATACCTCCGTAGTGGCAGACGGAAGCGGTGGGTTGGGCCTCGCCCACCTCTAAACCAGTAAAGCACTACCGGTCAGACCTATCATACACCTCAATGCTGGTGCACTAAGCGGACTCCTACATACTCTTGTCGGCTGGCGAACCGGACTTCTGTTGGCGAAGTGCTAACCACACTTGTCGAGTCAACGTATTGGAGTCGGTGCATCGACACTCCAATACTGAAGACCCACCACCTTTACATTATGAACATGCAACCTTATGTATCAGTACTGAGCCAAAGCTCCCCGGACCATCCCGTCCGTCACAAACATCAACCGAGCCAAGGCTCGCCGGGCCATCCTGCCCCTCACAACCATCAACGGATCCAAAGCTCGCCGGGCCATCCTGCCCGTTTATGTCACAACCCGCATTTCCTCAACGAGTACATCATATCAGAGTAAGAGGAACTACGGGTTATGATGCCACGTCGTGCAGTTGATAGCTACACACGCTCAGGCAAAACCTCGACGCTTACGTAGTAGTTGAAATCCATCAGTTGTATGCAAGAAAACCGTTTAGTTTGATGGCCGTATCCCTCGGCCTTATGGATCAAAACGTGTGTTTGTACTTATGACGATCGCCTATATGAATCCTAGATTTATAATAATATAAGAAAGCATCCTTTATACGTTTTTTGGAAACTACTTATTAGGTGACCAAACATGTTATACAATAATAGGTTTGTTTAGCTTAAAATACCTAAGGCAACCTAGCATAAAACAGTCCCAAGAGCAAGTAGAGATCATCTCATTCAAATGATTCATAATAGCAGTCTAGCATTCATATGTATCAAGTAAAGAAAACCACCAATGGGCGCCAACAAGCTGACACGAACCCATTGGGGCGTATGTATGTCTGTACAACAAAGTAAAGAACTACCTCGCTAAGCAAGCTCGACTAGCTCCAAAGAGACTCTACCCAAGCACTAGCCGATCAACCGGCTACAACCTGCACCTGAGGCATTCAAGAAAGAACACCTCAGCAATCATCAAAGCTACAAAAATAGAGCATTACGTTCATAAAAGATAACAAAGGGGCTTACCGACCTAGTAGAAATTTCATGTAAACGAGTAAAAAGAACAGGGTGGGAAATACGTGTTAAACACTGCCAACCCAACATGTAAAAAACGCATCAAGTGCATGAAATTCTCATCAAGTCCTGCTCAACCCGTAGGAGCAAAAAGGCACTACACATGCCCATTCCATCATCTTTAGAACAAGAAACAACTCTCCTAGTGAAACATAAGCAGCGGTTAAGTTCGATTCCGCAAGCGTCTTTTGGTGGCGGCCCTAAAGTGGAACGCACCAATAAAAGCCAGCCCAAATCGGGGCCAAAACGGTGCTCTACACCACAAATCAAAACCCGGTGGCCACCAAGGCTGAAACCACACCACCCCTTACCGAATCCTCACACCAACGCTCCTGCCATGGTTCACAATTCGCCTGCAAAACTCACCATAATCCAAGCTATACCCGTTTCCTTTCATCGTCCTCACTCAGGACTACAAATTACCCAAGTTATGCCAAACTTGATAGACTTTGGGTCTCTACTTCAACCCCCACAAGTAACAACATCGCTTACACACAACAAGGTAGAGAATCATAGAAACAAGAAAGGTAGCTAATAGGAACACGAAAAACATGAGATGAACAATAAGTAAGCATCTAGCTTGGGAAATTCTTGAAAGACAAGATAATTTATGCTTATGGGTTCTAAACAATAGTAGAGTAACAAGGCTAACCAATTGAGACAAAAGTGAGGGGCAAAACAAGAAGAACAAGCTAAGAAAATTGAATGGGGAAAACTAGCTAAACTTGCACAATAATATTGGCAAGGGTGAAGAACACCGCTTGCTTGAACCGAGATGACACCGCGATGGCTGCTCCTCTTTTTCTCCTTCCCTTTCCTTAGCTTTTCTCCCTTGCTTTCACTTTGAGAATGAAGAAGACGGTGAAATGAGGAGGAGGAATCTCTTTTCAGACTTATTTCCTCCAGAACAGAGCTGGACCATTTGATCCAGAATCAAAGAAATGAACGACACAAAAAAACTGGAGAAAATTGCTTTTCGGCCCTGTCACGCCCTGTAACACGCCCGTGTCACCGGGCGTGTAACATAAGCTGCGCAGAATCCGACAATTTCCAGCTTATCCACAAGGTACATGGCCGGGTACACGCCCGTGACCTAGGGCGTGTAACCCGTGTCTCGACATCTCGTCGACCAAAAGTGTCGACACTTCGACAAAGCTGGACACGCCCTGTGACACGCCCGTGTCATAGGCCGTATCCCCTCTCTCGACACCCGACACTCGACACTCGACACTCGACACTCGACACTCGACACTCGACATAGCGGGACACGGCCCGTGACACGCCAGTGTCATGGGGCGTGTACCCCATTCGTCGAGCTCAACTCGCCGCAAGAAAATTCGTCGAGTCAAGGAGGTCACGCCCCAGGTCACGCCCTGGGTCACGCCCCGACATGCCCGTGTCGGGGGGCGTGTTCCGCCCGCAACTTCGTCGAATGAAGTTCGACGACCACAAAGCCAAACCGCATCCCGAGCTAGACACGCCCGTGTCCCAGGCCGTGTCACTCAAAAAATGACCATTTTTCACTGTTTTGAAAAGTGTTTCTGTTTCATCCTATACCATTTCTTCCTTAAGAACTTTTTACCCCTTTTTGTTTTCTGTACACATCTTCCATGAAAACCATGCTCGAACGACAGCCAAAGCCAACGTAACGCCCATCAAGCGTATGCAATGATTCGACGAAAAATATGGGGCGTTACAGTCACTCCCCCTAACAAAAAGTTTCGCCTCGAAACTTGTCAATCATTCTTATATAAATCAAAAAGAAAAACACCAATTCACATACCAGCTTATTTACGAGAACAAATGAGGGTGAGCCGCCCTCATCGTTGACTCGAGCTCCCACGTCGCGCTTTCCATATTCTGATTTTTCCATAGCACTTTAACCATAGGAATCTTCTTTTTCCGCAACATGCGCTCTTGGGAGTCCAAAATACGGATGGGCATCTCCACATAAGAAAGGTTCGGCGCCAACTGCGGCACAACATCCAAAACTTGCTTATCATTTCGCACACACTTGCAAAGTTGGCTGACATTAAACACGTCCTGAACACCAGGAAAGTTCACGGGTAATTCTATTTTGTAAGCGGATGCTCCAACTCGCGCAAGAATCTTGAAGGGACCCACAAATATTGGGTCTAATTTGTGCTCTTTTCCAAACCTTTTAATTCCAACCATTGGGGAGACTTTCAGGAAGACGAAATCCCCCACTGCAAACTCTAACTCCGACCTTCGCCGGTTGGCGTACTTTTCATATCGCTCTTGGGCGATCCAGAGCTTCTCCCGAATAAGTCGTACGACAACTTTCATGTCCTCGAGCGCCTCTGGGGCCAACAAAGGCCGCTCGCCAACCTCAGCCCAAAATAGGGGCGTATGACATCGTCGCCCATATAAAGCTTCGAACGGAGCCATTTGCAAGCTTTCTTGATAGCTGTTATTATATGTGAATTCCATAAGGCGCAAACGTTCATCCCATGCTCCGCCATATTCAAGAATGTAGCATCGAATCATATCTTCCACGATTTGGTTTACTCGTTCCGTTTGGCCATTCGTCTGAGGGTGGTAAGCAGTGGAATACCTCAAATCCGTCCCCAAACCCTCTTGTAGACTTTTCCAGAAATGAGAAGTAAATCGGGAATCCCGGTCTGAAATGATATTGACAGGCACACCATGCAGTCGGATGATCTCGTTCAAATATAGCTCCGCTATTGTCTTCATCGGGTAGTTGACCTTAAATGGTATGAAATGAGCACACTTGGTCAACCTATCCACGATCACCCATACGGAGTCATGTCCTCGTGGAGATCTTGGTAAGCCTGTAATAAAATGCATTGAAATGCTTTCCCATTTCCATGTTTGAATCTCCAATGGCGTCAACTTGCCACCAGGCCTCCCATGATCAGCTTTCACCCGCTTTCAGGTATGACATTCAGATACAAATTGCGCTATATCTCTTTTCATTCCATACCACCAGACAATTTGTTTCAAATCACGGTACATTTTCGTTGAGCCGGGATGGTAGGCCATACTTGAGCTATGTTCTTCTCTACACACCATCTCGCGAATGTCTCCAACTGTGGGGATACAAAATCGACCGCGATACTTTAACGTGCCCCCATCATCAATATTAAAATCCGATAATTCTCCCTTTTCAGTCCGAAGGAATAAATGTAAAAGATCAGGATCATCCTTTTGATGTTGTCTTGCAAGCACCATCCATGAAGGTTCTTCCACGGTCGAATGACTTTGTGGTTCATATCTTCACACTGCAATATCCATCAATAGGAATTCTTCCACTAGACGGTCGGCTGAAAGATTAAATAATTTACCTGTCTTCCGACTCAAAGCATCGGCCACAACATTAGCTTTACCGGGATAATACTGAATTTCCACATCATAATCAGCTACATATTTCAGCCATCGCTGTTGGCGCAGATTAAGTTCCTTTTGCGTGAAGACGTACTTCAAACTTTTATGATCCGTAAAGATTTTACACTGCGCACCGTAAAGTAAGTGTCTCCACAACTTCAATGCAAATATCACCGCTGCGAACTCCAAATCATGCGTCGGGTAGTTCTTTTCATGACTTTTCAACTGCCAAGACCCGTACGCAATCACCTTTTTGTCTTGCATTAAAACACATCCAAGTCCAACGTGCGACGCATCCACAAACACTTCATAATCTATCCCTTCTGTCGGTAAGATCAACACAGGAGCGGTACATAACCTGTTCTTGAGTTCAAGGAATGATGCCTCACACTTGTCATTCCAAGAAAACGCCACATTATTCTGGGTTAAGCGAGTCAAAGGTGGGGCCAACGTAGCAAAACCTTCTACAAATCTGCGATAATAGCCGGCCAATCCCAAGAAGCTCCGAATCTCCTTGGGTTTCTCTGGTCTCCTCCACTCCATGACTGTAGCAATCTTTTCGGGATCCACTGAAATTCCATGTTGATTAATAACATGACCCAGGAATGCAACCTGAGTTAACCAAAACTCACATTTGCTTAACTTGGCGAACAACTTTTGGTCTCGCAAAGTGGCCAATACCAATCGCAGATGCTATTCATGCTCCTCAGCACTGCGGGAGTAGACAAGAACGTCGTCAATAAAAACCACCACAAACCTATCCAAGTAGTCCTTGAACACCCGGTTCATCATATCCATGAAGGCTGATGGTGCGTTGGTCAACCCAAACGACATCACAAGAAATTCAAAATGGTCATGTCTTGATCGAAATGCAGTCCGCGGAATATCTGACTCCCGAACCTTTAGCTGATGATAGCTCGAGCGGAGATCAATCTTCGAAAATACTGAACTGCCACGCAGTTGATCAAACAAATCATTAATTCTTGGCAGGGGGTACTTGTTTTTAATCGTCACCTTGTTCAACTCCCGGTAATCGATGCAAAGCCGCATCGACCCATCTTTCTTCTTCACAAATAACACCAGTGCACCCCAAGGTGATGAACTTGGCCTGATAAACCCCTTTGACAATAAGTCATCCAGCTGTGTACGCAATTCTGCTAGCTCACACGGGGCCATTCTGTACGGTGCTTTCGCAATAGGCCGCGTACCCGGCTCTAAATCAATGACAAACTCGACATCACGATCAGGGGGAAGACCAGGAAGATCAGTAGGAAAAACATCTGGAAATTCACGCACAACATGAATCTCCTCCAAACGCGGCAAAACCGTACTAGTCCCCACAACTGAAACTAGACAAGCAAAACAGTCGGAAACAAACAACGTCCGAACACATACCGCTGAAATCCCTGGAGAATCCTGGCAAGAATCACCATAAACACTTCTCGGCTGACCATTGTCCTTGATAAAATCCAAGCGCTTTCCTTTGCACTGGATGACGGCGTCATAGCGGGCTAACCAGTCCATGCCCAAAATAACGTCAAAATCTTCCAAATCGATCACCTTGAAATCAGCCTTCGCTAAGAAATCCCCCAACAAAATGGGACAATCAAGAAGACCCCAGTCTATAACCACAGAAGCACCGGAAGGAAACTTCACCAAAAAGGCATTCCCCACTCGATCTGGTGTCAAATGATACCGATCCAGAAAGGTTCGAGCCACAAATGAATGGGTAGCGCCAGAATCGAAGAGAACACGCGCCCAACGGTTCTTTACCTTAAAGTTTCCTATAAGGGTACATATGCAGCTAAGCTAAGAAGTACGCGTAAGAGTCATAAACAAAACGTGAACCAGAGGAATGAATCGAACCTGAGATAACCTGAGGTGACATCTGAGCTTCCTCTGAAAAGATCACATTTACCTTCCCCTTTCCTTTGTCCAAATGCGGAGGCGGAGGCAAAGCCTGGAGTGGCATTGGCTGCAGCACGGGCTGGTTTTGTGGGCACCTTACCTTGAGATGTCCATGTTTGCCACACTGAAAGCACACCTTCTCTTTAACCCAGCAGCGGCCCACATTATGACCTCTTCCCCCACAACTTGTACACGCCAAGTCTCTAGTTGGCGCACCCTGAATGGCGTGCACCTGCTCCTTCTTCTGCATCCCCAACCGCTTGAAACATTTCTCAAATGGGTGGCCTGACCGGCCACAGAAGCTACACGTCTCCTTACTCTTCTTTCTTACGTCTGATTCTTGGGAGCTTTTCCCTCCCACCAACTTTTTCTTATCCTTCCTCATCAGCTGCCCTCTTTATTTTGCATTTTCTATAGCTTCAACCTTCAAAGCAGCCTCAACCACAGTGGTGTAACTCGTCGCTCCATAAGCACGTGCGAACTGCTGCACGTCGCTACGGAGTCCGCCAATAAATCTCTTCACTCGGTCATCTTCCGTAGTCACCAAGCCCGGAGCGAACCGACTTAGCTTACTAAACTCAATTTCATACTCACTAACTGTGAGTTTCCTCTGCTTTAGGTACAAGAAGTCATTCATCAGGCGGTCCCTTTCCACTGACGGCAGAAACTTGCGCCGTAACATTTCTTTAAAGGCTTCCCACAAACATCCCGCTGATGCTATAGATCACGGCAGTGAACCGGTCGCACAAGTAATATAAAATGGGGGTTTTCCCAAGTATCGATCTCACAAGGAACACAGTAAGGTGGAGTTAATTTCGAGGAGGACTTGAGATTGAAGTCCTTAGGTCGGAGGTAACGATGGGGGCTTTGATATTGCGGAAACAGAAAATAAAAAGCTATCAACTACTCCTATGCAACGCCGCTATGCGATGCTTCACCAGGCGGGATGGAAGGCTAGTCGGGACGCTATGCACCGAATCACTAGGCGGATGGACGAGAAGGCTAGCGGATGAGGTGGTTAGAACAGCGGAATGAGGGTCGTGAGCACCTCTTCGCTACGCACGCCACTAGCAATTGTTAGTGCGGTAAGGGCGGATGGATGGTGGATGGAATATGGCGCAACTCAAGCAACTAAAGCGTAAACAAACACAGAATCACATAGACATGAATCTAGGAAAGTTTACATCTAAAGTGCAACAACATCAATATAAATACAGTTTTAACACACATATACAACAATAAAGCAAGTACAAGTCAAGAGATCGACCGAATCCGAAGTCTTGCTGAGGATTCACAATTGGAATCGTCGGGTTGTCATTCCGCGTCCAAGCTCGGTCCTCAACTGCTTCCGGGGTAGAGAAGGGCTGTCACCACCTTGCAATGGCCCGTCTTCTTCGTCTCACGATATCGGACGAAGTTTGCTAGCTTTCCTTTGCTTGATGGCTATGGCGTCAAACCCTACTTGAAGCTCATGGATGAAGGAGAAGGCCGAGAGGAAGCTCCGGCTCGGATTTGGCGGTGAAAGCTTGCCCGGAGCACCTCCCTAGGGTGGAAGATGAAGGGGAACGACAGAGAAAGCGGAAAACGGCGGAGGAGGCGAGCGGTCTGCGGATCTTCATGCGGGTCTTGGATTAGGGCGAGACCTGCACTATTTATAGAAAAGCAGAAATGAACAATGCGCACGATCACAGGCGCACGACCAGTGGTCGTACGCGCTATGTCCTGTGCTCGTGCGCATTGGCAGGGAATATCAGGAAGAAGAACTGGGATAATGCGCACGAGTAGTGGCGCACGACCAGTGGTTGTGCGCACTAAGTCCAATGATCGTGCGATTACCCAGACAGGACTCCAGAAAAGAGGAATCAATGCACACGATCAGTAGCGCACGACCAGTGGTCGTGCGCAATATGTCCAGTGGTCGTGCTCTTACCCCAGGCTGATTCTAGAAAACGTAGAGTAGTGCACACGATCAGGGGCGCACGACGAGTGGTCGTGCGCATTAGATCCCATGATCGTGCGCAGTATTCCTGTTTCACAACCACCCCGGAACACGCACACGACCCCTATACCGAAAGGAAAAACCAACCACTAATCTGTGCAGACATTCCAGACAATCACAAAAGGGAGTACAAACTAAAAGAATAACAAAATACACAACCATGGGCTTAAATGTGCACTTCCTATGGAAATAAAGACAGGATGAAATATATGATAATGAACTAAAAGTGAAGTGCAACCGAGTGAAAACTAGCCCAAATGAGTCCGAAAATAGGTATATAAAGTGGACTCATCACACCCCCAGACTTAACTGTTTGCGCGTCCCGAGCAAACAAAATCTAAGCAGATAGGGAAAAATACTAGTTAACAAAGAAATTGCGATACGAAGTACCATGCGAAGTCGCATGTTCGCGCACGTAAAAATATAATAGAAGAAATTTCTAAGTATACAAAATAGTTTATACTTTTCACAATGCGTATCAAAATTTTATTATTACTCAAAAATGGAATCACGGTGAATCATCTGGTCATGCGTAGGGAGAAAGTAGACTAATTGCTAGGCGAGCATTGCCGAAGATTGGGGCTCCAGATAACCTCCAAAGGAATCCACCAATGTCGGTGACCATATGCTTGCCTTTTCGCATTCTCTCCACGGCACTGGTTTTCTTCACACACGAATCAGTAGGACTTTAGGTGAAGAGATGGGGCTTGGGTTTCGGTGAGGTAAACAATGATAAACAAGAAGGCTATGCACCTAACCCAAAGGAGCTAGTATGAAGGGAATCCATCAGCTAACCAAAATATATACGGGTACACCACACCCCCAAACTAAACTTTTAACATATGGGTGTGTGCACCGCCTACTCCAAAAATAAGCACATCTCAAATATGATTTTCAATTTTACTTTTCCTTTTCACTTTTTTTTTCTTTTTCTTTACAAATATTTTTCTTTTTCTTTCTCTTCATTTTATTTTCACAATTCAGCAAATATAACATTGGAGCACATCCACATAATCACAAGTAAAATCACCACATCACATCCCAACATTAAAATGTAAACACTAAAGCTCAACTTGGGTGTACGACTAGGATTGGCTTTGAGGCTTTGGTGAAATAAAGGTGGAGCTAAATCAAAAGAATGGGTAGGCACAACGGGGCTAGCGAGGATAAGACGTTAGGAATGGTACAAAGCTCAACCGGGCCAAAATGATGTCCTACATCACGCTCATGCATGACTAACCTATACCCATGCTTCAAGAATAGCTTGGGGCAAGTTCTTAGCCAACGAGAAAGACTATCCATCCTCCAAACTCGAGCAATACAAAACTAACGACCGTCTACACACATCCCTAAGCTACCGTCGGATTCACACCGGATTCACCAACTTTTGAGTAGAATAAAAAGTCTTTACGCAAATAGAAAGATTTAAAACTATAAACATACAGAAAAATTAAATCTACTCGAATTTCTACACGAGACGAGAGCAGTTGACTAGGAACACAACAAGGCCAACATTTTACTCCGTCTCACAATCCTATGTCAGCACCATAATTTTCCCAAATCTAACAAAGAAATGAGTTTAACTCGCAGCACGCAAAAAGCTAAGCACGCGCTCATGTGGGTGCAGTGGTGTGTGATGCAATGACTAATCATAATAAATCTATAAAAGCTTCTAGTATGCAAAAGAAATGTGCGTGTGCAATAGGTAACAAATCTCTCCCCCAGACATAAACTAAACGACACATCATATGATGGAGAAATTAAAAATCATAAAGAGCTAAGGGAAGAGGTTACCCAATGCTCAGCTAGTGAGCATACCAGAAGATGCGTGGAAACCTGAAGCAGGCCCGCCATACGAAGAATCAGAACCCCGCCAATGCAATTTGCTATGAATACCTGCAGGGGTGAGCTCCGCAAAAACAAAAGAAAAATATACAAAAAGAAGTGCTAAAATAAAATAGACATGAAAATAAAAATGCAGGAAATAAAAGATAAGCACTGGGGTTATTGTCATCCCAGCACGACTTATTAAATTCTAAACAGTTCTAGCTAATGGGCCTATGAAATAAAAAGTGCACAGGTAACTGGCCTAATATCCGTTTCGGTAACGGGTACCGATACGGTGATAGAGCAGTTACCCCTCTGCCTAAATAATCATACCAGCTCCTCGCAGGTAGAGGAAATAGGAAGTAGGATGAGGAGGAGGCCTGGTCCTCACTCATCTCACCACAAAATGGATCCTTGCCCAGCAAGGTATCGTCTATCACAGGCCTGCAGGAGCCGATGGCAACGGCATGAGCACAAAGCTCATCATCATCCCAACGTACCTGTGGAGACTCATCCTGCACAGGCTCAGATAAAGAAGGGGGATCAAGTAATAAAAGAGAAGAAGAACTAAAATAATCAGAAATAGGGAGAGTGATCCCGGTGTCACTCTCAGCAGGATCCAAGTAGAGATCATCGTCGGTATCATACGAGTCGTACCGAGGAGAATCCGAGAACTCGAGGTCCGCGGTGGTAAGAAGAACGGCCTCATCCAATAAGGAGGTGCAAACCTCCGCATCGGAAATAGGGTATTCCTCATCCCAACGGGGTGCGTAAAAGGGTTCCGAAAATCCACCTTCTCCGTCGGAGATAGAGGAATCATCATCCCACTTCGGCGCAACCTCAGGCACCGAATCATCAACAAGTACGGCATCATCAACCGACTCACAAGAGAATGGAGTAGCACAATCCGGCAAAAATTACAGAGGGGCAAGGCTGCTCTCAAAATCAAGCACTGAATGAGCAGGCCCCATCGCAAAATCATTCACAGACGCCACCCTGTCGATGACCGGAACAATCTCATCGTCCCATACAGGAGCGCCCATGAGTTCCTGCTCCTCTTTTTGTTGGCTAACACCAGAGTGATCACCACTCAAGGAAAGCTCGTAAAAAGGGATCGAGGGACCCATGAAAGAGCTGTATGCGGCTAGAGATTCTTCGGTAATCTCAACGGGTAGAGAATGAGCAAAGTGCGTTATGTCAGTGTATGGGCCAGGCAACACCCTGGTAGGCCTGTCCACAACAGTCTTCGGCGAACGGGAGGTTGTTGGGAACACGCCCTCAGAGGGAGAAGGCTTGCACAAACGAGGGCAATCCCTCAACATGTGGCCCTCACCTTGATATAACAAACACCGAATGCAATGCTCGGCATTCATAACAGCAATGGCATCGATGGATCGGCGCAAAGTGTCAAGGATACGACACTCAGCATCATGATCCATCACGAATAAAAATAATTGCTGAAAAGGTGCTAAACAGCTAAAATGAAAATAGCACGGATCTGCTATCTAAATCAAAAATCAGAAAAGGGGAAAAAGAAATAAGCAAAATAAAAATTATAATAACCAAAGCAAATAAGCAAAAAAAAAGAATGATATGCACAAATGGAAAAGGGCTTCAATCTATTATCTCCCTCTCCAAAAACTCACACGACTGTGTTCCCCGGCAACGGCGCCAAAAACTTGATGATATAGATCACGGCAGTGAACCGGTCGTACAAGTATTATAAAATGGGGGTTTTCCCAAGTATCGATCTCACAAGGAACACAGTAAGGTGGAGTTAATTTCGAGGAGGACTTGAGATTGAAGTCCTTAGGTCGGAGGTAACGATGGGGGCTTTGATATTGCGGAAATAGAAAATAAAAAGCTATCAACTACTCCTATGCAACGCCGCTATGCGATGCTTTGCCAGGCGGGATGGAAGACTAGTCGGGCCGCTATGCACCGAATCACTAGGCGGATGGACGAGAAGGCTAGCGGATGAGGTGGTTAGAACAGCGGAATGAGGGTCGTGAGCACCTCTTGCGGCAAGGGCGGATGGATGGTGGATGGAATATGGCACAACTCAAGCAACTAAAGCGTAAACAAACACAAAATCACATAGACATGAATCTAGGAAAGTTTACATCTAAAGTGCAACAACATCAATATAAATACAGTTTAAACACACATATACAACAATAAAGAAAGTACAAGTCAAGAGATCGACCGAATCCGAAGTCTTGCTGAGGATTCACGGTTGGAATCGTCGGGTTGTCATTCCGCGTCCAAGCTCGGTCCTCAACTGCTTCCGGGGTAGAGAAGGGCTGTCACCAGCTTCCAATGGCCCGTCTTCTTCGTCTCACGATATCGGACGAAGTTTGCTAGCTTTCCTTTGCTTGATGGCTATGGCGTCAAACCCTACTTGAAGCTCATGGATGAAGGAGAAGGCCGAGAGGAAGCTCCGGCTCGGATTTGGCAGTGAAAGCTTGCCCGGAGCACCTCCCTAGGGTGGAAGATGAAGGGGAACGGCAGAGAAAGCGGAAAACGGTGGAGGAGGCGAGCGGTCTGCGGATCTTCTTGCGGGTCTTGGATTAGGGCGAGACCTGCACTATTTATAGAAAAGCAGAATTGAACAATGCGCACGATCACAGGCGCACGACCAGTGGTCGTGCGCGCTATGTCCTGTGCTCGTGCGCACTGGCAGGGAATATCAGGAAGAAGAACTGGGATAATGCGCACGAGTAGTGGCGCACGACCAGTGGTCGTGCGCACTAAGTCCAATGATCGTGCGATTACCCAGACAGGACTCCAGAAAAGAGGAATCAATGCACACGATCAGTGGCGCACGACCAGTGGTCATGCCCAATATGTCCAGTGGTCGTACGCTTACCCCAGGCTGATTCTAGAAAACGTAGAGTAGTGCGCACGATCAGGGGTGCACGACTAGTGGTCATGCGCATTAGATCCCATGATCGTGCGCAGTATTCCTGTTTCACAGCCACCCTGGAACACGCACACGACCCCTGTACCGAAAGGAAAAACCAACCACTAATCTGTGCAGACATTCCCGACAATCACAAAAGGGAGTACAAACTAAAAGAATAACAAAATACACAACCATGGGCTTAAATGTGCACTTCCTATGGAAATAAAGACAGGATGAAATATATATGATAATGAACTAAAAGTGAAGTGCAACCGAGTGAAAACTAGCCCAGATGAGTCCGAAAATAGGTATATAAAGTGGACTCATCACCCGCCACTAGGCTTTCCTTTTCTCGCAACCACCAAATTTTAGCCAACCCTTTTAGTTGATAGGCGTCAAGCATCACCGTCTGGTCCTCGGTAATGCCAGAATAGACAAACATCCCTTCCAACGTGATCACCCAATCATCCAAGATCACAAAGTCCGCTTTTCCATCATAGGTAGGTGGTCCAAGTCGCTGAAACTGCGAGATGAAAGTCATCGCAGGAGGAACCATATCACTGCCACAGAAGGAGTAGAAATAGTGCGGCCTCTGACAGTCTCTTGCACTCTTGGTGCCAGCCCAGACATCACAACTTGGAGCTGGGATTGCACTTCATGCACCTGCCTCGTCAATGCCTCATTACTTTGGCGTAGACTATCCATCAGAGAATTATTCTGCGCGCCCGAAGACTCACCCTCAGATTGGGGAGTCTGCCTTATCACTGGACGCTTCGACATCCTATAAACCATTTCACTCGATATCAGACTCAATCCAACAAGCAACACATAACGACGATGTACAGACAAGACATATATAAATATGAACATCAACTGCTAACTTGCTCTGGGAGTTTGAGAATGATGTCATGCCTTGCCTGCGATGACTCACCGTCATCCCACTAACTTGTGCCTAAACCATGAATGCATGAATTTCTTTGACCCAAAACCATGTGTGTACAGGTGTCATCATGTAAATCTTAGCTTGGCACGTTGTGCTCATACAATGTTATGTTATGCGTGTTGTGCTATGCATTCTAGAAAAGGCCTTATTGCATGCCATGAGAGGTCGTACGCATCACAATGCTATGCATCCCATACTACATAGCATTGCATGCAACGAATAAAAGAAAACGTGCTATTCGCATCCATGTGGGAAGGTTATGCATCCCATACTACATAACCCGCACATGTTGCCCCTATGGTGGATCCATATACAACCACATATTATGCATCCCATACTACATAATATGCCCCGTATACTTCTTTTCATGCCATGAATGTAGTGTTTGTGCTTCGTCCAACACGTACTGGTGGCACCTAGGTGTGTGTATGATATGATGCTTACTACAGTGACAAAAAGTCAAGTTTGCCCGACCAATTGTCAAGCAAACCTGGCTCTGATACCAACTGTCATAACCCGCATTTCCTCAACGAGTACATCGTATCAGAGTAAGAGGAACTATGGGTTATGATGCCACGTCGTGCAGGGGATAGCTGCACACGCTCAGGAAAAACCTCGACGCTTACGTAGTAGTTAAAATCCATCAGTTGTATGCAAGAAAACTGTTTACTTTAATGGCTGTATCCCTCGGCCTTATGGATCAAAATGTGTGTTTGTACTTATGACGATCGCCTATATGCATCCTAGATTTATAATAATATAAGAAAGCATCCTTTATACGTTGTTTGGAAACTACTTATTAGGTGACCAAAACATGTTATGCATGTTATACAATAATAGGTTTTGTTTAGCTTAAAATACCTAAGGCAACCTAGCATAAAACAGTCCCAAGAGCAAGTAGAGATCATCTCATTCAAATGATTCATAATAGCAGTCTAGCATTCATATGTAGCAAGTAAAGAAAACCACCAATGGGCGCCAACAAGCTGACACGAACCCATTGGGGCGTATGTATGTCTGTACAACAAAGTAAAGAACTACCTCGCTAAGCAAGCTCGGCTAGCTCCAGAGAGACTCTACCCAAGCACTAGCCGCTCAACCGGCTACAACCTGCACCTGAGGCATTCAAGAAAGAACACCTCAGCAATCATCAAAGCTACAAAAATAGAGCATTACGTTCATAAAAGATAACGAAGGGGCTTACCGACACCGTAGAAATTTCATGTAAACGAGTAAAAAGAACAGGGTGGGAAATACGTGTTAAACACTGCCAACCCAACATGTAACGCATCAAGTGCATGAAATTCTCATCAAGTCCTGCTCAACCCGTAGGAGCAAAAAGGCACTACACATGCCCATTCCATCATCTTTAGAACAAGAAACAACTCTACTAGTGAAACATAAGCAGCGGTTAAGTTCGATTCCGCAAGGGTCTTTTGGTGGCGGCCCTAAAGTGGAACGCACCAATAAAAGCCAGCCCAAATCGGGGCCAAAACGGTGCTCTACACCACAAACCAAAACCCGGTGGCCACCAAGGCTGAAACCACACCACCCCTTACCGAATCCTCACACCAACGCTCCTGCCATGGTTCACAATTCTCCTGCAAAACTCACCAGAATCCAAGCTATACCCGTTTCCTTTCATCGTCCTCACTCAAGACTACAAATTACCCAAGTTATGTCAAACTTGATAGACTTTGGGTCTCTACTTCAACCCCCACAAGTAACAACATCACTTACACACAACATGCTAGCGAATCATAGAAACAAGAAAGGTAGCTAATAGGAACACGAAAAATATGAGATGAACAATAAGTAAGCATCTAGCTTGGGAAATTCTTGAAAGACAAGATAATTTATGCTTATGGGTTCTAAACAATAGTAGAGTAACAAGGCTAACCAATTGAGACAAAAGTGAGGGGCAAAACAAGAAGAACAAGCTAAGAAAATTGAATGGGGAAAACTAGCTAAACTTGCACAATAAGATTGGCAAGGGTGAAGAACACCGCTTGCCTGAACCGAGATGACACCGCGATGGCTGCTCCTCTTTTTCTCCTTCCCTTTCCTTAGCTTTTCTCCCTTGCTTTCACTTTGAGAATGAAGAAGAAGGTGAAATGAGGAGGAGGAATCTCTTTTTCGGCCTTATTTCCTCCAGAACAGAGATGGACCATTTGATCCAGAATCAAAGAAATGAACGACACAAAAAAATTGGAGAAAATTGCTTTTCAGCCCTGTCACGCCCTGTGACACGCCCGTGTCACCGGGCGTGTAACTTATGCGGCACAGAATCCGACAATTTCCAGCTTATCCACAAGGTACACGGCCGGGTACACGCCCGTGACCGGTAGGTCACGCCCGTGACCTAGGGCGTGTAACCCGTGTCTCGACATCTCGTCGACCAAAAGTGTCGACACTTTGACAAAGCTAGACACGCCCTGTGACACGCCCGTGTCACAGGACGTGTCCCCTCTCTCGACACCCGATACTCGACACTCAACACTCGACACTCGACACTCGACACTCGACACTCGACATAGCGGAACACGGCCCATGACACGCCCGTGTCACGGGGCATGTACCCCATTCGTCGAGCTCAACTCGCCGCAAGAAAATTCATCGAGTCAAGGAGGTCACGCCCCAGTTCACGCCCTGGGTCACGCCCCGACACGCCCGTGTCGGGGGGCGTGTTCCGCCCGCAACTTCGTCGAACGAAGTTCTACAACCACAAAGCCAAACCGCATCCAGAGCTAGACACGCCCTGGGACACGCCCGTGTCCCAGGCCGTGTCACTCAAAAAAATGTCCATTTTTCACTGTTTTGAAACATATTTCTATTTCGTCCTAGACCATTTCTTCCTTAAGAACTTTTTACCCCTTTTTGTTTTTTGTACACATCTTCCATACAAGCAACCCGTTTTGAACCATATTACCCGGGCTCGAAAAACTGCAAGCATTCCCTAAGAGGCCTCAACGAGTCCCCAAAATTGGACTCGGCTTGCTGGGGAATCGTGCAACTAGGCTACCAAAACAGCCACTTGAAATCCCGCGTAAAAACCATGCTCGAACGACGGCCAAAGCCAACGTAACGCCCATCAAGCGTATGCAATGATTCGACGAAAAATATGGGGCATTACAGGTTCCACAACCACCGAGTCTACCGCTCGGACATCCAGGTCAAACTAACTTCCCGTGACACTAGGGTGTGTGAAGGTGAACCCCTAGTTATTCTAGTTGCTCTTAAGATTTATCACACCTACAGTTTACGTTAACCCAGGACTGCCCAAGGTATAACCCGTGAAGGGCTCTCGAAGGCACTAGGAACTACGATGGGATTACGCCCAAAGTTCCCTTTCGCAAGGCACTTACTATTATTGGTTGTTACCCGATTTCCCAACCCTTAATTAATTTTACAGAATCTAGCCCTAGTGCATTAAACACTTCCTCCCTACGAGAAGGACGATCTGTCGCCGATCTCGAGCGCCACCTAACACTAGTCAACCTCACACTCTACTAATCCTGTCTTCCAACGATGAACTCCTTTATTTACCCAAACCAGCAACCTACTAAGGATTCCACTCTTCACATTCATTACGCACTCTAGTTCAATTTTCGCAGTTACTATATGCAGACCACCCTATACTATATGAGATATATAAAGGAGGTACTCCGGATTGTCTTCCAAATCTCCTATAAAATTTATCAGACGTCCACCATAACAAGTTTAGTCTAAAATCAGAGATTCATAATTTTTCTAATTAATTTGATATTTATTGAATTTTCCCAAATGTTTGGTCATGCGTAATTTTGAACATGAACTATATGATCTACTCAAGTAATGGCCACCAAAAACTTTTGATCACTAATTAACAGAGATATGTTACTAGATACTAATTTCCATAATTTTTAAGAGAATATTGGACCTCTAATTAATTTATCCAAAATAACTCCCTTAATCATATGTAAAGAAGAAAGTACCAAACTTATTCATCAGAAAATTATATAAAAATTACATAATCTTAATATGGTACAAGGAGGGTCATTGTGAAAAAATCATAATTTTACAGGCTTGTTAGACTCCAAAATAAATTTAATTAAGTTTTCATGGGAAACAGTACTTAATGAATCAACCCTTAGAATTATTCTTCCAAAAATTCCATAAAAATTCACAAAGCTTTAAAACATAATAAAAAGTCCTCTGACTAAAATTCATCAATTTCCAGCAAGTAGTTACTTCATAATAAATTTCTAAGTAAACAATATAAATTACCAAATTGTTAATGAAGTATCCAAAATAATAATCCTAAATTCATAATAAAATCTCTAGAGCTTGTACTATCTTTAAAAATTACTCAACCCAAATATCATCACTTTTCAATGAGTTTTAGTGACATTTTCCTTCACTACAAGGTTTGTGCCCTAAGCTAGGGTTAGGGTTTTAAGGTGGTTTAAGGCATCCAAATTCCCTAAAATTTTAACCAGAGGACCATACTAACCCTATGGTCCTCTCCACAAATTTTCAAGTCATTCTAAGGTCATTTGACCCCATGACCTTCAAGCCCTAAAAATCCCCATTAAGGGACCTACCCTATTGCTCTAGGGATACTCTACTCTTAACCACCCCAAATTCCATTAGAGGGTGAGTCATACTATAGAGAGTCAGTGGACAAAATATCAGCCTCTGTTGAGGTGATTTGACCACTCAAAACCCAAAGGGGGTGCTCGACCTAGTTAACCCTAAAAGGATCAACCTAGGGTTGGATCAATACCTAACTAAAACATCTCCAAATGAGATGAAAATTTTACCATAGCCCTAACATGCTCTATAAGACCACCCACCCAAAAAGGGGGAATTTTGAGGTGTTTATGACTCCTAATTAATTTATTCATGGATTATTAAATTTTTCTAAAACTATAGAAAACGTTTTTCCAAAAATTCTGATTTTTGGATGTGTCCTAGATACAGTTAAGAGTAGCCCATTCCCCAAATATCAGATCATTTAGATGTCTGGTTTGGAGTGGGCATCCAATGTATGCTCTGGACAGCCCTTGAGATGGACACCAAAATGAGTGTTGTGGTCTAACCAGGACTCCAAATTGAGTGAAATCAATTTTAAATTAAACTAGACATCAAGGGCTACATTTTTATGTTGACCAGTTTTTCTTATCTAGCTTCTAAGTATTTTTAATAAATAGAAACATTAATAGTAAAATCTGTGACAGAAATGAAATAGCATGGAAATATATCATATAGTTTAAGGTTTGATATAACATGAATCTTGGCGCGCCTTGGAAGGTATCCCTTCATCGTCTAGCTCCAGCCGATGTCCTGGATTCATCCCGCTTGGAGCTCTTTCCAAGCGCTGCCGCCGGCGATCCAGCCCCTGCCCCGGCCGGCCACCGCCACCATCACCTCCGTTGAGGTGGTGGCTGTCGCCAGGCAGCGGTACAGCCGCCGGAGAGGCATATTCCGGCGGTTCTACCAAGTTAATTCTCGGCCCGAAACCATGGAAATACGAAATTGGTTCGGGCTCAATTGAGCCCGAACCTTGAACCTAGACGTTGCTACGATCTAACCATGAGATAAGGGGAGGAGGAGGACCTTGCCGGCGGCCTGAAGTCGAGAAAATCGCCGGGAAACCATCCTTGAAGGTGGCGCCGCTCGGTTTCTGCAACTACACAGTGGGGTGGCTCGATTTCTTCAGGTAAGGATTGGGAAATCCTCCTATCGGCCCAATAAAGGTGTTTAAAGCCTCAGATGGGGAGAGGAGAGGCTGGATCATCAATGGCCATTAATGGCCTTGAAAGCTACCTCTCGGCCTTGGTGGTTTAGTGCATCCAGCCAGTGGAAGAGCCTAGAAAGCCTCATGATCTTCTCAGGGCTGTTAGGGGAGGTGAACCAAGCAAAGAAGAATGGCCCTTGGCTTCCCCATGGCATGAATGGCCTTTACTCCATTTTCTCTCTCCTCCATTAAAGGGAAATTGGAGTTTTCCCTCTCCTGCCCCTCATGGCTGAATTTGTTCATCACTCTAGCCTATTTATAGCCCACTCATTCATCATTTCCATGATATTAAGGCTAGCCCAAATAGGGGGAAATGGGCTTGAGCTTGGGTTAGCCTATTTGGGCTAATTTGACTTAACCTTAAGGTAGAGTTGACCTTGGTGAACATGACCATTTGGGTTGACCCCAATGGGTCCCTGGTGACCCATTGGACTCCCCTAACGTATATGTAGGGTTGGGTAGGGTTGACTTGGCACCTTAGAGGTCACTTGACCCTTGGTAAGGGCACTTTGACCACTTTGGGGCTTGAGTTGACTTGGGTCAACTTGGTCTCTAGGACTACATCCAATGTGTACTTAGTGACCCATTGACATCACTTTAGGTCTAGGAAGACCTGGGCAAGGTTGGTTGGGCACATTATAGGCCAACTCTCCTTTGTTAGGGCACCTTGCCCAATTTAGGCCTATGGTGGTCCTAGGTCAAATTGGCCACGAAATGGGATGTTACAAATCCCAATAAACAAAATAAAGATTTCATCCCCGAAATCAAGGTTAAGCCTACGGGAATTTCTATCGAAGAAAAGGAAACTTGTAGCATCCCATAAGAAGTGAAAGATTACATCTCGACGCCATGTTTGCTAAGTGGGGTTTAAAGGGAAACCTAAATCTCTGACCAATTGGCCCAATTGGCAAAGCCAAGATCCCAATAAACAAAAGATTAGCCTCTACTCTTCCTAGAGCAGCCCTACTAGTTTAAAACAGGAAAGTAAATTGAACATCTTGAGAGGTTGTGAGGTATACCTAACTGAACAGCTCTGGATACTTTTGTCGCATCAGGTCCTGCGGTTCCCAGGTATGCTCCTCATGGCCGTGGTTTCTCCACAGAACATTGACTAATGGAACCTTCTTGTGACGTAAGATCCGTACTCCTCTGTCATCGATCTAAACCGGTTCTAAGTGAACTGACCGGTCTGAAGCTACCGGTCCATCTGTGGTCGAAATCTACTGCTCCGGGCATAGTAGAGCCCTCCTAAGTGAAGATATATGGAACACGTCATGTAAACCTGCCAGTTCCGATGGTAACTCCAGCCTGTAAGCTAGTGATCTGATCCGCTCTAGGATCCTGTAAGGGCCCATATACCTAGGGCTGAGCTTCTTCTTTTGACCGCGCACCCGTGAAACTCCGTGCATGGGACGGATCTTCAAGAAAACCCGGTCTCCCACCTGAAACTCTACCTGACGGTGTCGGGCGTCGTAATACTTAGCCTGTCGGCTCTGCGCTTCCAGCATTCTGTCCCGTATCAGTCTCACCTGAGCCTCGGTGTCTTCGACAAAATCTGATCACAACGCCTTCGGATCCTCGTCGTGAATCCATGAAAGTGGAGTCCTACATCTCCTTCCGTACAAGGCTTCATAAGGAGCCATCCCTATGCTATATTGGTAGCTATTGTTATAGGAGAACTCGACCAGTGGTAAAAGCTTCTCCCAAGGTTCGTTTCGATCCAGAATGCATAGCCTTAGGAGGTCCTCCAATGTCTGGTTGGTGCGTTCCATCTGCCCATCCGTCTGGGGATAAAATGTTCTGTTGAATGTCAGTCGCATGCCCAAGTGATCTTGCACTGATCTCCACTCCATGGATATGAACCGACCATCCTGATCCGACACGATCATCCTGGGCACGCCGTGGTAACGAATGAACTGCTCTACGAATCTCCGCACTAGTACCCCAACCGAGTCATCTTTTCTGATCGGAATGAATATGGCCACCTTCGTCAGCCGGTCGATGATGACCTAAATCGAATCGTTTCCCGTCCGTGATCGGGGAAGGCCATGAATGAAATCCATCGCGATGTCCTCAAATTTCCACTTCGGCACTGGAAGTGGCTGTAGCAATCCTGCGGGGTTTCTGCACTCCGCCTTCACCAGCTGGCATGCCTCGTAATGAGTCATGAAGTATGTAATGTTCTTCTTCATCCCCGGCCAGAACATCGTCTTCTTTAAGTCTGTCTTCATCTTTGTGTTCCCCGGGTGTATAGAATATCTGCTACAATGTGCTTCCGCCATGATGTCCTCCCGAATCTGACCTCCTGCGGGTATATATACCCTGCCTCTGAAATATAACAATCCATCTCTCAGTGAATAATCTCCCATTGAACCCTCCTCCAAGGCTTGGAATATCGGATTTGCCCATGCATCTATCTTCTGTCCGTCCCGGATGTGGTCCCGAATATCATCTATGGCAACCATCGATGCTAGATACTCAATGTACAGCTCTGGATCATTCTCGGACACTAGGGATATCTGCATATCTCTGAAAGACCGGACTAGCTCTATGGACATCAGTTGTGGTCCCTTCCCTGAGGTATCCCTCTCCGGCTCAGAGCATCTGCCACCACGTTCGCCTTCCCGGGATGGTAGTGCATGGTGTACTGGTAATATGACAGGAACTCCACCCAATGTCTCTGTCTGATGTTGAGTTCCTTCTATGTGTCCACGTATTTCAAATTCTTGTATTTTGAGAAGATGTCACAGTGAACCCCGTAGAGGTAGTGTCACCAAATATTCAGAGCAAAGATCAATGCACCCATCTCCAAATCATGTACCGGATAGTTCTTCTCATGTATCTTTAGCTGTCGGGAGGCGTAGGCTATTATGTGCCCATTCTGCATCAGAACAGCACCCATCCCTTGGTAGTAGGCGTCCGTGTACACCTGGAATCCCTCCCTTCCTGACAGAAGAGAGAGAATGGGAGCCGAGGTAAGCCGACCTTTCAACTCCACAAAGGCCGTCTTGCACTGTGGCGTCCAAACGAAAGGGGATTCCTTATTCGTCAGGGATGTAAGAGGGAGTGCAATCCGGGAGAATCCTTCGACAAACTTCCGGTAATATCTGACAAGTCCCAGGAAGCCCCGTACATCCGTGGTTGTCTTCAACGGTGGCCAATCCTGAACAGCCCGAATCTTGGCCGGGTCTACTGCCAACCTAGCACCGTTGATGATATGACCTAAGAAGGCCACCTCCTTTAGCTAAAACTGGCATTTACTGAACTTTGCATACAGCTGGTGTTCCCGTAGCCTCTCTAGAGTCAAAGTCAGGTGTCGTGTATGCTCCTCCTCCGTCCTTGAGTAGATGAGGATGTCATCAATAAATACGATGACAAATACATCCAAATACACCTCGAATACCCTATTCATGAGGGTTATAAATGCTGATGGCGCATTCGTTAGCCCGAAGGGCATCACTGTAAACTCAAACAGTCCGTACCTACTACTGAAGGCTGTCTTCGGAATATCCTCCTCTCGAATCCGTAGCTGGTAATAACCTGACCTCAAGTTAAGTTTCGAGAAGAAATGCGCTCCTTCCAGTTGATCGAACAACTCGTCAATCCGTGGCAGCAGGTATGTATCCCGGACCATCAGTCTGTTCAGCACTCGATAATCAATACACAAGCGGAGACTTCCGTCCTTCTTCTTGATGAATAGCACCGGGGCTCCCCACGGGGAAGAGCTTGGCCGGACAAACCCTGCCTCTACTAGTCCCTGCAACTGACTTCGAAACTCTGTCAACTCTTTCGGGGCCATCCGATAAGGGGCCCTAGATGCCGGTTTGGCCCCCGGCACAAGCTGTATCTGGAAGTCCTGCTCTCGGTGCGGAGGTAGTCCTGGAAGTTTCTCTGGAAAGTTGTCAGCAAAATCCCGCACCACCTGGATGTCTGTCACAGACTCCTTGGCCTCGGCTATCTCAAATAGAATCTGATAAACCTCCTCTCCCTACAGATGGGCCTTAACGACATGTACTGAAGATAAGAGTATACGAGAGGCAGGTCTTATACCTTCTATGACAGTGAAAGATTCCCCGTGCCTCACGGTGATCCTCTTTGCTTGGAAATCAATCTGGGCATGGTTCCAGTGCAACCATATCATGCCCAGGATCAGCTCGAGACTTGCATCCTTAGGATCGTTGCCGGTACTTCGAATGACTTTCTGCCAATCCCCGCCTCCATGATGCAGTGGGCAAAGGTGAATAGCTCTGATTCGTCGGGTAGACGCACCCTCCTCATCAGGCCTGTGAACCGCTCCACACCTTCCAGCCCTTCCACGAAGGCTTCCGACATGAATAAGTGCGACGCACCCGTGTCGAACAGTGTATAGGCGGGATTGCCGCTGATGAAGACTATACCTGGGGTGATTAAATGTCTTAGGATTCTGTAACGAGTTTTCTTTCCTATTTATTCTATCTAGTGCAGTTCTACAAAATTTGACAACTTATAAAGGGAATTCTATTTAAATAATTAAACATCTTGTCGTACCTGCTATGACCTGCTCTAGGTTCCGAGGCTGCGCCAGGTCCAAAGAATACACCTGCTCCCTTTCCTATCTACGATCCCCACCATGGTATCCACGTCCTTGGCCATGACCTCGGCCTCCAAAATATTGCGTTGGCTGGACAGCCGGTGGTGCTGGTGTGGGTGCCCCCCTCATGGGGCAGTTCCTCCTAATGTGCCCCACCTGATGACAATTGAAGCATTCTGGCGTGGGATATGCCATACCCCCGGGTCTCTGCACCTCCTGCATCTGGGATGGTTGAGGGGCCACCACTACTGGTTCCCTCTACTCCTGTCTCGCCTCCTGACATGGTTGGTCTTCTACTCTTCTCCCATCTGTGACGCGGCCCCGCCGCTGATCATTTCGGGCCCCCCGGCCCGGGTCCTCAGTTGGCCGCTTCCGGCCTCGGGTAGTATACCAATCCGCCTCGATCCTTTTCGCCATCTCCAATATCCGAGGAATAGGCCCGTCGGACACGAACATCAGAGTTTCCCTCAAATCCTCTCGCAGGCCCTTATAGAATCTCTTCGTATAGCCCGCCTCATCCAACTGGTAAGAATCTGCAAATCGGGCTAGGTGGTTGAACTCCCGATGATATTCCACCACTGTCTTGTTACCCTATCTTAACTGTAGAAATCTATCCTCCAGCTCGTCTCTGGCCGACTGCGGAACAAAATGCTCCAACAATGCAGCCCTGAACTCCTCCCAAGCAATCTTCGTAACCTCCCTATCAACAAACGTCGTATCCAGCGAAGTCTTCCACCATCTTTTGGCATGGGACTCCAAGAAAGACACAACCAAGGGCACCCTCTCCTCCCACGGGCACCGGATCCCGGTCAGCATCTCATACATAATGTCCAGCCACTCCTCCGCCCGAATGGCCGACTTTGTTCCCAAGTAGGATTGGGGAGCAAGTCCTCGGAAAATGCTCAGCCAGTTGGCCCCCGGGTTTGGCTGCGGAACCAGAACCTGTTGAGCCCTAAAAGCCTCCAAGATGGCTGTTTGAGTCTGTCCCAACTCTGACTGTAGGAATGGAGTGGGGACCGGGGGAGGTATTGCAATGTCCGGAGTCTGCTGGGCTCCGCCTTGTGGCGTAGGCTGAGCTGGGGGTGCGAAACAAACTTCATTAGTAGGCAATCGACTCAAACCTAACTAAAGTGGACAATTTACATGTGATCCCTCATATGGGCACACCACTATTTCCGCTGCTTAATTTGTCCCCAAACTAAACTCGCGTGGGGGTAACCCAGGGTTGTGGACTGTTACTTTTCGATCGAGGTCTCCTCTGATACCACTTTTAAGACCCCCTATTTTTTTCTTTTTGAAACACCGGGGTCTTAGGCCCAGAACCGCCGCTTTGCGGTGACACCTTCACACCCTGAAGGGTCATCACCACGAAACACCGATTCTGCCGGCCGATTTGATCACAATTGTAGCAAATAATTAAAAGACAAGTTTGCAGAAAATCACATCAGAGCAATAATATCTCCACGAAGGGAGAGTCCACAAAATATATAAATGTACTGAAAAATAAGGGCTTAAGCCTGATACACCAAATCCTCACTACATAGAAACTCAAGTGGAAGCAAAATAAAACACTACTAAGGTCAGGGGCTCACAGTCCCAGCTATCTGAACTCCTGAGCTAGACTGCCCTATCTCCAAACGGGCCGACCTCTTGGTCTGCTCCTCCATGCTGGGCTCCACGATCCCCTAAAGGATATGGTCAGAAAACCGTTAGTCTATAAGACTAAGTCCTATCAGCCCCCACCCCTTCCCCCATGGCCCCTAGGCACCGAGCGGAGAGGAATAAATGGGAGGACTTGAAGGTGGAGAGTAATCAAGAAACAGATGACAGCGAATCTATACTAGAAATTTTATAGTACATGCAGCAGTAAAGTAAAATATGAAAAGTAACCTTAACTTATACGGAAACATATAAGTAAGGGATCTTCTATAGGGCTCCCATCGTATAAAGAGTCTCATACCAATTTATACGTTGTGGTGTCGGTTATTAACAACAATATATATATAAAGAATTTAACCTTAATGTATAAACTTGCCCACACAAGCTTATAGACCAAGGGGTCATTTTACAGGGCCTATTGTATAAGTGTCCCATACCACTTATACAAAAGGTGACAAGGGTTTTATGCTATGATTATTCTATGACATGCTAATGGGTAATGATGCGATCATACAAGTGCAATTCACCCACCCAACTCTGTGCACACAGACCTTTAGTTCCCCCTTTCTGGAGACTCACCTCCCAGGATACCTTCGTAGTGGCAGACGGAAGCGGTGGGTTGGGCCTCGCCCACCTCTAAACCAGTAAAGCACTACCGGTCAGACCTATCGTATGCCTCAACGCTGGTGCACTAAGCGGACTCCTGCGTACTCTTGTCGGTCGGCGCACCGGACTTCTGTTGGCGAAGTGCTAACCACACTTGTCGAGTCAACGTATTGGCGTCGGTGCATCGACACTCCAATACCAAAGACCCACCACCTTTATATTATGCACATGCAACCTTATGTATCAGTACCGAGCCAAAGCTCCCCGGACCATCCAGTCCGTCACAAATATCAACTGAGCGAAGGCTCGCCGGGCCATCCTACCCCTCACAATCATCTAACGAGCCAAAGCTCGTCGGGCCATCCTGCCCGTTTCGACAACCACCGAGCCTACCGCTCGGTCATCCTAGTCAAACTAACTTCCCGTGACACCGGGGTGTGTGAAGGTGAACCCCTAATTATTCCAGTTGCTCTTAAGATTTATCACACCTACAGTTTACGTTACCCCAGGACTGCCCAAGGTATACCCCGTGAAGGGCTCTCGAAGGCACAAGAAACTACGATGGGATTACGCCCAAAGTTCACTTTCGCAAGGCACTTACTATTATTGGTTGTTACCCGATTTCCCAACCCTTAATTAATTTTACAGAATCTAGCCCTAGTGTATTAAACACTTCCTCCTACGGGAAGGACGATCTTTCGCCGATTCCGAGCGCCACCTAACACTAGTCAACCTCACACTCTACTAATCTTGTCTTCCAATGATGAACTCCTTTATTTACCCAAACCAGCAACCTACTAAGGATTCCACTCTTCACATTCATTATGCACTCTAGTTCAATTTACGCAGTTACTATATGCAGACCACCCTATATTATATGAGATGTATAAAGGAGGTACTCCGGATTGTCTTCCAAATATCCTATAAAATTTACCAGAGGTCCACCATAACAAGTTTAGTCTAAAATCAGAGATTCATAATTTTTCTAATTAATTTTATATTTATTGAATTTTCCCAAATGTTTGTCCATGCGCAATTTTGAACATAAACTATATGATCTACTCAAGTAATGGCCACCCAAAAATTTTGATCACTAAATAACAGAGATATATTGCTATATACTAATTTTCATAATTTTTCAGAGATTATTTGACCTCTAATTAATTTATCCAAAATAATTCCCTTAATCATATGTAAAGAAAGAATATCAAACTTATTCATCAGAAATTATATAAAAATTACAGAATCTTAATATGGTACATTGAGGGTCATTGTGAAAAAAATCATAATTTTACAGGCTCGCTAGACTCCAAAATAAATTTAATTAATTTTTCATGGGAAACAGTACTTAATGAAACAACCCTTAGAATTATCTTCCAAAAATTCCATAAAAATTCACAGAGCTTCAAAACATAATAAAACATCCTCTGATTAAAATTCATCAATTTCCAGCAAGTAGTTACTTCATAATAAATTTCTAAGTAAATAATACAAATTACCAAATTGTTAATGAAGTATCCAAAATAATAATCCTAAATTCATAATAAAATCTCCAGAGCTTGTACTATCTTTAAAACTACTCAACCCAAATCTCATCACTTTTCAATGAGTTTTAGTGACATTTTCCTTCACTACAAGTTTTGTGCCCTAAGCTAGGGTTAGGGTTTTGAGGGGGTTTAAGGCTTCCAAATTCTCTAACATTTTAACTAGAGGACCATACTAACCCTATGGTCCTCTCCACAAATTTTCAAGTCATTCCAAGGTCATTTGACCCCATGACCTTCAATCCCTAAAAATCCCCATTAAGGGACCTACCCTAGGGCTCTAGGGCAACCCTACTCTTAACCACCCCAAAATTCCATTGGAGGGTGAGTCATACTATAGAGAGTCAGTGGCCAAAATATCAGCCTCTGTTGAGGTGATTTGACCACTCAAAACACAAAGGGGGTGCTTGACCTAGTTAGCCCTAAAAGGGTCAACCTAGGGTTGGATCAATACCTAACCAAAACATCTCCAAATGAGATGAAAATTTTACCAGAGCCCTGACATGCTCTCTAAGACCACCCACCCAAATTTGGGTGGCTTTTGAGGTGTTTATGACTCCTAATTAATTTATTCATGGATTATTAAATTTTTCTAAAAACTATAGAAAAATGTTTTCCAAAAATTATGATTTTTGGATGTGTCCTAGATTTAGTTAAGAGTAGCCCATTCCCCAAATTTCAGATCATTTGGATGTCTGGTTTGGAGTGGGCATCCAATTTATGCTCTGGACAGCCCTAGGGATAGACACCAAAATGAGTGTTGTGGTCTAACCAGGACTCCAAATTGAATGAAATCAATTTTAAATTAAACTAGACATCAAGGGCTATATTTTCTATGTTGACCACATTTTCTGATATAGACTCTAAGTATTTTTAATAAATAGAAACATTAATAGTAAAATCTGTAATAGAAATGAAATAGCATGGAAATATATCCTATAGTTTAAGGTTTGATATAGCACGAATCTTAGCACGCCTTGGACAGTATCCCGTCATCGTCTAGCTCCAGCCGACGACCTGGATTCATCCCGCCTGGAGCTCTTTCCAAGCACTGCCGCTAGCGATCTAGCCCCTGCCCCGGCCGGCCACCGCCACCATCACTTCCGTTGAGGTGGTGGCTGTCGCCAGGCGGCGGCACAGCCGCCGGAGAGGCATATTTTGGCGGTTCTACCAAGTTAATTCTCGGCCCGAAACCATGGAAATATGAAATTGGTTCGGGCTCAATTGAGCCTGAACCTTGAACCTAGACGTTGCTACGATCTTACCATGAGATAAGGGGAGGAGGAGGACCTTGTCAGCGGCCTGAAGTTGAGAAGATCGCCGGGAAACCATCCTTGAAGGTAGCGCCGCTCGGTTTCTGCAACTACACAGTGGGGTGGCTCGATTTCTTCAGGTAAGGATTGGGAAATCCTCCTCTCGGCCCACTAAAGGTGTTTAAAGCCGTAGATGGGGAGAGGATAGGTTGGATCATCAATGACCATTAATGGCCTTGAAAGCTACCTCTCGGCCTCGGTGGTTCAGTGCATCCAACCAGTGGAAGAGCTTGGAAAGCCTCCTGATCTTCTCAGGGATATTACGGGAGGTGAACCAAGCAAAGAAGAATGGCCCTTGGCTTCCCCATGGCATGAATGGCTGTTACTCCATTTTCTCTCTCCTCCATTAAAGGGAAATTGGAGCTTTCTCTCTCCTGCCCCTCATGGCCGAATTTTTTCATCACTCTAGCCTATTTGCAGCCCACTCATTCATCATTTCCATGATATCAAGGCTAGCCCAAATGTGGGGAAATGGGCTTGTGTAACATCCCATTTCCAACTAGACCCCCAGGAGTGGTTTTGTCCATGACTAGTTCATGACAAACCCTAGGAAGCCAGAAATGGGCCAAGAGATAGGAGACAAAGTGTGGAAAATCATCATGGTCTGCAAATAGTAGAACTCTGAACAATGCTTTAGGATGATCATGGGTTACACCTTGACCCCAAGACCCTACCACAACACTCCCAAACATTTTGGGAGACCCATTAGAGCCATAAGGACCCATTGGGGTCAATCAAAGAGACTCAGTTGACCCAAGTCAACCCTAACACTAAATGGGTCAAACTAGCCTAAATGACCTAACCAAGCCCAAGGCACTTGGGCTAAGCCCAACATGAGTGGCCCATTAACTTTAGGAGGCTGATATTTATGAGGGATGCCACCTAAATTTCGGAGGGGTGACTAGGAGAGAGAAAATGAGAGTTTTCTCCTTAATGGAGGAGAGAGAAAGAGGAAAAGAGAGAGAGGAGTTTTGGAGGGAGGCCATGGGCCACTCCATTCATCTCTCCATTGTCCCCATTCCTCTCCCTTGCCTCTTGGGATGATGATGCTATCAATTCCAGGCAGCCAACACTAATGGGGGGAGCCCAACCACCATGGCCAACCAACCCTTCACCTCCCCTCCCATGAAAAAAATATAAATCCCCCTATGCAGCCCCCCATTCCAATTTCTGATCTTTTCGTCATCTTCAGAACGTCTCTGGCAGTCAAAATAACGTATTGGATCAAAGGTTTTGGTGGAGGATCGAGGATTCAGGCAAGCTCGCCGGTGAGGAAAAACGCCATGGCCGACCACCGCCGCCGTCGTCATCGAACCACAAACAAGGTCCTCCTCTACTCCTTCCGTGGGTAGATCGTAGGAATCGTTTAGGACAAGAATCGGACTCAATTGAGCCGATCCAAATTTTCGTTTCCATGGTTTTTCCAAAAAACAATGGTGGTCGGGTTCGCCGGAAACCGCCTCTCCGGTGGTCGTGCCGCCCCCTGACGGTAGCCTTCACCTCAACGGAGATGGTGGTGGTGGTGGCTGGCCAGGGAGGTGGCCAAATGGCCGGCGGTGGCTCATGCAAAGCTACAGGTTTATGCGCTTTTTTTTTGGGTTCCTGGTTCGGGTTTTCTGAGAAGATGAACAGTAGTAATCTACTTAATTATTATATTTATATGTATAATATTGTTATTTGTTACCCCTTTAACTTGCACATTTTGATGTCGTTAAACAAGGCATTTATATGCTGTTTTAGGAAAAATGGCCAGTCACAAAAGTTGTATCCCTTCGAGTCTAGATTATTTTAAAATTTATTTCAGCTCGTTTGGGTAAGTGGTTAGACCACAACACCCATTTTGGTGGGCCCTGTACCTAGGGCTAGGCAGTCATTAAACTGAGTGCCCACACTTCATCCCTAGCCCAAATCAATTGAAATTTTGGCAGGGAGCCTAACCTAGCTATACCTAGGGCCTGCCCAAAACTCAGAATTTTTGGAGACACTTTGCCTAAAGTTTTTGCTTTTATTTAATAATGTAGGGTAAATTAATTAAGTGGTCAAATGACCTCCAAACCCTCCCAAATTTTCGGGAGTGGTCCCTGGCATCAAGACCTACTTCTGTACAATATTTGAGCACATTTGGATATGTTTTGGTTAGGAAATCACCAAACCCTAGTTTGGCCTTAAGAGGGTATTTTTGACCACAAGTGCACTATGGACTTAGGGTGGTCTCCTTCACTCAATAGAGGCAGAGGTTTTGGAAACTGACTTGGCATGGACAATGCCACCCTCTTGAGAAAAATGGGATGATTTAGGCTTGATTTTCCCTAGGGTTCAACCTCAAACCCTAAGGAAGGACTTTTGGGGGTTGTGAAGGACATGGGGGCAAATCCCTTGCATGGCCTTGGAAACACAGTTGAATTGAGGCTAGTATAACCTAAGATCTCTGGTAGGAAATTTAGAAGAATTAGAGCAAGGTAGACACCTCAAAACCCTAACCCTAGTTTTAGGGTAGGAGAACAAATTTGAAGATTCAGCCACTAAACCTTTCCCAAATGTTTTGAAACTTAGGTAGAATAGGTTTTAGGCCACCTAGAACCTCTGGTAATTCTTGTAGAATTTTATGGATTTTATTTTTGGTACTTCATTTGTTAATTACCAAAAGGTCCAAAATGATGTTTGATCTTATTATCGATGTTATGTGCTTTAAAACATGATGAAACTTGGTCAGAGGATATTCTAGGGCTAGTTGAATATCTCTGAATTTTATCACAATTCTTAACTAATTTTATTTGGTATTTTCTTCATTAATTTAAGAAAGGGGCTTTGGTAAATAAAATTCATTATTGATGATATATCTATTGAAAAATTATGAGGCTTAGGTTCTGATGTTTTTAGGCCAAAAAGTACTTGTACAAATTTATTTATAATATTCAGAGGTCTGTTTTCAGAACTTTCTTTACAAGGCCATATTTTTGAGAGTAGGATAAATAATTAATTTAGGGAATAATTCTTTCAAACAAATTATGAAAGTTTACTTAGAAGTTTTATATGCCCTTACAATCATCCTGGAATTTTCTCTGAATTTTTGGAAGTATTTTTATTGTACATCCCCTTTTAATGAATTATTTTGGAATAAATTGGAAATAAAATTTAAGGGCCAAATTCTTGCTGGAAAATTTGGAGATTCTGGATTTTTAGATGATTACTCATTTTGCATTTATCATAAATTTAGTGGAATTTTATCTTCCTAAATCTTGTATTTCATGTTCAACCTTGGAACTTTTGGCTTTTATAATAAATAAATAAATTATTGGTTAAATTATGAAAATTAGGAAATTATGGATTCAGTGTACATATGCCAATATAGACCTCTAATAATTATTATATGAGCATTGGATGACCATATGGCATACTTTCCTTTTTACGGGTCATATAGCTTAAGTGGTCTGCATTTAGCAAAACTGCAAGAAATCATTTGGGATATGAATTAGATCACATGTGATGGGTCTTGTCGGTTTGCTGGAAGGATAATTGGAATTAGGAGCATCATTGGAAGATAAAATGAGTAGGGTGTGTTTTGGCTAGGGTTTAGAGGCGCTCGGGTCCGACGAAAGATCGTGCTCCCCGAGGTGAGCGGAGTCAAATCACCTTAGGATTAGCCTACCGTAACATGAGGAAGTAATGGGTAAGGGAATCAACCAACAACAAAAATAAGTACCTTGCGAAAGGGAACGCTGGGCGTAATCCCAACATAGTTCCTGGTGCCCCTTGAGAGCCCTTCACAGGGAATACCGGGGGCAATCCTAGGTTAACGTAAACTGCTTTAACAAGCTAAAAAGAGTAACTTAGTAATTAGGGTTGCACATTTCACAAACACTGTTAGCACCGGGAGTTAGCTGGGAGCTTCGGCTCGGATGGTTAAAAGGCGGACTTTGGGTCCGGGGAACTTCGGCTCGATTGTTTGAGACGGACGTGTGGTCCGGGGAGCTTCGGCTCGGTTCTTGATTACGCTAAATTTGCATGTGAATAAAAGGAAAGGAAATTAAGGTGGTGGGTCTTCGGTATTGGAGGGTCGATGCACCGACGCCAATATGTTGACTCGGCAAGTGTGGTTAGCACTTCGCCAACAGAAGTCCGGTGCGCTAGCCGGCAAGAGTACGCAGGAGTCCGCTTCGTGCACCAAGCATTGAGGCATATGATAGGTCTGACTGGTAGTGCTTTACTGGTTTAGAGGTGGGCGAGGCCCAACCCACCGCTTCCGTCTGCCACTATGGAGGTATCCTGGGAGGTTACGGCTCTAGAAAGGGGGAACTAAAGGTCGGTGTGCACAGAGTCGGGTGTGTGTGTTGCACTTGCATGTCCATAATACCCACTTGCATGTCATAGCATAATCGAATCATTTAACCCCTGACACCTAATGTATAAGTGGAATGGGATGCTTATACATTAGGACCTGCAAAACGACCCCTTGGTCTATAAGCTTGTGTGGGCAAGTTTATAAATTAAGGTCAATTTTGATATATAAATACATTTACTGCTGTTTGATAACCGACACCCCAACGTATAAATTGGTATGGGACTTTTTATATGACGGGAGCCTTGCAGAAGACCCCTTGGCTTATGTGTTCTCACATAAGTGAAGGTTACTTTTCATATTTCAGCTTATTGTCTATACATGTTATAGAATTGCTAGTATAGGTCCGCTGCCATCTGTTTTTGTTATTCTCCACCTTCAAGTCCTCCCCTTTCTTCCTCTCCGCTCGGTGCCTAGGAGCCGTGGGGGAAGGGGCGGGGGATGATAGGACTTAGTCTTTTAGACTAACGGTTTTCGAACCGCATCATTTAGGGGATCGTGGAGACCAGCATGGAGGAGCAGCCCCAGAGACCGGTGCGCTTGGAGGTGGGGCAGTCTAGCTTCGGAGTTCATACAGCCGGGACCGTGAGTCTCGACCTTGAATAGCTTTTCTGCTTTTACTTCCGCATGAGTGATATTGTAGTGAGGATATGATGTATCGGGCATAAGCCCGTATTTTAGCGCTCTGATGTATTATTTTGTGGACCCTCCCTTCGTGGAGATTTATTACTATGATATGTGATTTTCTGTGCACTGTAAGTTTTCATGACTTCATTATGCTACTTTTCTGTGATAGAATTGGCCGGCAGGATCGGCGCTTTGTGGTGATGACCCTTTAGGGCATGAAGGAGTCACCGCAAAACGGCGGTTCTGGGCCTAAGACCCCGGTGTCGATAAGAAAAAAAAAGGGGAGGTCTTACAGCTTGAGCTTGGGTTAGCCTATTTGGGCTAATTTGACTTAACCTTAAGGTAGAGTTTACCTTGGTCAACATGACCATTTGGGTTGATCCCAATGGGTCCCTGGTGACCCATTGGCCTCCCCTAAGATCTATGTAGGGTTGGGTAGGGTTGACTTGGCACCTTGGAGGTCACTTGACCCTTGGTAAGGGCACTTTGACCACTTCGGGGCTTGAGTTGACTTGGGTCAAGTTGGTCTCTAGGACTGCACCCAATGTGTCCTTAGTGACCTATTGACCTCACTTTAGGTCTAGGAAGACCTGGGCAAGGTTGGTTGGGCACATTAGAGGCCAACTCCCCTTTGTTAGGGCACCTTGTCCAATTTAGGCCTATGGTGGTCCTAAGTCAAATTGCCTACTTTGGGTTGACTCAACTCCACATTGTATATATAATAGGAATGTCTTACAACATGTAAACATCATTGGCCTTATGGCCTTACAATGCTTTCAAACAGTGGCCTAAACATTGGCGCACAGGCCGGCCACAATCAAAGAAAACACAAGAAGCAGTCCAAATAGCCTTTGAGGGCTAGCAGCAGCAGCAGCAGGGACCTCAACCTTTATACATCCTGCTTGGCTCTCCAGCACCTGTATAGGGACAATCCACCCAATGGTGGCAAACAGAAGCAACGGTCAGCGTTCACCTGACCAAATTATAACGACCGTACCCCTTTTCTCGGGGCAGCGGTAATCTTCCCTGCAGGCATAGCATATCACAAGCATGATAATATATCTCATAGAAGGTGCTTTCACGCACACATGCCATCACAACCGTTTGCCACCCGGCCCAACGGTCTATGCACTCAGGGCACATTCTTGGTGTTCTGGTAAAGCACTTGCCCACCACCGTATCAGGGTCACAACCCAACGGTAACTCTCTTGAGCATTTACCCCATGGCATGCAGCCGGAGTTCTAGTCTTACTACACCGGGATGGCCCGTAGCCCCCCATTGTGTCATGGCGTGCAGGCCTAAGACTCTTGATATACGCTCCAACAGACCGCACCTTCTGGTCTCACATCGGACAGACATAACGCAGGTCGGATCCTCCACCCCCCGTTGCTCAAATTGCCTTGCCATCACCGAGTACGGCGTACTCGTGGCTAAATAAAGGCGCGGGTAGGTCTCACTGATCTTGTTCTGGCATTCAATCCTGGGTATTTCTCCTACACCCATTCTCTCATAAAAACAGCGGGTCTTTCCTGGGCAGACCAGTACTTCCTGTTACTCGTTCACAGGTACGACACCGCAAGAGCACAAATGTCAGGGGTCTTTCCTGGGCATACCAGTACTTCATGTTACTCTCTTCACAGGTACCACCTACGACATCAAGCATCACAAAGGGCCTTTCCTGGTCACACCAGTACTTCCTGTTACTCATTCACAGGTATGACCCAATAGCACAAACAGACACAGATATTTTCCTGGACTACCACTCCAGTACTTCCTGCTACTACCCTTCACACGCATAACCCGTTGACTCCTTAAACTACATGTTTATCACGGAGTCTTCTCTGATTCGTATGCAACATCACCAATCCAGACCAACCTGTCCAGATGGGCTTCGCACAGCATGCCTATTTTGTACTCCATTTCTAGATCTATATGCCAACAAAAGGGGATTTCATGAATCGCCCAAAGATTCCCAAAATCAGCCACCTCTTGGTGGGGGAATCACAAACATATGCCAAAAAGGAATCCTTCACATGGCTAGGAATAAAAGTCGTTACCCTTGAAGCCCTCTTTGGAGCCATGAGCTCTAATCTAGCTTGAACGACTCACAAAAGCTTTTCCTCCGCAACGTCGGCCTCGGATCTCTCGTCGGCTAATCGCAGCACCACCGGTGATCAGCCCCCTCTCATCCTCCTCCTTCCTCTCTCTTTCTCTCTCTAGAAATAAAGTAAGAGAAATTCAAAAGCCAAATGAGTTTCCCCAACCTATTCTCTGTCTTAAGAAGACAGGGAGGCCTCTCATCCCTTGGATCCAGGCTGAAGGGATGGATGGCCACGATTTCACCAAAAATCCTAAATTTTGCATGACGCGGCCTGTGACACGCCCGTGTCCATGGTCGTGTTCCATAAGCGGTGTTGAACCGACTTATCCAACCCAGTGACATGCCCATGTGACATGCCTGTGTCATGGGCTGTGTCACCCCACACGCCTTCAGACACGCCCGTGTTTGTGGCCGTGTTCGTCAAGCTGAAAATCCTAAAATCACCCGAGACTCACACGACATGTGACACGCCCATGTCCCAGGCTGTGTGCCCATACACAGCACTAGACACGCCCCAGCTCCCAGCTCAAATTCATCGGGCTGAGTTCGTCGACCACGCTGACACGCCCTGTGACACGCCCGTGTCACAAGCCGTGTCCTAAGCACTCGACGATCGTCCACCAAATTTTGTCGACCACTCATCGACTGTTCCTCTCGACACTCGACGCATGCAGGACACGCCATGGGACACTCCCGTGTCTCAGGCCGTATCACCCCAAAACTGAGCCTGCTGAAAAATGGGCTGTTACAACCCTCCCCTCCTACCAGAAATTTCGTCCTCAAAATTTGTATACAGGAAGGCAACCAGCAACCAAAATTGTTTACAACATGAAACGTTTACAATGAAATTTTCACTATCCACTCAGTTACAAAAAAAGCTCAGGAAACTCCGCTCGCATGGTCTGCTCTCGCTCTCATGTAAGTTGTGCACGGCCGCAGTTATCCAATTGGACTTTAACCATCCCGACCGTCTTGTTCCGCAACTGTTTCTCGGCTCGATCTTTGATCTGAATCGGTGTGGTGTCACATTTGGCTATTCATTTCTCTGCGTGTCTAGCTACGGTTCTATCCTCGCATGTTTCTGATTCTTTGGTTATTGTGCCTCTAGATGTGGTGTCGCCTTCACATACCTATATCCCACACCCGGTCGCACGTATTTATCCATCGCCATTTGATGACCTTTTCCCCACACGTTAGTGACCAAGGTTAGGCCCCATGAGTTGTATCGCTCGCACCTCTTGTCATATCCGAAGTGTCCAACTCTTTTAGTATTTATGATGAGCGGTTTCCCTTGGCATATCTTCATGCCAAGCATGAAAATATTAATTTTAAAATTAGGACTGTGAATTTGAATCCTATGAAAATCATCTTTGATTATAAGGCTCCCGTCCCCCCGGACTTAACTCCTTTAGCACTTTAAGAGAATTAATCACTCAAGCTGTGTCTTATTTTTTACTTGTTTGTTTATCGCCGAAACTCGCACCAGATTATGCTCATCATGATCACATTTTATATAAGCACATTAGTGAAGCGCTAACCACACCATATAAATCTTATTCATTTCATGCTAGCGTACATAAAAGAGTGTCTCACTATATGATTGGCGATTTAGTTTTGGTATGTTTCGTCCCTGAACGGTTTCCTTCGGGCTCTATAGAAAGTTGGCGAGTTGGCAAGTTGGACTTTTTTTCGGATCTTAAAGAAATTAGGAGAATACGCATATCATTTGAAGTTTTCCACTGATTGGGCTATTACCCCTATTTTTAACGTTTTTAATTTAACGTCATATGTTTCTCCACCACTTGAATTATCTTCCTGTCTATTGGGGTCCAGTTTGTTTTCTTATGGTTTGGGTTGTGAGCTTGTGCCTGGATCGTTATCTTCATCGATCTTCACTGGAGGTATGTTGGATGTTGATGTAGAAACTTGTTTTCTTTTATTGCCTAATGCTTTTCCAAGGTTCCCCAGGACCATATCTTTGCATGACAGGATACTCCAGGTTGCAGTGCTCTCCTTTACATGTGGTGATGTTTGCCACTACTTGATTCGATGGCGTGATCGACCGGCCTCCGATGACTCTTGGTTTCTTAGATCGGAGGTGGCTCGTTTGGATGTTGCTCTCTCACGCTGGTGCATTCAGACCAACTCATTGGTGATGAGTACTTTTGAGCGGGGGAGGATTGACGGAGATGTTGCTGACACGGCCTCCATTGATCCCCGTCTGAGAGAGTTCGTCGATTGGGACGATCGCTGTCGTGAGCTCAAGGATGGGATCGACGTCCGCCGCCATTATATAAAAATATATAATTATAAATTAAATAATTATAATTATATATTTTTAATAATTTTTTTATTTTTTCAATTTTATTTTAAGTATTTATTTCATGTTTTAATTTTTATTTCATGTGTAATGATGGGTGCTTATAACCATCATGTGTTGTTTTAATTATTTCATCTCATGTGCTATGATGGGTGCATATAACCATCATATTTTCAATTTTGAATTTTGAATTTTGAATGAAGGGAGATGGAGTGGTGTAAGCCTGTATATAGGTCATGATATTTGTCATATTGAATTAGTGAATGATTGAAAAGAAAACACTAACTTGTCTTGAGAATCTCCTTCTCCTCTCCTCCTTGGTCGCCCCCTCTCTTCCCCCTCTTCCTTGGCAATTTCGGCCACCCTCCACCCCTCTTTCCCTCCTCTTTTATCCCCTTAACAACCCTCTCCTACTCCTTTTCCCTAGACAAAACCGCCTCCCATCCTCCTCACCCAAACCGAACACCAACAAGAAAATTTGCCACCTTCATCCTTGAAGAAATTCGACCAAGGCAAGAAGAACTCCCCATATGGATCAACTCCAGCGTGAAGCGTCGAAGGCAGACGAGTTTCTCTCCAGCCGGCGTGACTCAGACAGAGCCGTTGAAGAATAATCCAAGTAGAGATATCGGAATCATCCATTCTGATAGGATAACGAATCTTTTTTACTTATTGTGTGTTTCACTTCCTAGATTAATTCCTGTGGTGGTAGATTCTTGGCGTTGAATTTTTAATCGTTAATTAATCGTGGTTTCTTCGGTTGGTTTGTGTTTGTCTTGATTGAGTTGTTTTTTGAAAAAAAAAGGTTTGGTGAACCTTCGTTTTCTTTTGTTGGGAGAGATCTACCTTTTCCAAATCGTATTTATTTGGTAGATCTCTTTTGGTATAACACTGCTCGTTCGGACTGGGTGGGTCCTTTTCAGCTGGAAAGAATATTGGCTTATAGCCTTTGTTCGATCCTAAGCGGTTTGGCTACCCATACGTTAGCATATAATTGATAAAATTAATTAATGTGGTGCTGCGTAGAACGATTGTGCGAGTATAGGATTGGATCAAGGAGAGGCAAACGTGTCCGTCCGTAGATTTATTTGGTGTCAACGTGCTAGCCTACATCAATGGACCCCATCAGTGCCAGGTCAGCAGGAGTCAAAGTCAGCAAGTCAAGACAGAATTCAATGTCAATGCGCCAGCCTGCAGAAACTCTGGGAGAGTGGTGAGCTCCCCTCGTATCCTCGTCTGGTAGGCGACTAGTCCTGTTGCTCGCCCAGCTATGCGAGCTCCTCCAAGAAGTCGCCGAGTTACCAAGGGGAGGGGGTATAAATAGACCCCCCCCCTCCCCTAGGATTTCCCTATAAATAGGACCCCAGGGGTACGAGGAGAGACACTTGAAATCCCCTGCAAGGATCTCGTGAGCTCTACTTCTTGGATACCAGCTGAGCCTTTGGATTCCTTTTCCTTACATACCAGGTCGCGATCTCACGACTTTGTTACTAGCTATTCTCCATCGTACCTAGCTCGACCAATTTTGGTTGTGGAGTGGTTGCTTCTTCCAAGCATCCGGGTATGTGGTGGGACCTTCCTGCCAAAGCATCCGAGGTCCTGTTTGTCGACTTCTTCTTTGTCCTAGTCTCCTTAGCCGTTTGGCCTTGTTGAGGATCAAATTGCCTTAGGCTGCCGTGATCCGATTTTTGGAGTGGGAAATTTCCCTAGCTTCAATACTTAGTGCGGTGAGCATGCATCGCAGCTGAGGAGGAAAGTTTTGTGGTTTGGCGAGATGACAAGTGGTGGCGAGCATGGAGAGTTGGTAGGCAACTCAAGGGATGTTGGTAATCCCACACATGGTAGCGAGTTCGTTACAGCGACATATTCTCATTGCCCCGATATCACGGCGACAACTCCCCATCGTGTGACACCATCGGATGAGGAAGCACTGCCAAGGCGAGCTGGGAAGGAGCCCGCTTGGGCGAGAGAGGAGCGACCGGTGCAGTCGCAGAATCATCTGACTCGTAGAAAGGGGATTAGATTTTGAGATCCAGAGCCGCCGGTGAGATATCACGGTACTCGCCAGTGGAGTGAGTATGATGATTCTAGCGGGGATGAAACTCATCATCGTCGGGGAAAGAGGAGCCCCTTCTCTAACGAGATCCACGCGGCCCCAGTTCCTGAGGGGTTCAGAGAGCCCGTTCTCACCTACTACTCCAGCAGAGATGACTCGGTCAGGCATTTCCAATGGTTTGAGGATGTGGTGTCGATCCACAACATGTCTGATGCCTTCAAGTGTGGATTCTTCTCCATCACTTTCAAGGGCAACGCAAGGGATTGGTTCCGACAGCTGCCAGCCGATTCCATTTACTGCTTCGCAGATCTGCACTGTAGCCTCATGGCGAGGTTCGCGACATCTAAGAAGAGGAAGAGGGATGTAATGACCCTCTTTGAAATTACCCAAGGACATCACGAGAGTTTAGTCCACTACATCGATCGCTTCCAGGAAGAGATCTTGGAAGTGGAGGAGGTAGACAGCTTCACCCTAATGGTATCCCTAAAGTTTGGTCTGAAGCAGGGCCTCTTCAGCATGGAAATGGGGTCCAAACCCCGAGGTCCTTCAAGGAGATGGTGGAGAGGGAGAATATGTTCGTCCAGGGAGAGGAAAAGAACAAGGACTTCTTGGCACGACTATATGGGGATGAGGCGTTGGAGAGAGGAAGAGAGGGACCTTCAGAGGCAAGATGTGGAAGACCGTCAGAGAAGTGGGTCGAGAGGAGAAAGGAGAGGCCAAGGAGAAGAGAGTCGAAGAGAGTGGAACAGAGGATGGAAGAGCCCAGGAGGGCAGAGGAGCAGAGGAGGCAGGAAAAGCCTCGGAGAGATGAAGAAAGTAGGCCCGCGGAGGCTCCGGCGAGGAGAGGAGAAGAAAGGCGATTCCAATATCCCAATAATCATCCGCAGTGGAGGCCACCGGTTCGGCCACGTTTCCAGCCAGAGGAGATGAGGAACGCCAACCGACAGGATGAAGGCCGAGGAGGAGGAGGAAGAAGAGAAGCGATGGCCATTGCCTGTTAGGGAACAAGCGCCACCGAAGGGAGCAGCGGGAAATGCATCAGAAGGCTAAGAATCCCCACTACTGTGATATCCATCGGGTAGAGGGGCATGGGACATTGGTCTCTCCAGAGTTCTAGGAAGTAAGGAGGAGATTGGAGGCCGGAGTGGCAGAGAGGGAGCAACAAAGGAGGGAGGCCCCAGTGCGACAGGTGGTATTCCAAGCTCCAGCGGGGAGGAGGAATGAAGATCGGGTCGATTTGGGAGGTCACGGAGAGGTGATCCACGGCCCAGGATGTGGGTAGGTCGGTGTGATCAACGGCGGGGCCGGACTCGGAGCTTCCCGTAAGGGAAGTCTCCACCAGATCTATCAGAAGAGCATCGCCTTTCATAGCGTCTCCTCGACCTCTCAAGTCCCGTTGTCGTTGGATGAGATCACTTTCTCGGAGGAGGATATGTTGGGGAATGAGAACCCCTTCCACGACCCCCTAGTCGTCCAAGCAGCCATCGAGAAATTCACCGTCGACCGAATCATGGTGGATAATGGGAGTTCAGCGAACGGATCCCTTTTTGGCTTCTCAGGAGAGAAGAAAGAGGTGGAAGGATGGGTGCTTCTGTCACCCTGGGCGTAACTTCAATCTGATGCCGCTTTGTCATCGTCGATACCCCAAGTTGTTATAGTGCCATCTTTGGGCATCCCCTCGCCAAGTACTTCAAGGCGGTTCCATCATCATACCATCAATGACTAAAGTACTGCCAGGGAGACGTCCAGGTGAGGATCAGGGGGGATCTGAGAGCTTCCAGGGAGTGCTACCTAAACGTCGTCAGCACCATCAGTTGGATGGAAGATGCAGAGAGGTTAGAGAAGATGCTAGAGAAAGAAGATGGTCTGCATGCTGCTGAGGAGTTGGAGGAACTGGAAGTGATCTCCAGGAAGGGGGAGCCAGCTCTGTTGAAGGTGGGAGGGTCCTTGTCATTGGAAGGAAAGATCGATATGGCCGCTTTCCTGCAGGAGAACGTAGATGTCTTTGCTTGGAGTGCTGTGGAAATGTCAGGGATTGATGTCGATGTGGCCTGCCATCGCCTCAACCTGGATCCCGCAGTGGCCGCCGTCTTCCAGAAGCAAAGGAAAAGTGCAACTGTGTTGGCCGGTCAGATCAGGGAGGAGGTAGAGAAGCTGCTGGAGGTAGGGTTTGTCTTGGATATCCAGTATCCAGGCTGGGTATCCAACATTGTAATGGTAAAAAAGCCCGGAGGTGGCTGGAGTTTATGTATCTACTTTTATATGTTGAGTAAATCTTGCCCAAAGGATTGCTACCCCTTGCCTCAAATCGACGCGTTGGTTGATTCCGTCGTCAGATTTCCTGTGATGAGTTTCCTTGATGCTTTTTCAGGGTATCACTAGATTCGGATGCATCCCCCCGACTGCCGCAATGTCTCCTTCATCACCAGCGATGGCTGCTACAGCTATAAGATGATGCCCTTCAAGCTCAAGAATGCGCGCGCAACATACCAGAGAATGATGGACCAAGTCTTCAAAGAGCAAAAGGGGCGCAATCTTGAAGTCTATGTAGATGACCTCCTCGTCAAGAGTAAGAGCGTCGCGAAACACATACAAGATATGGCAGAGACCTTCGCCACCCTAAGAAGATACAAGATGTTACTCAATCCGGCCAAGTGCATCTTCAGGGCAGGAAGAGGGAAGTTCCTAGGTCACCTCCTCACTCTAGGGGGTATAACCTAACCCCGACAAAGTTAAAGCCATCTTGGATATGACATCTGCGAAAGACTCCATGGAAGTTCAGAGGTTGACAGGAAGGCTGGCCGGCCTTAGTTGCTTCCTCTCCAAGGTAGGGGAGAAGTGTTCTCCGTTCTTCAAAACTCTCCAAGACAAGCAGAAGTTCGAGTGGACCGCTGATTGTGAGGAGGCATTTGTAAAGCTCAAGCAACAGCTAACTCAGACTCCTCTCCTTCAAGGCCCACAGGGAAGCGAAGACCTCTTAATCTATCTGGGAGTAGGAGCGGAAGCGGTCAGTTCTGTATTGGTCAGGTAAGAAGGAAAGATGCAGATCCCCATCTTTTATGTTAGTAGAGTGTTGCGGCAAGAGGAGATGAGATATCCTCTCCTGGAGCAGTTGGTTTTCACCTTAGTGATTTCGGCTCATAGGCTCCGCCCATATTTTCAGGCTCACTCCATCAAGGTCATCTCTGACCATCTGCTTCGAAGTATCTTGGATGGGGTGGAGCATTCTGGCAGGTTGGAAAAATGGGAGGTTGACCTCAGCGAGTTTGACATCTCTTACTCTCTTAGGGTAGCGATCAAGGCCTAGGATGTGGCAGTCTTCCTGGCCGACTTCTCAGCCGAAGTAGGAGGAGATGAAGATTCTTCCAGCCTAGTCTCTTGCAATATGTTCATGGATGGGGCCTCGGGCAGACATTCCATGGGAGCCGTAGTCGTGCTAGTAAGCCCATAAGGAACCAGGATTGAGGAGGCTGTCGAGATCCTTTTCCTCATCCTGAACAATCAGGCAGAGTACGAAGCCATGGTGGTCGGCTTGCATCTCGCCAAGGAGCTGGAAATCAAGGACATCAGGGCCTTCACTGACTCGATGGTGGTTGTGTCGCAAATCAGAGGAGAGTTCGAAGTGCATGACCCCATCCTGCAAAATACTTAGCCAAGGTCAAAAGTTTAATCGGGTGTTTCTAGTCTTTCTTCGTCGAGCATGTACCCCGGGAGGAAAATTCAGAGACCAATTATCTCGCCAAGTATGGTACCCGAGCTGGGGGGACAGTGACCGAGCTGTTTTGACCGACCATCGAGGAAGGGGAGATGATGGAGATCGAGCAGCGAGCTTCTTGGAAGGACCCATTCATTGCATTCTTCACCACCGTCCAGCACCCCACCAGTGGTGAAGATCAGAGGATGTTCCGATATAAAGCTACCTACTACTTGGTGCAGGAAGGGGAGCTTTACCGCAAAACCATATCGGGCCCATTGGACAGGTTCTTGTCAGAGATCGAAATCCCCCATGTTCTAGAAGAGATCCATTCGGGAGAGTGTAGCAGCCATTTGGGGACTCGTACGTTGTAGTAGATGATCCCAAGGCATGGTTACTTCTGGCCAACCATTCGAACAGACGCGGAAGACTTCTCAAAGAAATGTTCATGTCAACTCTTCATGCCTCTTCAATTGCAACCTGCTTAGCAACTTCGCTCAATCACCGCTCCCTGGCCTTTCACTATCTGGGAAATGGATTTGATCGGCCCCTTTCCTCAGGCTAGCGGGTAGAGGAGGTTTGTACTTGTCATGATTGACTACTTCTCCAAATGGATCGAAGCCAAGGATCTCACCAAGACCACTTCACAAATCGTAAAGAACTTCATTTGGGGGGAGATCGCCTGCAGGTTCAGTATTCCTCTGGCCATCATCACCGACAACGGTCCGTAGTTTGAGAGCTTGGAGTTGGAAGACTTCTGCAAGCAGTAAGGGATAGATCTTCGATTCGCCTCTGTGCATCATCCTCGAATCAACGGATTGGTGGAAGCTGCCAACAAGCCGGTCATCAACCCCCTAAAGAAGAAGGTCACCAACCTAAAGGGAAACTGGGCGGAGAAACTACCCTTGGTCCTATGGGCTCTGAGAATGACTCCAAGCTCGGCCATGGCGGAGACACCCATCAAATTATCCAACGAGTTTGAGGCACTCATCCCAGTAGAGTTTGAGGTTCGAAGTCTGAGGGTCATTGCAGCAGGAGAAGGCCGTGAAGAGTGATGCTTGGAAAATGAAGATACTCAAATGCTTTCGTTGGACTACATCGAGGAACTCCGCAACTTAGCCTCCATCCTCCAGGAGGAAATCAAAAGATGCATGGCCAAACACTTCGACAAGAACGTTCGCCTCAAGCATTTCCTAGTAGGAGACCTGGTCATGAAGACGGTGGATACGGCAGGAAGGGGAGCTGCAGTTGGTAAGCTACACCCCAACTGGGAAGCCCCCTTCATCGTCCAGGAAGTCCTAGCCACTAGAGGATATCGTCTGCAAGATCAAGAAGGAAAACAACTAGGAGGTACCTGGAGCGGGGATGACCTGAAAAGGTTTTATCCCTAGTAACCGCATGTTTGTTTCCTTATAATCTCATTTGCATATATATATATATATATATATATATATATATATATATATATATATATATATATATATATATATATATATATATATATATATATATATATATATATACACTTGCATAAAATTGTTCTCTTTATGTTATTTCATCACAAGATATTTCAATAGCTTGGAGGGTCAACCCTCTATTGATCCGGGAAACCAGCACTCGACATGTTCCTCTTAAATAGGTCATGGAGAATGATGGGATAATGCGTCGGGATTTAAGCATGATTGTAAGACCGAGCCCCTACATTGACAGCCGAGATCAGCTCCCCCTTGCATGTCGGCCTAGCTACCCCCGATTGCATCTCTCCTCTGACTGTAGGAACTATCAGGAACAGGCTGAGAAACTAACCTCATGGACTTGAGGGAGAGTCGGCCCCATCAAGTGCCTCACGTACTTGCGCGTCTCAGTTATACCCAAGACGGGATAACCTGCCAAGGAAGAGGCAAAAGCAAGCTCAAGGGATGATATTAGCCTCGAATGTGTCCTATAGGACCCTCAGAGGGATTCTCCCCTTCGCCCACTCACCAGCATTTGAGGCCAAGTGGCCTAGCCAAAGGCAACCTCCACAATTGGATCGAGACACGAGCCTTCGACCAATTCCTCCTAAATAAGCCAGTACGGACGATGGTACGATGCCTCGAGTTATAAGCGTCCTTGTAAGACCGATCCCCTGCATTGACGGCCAAGATCTGCTCCCCCCTTGCATGTCGGCCTAGCTACCCCCGATCGCATTTCTCCTCTGACTGGAAGAGTTATTAGGAACAGGTCTGGATTCCAACCTCCCGATTCGGCGGAGAGAGAGTGATATCATTAAAAATCTCTTTTATTCGCAAAGTATTTGTACAACTAATCTCTTTATCACTCCTCAAGTAACAGTATAAACTACCTTAGCAACCGTAAAAGTCCCCGAGTCATGGGGTTATCATAAATCTGAGGCCCTGCACGGGCTCCTCTCCAGCATACCAGTCATCAACCACCAGAGGAGAAGAAAGTTCCTCGTTGGAGTGATGTCATAGTTTGTGATCTCTATACGGGCTTCTCCCCTATGGACCGACAACTAGCCACCCGAGTCGACTGCTTCCCACCACCAGTTAAGCTTGGCTCTTGTTGGGTGTTGACTGCTTCCCACCACAGTTGAGCTTGGCTCCTGCTGGGTGTCGACTACTACTCCCCACCATAGGAGAAGAAAGTTTCTCGTTCAAGTGATGTCGTAGTTCGTTATCTCTATACGGACTTCTCCCCTGTGGACAGACTACTAGCCAACCGAGTCGACTCTTTCCCACCTCCAGTTGAGCCTGGCTCCTGATAGGTTGTCGACTATTTCCCACCGCCAATTAAGCTCGGCTCCTGATAGGGTGTCGACTCTCCCACCGCCAGTTGAGCTCGGCTCCTGATAGGGTGTCGACTCTATCCAACCGCTAGTTGAGCTCGGCTCCTGATAGGGTGTGGACTCTTTCCCACCGCCAGTTGAGCTCGGCTCCTGATAGGGTGTCGACTCTTTCCCACCGCCAGTTGAGCTCGACTCCTGATAGGGTATCGACTTTTTCCCACCACCAGTTTAGCTCGGCTCTTGATAGGGTGTCGACTCTTTCCCACTACCAGTTGAGCTCGGCTCCTGATAGGGTGTCGACTCTTTCCCACTGCCAGTTGAGCTCGGCACCTGATAGGGTGTCGACTTTTTCCCACCCCCAGTTGAGCTCTTCTCATGATAGGTTGTCAACTCTTTCCCACCGCCAGATGAGCTCGGCTCCTGATAGGGTGTCGACTCTTTCCCACAGCCAGTTGAGCTCGGATCCTGTTAGGGTGTCAACTGCTTCCCACCACCACTTGAGCTCGGCTCCTGCTGGGTGTCGTCTACAACCTCAAACTAAATTGAGCTAAGATCCTGCAAGATAGGTGAATATGCAGGTGTGAGTATTCTTGGGCGAGCACACGAGTAAAAGCGAGTACGAATATCGATGTGAAAACAAGAGATGGTGACCTGCGAGTAGGCGATAAACTTTGATGAGCCACATCTGATATTCGTGTGTGAGTAAGCGTATCACAAGCACTCATCCTCCCCGAGCCTATGAGCCTAGCGAGCGCCATTGGTAAGCCAGCATATGAGCACAAAGAAAAGGAAAAGGCGATAACAAAAAACTTGTAAAAATCAAAAATTTACAAGTTTCAAAAAATTTCCAAGTATCTACAATTTATAAGTGTGCGAGTATGAAGAAAATCGACGAGCAACTAGGACTCATCGTCTCCAGTATCAGGCCGATATTCGGCATCGCCAATGCCGGTGTCTTCTTCTTCCTCGCCCTCGCTACTTTCACCGCAGCTATTACTACTACTTCTGTCGCTGCCGCTAGAGCCCGACGACGAGGAGAGGACACGGTCGAGCGAGTTAGACTCCTCGGCGAGCAACTCTGGAATCAGGTCCTCAATGGTCATCTTCTTAGCCACCTCGTCAAGATGTTCGCTGATCCTCAGCCTAGCAATGATGATATCCCCCGTGCCCGCGCTATTCCCGACGGATGGCCAGCATCTCGTCCCCATAAGGATGAACCTTCTTGACCATCCCATGGTCGATCACGTCCTGCTGCGACATCATTGGGCGAGATTCCGAAGTGACGGCGAGATCTCTAGGAGTCACCTGCCGAGTTTCGAGTTCGGCGACCAGGATTTGGGAAGCTTCTAACACGGCTTTAGTGTCGACGAGTTCCTGATCAAGCACAGAAATTCTTTTTGCCTTCTCGACCTCGGAAGCCTGCGAGTATCAACGGACCATCAGCAAAACTACCTAAGTTAATGTTAACTATGTCACTCTAAGGAGGGTACTTACCTCATACTACTTCTAGCGAGCTGATTGCATCCTGAGGTCTATCAACTTATTCGAGACGACCTTCAGCGCCTCATGCATTTTGAGCAGCTTCCTCACCGAGAAATGGCCCAGCTCGACAGCCCGTAAAATGGAGCTTGAGGTCAGTTGGACGAGCTCTTCCGGACTAAGCTCCATCATCGACTCAGCATCGCCTCGCCCATAGATCGAGTGTAGGACATTGAAATCCTCCCACTTGTCCTCCCGATCCTCAAACCAGGAGGGGAGGTTGGTGCTCAGCAATACCCGATGCTCGTCCGTAGACCAGGAAACTAGCCGGCAGTTGAAAGCATCCTTACCTTCTCGCCCAAGGTTGAAGTTTGGGTGAAGGTAAGGCGCCCCGACGTCAGCCGTACATTCCCGGTCCTCGAACAATTGGCGAGATACCTTGGCTTGCTTGCTCGCATGGTCCGACGACTTGACATTCTCATTTCCCTTAGCGAGCTTCGTCTTCTCCCCAACTTCCGGCGGCAGGTTGGAGGGTTCCGGGTGTGATGAGGCGACTTCATTGGTCGAAGGAAGCGGCTTCGCCGGGAGCTCAGACGGTACTGCTACCATCAAAAGCAAATTAGTGCGACTTTCTTTATGGCAAGATAGGAGAAGTAGGCGAGTATGATAAAACTTCGAAGGCTTACTTTCGCAGGGGTGGATCTTTACAAGAACATTGACATTGATTCGCCAATGGATGACATCAAAATGTCGCCGGCTGAAAACCTCGACTAGCTTCTCGCGGGCACCCTCCAAGATCGACGACAAGAAGGTGACATCGGCAGGTTGATGTGGCCTCCCCAACACACCGTCAAAGTCGCCGGTGACGACGACTAGATACTTGCCACATCGGTGGACTTTGTTCACCGACCCGACAAGCGTGCAGACATGGCTGCTGAAGAAGATGATCCCGTTCGGAGTCGCCGCAAAGGAGAACAGCTTCCTGAAGACAAATAGATCGAAGGTGGTCCACCCTTCTCGCAGGAAGCACAAGAACCCCAAGATGATCGCCACACCATTGGGGTTGATTTGGGCGGGCACGATGCCGAAGTATTGCAGGATCTGGCGGTATTCGGGTCATAGTGGAAGTCGCAGGCCAACCTCGAAGTGGCGGAGAGAAAGTACCAATCTGCCTTCGATATACGAGTTTAATCGCTCAGACCGCGCGAGGAGCCTGACTGAGTAGCCCTCGACGAGATGGCGCTGATGAAACTCCTCAAGATCTCGCTTTGAGGTTATGGATCTCTTGAAGGCGACATCAGTGAAGTTTGCAGCGTGGGATTGTCGGCGAGCGCTAGCATCATCCCCGACCATCTTGAGAGAGTTAGGTTGGCAAGAAAGGAGACGCGAGTAGATAGCAAGCCAAGGAGACGCGTGTAGGAGGAATTACTCACGAATATAAGTTAAGAAATCGCAGCAGCGTACTTATGACTTACTTACCCCCTCTATTTATAGTCCAAGGAAGGGGGTATATCAACCTCGTGCGAGCATCTACCTAAGTCGTGTACTGGACAAGAGCAACCCTAACTCCTAGTTCTATCTCGCACAAGGCTTTCCGGGAACTCGCCAGAACCTGCACTAGATATACACGACAAGTCGCACAAAGAAGACGCGCTTACAGAAAAAGGGCGATCATCAACAAAATCATCGCGAGATTCAAACTCGCTTATTACAAATAAAGAATATTGTTCATTACATAGTCGTCAGAGGCGAGTTCAGCTAATAGAAAGTAGAACAAAGAAAAAATAAGTCCTAGGAGGCCGCTCTGGAGGGTGAGGTGTCGCCCAGCCCAGCCCATTTTGCGAGCTCATTGATAATGTTCGGTCGCTGCTGATATTGCGTCATCGTCGATCTGAAGTTGTTCTTCCATCCTCGCCAGTCGACAGGCAGAGCCCATGCTCGCGTGCATACCAGCCAGCTCGTTGAAAGAGACCTGAAGATGGTGGTCGTTAATTGCTATTTGCCAATCGATCTCACTGATCATGTGGAAGAGGGTCTCGTAGTTCTCCAGGATGGTCTGAAGTTCTTCTTTCCTCGCCTCCAAAGCCGAAATCCGGCAATGAGGCTCGCAAATGGAGAGTTGGTCGAACTTGGTCTCTAACTCTAGGTAAGCGCGTGCAGCAGCATGGAGATATGCGCTCACAGACAGCTCGATGACGTCGAGGAAGGCCGCTCCTGGAGTTGCAGGGCGATCTATGAAATTAGAAGGAACGTCGCCAAGTCAGAAGTCGACATCAATGATCAAATCAGCACAATGGTGATGTGAGTTACCTTGACGAGGAGATCAAGATCACCATAGAGATTGGTCGTAACCTGAAGATTCTCGCTGGACAGAAGAAGAGCCGTCAGCGTGTTCAAGGGGCCTCCCCTACCTGCGACCTCCATAGTCATGATCTTCGTTACTCGGCGGGAAGTAGTTGGGTCATTTTTTATCCGGCCTTCGAGCCGAGCTGTACAGCGGAGGAGGCGGTGGCAGTGCCGTGTTTGGCAGTGATGTTCGCAAACTCGTCAGGGGATTCGGTGGAGGCAGAGGTGTACTCGCTAACTATCGCGAGGTCGAAGGGGCGACCGGGGGTGGTAAAGGCACAAGAATACTCGCCTCCTGTTGCGGTTTGGAGATAGGAGGAGGCGGCGGCGGCAAAGGGATGCTCGCCGTCGGCATCTGTTGGGCGGTCACAGGGACGAGAGGAGCTTTGGTCGTCCCATGCTGAGGGTTCTTGATCGCCGTGAGATCCTTTCTCGCAGGAATATCCTTACTCGCAGAAAGAACCTCCCTCACTGAGGAGGCCGGTGCTTCAGTCTCCTTCTTTGGGCCGACATTGATCCGCACAGTGTGTACGACTTTGACTCGCTTCCCAGCTTTGAGAGCGATCAGCAGTGCTCTCCGTAGAGGAGTAGCGCCAGCACCACGATGGTGTCATCTGGCGAAGGATCTGCATAACAACGGAAATCGAGTCAGTCTCGACAACCGATAGAACTTTCAAGGGCATCAGCGAGATAGCGACCTGGCGAGTCAGCGAGGTCAACCTGCTCCTGTGCCCGAGTATCCATGGCTTTGGGGGCAGGGGGTATGACCGGCGAGTTGAGAAGGTCGGCGCCATGGACGGATATGTCAGGAATATCGTCCAGCCCAAGCTCGTCAAGGAGCTGAAGGGTACTTATAGGGCATGCGGGATCTTTGGCCATCGCGGCGATATCCTTCAGCGATGGAAGCAGGTTGTCGATCTTGGTGGCATGCGAATTCTTCGACTTCTTCGCCTTCTTCTTCTTTCTCGGAGGCAAATCGGTGGCAACTTCACCTTCCCGTGGCCTCTTCAGCTTGAAAGGCTAGATGAAGCCTGACAGCACGTTGAGGATCTGTTTGAGAAGTTCCTCGTCGGTTTTTGACATGTTGGGCAAGCTCCAATAGGCATACCTTAAAAACTAGCCCCCTATTTATAGAGATCGATGGGCTTCAACGAGGTGCGAGTAGCTCAAAATCTCGGTATAACAGCTCGCCGAATAAGTGTTAGATGATTCTTTTTGATTTCCTATGTCGCTTGAAAAGAGCGGGGATTGTGTACAATCCATATTCGTCGAGGATGGACCCCGTCAGCGCCAGGTCAGCAGGAGTCAAAGTCAGCAAGTCAAGACAGAAGTCAAAGTCAATGCGCCAGCATGCAGAATGCCTGGACGAGTATGACAAGCTCCCCTCATATAATCGGTAGGTAGGCGACTAGGCAAGTTTCTCGCCCAGTTGTGCAAGCTCCTCCAAGAAGTCGCCGAGGGGGAGGGGTATAAATAGACCCCCCCCCCCCCCCCTCCCTCCCCCCCCCTAGGATTTCCCTAAAAATAGGACCCCAGAGGTACAAGGAGAGACACTTGAAATCCCCTACAAGGATCTTGCGAGCTCTACTTCTTGGACACCAGCCGAGCCTTTAGATTCCTTTTCCTTAGAAACTAGGTCGCGACCTCGCGACTTTGTTACCAGCTAGTCTCCCTCGTACCTAGCTCGGCCAATTTTGGTTGTGGATGGGTTGCTTTTTCCAAGCATCCGGGTACGTGGTGGTACCTTCTTGTCGAAGCATCCGAGGTCCTGTTTGTTAACTTCTTCGCCCTAGTCTCCTTAGCCATTTAGCCTTATTGGGGAGCAAGTCGCCTAAGGCTGCCTTGATCCTATTTTTGGAGTGGGAAATTTCCTTGGCTTCAACAGTTTGGGTTTGATATAGTAAGATGGATGAGTTGACATCCTATGTTAAAGTGAAAAGGGGACTGGGAGTGAAGCCCTTGCGTGCTTACGAGCACGGGTAAGTTGTGATATGAAGAGACTTGGTTGGAGCCACTGGATATTTGTAAACATGGCAAGTGTGGGGTTCATTTGTGTGTGGGTTAACACACAGTGTATGATCCTGCGTTGAGGATTAATATGGTAGGTCAATGGGTTTGCCAGTCATCACACAGACGGAAGCCGACAGTTGGACCTAGGACAGTTGAACTGGGTTCTTTGGTGCTTTCTTCCCAAAGTCACCTTCTGTGCCTATGAGCTGGTTAGGATGGGCTCTTTGGGGTTTACTTCCCAAAGACCCCTTCCGTGCTATTAGGCCAGTTGGTCTTGGCTCTTGGTTCTCATATACCCAAGACCCTTTTTGTGTCGTAGTACGTGGGAGCTCTGTTGTTGGTGTTGTTAGCGTTGAGGCGTATGGAGGACTAGGCCCGGTAGTGTGAATCCCCACCTAGTAGTGGAGATGCCCGCTCCACTATCCCTGTTTGGTCACGATGGGTGATGCCGGAGAGGGTCTCTACCTCTCAAAAAGTGGGAACTAGGGCCTATGTCGATATATCAAATATGTGTGTGTGTGTGTGTAAGCATGGGCGAGTTATCATATTACATTCATTTCATTGCATTGCATTGCACTGCAAAAGATCCTCATCATATAAACTTGCATGACCACTTTTATATGATGAGTTACTTTGTTGTACCTGATTCTTAACTTATAAATTTTTATGAGCATTTTTATAAGTTAAGTTCAATTTTGTACATATGATCGGATACACTACTAATGTAGATGTGTTTTATAAATATTGTGATACCTACTGATGTTACCTACTTATTAGTGAAGTGCTGATATATATATATACATGTACTGCTAGATTTATCAATATTCTTATGTCACATGTTTGTTATATTACTGTGATATTGTGCTACTCTTTCTTTTCCTCCGTCCGATGCCTAAGAGTCATCGGGGTGAGCGGATGTGAAACCACTTAATCTTTATGAAAAATGGTTGCTACGCCTACCATTTTAGGAGGACACCCTGCAGCCGAAGTAGCAACAACACTTCGTGCAGGAGGACAACCAGGCCAGGGGGATAAGGCCTGATACGGCGATACCCTCACTTCCTTCCGTGATAGATGTGAGATTTTGAGCATTATTATGTAGCCTTCGGGCAGTTTTGTGTACTCTAATATTTTTAGGAACTTTTGAGTAGCTTCCTGATCTTAATGTGTTGACAATGATAATGTTGGGTATGGTATCCACAACGTACCTGATTTTAAGAAGCCCCTGGACAAGCTAAGGTAAATAGACAATGTATTTGACAAAATATTTCAAGTTGTGCTTGCAGTTATTCCACGCTAAGTGCACACCAATGTCAGGGTGCAGTAGGTCAATATACACGAGTCTGCACGACGTAATCCCTCGTTGAGCAGATCAGTGTGTTGGCCTACGTGTACTCTCTCTATTGGAGTGCACTTAATTTCATGTACAGGGCTGTGTTAAGGCAAGAGCAGACAAGGAGCAAGGATGGGTCAAGGAGCAGCTCTTGGATGGAAAGATGAAAAATCATCTGAGTAAGAATCGACGAGAATCACCAAGTGATTCTCGCCGATTCGGCGAGAATCACTGGCTGATTCTCGCCGGCTAGATCAGCGTGCAATCAAGGCAAATTCGACGAGAATCCCTTTGTGATTCTCGACGAATCGTCGAGAATCACTTTGCGATTCTCGCCGAATCGTCGAGAATCACCCTTGATTCTCGACGATTCGACGAGAATCACAGGTGATTCTCGCCGATTTTGACTTGGCAATTTTTCTGGAACCCCCTGAACCGGATTCTGCCGCTGGTACTATTTTGAACCGATTTCGAGTTTCCTCTTGTGGGACCCACAACGGTCTTTAAGGTATTTACTTGTGTATATATATACGGGTATTCTTCAACAGTAAAGATACATAGAAAGAAGCCGAGCGAAAACCTTGACCTAAAATCGCGATCTCCACTCCGCCGCCGCCGTCGCGCTCGAGCTAGTTGGTCGCCGCCTTTGATCGAGATTTCTTCGTGATCTTCCGGCGACAGAAGCTTAGCCAAGCTTAGAGTCTCACGTGTCTATCCAGAGATCCCTTGTCTCTCGATTTATTGATCGGGAAAAACTTCCCCGTCCGAATCGATCGAGACGACCGATCCTCGTGTGACCGTTGGTAGACCTAGCTAGCTTCGTTACGAAGTTTGGATCTTCAAAGTACTGCAGCCGCACATCGTCGTCGCCGCCGATCCCGTGAACCTTGCCGCCGCCCATCTTGCCGCCGCCGATTCCGGGGAGATCCTCTCCAAGAGAGATCTAGGGTTGTGGACTCTTTGTGGACTTCAAGAACACGTCGTCAACAAAGAGGGACACCTTAGTCTCCAAACGTAGTTTGTATCTCTTGTACATTCTAGTTTTACTTTTGTTGTAAGGGAACGTTTGTTCCGTGTTGTAAGGGTTGGGTGCAACCCGTGTTGTGGGAGTGTTGACTCCTACGTGTGGAAGGGTTCCTTCCGATAGTGCAAGGATTGGATTTCAATCCTGTTGGTGAAGAGACCGAGTCGTCCCTTGTTGGGAGATAGGTCGAAGGGGGAAAGTGGATGTACCCAAATCGGGGAACCACTATAAATAGCTTGTGTATTCTGTGTGCTGTGCTGTTTATTTTTATTGTGCAGGTACAATCTTAAATTCCGCAAAAACGCTGCACGTCACCTATTCCCCCCCCCCCCCCCCATAGGTGAACATAGTTGACACTAGGTGGATTTTCAAGTGGTATCAGAGACAGGTTGCTCATCAAAAAGGTTAACACCTTGAGTTGAATCCTGCCGCTAGTGTCAAGAGGAAGGCAAACATCTACTATGGACGGGCTCAAGTTCACTGGCAAGATCCCCGTGTGCACCAGGCTCAACTTTCCTATCTAGAAGGAAAGGATCAGATTCTACATGGAGGCAGTTGATCCTAGACTCTTCATGATCATGGAGGAGGGACCTTATGTCCCCACTAAGGTCTCCACCATTGATCCTACCAAGAAAGTGCCGAAGAAACTTTCTGAAATGGACAAGGACGAGATGGTGCTAGTGGGACTGGACAAGAAGGCGCAGAACATTCTGGTCAGCGCAGTTGATGACTCAATGATGCAGAACTTCTGCAACTACAGGATAGCACAGGAGATCTGGCATAGCCTGATCGTCCTAATGGAGGGGACTGATGAAGTGAGGGATGATCGGAGATCCCTTCTAAACCAGAAATATGAGGCCTTCAGACAAGGGCCTAAGGAAGAGATCGGAGTCACCTACGAGAACTTTCTCAAGATTGTCAATGCCCTCAAAGGATACGGAAGAGTGTTCACTAATGGTGAACTCAATGATAAATTCCTTAGGTCCCTCACTAAGGAATGGGACACAAAGATCTGCGTCATCCGAGAGTTTGGCAGACTAGCTGAAACAGACCCGCAAATTCTGTTTGGAAAGCTAATGTCCTATGAGCTTCAACTGAACACCAGGAAAGCAGAAGAAGAAGCAGAGAAGGCTGCAGCCAAAGAAAAGACTGTGGCTCTAAAAGCCAGTCACTCCAGAAAAGGCAAGGGTGCGGTTTCATACCGTGCCAGGAATAAGGATGAGGAGGAGGACTCCGAGCCATGCTCCTCCAGCTCAGAGCTGTCGGAGGAGGATTTCTCCCTCATCACCCGAGAGTTCAAGAAGTTCCTCAAGATGAGGAATCAAAGAAAGAAAGATGACTCCTCCTCCAAGCATCAGAAGAAAAATTATTCTTCTGACAGGTATGCTTCCAAACCGAACAAACATCGTTCTTCTGACATTATTTGCTTTGGATGCAATAAGCTAGGACACGTCGTGGCCGACTGCTATCAAGGCAAGAGAGAAAAAGGGAAAGGAGAGGAGCACAAATCCTCTAGAGATAAGAAGAAAGAGCGGAGCTACATCGCCAAAAGGCCAAAGACACTGAGTGAGTCTGATTCCTCAGACTCCAGTGATGATGAGGAAGCCTACTTCGGGCTGGTGGGTCACTCCGACTCAGAAGGAGAATGCCCCCCATTTACTGGGAAGGTAAAAGCTCACACCCCTCTCTCTGACTCTGACTCTGATCCTGAGTCTCAGGATGATGAACCTGAGGATAGCCTTTTGGCACGTGAAACTGAGCTCCTCGAGAAGTATGAGCTTCTGCTCAACACTTTCGAGGAGTGTCGTAAGAGATTGAAGGCTGAGAAAAAGTAAGTAAAATTCCTTAAGGGTGAGTGTGTTTCCCTAAGGGAAGAGGTCACCAGTTTGATTTCTCTCTGACAGGAGCACCTTGGCCTGACTTCAAAGCACTCAGAGTCTCTTAAGCTCCTTGATCTTAAGCAGGAGGAAGTCGACAAGTTGGAAGAACAACTTGCGGCAGAAAGGAAGATCGTCAAGAGCTTCTCTATGCCAAAACCTGTTCTTCCAGTAGTTGATACCTTCTCTGCTCAGGCCAAAGGAGCTGGCTTGGGGCATGTAGGGGTATCTGGTTCCTCATCCAGGAGAAACAGGAACCAGAGGAAGAATAAGGCCGCCAAGAAGGCCTCTGCTGATGAAAAGGGAAAGGCTCCGCTTAGTCCTGTTGCGTTCAGAAAACCTGGCTTTCCTTGCAACCAACATGACTTTGAATCAACATTTGGCCATCATTTCCGGCCCTCGGTTGCAAAGCCAAAGAGCCGATATGACAGTTGGACCTTTCCTCGAAAATTCGGTGAGAGTGCCTTCAAGGCACCTTATGAGGAAATCCACATGGGAAATTATGGTCAATTCTCTAGCGGCCATAATGGAAAGCAGGCACCAAGAGCCAAGCCTGTTATACAGAAGGTGAAGAAGTCTTGTGACTGCAATCACTGTGAGGCCCCCACCTCCAGATCCAAAGCCCCGGCTGTACCCTCTGTTCCCAGGGTAAGGCAGGAGCCTAGGAAGAGGTACAACAGATTTGACTGTTGGTGCTGTGGCAAAGTCGGTCACTTTGCCGTGGATTGTTGGTTTAATCCAAGGTATCACGAGACTCCCTATGTTAGCAATGCGAGGCCGACCACTCGTAGGGTTAACCAACCGAGGGGGAGTATGCTAACCAGGAATCTAGGACCCAAGTTCGATTGGGTTCCTAAGGGAAATTAATTTTGTTTTGCAGGAATGTCCAAAGGCCACCAAAACGCCAATCTGGTACTTGGACAGTGGATGCTCCCGGCACATGACCGGGACAAGAAGCCTGCTGCGTGATTATACTCCAGTCGAGAATGGACCCAAAGTCATCTTTGGAGGGTCAGATCGAGGAGTCACCAGAGGTTACGGTATGATTTCCAACGGCATAATCTCTATCACCGACGTGGCTTATGTTGAAGGGTTAAATCATAACCTGATCAGTGTAAATCAGTTATGTGACAAAGGTTATGACGTTAAGTTCTGCAAGGATAAATGTCTGATAATTTCACGTATCTCTTCTGAGACGGTATTATCAGGCATTAGGAGCAGAAATATCTTCTGCTTAGATTTTCTTAGTTTAGATTCATCTACCCCCGTATGCCTTGTGGCAACAGGCAGTGCATCTCTTTGTGAACAATGGCACAAGAGATTGGCACATATTAATTTCAAAACAATTAGTATGCTGTTTTCTAAAAACTTAGTAAGGGATGCTCCCGTTATCAAATGCATCAAAGATAGCCCCTGTCCTGCATGCCATATGGGCAAACAGACTCGGGCTACCTTTAAGAGCATTGCAGACAAAGACTCTTCCCGATGTCTTTACCTTCTACATATGGACCTATTTGGTCCAATGCAAGTTCATAGCTTGGGAGGCAAGTCCTATACGCTAGTGATAGTTGATGATCATTCTCGGTTTACATGGGTGTTCTTCTTAAAACGAAAGTCAGATACGTTTGACATCTTCACTAGTTTTGTCAAGCAGGTTCAGAACGAATTTAACTGCCCAGTGGTCAAAATCAGAAGTGACCATGGAACAGAATTCGAATTTGGTGCTATGATAGAGTTCTGTGAAGAACAAGGTATCTTTCATGAGTTTTCCTCCCCGAGCACTCCTCAACAAAATGGAGTTGCGGAGAGGAGAAATAGAACTCTCATTGAAGCCTGCACGACAATGTTGAAAGACGCTTCTCTCCCAGAATACTTCTGCACAGAGGCTGTCAACACAGCTTGTCATGTACAAAACCGAGCATTGATCAACAAGCATCATCGTAAGATGCCTTACGAGCTACTGAAAGGCAGGAAACCAACCATGTCCTACTTGAGGATCTTTGGTTGCAGATGCTATGTACTGAATAATGGGAAGTACCCGCGTACTAAATTTGGTGAAAAATGCTTCGAAGGCATATTCATGGGCTATAGTTCTCACAGTCGGGCATATAGGGTCTTCAATAAGAAAACCCTAGTGGTAGAAGAATCAATTAATGTTGTATTTGATGAAGGAAGTTTGCTTAACAGCAATTCTTCCAGTGGTATTCTTGAAGATGCAGGTGCACGACTTGAACAGCTGGATCTCAATGAGACCGCTAAAGATGAAACTCCAAAGTACGTCAAAGTTTCCACCTCCACGTCATCTGGGAATGTTGAAGATCAAAATGGAACAAATCTCTTAGAAGAAGGAGAAGCCCAAGAAGTAGTCGAAGCTCCAGACGCCAGACTTCTAGAGCTCCGGCACGTGAGGGATCATCCTAGAGATCAGATCATCGGAGATCCTCGTGTCGGTGTCAGAACTCGAAGAGGTACTATTAACGAAGTTCTGCATCTTAGCTTCCTGTCACAGGTTAAGCCAAAGAAGTTCGACGAGGCGAACAAAGACACGGCATGGATTTTGGCCATGCAAGATGAACTACATCAATTCGAACGATGCAACGTTTGGACACTGGTTCCCAGACCACACAAGCAGAATGTGATTGGCACCAAGTGGATCTTCAGAAACAAACTGGATGAACATGGTGTCATCATAAAGAACAAGGCCAGGCTGGTGGCTCAAGGTTACAGACAGGAGGTGGGGATTGACTTCGACCAGACCTTTGCACCAGTGGCAAGGCTCGAGGCAATCAGACTGTTCCTGGCGTATGCTTCGCACAAAGGATTCACAGTCTATCAAATGGATGTGAAATCGGCATTCCTGAACGGAGACCTGAAAGAGGAAGTATACGTCGCTCAACCCCCAGGTTTTGTCAATCCTACTTATCCCAATCATGTATATTTTCTTAATAAAGCTTTATATGGGTTTAAAACAAGCTCCACGAGCTTGGTATGAGACTTTATCTAGTTTTCTTCTTGAGAACAAGTTCTCTAGAGGTAAAATAGATAAGACATTGTTTCTCAGGGAAGTCAAAGGCAAGATTTTGCTGGTGCAAATCTATGTCGATGACATAATATTCGGCTCAACGGACAACAATCTTTGCAAAAAGTTTTCCAAACTTATGGAAGGCAAGTTTGAAATGAGCAGTATGGGAGAGCTCAAGTATTTCTTGAGACTTCAAGTGAAACAGTCTGAGGATGGAATCTTCATCTCTCAGACGAAGTTCACAAATGAACTCCTTAAGAAATTCGGGATGGAGAATGCAACCTCTATGAGCACTCCAATGGGATCCACTATGTCTCTGGATAAGGATGAGAAAGGTAAACCTTTCGATGAAACCAAATACAGAAGCATCATTGGATCCCTGCTCTACCTTACTGCCAGTAGACCGGATATTATGTTGTCCACATGTGTCTGTGCCCGGTATCAGGTGAACACTAAGGAATCTCACTATGTCGCTGCAAAACGAATTCTAAGATACCTTAAAGGTACTCCCAATCTTGGCTTGTGGTACCCGAGAAACAATGATGTCGAGCTAATAGGCTTTTCAGATGCTGATTTTTCAGGGAGTAGAGATGACAGGAAAAGCACTTCCGGGACGTGTCAATTCCTCGGAAGAAGGCTTATCTCTTGGAACAGCAAGAAGCAGAATTGTGTAGCTACCTCCACTGCAGAGTCTGAGTACATCTCGGCTGGCAGTTGTTGCGCAAAACTCCTATGGATCAGAAACCAGTTAGCCGACTACAACCTTCAGTTCAAGGAAGTGCCGATGTACTGCGACTCCTCCAGTGTTATTGCGATTGCCAACAATCCGGTATCGCACAGCAGAACGAAGCATATTGAAGTGCGCTACCACTTCATTCGGGAGCACGTGGAGAACAAGGACATCTCTCTCTGTTATGTCCCCACGGACAAGCAGATTGCAGATATATTCACAAAGCCCTTAGACGAAGCCAAGTTCAGTCTTTTCAAGACTGAATTGGGCATGCTCAACTATGAGGAATGAAGACTACAGAAGCTCCAAGCTCGTGCAATAACTGAGGGGGAGCAAGGGACTCAAGTGTGAGCACAGATGCAAGAACTGAGGGGGAGCAAGGGGTCAAATACTACAGACCCAGATTTGTAGAAGCCGAAAAGGGCGAGATTACCATTACCCTCTCGGCTAAGGCTAAGGTGGCTCCAAAGTTTGCTCGCACGAAATTGGTATCGGTAATGAATACCTCACTCAACTCAATTTCAAATATAGGATTTTCATTCTCATATGCTCTATTCACTTTAGCTTGTAGGGTTTAGGCTTCTTCAAATAGGGGGAGATTGTTGGGTATAGTATCCACAACGTACCTGATTTGAAGAAGCCCCTGGACAAGCTAAGGTAAATAGACAATGTATTTGACAAAATATTTCAAGTTGTGCTTGCAATTATTCCACGCTAAGTGCACACCAATGTCAGGGTGCAGTAGGTCAATATACACGAGTCTGCACGACGTAATCCCTCGTTGAGCAGATCAGTGTGTTGGCCTACGTGTACTCTCTATATTGGAGTGCACTTAATTTCATGTACAGGGCTGTGTTAAGGCAAGAGCAGACAAGGAGCAAGGATGGGTCAAGGAGCAGCTCTTGGATGGAAAGATGAAAAATCATCTGAGTAAGAATCGACGAGAATCACCAAGTGATTCTCGCCGATTCGGCGAGAATCACTGGCTGATTCTCGCCGGCTAGATCAGCGTGCAATCAAGGCAAATTCGACGAGAATCCCTTTGTGATTCTCGACGAATCGTCGAGAATCACTTTGCAATTCTCGCCGAATCGTCGAGAATCACCCTTGATTCTCGACGATTCGACGAGAATCACAGGTGATTCTCGCCGATTTTGACTTGGCAATTTTTCTGGAACCCCCTGAACCAGATTCTGCCGCTGGTACTATTTTGAACCGGATTTCGGGTTTCCTCTTGTGGGACCCACAACGGTCTTTAAGGTATTTACTTGTGTATATATATACGGGTATTTTTCAACAGTAAAGATACATAGAAAGAAGCCGAGCGAAAACCTTGACCTAAAATCGCGATCTCCACTCCGCCGCCGCCGTCGCGCTCGAGCTAGTTGGTCGCCGCCTTTGATCGAGATTTCTTCGTGATCTTCCGGCGACAGAAGCTTAGCCAAGCTTAGAGTCTCACGTGTCTATCCAGAGATCCCTTGTCTCTCGATTTATTGATCGGGAAAAACTTCCCCGTCCGAATCGATCGAGACGACCGATCCTCGTGTGACCGTTGGTAGACCTAGCTAGCTTCGTTACGAAGTTTGGATCTTCAAAGTATTGCAGCCGCACATCGTCGTCGTCGCCGATCCCGTGAACCTTGCCGCCGCCCATCTTGCCGCCGCCGGTTCCGGGGAGATCCTCTTCAAGAGAGATCTAGGGTTGTGGACTCTTTGTGGACTTCAAGAACACGTCGTCAACAAAGAGGGACACCTTAGTCTCCAAACGTAGTTTGTATCTCTTGTACATTCTAGTTTTACTTTTGTTGTAAGGGAACGTTTGTTCCGTGTTGTAAGGGTTGGGTGCAACCCGTGTTGTGGTAGTGTTGACTCCTACGTGTGGAAGGGTTCCTTCCGATAGTGCAAGGATTGGATTTCAATCCTGTTGGTGAAGAGACCGAGTCGTCCCTTGTTGGGAGATAGGTCGAAGGGGGAAAGTGGATGTACCCAAATCGGGGAACCACTATAAATAGCTTGTGTATTCTGTGTGCTGTGCTGTTTATTTTTATTGTGCAGGTACAATCTTAAATTCCGCAAAAACGCTGCACGTCACATATTCCCCCCCCCCCCATAGGTGAACATAGTTGACACTAGGTGGACTTTCAGATAACATTGGTTATTAGCCAGAAGAATAGGCGTCTTGTGGTATAGGTCAGCCCGTTCGTTGACGCTACCGCAAGGCGGCTGTTCTGGGCATAAGACTCTCCTCGGCCGTGTGTTGTGTTTCCGGGGGGGTTTACACCATTAACAACCTCATTTGGAGATAAACTCATAGATTTATTCTTCAAATTATTATAGGTCAATTGAGTGTGCGAAAGAACTTGATCCCAATTTGTCTTATGATCTAATAACGTAGTAAATTTCCTAAACTCTTTATTTACAACCTCAATCTGACCATCGCTCTGCGGATTATAGGCGGTCGAAAATAAAAGTTTAGTACCTAATACTGTCTAGAGTGTCTTTCAAAAATAACTGGTAAACTTAACATCCTGATCAGTAATGATGGTCTTAGGTATCTCTCGATGTGCGACGACCTCTTTATAATAAGTATGGGCAATGTGAGAGACATCATTGGTTCTGCTGTAAGGGATGTAATATGTCATTTTAGAAAACCGATCAACCACCATAAGAATGAAATTGTGCTTCCTAAAAGCGCGCAACAACTCAAACACAAAATACATGCAATTACCTTGCCAAGGGATACTAGGCACCAATAAAGGTGTATATAATCCAGCGGGTTGTTTATTTCCCTTCGCTACCTGCCAGGTGCGGCAGCTACTGACAATTCGTGCAATAATCCGCTTCATCTCATCCCAATAGAATCGCTCCTTGACTAACGCTATCATTTTGTCTCATCCAAAATGTTCTTCTAAACCTCAACAATGCAATTCCCATACGATAAAGTTTCGCAAAGAGACATTGAAACCTTATGTAATATCGAAATTGAACAAATTCAAGAATGCTTTGTTGCTCCTTACTATATTTTTTAGTTCCTGCATTTAAGTTTTGCTTCTTTCTTATATTTTGTTCACTGCCTTCCATAATGTAATTGTTTGTCGTCTTTTATATTTTCGTTTAAAGAAATGAAGTGGTGCGATCAGGTTTGATATTATAATTGTTTGCCTTAATTATTAGAATAACCAGTAGGGTAAGCGGTCACAATACTTAATTTCGGGTCTATTTATAAGCGGTCACAAATCTGTCGAAAAGTGTTTTTACTTTTCGGGTCGCCTCCCGGGCGTGTCCACTCCAATTCTTTTCGAGACGAGCTCGTCCTGATGCACGAGAGCGGGCGCTTGAGGTAAAGGAGTTGAGCAGTCTCCCTGTCGCGAGATCCCCTACAACATGTCCATGATGCCTTTGATGGACGCCATGAATTCTTCCCTTCCTATAAATCCACCCGGGTTCTGGGGCCCGTCCCCGTCTCCTTCTCTGAGATTTCCTGCCATAAGGTCGTTCAGGATTCTTCTGTGTAGGCTGCGGTCCAAGCTCACCGCACGAAAAATGTTGAAGCCAACATCCCAACTTCACCTAGAATTCGGACCTAAAGTTATAGCCCACACCTACTTTTCCTGGACCTCCCTCTTGACGAGAGTTTTGGAACTAGAAACAGACCGTAGACTTCAGCTCGGAGGTCCCAACTCCTACCCGGAAGAATTAGAAGTTCTCCTCCCTAACCAGTGCTGAGATAGGTGCCTTGTAGTAGTAAGAAGAAAGGGTTCAACAACTTTTTCAAGGCACCTTATCGGTATATTTATAGGCCTCTGAGTTTGACCTGCCAATAACTAAATTGAACCGACCTAAAATTACCAAAATACCCTGGATTGGGTCTGCCAACAGCCAAACTCCGCTGTTCTGGAGGGTTATACGCAGACCATAGAGGGCAAAAGGGTAAAATTACCTGGGGTAAAAGGGTAAAATCCCCTCTTGGGGGTAAGAAAGTAAAAACATTTTTTTCTTATATGGCGAGTGAGAAAACAAATGGCGGGCGGCACGAGCCAATCTGTTCGTTTCGCGAGTCCTCTGCCCCGTGAGAGGCGTCCCGCCACAAAAGGCCAGCACGCGCAGCGAGGACCGTCTCGCCTGCTCCGTTGCTCCCATCTCACCCACGATGTTTTGCCTCTATAAAGTACCGGCGAGTTGACCCCATGATCCTACTCGCCTCTACAATCCTGCCGCCCCTCTCTCCCCTAACTCAGCACTCCTCCCTGGTTGCCTCCTGCGAGCCCGAGTTTGTACACAATCCCTGCTCTTTTCGGGGTTGCCTCAAGCTCAGAAAGAAATTCCAACCGAGGCTTGCGGCGTCGAAATTCATTTATGAGAGAATCTTTTGCGGGCCCTCCTCTGGGGCCTATAAATATGTGACGCTTACCCCTTCATGGAGATTACCCCCCCCCCCCCCCCCTCATCTCTCTACATTCGCCATGTCTCATAGTCAGAGTTTCCGTGAACTTCTCGCGATGGTTCGCAAACAAAACAAGGCTAACCGTGCTGCTCTGGCTCCCGTCTTGGTTCGCACCCCTTCTCCTTTATCATCGTCGTCTCGCCTGAAGAAGGTAAAAATCGCTGGTCCCCCCTTCTCGGCCGACGTGAGTACTCCTGCATCCTTGGAAGTCAATGCACCTCCTCCCACGTCCTCTGGGGAGATACAGGTGATTCTTGAATCCTCCTCTCGCCTCTATCTTTTTCTTTTTTTTTTATCGTCTCGCCTATTAACTTCATATTTTTTCAGGGAAACCTCGCCCATTCCCCCCAGCCTGTGAATCCGCCTGATGTTATCGACAAACATTATCAAGAATCCAACTCGCCTCAGCGATCCACTCCACCTGCTGTGAAGAATGACGACCTCTCGCGATTTGAGGGGACCTCTCGCAACCCAGGTAAATGAACTAACTTTGCCTTCTCACTTCCTATAGACCTTCATTCCCCCGCCTGGTGTATTCGAGACCACTGGACTAGACCTTCTATCTGTATAGCTTGTGGCCTCTAATCCTTCTTGTGAGAACACCCTTCATTATGGTCTTCGACTTTTCCTGTGTAGGTATCCAGATCTACTCGGCAGATGAGTACTTCTCTAGGCCGCCTGCCATCTCGCCTCTCCCTCACCCAGACGAGATTGAAGACTATCTGGGCAATCCCATGGATCCGCTGGAGATAAAGCGCGGGACGGCCAAGATGCTCTAAAAGTATACACACATTATCCTCGAGATGGAGCGGGAAAAGCAGGCCACCGACAGGCGCACCGACTGGCTAGAAATTGAATGCGCCCTCCACTCCTCTGAGATCGATGTTGGGGTTGAAATAGATGAGACCGACCCTCCAGGCCATAATAAGCGAGGTCGACCAGCACCTTCGTCTCGCGCGCCACGGTCATGAAGACGCTAGCGCCTTTTATATCCCTGGTCGACCCCCATGTGTGGGGTCTCGTGGTGGTCGTTGGAATTGGCACAAGAACTGAAGACCCCCCACCCCGTCTCGCCTGTTTAATAATCTCGCTTATTTAATTATACCTTGTAATTCTGCTGTTTCTATTAATTTGGCGCCTCGCCTGTTTAATTATAACTTGCTACTTAAACCTCGCGGACATGATGTTCGCCTCGTGCAGAATGAGACAGTTAATAATGTTATTTTGTTGTCTTCTTTCATGCTGGGATCCATCATTATAGCTACGTTAATTGATTTTTGTCTTTTTTTTCTTTTATTTTGGCTCGTTGGAAAAATCCATGTGGGGCGCCGCGCTTCGAGGCTAGGAGAGAAAGAAAAAATGAATTGTCGGCCAACCTCTTCGACTTCCCCCTTCACATTTTCCCGCCCATTTTTCGCTTTCACCATCCGCTATAAATACCTCCCTCATAGACCGAAGGATTTACACCTACGCTGCCCCCTCCTGCTACGTCTTAGAACCAGACTTCTCGCCTCCTTTCTATCGCGACTTACTCTCGCCACTCCTTCCCCACCTCCTCTTGCTCGCATCGTCTCGCCTTCCATGGGAAAGAATAAGACTGAAGAGGGTGAGGGACGCAGCCATTGCGTCAGAAGATTCGCCGACCATGACCTTCCTCCCGGCAAGATCTCTAAGGAGGACTACAGCCGCTTCACCCGAGATTTTCTGGTGGAAGGGTTCGAGTCGCGGCCTCCGAAGGTCGGTGATTTGATCAATACATTCTACACCAGTGAACTCGCCTTCCCCGTCTCGCACTTCGAGTCGGGGCTGAGGCTTCCCCTCTGGCCAGAGGTTAAACAGGTTTTAAAATACTTTGAAGCCGTCCCAGTGCAACTAAACCCGAACGCCATCTCAGTGTTAGTTGCATTCACCAGCTATATGCATCTTGAGCGCATCGAGTTCAGCCTCAACGCCTTCTGCAAGCTATTCATCTACCATGCCAACCACGATGGCGTCTCGTACTTCACCGGACAGGATCTGAAAGTGTGCGAGACCCCCAACAAGAATCATCAATGGCTCACCCTCTTCGTCTTCATCCATGGGAATCTGGGAGGGGTTCCACTCGCCCCAGTGTCGCCCGCCAAAATATACTACGTGACTCATATGGTAGGAGGAGCGGATAAAGACCTCTGCGAGTTCTTCGCGGGGAAGAATTTTGAGGTCAACTTCTTGAGGCGGGACCTCGACTCGCTCATCCCTGTATTTCCCGGCGAAGATACACTCACACTTCCTTAGCCTTACGTTTATCATTCCCATGTCTTATTGTGTCTAACCATTTACTCGTTCAGGAGAGAGGAATATTCCAACCCATCCCCCTTACTTGAGCAGCGCTGGGCCGTCAAAAGGTCTCGCGCTCGCCAACATGGCGGCAGAGGCGGCAAAAGAGTCATTGTCCCCTGCCTCCAAGAAGATACCTGGGGATGATGTCGCTGCTCCTCGGCACAGCCCCAAGAAGAAAATCGAAAAGGTTGTGACCATCCCGAAAGGAAAAAGGAGATAGCTCGGAAAGTGAGGAAAGAAATGTCGGGAACCCTGAGCCCCATATCTGTAGTGTAAGACCTTATTTTTTTAAACCACCGGGGTCTTATGCCCAAAACTGCCGCTTTGCAGTGACACCAACACACCCGGGAAGGTCGTCACTACAAAACTCTGATCCTGCCGGCCATACCAATCGCAGAAGAGTAGAATAAATATAAGAGTACATGAAAACTCAAATACTGGTCCACAAAAATCACATGAAATATAATATAATTCTCCATGAAGGGAGAGTCCATAAAAATGATAAAACAAAGTACTATCCCTGTTGGCTGGACTCCCGTGCTAGACTTCCCCGTCACCATGCGCACCGACCTTTGGGGTTGCGTCTCCTGGTTCGGCTCCACGATCTCCTAAAATGATTTGGTCAATGACCGTTAGTCTAAAAGACTAAGTCTTATCATCCCCCACCCCTCCCCCATGGCTCCTAGGCACCGAGCGGGGAGAAGGAAAGGGAGGGTAATGAAGGTGGAGAGTAAACAAGGTAAGTAGGTGGCGGCGGAACTAGTCTATCATGAGTTCAAAAACAAAGCAAGTATATGTGAGCAGCAGCATAAGTACACACAAGAATAAGTAAGCAAGTATAGTATGAGATGGTAAACTAAGTAAGTAACCATGACCTATAAGAATGCTCATACAAACCTATAGACCAAGGGGTCGTTTTGCAAGGCCTATTGTATAAAGTGTCTCATACCAATTTATGCAATAGGTGTCAAGGGTTATATGCAATGATGATGTTATGTCATGCAGCTATGCTATGATGTGAACATACAAGTGCAACACACACTCGACTATGTGCACACAGACCTTTAGTTCCCCCTTTCTAGAGCCTAACCTCCCAGGATACCTCCATAGTGGCAAACAAAAGTGGTGGGTTGGGCCTCGCCCACCTCTAAACCGGTATCAACACTACTAGTCAGACATATCGTACGCCTCAATGCTGGTGCACTAAGCGGAGCTCCTGCATACTCTTATCGGTTGTGCACTGGACTTTATTTGTCCAAGTGCTAAACCACACTTGTCGAGTCAACGTATTGGGGTCGGTGTGATGCCTTTATAATACCGAAGACCCGCCACCTTATATCTTATGCACATGAAACCTTAATATACTTTTACACTGAGCCAAAGCTCCTCATACTATCCCATCCGTCACAAATATCTACTGAGCCAAAGCTCCCTGTACTAACCCGTCCGTCATAATTATCTACCGAGCCATCGGCTTGCTGGGCTAACCTGCCCATCACTAAAACCACCGAGCATACCGCTCGTGAGACCCAACCTAACTCCCACAACATCGGGGAGTGTGAGTGTAAGTGTAATCCTAGTTATACTAGTTACTCTTAACCATTGATTATTCTTACGATTTAGGTTAGCCCAGGACTGCCCTAGGTATTCCCGGTGAACAGCTCTCACGGGGCACTAGGAACTATGATGGTAGCTGAAGCCCATCGTTCCCTTTCGCAAAGCACTTACTATTATTGGTTATTACCCAATTACCGATCTCTTTTAATATTATTCTGGATCAAACTCTAGTGTATTTTGACTCTCTTTCTCTCCACAGGAAAAACGATCTTTCGTCGATCCCGTGCACCTCTTAACACTAGTCAACCCAACCCTCTCCTCATCATGACTCCTAATGAAGCTCTCTTTTTTCTTTTTCACTTTACCAAGATCGGTAAAACAATAACTCATCTCCCTATGTCCATTCCCATATTATCATAAATTCCATAGTTTTATTAAATGCAGACCAACATAAGCTATATGATGTACATGATAGGAGGTACTCCAAATTTTCATCCAAATGCCCTAAGATAATTATTGTGGGTCTATCATGACACATTTAGCCTAAATCAAGAGACTTGTAATTTTTCTAATTAATTTAGAATTTAATAAAATTTTCCAAAAAATAGGCCATGAGTAATTTTGAACATGAAGTACTAGATTTCCTTAATTTATGGACTCCCAAAAATTATGAGAACCATATTATATCAAAATATCAGTGAATACCAAATTTGACAGATTTTTATAAATGTAATAACCTCTAAATATTTAATTCAAAGTAAGTCTAATAATTGAAGTTAAAGAAAGGAGTACCATAAATCATAGTACAAAAATTACATAAAATTTACCAAATCCTTATAATGATCTTAAAACACCACTGACTAAATTTCATGTAATTCTATGGTCATTAGCCTATATAGAAAAATACTTCAAGTAAATCCATTAAAGTGCACATGTGAAGAACAAACATTCTTATAAATTCATCCAAATAACATGTAATAATTTTCTAGACTTTATTATGCCCTAAAAGATTTTCTGGCCAAGTAACACAATTTTCCAGCAAGATATAATATTATTATCTATTTATCCAAGTATGGTGCACTAGTTCGCTTAACACATGAATTACTAAGAGGAAATGCCCAAATGATCGAAATAATTTACTAGTGCCTCTAAATGATATTTAATTTACCTTTCCAGAGTTTCATATCATTCTAAGTTAATCTAACCATGGTTACTTCGATATCATCCTAAAGGGCAAGGTGGAGATTATAACTACAAGTATAATATATTGTTTTTCTAATCATCCTATAATAACTTCCAGAGACTCATATTATTATAAAAACTCTTCTACCAAAATTTCATAAGGATCCAAGGTCATATGACCCTTCAATAGTTTCATAAAAGGTATAGTCCTAAACTATTCCTAATTGGTTTAAGTTCTGTGTCTAAGTCTAAATGTCCCCAAATTTCTTCCCAGGGCATTTCACCACCCTAAGGTCACATGGACTAAACACCAAGTCCATGTAAGGACCTATCACCACATGTCCTTCACAAACCCCCAAAGTTCAACCTTCGGGTTTGAACTCGGATCCTAGGGCACATCCACCATAATCCACCCCAAACTCCATGGGAGGGTGTTTAAACTAACCGTTGATCTTTGGCCCAAGTTCCAACCCCTTTGGGTGAGAATTGGCCCGTCTATGCCCCAAACACTCTTTGCCCTAAATTAACCCCTTAAGGGTCATACTTTGGTCTCACCAAAAGCTGTCCAAATCAAACCCAATTGAGCTGAAAGTTTAACCATAGTTATGTCATGACCCTAAGAGACAGACACCAAACTTTTGGTGGGTTTAGAGGTAGTTAGACATCTTAAATAATTCATGCAAGGTTTATTAAATTTCTACAAAAACATTAGGAAACTATTTTCCAAAAATTCCCATTTTGGATATATTATAGATATTGGTAAGAGGGAGCCCCAGCCAAAATTTCAAGTCATTTGGATAGATGGATTGATGGGGCACTCAATTTAGTCTCTGGTCAAGCCTATGTATAGGATGCACCATTTTGAGTGTTGTGGTCAAATCACTAACCCAAATGGGTTAAATTCAATTTTAAATTAAAGCAGACTTCAAGGGATACAATTTTCATGTTGGCCACTTTTTAAGTTTTAACCACTAAGGGTCTCATTTATCTAATTTAAAGGGGGAACAATAAAGGGTTAAAAATGTAAAACCTTAATAACATTTATACTAATATAGATCCAATGCGACAGTGATAGGATCCTCTTCAACCTCCAGCCGACCGCCATGATTTCACCGACCTGGAGCAACTTTCAAACCTATTTTCCGGCCACCCGGCCACCACCGCCACCACCTTCATTGAGGTGGGGGATATCGCCGAGCGGCGGCATGACCGTCGGAGGGGCGGTTTCCGGCGAACCCGCATGGTAGAAAAACCATGAAAATGCAGAAATTTCTCCCACCCGATCGGGATCAATTGAGCCGGATTTCTCTCCTAAAAGATCTAATATGCTAGCCCACAAAGAGAGGAGTAGAGGAGGACCTATTGGGAGAGCTGGAGGCGGGCCGATCGTTGGATTGCCTGGCCCGGATCTTGAGCTTGCGGGTGTTCTGCAACAACACTGTCAAAGGCCTTGGTTCCTACATGTAAAGTGTGGAAACTTCTACTCCTGACCTAGGGAAGCTTTTAAAATCATCAAATGGGGGAGGGGAAGGGTTTAACATGCAATGGCCATTAATGGACACTAAAGGTTCATTATGTCCAAGGTGGGTTCTCCTTACCTAGGCATGAATCCTTCAGAGAACCTCCCATAACTGATAGAGGGAGTGAATCTCCATCAATTGGGAGAGGAAATGAGGAGTCAATGGCATTCAATCACCAAGAATGACCATTTTCTCCCTCTCGCTCCTCCATTAAAGGGGAAGAATGCTTTTCTCTCTCCTAGTCATCAAGGCTGAATTTGATGACTAATCTAGACTAATGGCAGCCCATTAGCTCATATTATTTATGGAAATAAGGTTTTAGCCCAAGGGGGATTGGGCTTGAGCTTGAGTTAGCTCATTTAAGCTAGTTTGACATATTTCAAGGATTGAGTTGACCTTGGTCAAATTGACCATTTGGATTGACCCCCAACGGGTCCTTGGTGATCATTGTCCTTTCCTAAGGTCTAAGAAGGCTTAGGTAGGGTTGGTTGGACATCTTGGAGGTCACTTGACCCTTAGTTAGGGCACTTTGACCTTTTTATGGCTAGGGTTTACTTGGGTCAACTTAGACTCTTTAGTTGACCCCAATGGGTCCTTGGTGACCCATTGGCCTCCCTTAGGGCTTAGGAAGGTCTAGGTGGGTCCCTTTGTCTAAGGGGAGGTCAATTGGGCATGGGTGAGCTTAGTTTGACCTAATCAGGGCATGGGTTGACCTTGGTCAACATGACCTTTTTAGTTGACCCTAGAGGGTCTTTATGGCTCTACTAGACCCTCTAATAGGTTAGTGATGTTGTGGTGGGGTCATGGAGTCATGGTGAATCCCTATGGTCATCCCTAAGCTAGTAATTAGAATTATATTATTTGCAAATCATGGTGGTTCACAAACAAGTTCCCAAGTTGACCCCAACCTTTTGGTACTTCTCAAGGTTTTTTCATGACCCAGTCATGACAAAACAATACTAGGGTCTAGAAGTCTGAGGGATGTTACATGTAGAAGACTCACAATCGCCTCGCCCACAAGCCCTCTCGCCCTCTCACGAGACGATACTATTTAACCGGCCCGCCAACACTTCGGCTCAATCTGCTGAGCTTCCATCTCGCGAAGTTGGCCCTCCAACCGCCCAGCCCCCTTCTCGCATCAAAACTACAACATGGGGCCTGTGGTGAATGATATTGTCGACGACCCAGTCCTTCTGTGGGTAAAGGACACGAACTGGGTGTCGGTGTCCATCCTCCTTCCCTCATGGAATGAGCAGGACCCTCCCACCAGCCACGCCTTTTCCCTCGGCTACGGTCTCTACGACGGTCTTGGGACAGATCCTTTTGATAATGACACTTCGCGATACCTTGTCCTGAAGATGGCCCAAGCTCAGCTCCGCGCCTTAGAGCTCTCGCACCGTGTCTCACGCCGCCTCATTTCAACAATAAGAAATGAAAGGATGTCGAGGTGGGCCTGGGGACGGAGCGAGAGAAATCAGATGACCTCAAGAAGAGGCTGGCAGTTGCTGATAGTCTTCTCTCCAAGAGCCAGGGCGGCGTGGTAAGCCTTTTAACTTTATCTTTGGCCAGTTTCCCCTCGCGAACACTTTTGTTGATTGATGGGCTTCTCGCAGGATGCCGAGAGGGAAGATCGGATGTGCTCGCACATAGAGGCTCTGGAAGAGAAGAATAAAAACTTAAAGGCCCAGAATGCCCATCTCCTAAACAGCTCTTTGCCTCCCTCTCGCCCGGAACCATTCCAAGATCCTCCGCCTTCTCATTATTCTTTTGACGAGGTCGACGAGATCTGTCGGGACGCCTACATTAAGAAGGTCGAGCTCGTTTTAAAGATAATGAAGGAGCTGGGGGTTGTCAAGGATGATGCTGAGTCTGTCACTGCCCGCGACCTGGTGCCACGGCTTTATGGCGAGGCAGACGAGGGTTCAACTTCCAGCAAAGATGAATGAATGGGAGCAGGCGAGACCTGAAACTCCCCCCCCCCCCCTCTTTTTTTTGTTTCTTTCATCTACTTGTACTTTTTATTTTTGAAGTATCGAAATGCTTCTTCATTGGAGAGTTTTCCCCTTTTTGTAATGAACAAGGGAATTATTGTTATAACCCTCTTGCTCGATGTCCCTTTTACTTTACTTGATTTCGCTTTATTTACTGCGAGTGACTTTCTACTCTATTTCTACTTGCGAGGTAGGGCTACTTGTCGTCTCACTTGAGGATTGGTTTAGACCTCTCTTTGCTTCCTTCATGCGAGATCGTTAAGGTTCCTCCCTGCGTCTCGCCTCGAGACAAATCCCGTGCGAGTAAACCCTCGAGACTGACCCGCTCTTTATTGGAAATCACCTGTTTTCCATTTTCATGCAAGACCTTCCCTTTATTAGTAAGTGCCTATTCGTTATGGGCGAGACCCTCTTCACCGAGCACCAGCTGAAGATGCCTATCTCCATTTGCATTGCCCCAACTTCTTCTTCCTATAGAAGTTTTGAACTGTCTTCAAACTTTATTTGTTCCCTGATAGATACATATATTTTTCTTTGAGGGATCTCATCATTTCCCCTGCCACCGAGAAAGCCTACAGCCCTGCCAGGTAGTTGCGAGCCTGGTCAGCAGGTCTGCTCAGGGTCTCCTCTCCAAACAACCCTCAACCATCGAGTGAGCCTGCAGCCCCATCAGCTAGGTGAGAGCCTGGTCAGCGGGTCTGCTCGGGGTCTCCTCTCCAAATAATATCCAACCACCGAGTGATCCTACAACCCTGCAAGCTAGGTGAGAGCCCGGTCAGCGGGTCTGCTCGGGGTCTCCTCTCCAAACAATCTCCAACCACCGAGTGAGCCTACAGCCCTGCCAGCTAGGTGAGAGCCCGGTCAGCGGGTCTGCTCGGGATCTCCTCTCCAAATAATATCCAACCACCGAGTGATCCTATAGCCCTTCCAGTTAGGTCAGAGCCTGGTCAGCGGGTCTGCTCGGGGTCTCCTCTCCAAACAATCTCCAACCACCGAGTGAGCCTATAGCCCTGTAAGCAAGGTGAGAGCCTGGTCAGCGGGTCTGCTTGGGGTCTCCTCTCAAAACAATCTCCAACCACCGAGTGAGCCTACAGCCCTGCCAACTAGGTGAGAGCCTGGTCAGCGGGTCTGCTCAGGTTCTCCTCTCCAAACAACCTCCAACCACCAAGTGAGCCTACAGCCCTGCCAGCTAGGTGAGATCCTAGTCAGCGGGTCTGCTCGGGGTCTCCTCTCCAAACAACCTAGAACCACCGAGTGAGCCTACAGCCCTACCAGCTTGATGAAAGCCTCGTCAGCGGGTCTGCTCGGGGTCTCCTCTCCAAACAACCTCCAAACATCGAGTGAGCCTACAGCCCTGCCAGCTTGATGAAAGCCTAGTCAGCGGGTCTACTCGAGGTCTCCTCTCTAAACAACCTCCAACCACTGAGTGAGCCTACAGCCCTGCCAGCTAGATGAGAGCCTGGTCAGTGGGTCTGCTCGGGGTCTCCTCTCCAAACAATCACCAACCACCGAGTGAGCCTACAACCCTGCCAGTTGGTGAGAGCCTGGTCAGCGGGTATGCTCAGGGTCTCCTCTCCAAACAATATCCAACCACCGAGTGAGCTTATAGCCCTGCCAGCTAGGTAAGAGCCTGGTCAGCGGGTCTGCTTGGGGTCTTGCCATCCATCTGTTTCACTCATGTCATGAAAGAAGACACCTGAGATTTCATTATCTCAGAAGGTCACAACAAATTTACAAGTATTGAAAGATGAAAAAAGGTTATGGATAAAATCTTTTTAAGTCATCGCCGCTTCGGGCACGATCGAGGGGTACCCCGTCCACATCTTGGAGGTGGTACCCTCCTGACTTCAGGACCTCCTTCACCATAAAGGAACCCTCCCAGTTGGGATTAAGCTTTCCTACTAAGGCTCCTCTGCCTGCTGCGTCCACCTTTTGAGGACCAAGTCGCCCTTCTGGAACTACTTGACCCTTATATGTTTATCAAAGTATCTCTCCATTCGGCGCTTGACTTCTTCCTGTCGGATCGATGCTAAATCCCTGAGCTCTTCCACCAGATCAAGAGAGATTTTCTACTCCTCCTCATTCTCTACCCTCCATCTTTCGTTTCCTTTCTTTACAGCGGATACTCTTGGAGATACAACCTCGAACTCTATAGCTATGACGGCCTCCGAGCCATGGAAGAGTTTAAATGGAGTCTCTCTCGTGGCGGTGTTTGGCGTGGTCCTCAAAGTCTAGAAAACTGAAGGGAGCCATTCTACCCAACTTCCACTCAAGTTCTCCACCTTCTTCTTTAAAAGATTCGTGATAATCTTGTTTTTCGCTTCCACCTATCCATTGCTTCGAGGATGATGAACCGAGGAGAAATGGAGGTCTATGCCCAGCCGGATACAGAAATCCATGAATTCCCTGCAAGCGAATTGTGGTCCATTATCAGTGACGATGGACAACGGAAGCCCATGACTGCAGATGATCTCCCACATATGAAATTTTAGACCACTTGTGACGCTACTTTAGCCAATGCTTTCACTTCTAACCACTTTGAAAAGTAATCCACCATAACTAGCAGAAATTTCCTTTGACCGCTAGCTTGGGGAAAAGGACCCACCAAATCTAGCCCCCATATTGCGAAGGGCCAGGGAGTCGTGATTGTATGTAATCTTTGGGCGGGAAGGAGTTGGAGAGGAGCGAACTCCTGGCACTTTTTTCATCTCTTCACGAATTATGTTGCATCCTTCATGAGGGTAGGCCAGAAATAGCCTTGCCTCAACACTCTCCCCTCTAGGGTACGACTTCCCGAGTGAGTCTCACACTCTCCCGAATGAATTTCTTCTAGGACTCTTGTGATCTCTTCCTCAGATACACATCGAGCCAACAAACCTGATAGCGTCTTCCGGTATAATGCCCCATCCTTCAGCAGGGAGTATGCCGATTTATACATGATCTGCTTATTATCGAGGTCCCTCTTGTGAAGACATCCCGAGGTCAAAAAGATGATGAAGGGGTCCATCCAAGACCCTTGCTGATCCACTTCCATCAATTCTCCTTCCTCTACGGACGGTCTGAATAGTTCTGTCACCGTTCCTCCGGCCCGAGGGCCGTATTTGGTGAGCATGTCATCCTGAGTACTTCCCCTCTCGGGTCGTATTGAATGGAAAAGCTACGGAACTGCCCAATGATGCTTTTGACTTTCATCAGGTAAAACTGGATAGTGGGTTCCCTTGCTTCGAACTCTCCTTTGATTTGTCCTGCTACCACCATAGAGTCCATGGATACCTTAATGTCTTGTATGCCCAGCTCACGGGCTAGCCAGAGTTCTGCGACAATCGCCTCAAACTCTGCTTGATTGTTAGTGATTGTGAAGTGAATCTTCAAAGCTTGATCAATTCTGGTCCCTTCTGGACTCACCAAGATCATACCTCCTCCAAAGGAACTTCTTTCAGATGCTCCATCTACTAGTATGTCCCAAACAGCTTGAAGATGTGTTTCAGCCTCTCCGACTTCGACCATGTAATCTACCAGGAAATCCGCTACCGCTTGTGCTTTCATGGCCAGCCGAGGAGTAAAAGCAAGGTCGAACTCACTGAGCTCTATCGACCATTTGGCCAACCTCCTAGAATGCTCCAACCCTTCCAGGATACGGCGGAGGGGATGACCCGTCACCACCTGAATTGAATGGGCCTGGAAGTATGGCCTGAGCTTCCTGGCTGATATGATGAGTGTGAATGCCAGCTTTTCAGGGATAGGGTATCCGAGTTCCATCTTCTTCAGGACCCTTCTCATGTAATAGATCGAGAATTGCCTTTCCTTCCTCTCGTACAAGAACCGAACTCACTGCTCCGACCCCCACTCTTAGGTACAAGAACAAACCCTCCCCTTCTCTTGGCCCTTGGAGTAGCGGCGTCCGGGTGAGTTGTTGTTTTAGGCTTGAAAAGCCTCTTCGCATTCAATGGTCCAATCGAATTTATTGACCCCTCTTAGTGTTCGGAAGAAAGGCGAGCATTTCTCCCCAGCCTGAGAGAGAAACATGCTTAATCTGGCCAGCTTATCGGTGAGACGTTGGACTTCCTTGGCATTTCTTGGAGATTGCTTTCACCTTATCTAGATTGGGTTCTACTCTGGATGGGGTAAGGAGATGCCCTAAGAATTTTCCCTTGTTGGCTCCAAAGACACATTTTATGGGGTTGAGCCTCATCTTATAATTCCTTAAGGTTTCAAAGGTTTCCTCTAGATCTAGGACGTGACCCATAAGATCTCGGCTCCTGATCATCAGGTCATCCACATAAACTTCAAGGTTCTGCACCTTTTACTCCGGGAAGATTCGATCCATCAGTCTTTGATAAGTCACCCCCGCATTCTTTAAACCGAAGGGCATCATGTTGAAGAAGAAGCACCCATCCTCCATGACAAAGGTGACATCCTTGATGTTGAATTCTGTGAAGTGAAAGTGGGTGAATGGAAGGCTTGGGAAACCTATCCACGCGGACTACGCTGACTGGGTTGGCGGACTGCTAGGTCGGCAGGGATGTTGCAGGCGGTTTGCTCTGTGGCGGCCTGGGCGGTCTGTTCGCGCGGACTACGCGGACAGCAGCGGCGGTCTGACAGGCCAGTGTATGCTCAGCAGGCGGTTTACTCCCAGGAAGTAACCGGGCGGATAGGACTGTTATCCGCGGAGTCCGGCTTGAAGCGGACTGAAGAACTGGAGCTCGGCAGACCGGTTTGGCAGAAGCCTTGGTCTTGCTCTAGTGAAGCGGCAAGTGAAAGCCGTGGAGACTGCCGGTCAGCGCGGACAGGAACTGGAGGTCGCCCGGTATGGCGGGCTAGATCCAGTGTCCGCCAGTAAGTGCGGACTGGCCCTTGTGGCCAGTGGACTGGACTTGGTGGGAATTGAACCAAGTCCAGGATGGCTCAGTTCGGGGAGATCGCGCAGTGGAGCGCGGGCTGGTTTCTCAGTCCGCCAAGCATAGTAGAAGTGCAGTTGCCTTGTTTGCTAGCTTGGGGAAATGCGGACTGGAGAATTGCTTGTGCAGGAGCGTGCGGACTGGAGCCAGAGTCCGCTGAGTCCGGAATAGCCTTGTGATGAGGTTTTTGGACTCAGGGATGCGGACTGAGGCAGTCAGCAGGAATGCGGACTGGAGAAGTCTGCAGTGCATGCGGACTGGAGTCTGCTGTTAGCGGACTGGATTGGCGTGTCCGCTAAGTCCGGAGGTGCCTTGGTGTTGAGGTAATGGACTTGGGAGATGCGGACGAAAGCCGGGTGTCCGCTGAGTCCGGCAGGTGCCTTGATGGCGTGGCTGCGGGCTCGGGGTTTGCGGGCTGATGCCTTGTCCGCAGATTGGCGGACACGGCTTTTGTGGAGTCCGGCTGTGGTGGTCCTGGCTTGGTCTCTGGCGGCAAGGCGGGCTGGATATTGGAGTCCGGCCTTGGAGAAGCTGGGGCGGACTGGCTATCTGCACAGGGCGGCGAACTGGCATGTGTGTCCGCGGGCTGGCGGACACATAAGTTCTTGCTGCGGGATGTGGCAGTGATCCTATCGACTAGGGCGGTGACCATACTCATCGTCGTGCCTATAAATAGGACTCATGTCACATCAGGACAAAGAAGGGGGAACCTGGACCGAAGTAAGTGAACAGTTTTTGAGCTCGCGTAAGTTGCTGCGGCCTGGACCTTGTGTCCGCGCGGATAGAGAGTTGACCCGGTTGTGCTGTGCAGGTTGTGCGGATAGCGCTGGAAAGCCAGGACTTGGCTCTGATTGCGGTCAGGGACAGTGCGGACTCTGCGGTTAAGCAACAGGCGGTAAACAGCAGGTCGCGGATAGCGACCAGGCGGTCTTCTCTTTGGCGACTTGGTTCGGGGTTCAGGAAGTCGCCTGCTTCAGGCAGACTGTTCCATTCGGTGACGCAGCTTGTGCGGTCTGGCGGCGTGCAGACCGGCGGTGAAGAGCTAAGCATTGGAGTAAGGGTGAGTCCGCGCGGCTTGGGTTGCGGTCTGGCGACCTGGCGGACTGAGCGGACTCCACAGCAGTAGGTCGGCGGCTTGTTGATTGAGTCCGCGCGGCTTGTTTTTTGTTCTTGTCTTTGTAACTGTCTCTGCTCTCCCGGTGTTGGGTGTTGGTGAAGCATGTCTCGCCATGTATGTCTCGCCTTGTAAAGAAGTTTGCTCTTGATCAATAAAGAAGCTTGTGCTGCATGTGTTGCTGGTTGTTACTACTTTGTTGAGATAATCTCTGCTAACTCCACGATCCGGGAAAACTTTCAACATATAAGTGGGCGTATTCTCCTTCGGTTTGTTGAGTTTTCAGCAGGGTATCCAAGGGGGCGTCTGCGGTTTGTTGAATTTTAACATGGTATCAGAGGGAGGTTGTTGGAGTGGTCAAGCAGTGCTCAATGGAAGTAGTTGCTCGTCTGTCGAGGAAACCAGTGGTAGAACCATGGCAGTGGAGGATGCAAGTTGTCTTGGTATTGATCTTCTTACAGAGACGAACTGTGAACGGTGGAAGTCCTGTATGAAGAGCTTTCTTCTTGGCGAGGACCTTTGGGAGGTTGTATGCGGAGCAGGAAGACAAGAGGATACTGCTGGCAATGCTGCGGCGATGAGAGCTTGGAAGGAGGCAAATGCGAAAGCGGAGTCTATTCTCAGGCAGGTGATCTCATCGGAGCTCTTGGACCACATCAGTGGATGTCGGTCAGCTGCGGAGGTTTGGACTTCCCTTGATGGGTTGTTCAGGAAGAAGGTGAAGGTTGCTGCGGATGATGGTCCCTCTACTTCATATCAGGAAGAAAGGAGTGTTTCTCCTAGGCGTGATAGGAAGAGGAAGGAAGGACCACGGTGCTATAAATGCAAGCAGCAAGGTCATCTTCGGAAGGAGTGCAAGGTTACCTTGCTCTCGGCGAACGTTGCTCAGGTAGGGAGGAAGGAGAAGAACGTAGTTGGGACTTCAACTAGTTCTGGATCTGATCGGCTGGATGCCAATGATAGTGCAGCTATCTGGCATGAAAGACTGGGGCATGTAGGGATGGACAAGCTGAAAGCAATGGCGAAAAGAAGACTCGTAAGAGGCTTGCCTAGATTGTCATCCTATGGCGATGGTCGGGGGTGTGCGGGATGTCAGGAAAGTGGAGCCCATCGCTTCATGGTTGACAAAGCACAATCCAGGAGTAATGCACCATTGGCGGTTGTCCATTGTGCTCTGGTGGGACCGACCGTCACGGCCAGTCTTGGAGGCAGCAGGTTCATGCTGATATTGGTTGATGACTATTCTGGGTATACTTGGGTATACTTTATGAAGGAGAAGTCCAACATGGTACGCTTGTTTGTGGAGTTCAAGAAGCTTGTCGAAGGCCAGCTTGGCCGGAGGATCAAGGTGTTGAGGACAGGTTTCGGTGGTGAGTTTGACTCAACCGAGTTCTCACGCTTTTGCAGGAAGCAAGGGATCCGGATGGAGCTTTCTTGTGGACATACTTCACAACAGGGTAGTGTTGCAGCTCGGATGATCCGTTGGTTAACGGAGACCTGCAAGTGTTGGCTTCGGAGTAAAGGCGTTCCGAAGGCTCTTTGGGCGAAAGGAATGGCCTGTGCTGCTCATGTCATCAACCGGATGCCTCTTAGTCCGATCATAGTGAAGACTCCTTATGAGCTGATGTTCGGAGTGAAGCCCTCAGTGAAGCACCTTCGGGTGTTTGGATCTACCTGCTATATACACTCTCCGGGTGCTCTCAAAACAAAGCTAGTCTTTGTAGGGTATGATGAGCAGAGAAGAAGATGGAGGTGTATGGATCCTGCGACGAAGAAACTCATAGTGTCGAGAGACATTGTTTTTGATGAGTTGACGCCGTATTGGGGTAGCTCTTATGTGGAGCTAGAGATAAGCAGGTCAGATGGTGGGCTGAAGGAGGCTGCTGCTAAGGAAGTGGAGTTGCCTGAGTCACCAGGTGCTCCAGGTTGTTCTAGCTCCGGGGCAAAGGCGTTAGAGTCGGGAAGAAGGGGGAGCGATGCTCCAGGACCTTCTGGCTCAAAGACGGAGGCTTCCTGTTCAGGAAGCAAGGGGAGCGATGTTTCAGGCTGTTCATGTTCAAGAGGGGAGTCTTCTGGTTCAGGTAGCAGGGGGAGCGTTGCTCCAGGTGCTCTTGGTTCCAGTAAGGAGGCGTCTTGTTCAGGGAACAAAGGGAGCATTGTTCCGGGTTTGCCCGGGAACGGAGCTGGTTCAAAAGCAGCGGAGGTGGTTAGCCATGATCAGGTTCTTCGGAGATCGAAGAGGATCAGTAAGCCACCAGCTCGATATAGCGAAGGGAACACGGCGGACTTGGTCCCGTGTTTCCTTGTTAGCCCTCAGGTCGAGCAAGGGACTTCTGGCTGTGATGACCCCACTAGAATCAAGGAGGTGGTTGACACCAAGTCTGAAGAGGTGACTTCTCTCAGAGGCAACGAGGCTTGGGCTTCTGGGTCCAAGGAAGTTGGTGATACTCCTATGATGCATGAGTGGAGGTTGAAGCTGAAGAAGGCAGAGGGAAGCATGGCTCCTTTTGGGAGATGCTGGAGGGCTCCCTCATGGTCCATGATATGCGGGGCGAGGACTATGTCTTGGACATCTCTTCGTAGATGCTATCGGAAGGACCAGGTGCAAGGTTACGGGAGCTGCTGGAGTTATTCACCACTTCTCACTTCAAGGGGGAGTGTTGAATTCTGTGAAGTGAAAGTGGGTGAATGGAAGGCTTGGGAAACCTATCCGCGCGGACTACGCGGACTGGGTTGGCGGACTGCTAGGTCGGCAGGGATGTTGCAGGCGGTTTGCTCTGTGGTGGCCTGGGCGGTCTGTTCGCGCGGACTACGCGGACAGCAGCGGCGGTCTGACAGGCCAGTGTATGCTCAGCAGGCGGTTTACTCCCAGGAAGTAACCGGGCGGATAGGACTGTTATCCGCGGAGTCCGGCTTGAAGCGGACTGAAGAACTGGAGCTCGGCAGACCGGTTTGGCAGAAGCCTTGGTCTTGCTCTAGTGAAGCGGCAAGTGAAAGCCGTGGAGACCGCCGGTCAGCGCGGACAGGAACTGGAGGTCGCCCGGTATGGCGGGCTAGATCCAGTGTCCGCCAGTAAGTGCGGACTGGCCCTTGTGGCCAGCGGACTGGACTTGGTGGGAATTGAACCAAGTCCAGGATGGCTCAGTCCGGGGAGATCGCGCAGTGGAGCGCGGGCTGGTTTCTCAGTCCGCCAAGCGTAGTAGAAGTGCAGTTGCCTTGTTTGCTAGCTTGGGGAAATGCGGACTGGAGAATTGCTTGTGCAGGAGCGTGCGGACTGGAGCCAGAGTCCGCTGAGTCCGGAATAGCCTTGTGATGAGGTTTTTGGACTCAGGGATGCGGACTGAGGCAGTCAGCAGGAATGCGGACTGGAGAAGTCTGCAGTGCATGCGGACTGGAGTCTGCTGTTAGCGGACTGGATTGGCGTGTCCGCTAAGTCCGGAGGTGCCTTGGTGTTGAGGTAATGGACTTGGGAGATGCGGACGAAAGCCGGGTGTCCGCTGAGTCCGGCAGGTGCCTTGATGGCGTGGCTGCGGGCTCGGGGTTTGCGGGCTGATGCCTTGTCCGCAGATTGGCGGACACGGCTTTTGTGGAGTCCGGCTGTGGTGGTCCTGGCTTGGTCTCTGGCGGCAAGGCGGGCTGGATATTGGAGTCCGGCCTTGGAGAAGCTGGGGCGGACTGTCTATCTGCACAGGGCGGCGAACTGGCATGTGTGTCCGCGGGCTGGCGGACACATAAGTTCTTGCTGCGGGATGTGGCGGTGATCCTATCGACTAGGGCGGTGACCATACTCATCGTCGTGCCTATAAATAGGACTCATGTCACATCAGGACAAAGAAGGGGGAACCTGGACCGAAGTAAGTGAACAGTTTTTGAGCTCGCGTAAGTTGCTGCGGCCTGGACCTTGTGTCCGCGCGGATAGAGAGTTGACCCGGTTGTGCTGTGCAGGTTGTGCGGATAGCGCTGGAAAGCCAGGACTTGGCTCTGATTGCGGTCAGGGACAGTGCGGACTCTGCGGTTAAGCAACAGGCGGTAAACAGCAGGTCGCGGATAGCGACCAGGCGGTCTTCTCTTTGGCGACTTGGTTCGGGGTTCAGGAAGTCGCCTGCTTCAGGCAGACTGTTCCATTCGGTGACGCAGCTTGTGCGGTCTGGCGGCGTGCAGACCGGCGGTGAAGAGCTAAGCATTGGAGTAAGGGTGAGTCCGCGCGGCTTGGGTTGCGGTCTGGCGACCTGGCGGACTGAGCGGACTCCACAGCAGTAGGTCGGCGGCTTGTTGATTGAGTCCGCGCGGCTTGTTTTTTGTTCTTGTCTTTGTAACTGTCTCTGCTCTCCCGGTGTTGGGTGTTGGTGAAGCATGTCTCGCCATGTATGTCTCGCCTTGTAAAGAAGTTTGCTCTTGATCAATAAAGAAGCTTGTGCTGCATGTGTTGCTGGTTGTTACTGCTTTGTTGAGATAATCTCTGCTAACTCCACGATCCGGGAAAACTTTCAACATATAAGTGGGCGTATTCTCCTTCGGTTTGTTGAGTTTTCAGCAGGGTATCCAAGGGGGCGTCTGCGGTTTGTTGAATTTTAACACTTGACGTCCGGGGGGTGCATGCATATTTGATGGTACCCTGAAAATGCATCTAGAAAACTCATTAATGAAAAATCGAAGGTTGAGTCAACCAGCGCGTTAATTCGAGGCAGAGGATAACAATCCTTAGGGCATGCTTTATTTAAGTGAGAAAAGTCCACACACATCCTCCATTTCCCCTCTCCCTTCTTCACCATTACAACATTACTCACCCACCCGAGATATGAACCCCGCCTTGAGCAACTTCTCTACTTCTTCTCTGATAGGTCCGGCCATCTCAGTGGCGATGGCTCTCTTCTTCTGTTGTATGGGAAGAGCATTGGGGTCGAGGTTGAGACGGTGGCACGCCACGTCTGCATCGACCCCTGACATATCAGCTGCACTCTAGGCGAATATATCAACGTTATTTTGTGCGCACGCCCTGATCTCCTCCTGATCCCCGGAACTGAGCTCTCAACTGATTTTTACCTTCTCTTTCCTCCCTTTCTTGGTGAGGATCTCCATCTCCAGCACCTCCACTACCGACTTCAGTCTCGATGGCTCTTCCTCTTTCTCCTGCTCCCTCAACATATCCTCTCGTTCCATGGCTTCATAGTCTATTGTCTCACGCTCCACAACGGCCATAGCCACTTCTCTCAGAAACTTCTCCACCTCTTCGTCAGTTGGGATTCCCTTTTCCAACAACTAACTTCTCCTCTTCTCCGGCTGAGCTCCTGCCCTGGATGACTCCCCCACTTCCTCCATCTTTCTTTTCACTTTCCTCCCTCCTTCACTTTACTTCTCCCCTTCGGCCTCCATCTCTCCTTTCTCCTTCTCTACCTCCATCTCTCCTTCCTTTTCCCCTACCGTTTTCGGCACCACCGTAATGCCTCTCTCCATCCCCACTTCTCCTCCCTCTTCGGCCTCTATCTCTCCTTTCTCCTCCTCTACCTCCCTCTTTCCTTCCGTCTCTCCTGCCATTTTTGGCTCCACCGCAATGCCTCTCTCCATCCCCACTTCTCCTCCCTCTTCGACCTCTATCTCTCCTTTCTCCTCCTCTACCTCCCTCTCTCCTTCCTTATCTCCTGTCGTTTTCGGATCCACTGCAATGCATCTCTCCATCCCCACTTCTCCTTCACATTCGACCTCCATCTCTCATTTCTCCTCCTCTATTTTGCCACTGAACTCCTGCTCCCATCGTTCCATCCTCTTCTCCATTTCATCGGCCTCTCCTTGCCAAGAAATGGTATTCACTGTCGTCACATAGCACTCCCTGGTTTCCTCTGGATCTCCTCGTACTCTGGTCTGGGTCCCCCCGGCATTGAGCTTCAGACATTGGTGAAAAGATGATGGGACACACCTAAAGGCATTGATCAAAGAGCGCCCAAAAATGGTGTTGTAACTGTTGGGGGCGTCCACTATGACAAAACGGCAATTCCTGGACAGCCCCCCCAGAGTCACATGGAGTCCTACTCCCCCCCCCCCCCCCCCCCGACTTCCTTCCTTTCTCCCGAGAATCCAAACAACGACCCATCCGCTGCCAGCACCCTTCGAGTCTCCACCATCATCTCATTGAATGCCTTTTTGAAGATGACATTCACCGAACTCCCATTATCCGCAAGGATCCACGACACCGTGAAGTTTTCAATGGAGGTCCAGATCACCAGTGCATCACAAAAGGGATCTTCGTGGTCTGGCATGTCTTTTCAAGAGAAGGTGATTTTCTCGTTTTTGGGAGGGGCTTGTGACGTCGAGGCTACGCTCCGACAGTACATGGTATGAAGACTCGCCTTATGGTCAGCCTCAATCCCCACTCCCCCATGGATCACTCTGATCCCACCTCGATCTCCCACATCTGCTCTGTCCACACACTAGTCCTCCTCTCCAGTCCCAGTTACCTCCACTATTCGCACCGGTGGTTGATGTTCCCCTACTCCCCTAGCTCTCTTCATCTCTATAAATTCCGGGCAGGTAGCCATTGCATGACCCTCCTCCTCATGGAAGTCACAATATGTCAACGCTACCTCCTCCACCCATCTCCCCTCCTGAGGATTCCTCCTTCTTCTAGCTCCCGCTCCTGCTGTCCCTCTTTTTCTGCCTCTACCTCTCCTTCGGCCGATGGTCATAGCTTGCTGAGGTGGGGGCAGGGCTGTTCTAGGACCATATCCCCACCCATACGGGTTGAACCTTCCTGGTCCTCCTTTATAGTTCCTTCCCCCTGGGGAAAACCTCTTCCTTGCCCTTGAGCAGGGCCTCCTTATTGCCTCCAACCCAACTCCGGATATGTCGGCACCCTCGGCTCCTCCCTCCTTCTTCTTTCTTACTATCATGCCCCTCCCGGCTCTCCTGACTTGACCTCCATCAACTTTGCCAACTTCCTGGAGAATGCTAGGTTTGTCGCCTCTATCGCTATCTCTTTCACTGCCTTTTCCATCAGCCGTTCAAAAGACAGTGGTGCCTTTCGAGTTAGGCTCATCTTGAAGAAACCCTCCCGCAGTCCAACGGTGAAAGCCATCTGGAGAGCAAATCCTAGCACTTCCAAAATGTTCAAAATCTCTTCCTGGAACCTATCTACATAATGGGCCAAGGATTTATCTGCCTTCTGTTGGATCAGAAAAATTGACTCGGGATTCTTCTTCCTTTTATTCGAGGTTGAGAAACGCAACTGGAAACTTCTACTTAGATCTTAAAAGCTATAGATTGAGCTTGTTGGGAGTTGATGAAACCAGTCCCTAGCTTTATCTTTCAAGGTGATGGCAAAAAGACGGTACTTTAACGCGTCCGTCATCGGCTTGATGGAGACTGCATCTTCGAACCATTGCAGGTGCTGGAGTGGGTCATCTTTTCCCACAAAGTAGTTCATTTCAGGCTCCCTGAACCCTTCTTGGACTTGAGCTGAGAGGATCCACTTGCATAATGGGGACCCTCTCTCCACGGGTCTCGCCACCTCCACCCGTGCAACGACGTCTCCTGGCGAGACGGCACGCGCAGGGCTAGGGAACAAATCCCTACCCACTAGGTCTCGCCTGCTTCCTTCTATCAACACTTCCTTTTTTGGTCGCCTCCCGGGTGTGTCCTCTCCAATTCTTGCCGAGACGAGCTCGTCCTGATGCACGAGAGCGGGCGCTTGAGGTAAAGGAGTTGAGCAGTCGCCCTGCCGCGAGATCCCCTGCAACATGTCCATGATGCCTTTGATGTACGCCATGAACTCTTCCCTTCCTACAAATCCTCCCGGCTTTTGGGGCCCGTCCCCGTCTCCTTCTCCGAGATTACCTGCCATGTGGTAGTTCAGGATTCCTCTGTCTAGGCTGCGGTCCACGCTCACCGCACCAAAAATGTTGAAGTCAATATCCCAACTTCACCTAGAGTTCGGACCTAAAGTTGCAGCCCACACCTACTCTTCCCGAACCTCCCTCTTGACGTGAGACTTGGAACTAGAAACAGACCGTGGACTTCAGCTCGGAGGTCCCACCTCTTACCTGGAAGAATTAGAAGTTCTTCCACTCCCTAACCAGTGCTGAGATAGGTGCCTTGTAGGAAGAAGAAGAAAGGGTTCAACAACTTTTTCAAGGCACCTTACCGGTCTATTTATAGGCCTCTGAGTTTGACCTGCCAATAACAAAACTGAACCGACCTGAAATTACCAAAATACCCTGGGTTGGGTCTGCCAACAGCCAAACTCCGCTGTTCTGGAGGGTTATGCACAGACCATAGAGGGCAAAAGGGTAAAATTACATGGGTTAAAAGGTAAAATCTCATCTTGGGGGTAAGAAAGTAAAAACACCTTTTTCTTATATGCCGAGTGAGAAAACAAACGGCGGGCGAGATGAGCCTATCTGTTCGTCTCGCGAGTCCCCTGCCCCGCGATAGGCGTCTCGCCACAAAAGGCCAGCACGCGCCGCAAGGACTGTCTCGCATGCTCCGCTGCTCTCATCTCGCCCACGATGTTTTGCCTCTTTAAATTACTGACGAGTTGACCCCGTGGTCCTACTCGCATCTGTAGTCCTCTCGCCCCTCTCGCCCCTAACTCAGCACTCCTCCTCGAATTGCCTCCTGCGAGCCCGAGGTTGTACAGCCCCAAACCATGGCTTTGCTGGAGCTGGAGCACGCACCTGCATTAGAGCCTGCTCCCGCCATAGTAGTTATTACAACAATGCCACTAGTGTTCAAAGATGTGATATAAATCGCTAATTGTGCGAGGATTGTACTTTGCTCCAGCCTTATTAGGGCCGCTTAAACGACCTCGGGCCGTTATGTATAAACTATGAATACGGACTTATTTTATACAATAGTTTTCTGGGTTTGCTTCCTCCTATAATGTTGTTGGCTGTGATGTTGTTTAGCCTTACAGGGCAATCATTCTACACTTGAAGAGTGGGCATGTTTACCCACTTGAATAACATCGAATGGTCGGACACCGTGGGTATAAGGTCCCCTTGACCCAGCCTGGTTTTTTGTTGGGGCGGGGGGAGGGGGCAGACATGAAAGACTTGAGAGCTGCGAAGACTATTCTAGGAACGCACATTCAGAAAGACAAAAATTTAAAATTACTTTGTCTATTGCATGAGAGGTATATTAAGAAAGTATTCCAGAGATTCATTATGTATAAAGCGAGGAAAGTGAACACGTCTCTTGCAGCTCACTTTAGACCTAATAATAACCGGTGCCCGAGCACGCTTATGAAAATTGAGATGCATAATATTTCATGCGCTTTTGCAATTGGTGGTCTCATGTACATGATGGTGTGCCCTCGCCCCGACATAGCACACGCAGTTGGCACAATGAGTATGTTTATCTTAAATCTTGAGAGAGAACATTGGAACACTGTGAAATGGATTTAAAGGTACCTGCATGGGACAACAGATTTGACGTTGAAGTTCGGAGATACGTGCATTAGAATATCTCTCTTCTGAGGTCTTTGACAAAATCGCTCTTGATTTGGGAGAGCTTTCAAATGTCGTTGGCGAGGAATATTTTGCCTATACAGATTGAATCTAGAGTAGATTTAATTAAGGATTCAAGGAGGCATCTTGGAGAGAATGTGTAATCCAGTTCATTCACCATTGTCGGTAACTTTATTTATTGTGTAAATTGAGAGAAAATTTGTAATTGCCTATTTATTTTACACACATCTTTAGTCACTTTATTGTTGTTGATTTTGTAGTGTTTTTGATTGTGTATCAGCATACTGCTAAGTGATCGTGTAGGTACTTGCTCGAATTAATGTGTAAGTGGTCTAGACGAAATAGCGTGCTCTCTAACCCAACAGAGCGGAGATGATTTTAAAAAATACCACCTGTGAATACATACAATCAAATGATGTATTTCACCCCCTCTTTTCAATGTACTTTTTGGCAAAACAACTTTACGCAACTAATGTTATGATTGAATGAAATATTTCTGAATAAAGTTAATGGTGGCCAACCCCTATTAGAGGTGCATGGTAGATAATATAAATCATTATTTCATAATAAGAACATGACACAATGGGTCTTGTTCTCTCAGGAGTGGCAAGTCAAACTATTTTCACTCATTACAAAACTCAGCAACAAGACAATAGTCGTGCCGAATAAAATAAAGGTCGAGTATTCGTTGAGCAGCAGGACAGCCATCCAGCAGCAATTGTTCTCTTGGCAAAATGTTTTATAGCCAAGCAATTGCGTGCGTATTCGTCGAACCGAATCTCTGAACGATGAGCAGGCAAAGAACAAACATTAGCAAAGTAATGAATGACCGAGCAAATTTCTATGAGCAATTCGCATACTCTCTTAAGAGTTTTAAAAAGACAAGAAAAAAGACAATCGCTTAATTGTCGGGCTAATACACATTGTGAATCAGCGGTCTATGAGTAGAGATTGACAAATCTATTCAATTTGAAAAGAGTCAATTTGAAAAGAGTCGCTTGAATAGTACTGTTGGATAAAAAGATAATTGTGTCCATAATGCGAGTTTCCATCCTTTTGGAGACTTGGGATCTGTTTGGCGGAGCGTTTTCATAGCAGCACAGGGCAGTTTTTGTAGCAGCCCCCAAACATAAATTATAAGCCCCGCAATAGTATCGCAGTGGCATCCGTTGCCGCTCCAAATCACGGGATAATAGCGATTTCCAGTCGTGAAATTTTTTCGGGACTTGTGAATCGCGGAGAGGCGTGATTCCTCTCGCCTTGAAGAAATCCTTCCCAAAATCGCGCTGGCGCTCCAGCTTCCCCCCTCTTCGCAGAAATCGCGCCCTCCTCCCCTGCTCCAATTTCGCCACCGGTTTAGGTTTGATTCTACCGTTCACCGTCGCCCTCCTCCGGCCATGTTTACACTATTCGCTGTCGACTCCAGGTTCGCCGTAGAAAATTCTCAACCCTCCTTTCTCTAGCCTTCTACTTTTGTCGGAGGAGACGACGACTGCCCACCACCATTCTTCGTCGTCATCTCCAGCCAAGCAGAGCCTCCGTCGCTAAATATTTCCCCCAATGATTTCTCCCACTGCCCGTATACCGAGCTTGGTGTTTCCCGCATGGATCCATCCTTTTTCAGGAAAAAGAAAAGAAACAACCTAGTGGGGCTGCTTGTTTTTTTTGTAGTTTTTTGACTTCATCCTTTTGATCGGCCATTATAGAGGGGTTGTTCCTAATTTTCATTTTGTTGGACCCTTCATTTTTTCCATGCCCATGATGACCTGATGATCATTTTGATAACTATAGCAGTAATCTGTTTAAACATACCAATATATTTGAATAATATTCATCATATACATCATGCAGGAAAGTTTTTTAAATAAAAATTTGACTTATGTGTGTATAATCAGCTTACTGTGTTTTTAATTTGGGATGTTTTAAGAAAATGGATTGCATGTCATACAACTGTTTTGCAAAACAACTCAACAGCTTTTTCGTTTGAAACAATACTGCAACAATTGTTCTTCCAAACAGATTTGCAGATTCTGCCACCACTCTGGAAAACAGTTGATTATTCCACCACAACTTCTCATCATTGTTTCTCCAGTCGCTACAGGCGCGCCAAACAGAACCTTGGAAAAAGAATGTTGGACTACATGACGAACATTTTTTGAATTGAACAATGGAAGCATAAAATGAATAACTTTGTAACAGTAATAACTTGTGTATGCAATTTTCAGAACTCACAAAAGGAAATAGTTCAAAAAGGCAAACACAACTACCTAAAAGCCTATGCGAGGTCAACACGACGCACTAAGAGGCAAGAGCCCATGCGAGGTCAACACGACATGCCGAAGAGTCTAACGGCACATGCAGATAATTAACAATAAGCCTTGAAGAATTTGAATTCAACTGAATTCCAACTCTATTGCTCTCCCGCATAATAAAATTCAGTCATAAGAATTTGAATTGACCAATTCTATTATTCGGCGGCTGGATGACATCCCGTCACATGAATTTTAAATTCAACGAAGTTTCCTTAAATTTAATCAAAATAGAAGTAAAATATCACCACAGATCATAACATGCTGGATGATACGAATATTAAACGCTTATCATAAACATAGTTCCTAAACATTAACGAAAGTCATGGACAAGCTAAGCAAATAGTTCACAGAACAGAATTGAAAGAGTCTAATCATAAATGTGCATGCGTAGCCACACCGTCCTCAAGCGATCTGGTAAAGCCATGAATATTTTGTACTTAGTATCATTACAACCAAGAATATCCATGGCTTTCAGTATTTCTTGCTCCTCCAGATCAGGTAGTCGAGCAAGTTCTGCATAAATTCTCTCTGAATGAGTCGCCGATGGTTGTCCATTGTCAGCTGTGCCACTCTTGAGTGCTTGTATACTTGCAGCCACCGCTTTAATAGCATCTGCCAAGGCATAGGCATCGAACCGAACAGCTCTCTTCTTCCTTGGCCTACTGCTTTCGCCAGCGAATGGATCATCCAACATATCTATAGCTAAATTTTCTCTGAAGTTTGTCAACTCATCTGTTGCTTGGATTGGGCTAACAATATCATCATCTTCATCGAGTTCATCTTCAGAGAGTTCTTCATCTTCACTAGGAATATATTGCATTGCGACCGCAGCTGCAGCGAGTGTTGCCGAAACTGCCGCTTTTATAATGATATCCCTCGTATGTTTTCCCAATTCTACCCGATCCATCTAAAAGTTAATAGGTAATAAATATGAAACATCCAGTCAGGGCTGTCGCAGAAATTAGTGACCATGTTTAAATCACGCAATAATTAAGCAACAAACTATTCTAACATTTTTTGGCGGGCCATGGTCGGGCGGCGGGGATCAGCCCCACCGCTGAAATTGGGGAATTTCGGTGGATTTCATCCGCGCCACACCTCCCGCGGATGCAGTCAGGCGGCGCGGATGAAATCCACCCCTGCCCGACAGCTGCACCAAACTAGGCATTAGAAGCAGAGCTGAATTGGAACTTATAGAAAGAAAAATATAATCACAAACACACCATGATACCAAACACTCTCATATCTTATCTTTTCATAAGGCAATTAGCAAATAAATTATAAGTTTAAGAATAATTAATATTCTTGAGAATTTATGGAAACTCTTCTTTGAAGGTTGGAGACGAATATAGGCCACATCATTTGACTCAGACGACCTACCCACAAAAGGGCCTATTACAAAAATATGGTTTGAGGTAATGTTAGTAAAACAACCTTGCAACATCAATATATTGAAACAAGATAAGATAGAAGGCAAGAATTATTCCCCTTCTATAGTAGGATCTTGACGACACAATCTCGACCCACCGCTACAGGCGGGAGCGAGACAGCAGTGCGACCGACATTGAACCGGTCGTTTTCAAGTAACAATAAAACGGGAATAAATCCCCGAGTATCGAATCTCATGTTGAATACGGAGGAGTGGAGTATTCTTTTGAGGCGAGACTTGAAATAGAAGTCTTTTTATGTCGGTGTTTTTCTGTGGGTTTTGATTTGGTTCTAACAACTAAATGCAAGAAAAGAAAGCTAACTATGCGGGTCGCCGACACCGCTTCGATTCTCCGTGGGTCGCCAGCCTCCACATCGCACTTCCACGGATCGCCTTCCTCCGCTTTGCACTTCCGCGGGTCGCCTTCCTCTGCTTCGCACTACCGTGGGTCGCAAGCCTCCGCTTCGCACTTCTGTAAAATATAGACTAATAGGTCCGATTTTTTCCGATATATCGGCCGATGTGAATTTTAAATATATTGCCCGTTATTTTATTTTATGTTATATTAGCAGATTAGTTGTATATGATTAAATCTCATATACATATTATATTATATATGTTTAAATCGATTAGACTTATTATTTCGATTTTTTAAACATTTTATTCTTACAATCAATTTTGTGTAATTGTTTTACAATTTTTTAATTTCATATTATAAATAATATAAAAACAATTAATACATTTATTAGTTTGTTTGCATATTTTTTAATATAAATTTATAGGTTTGAAAAGACTTATAATCAATCAAGCAATTTTAACTTTTAAATCTTATTTATTTGTAATAAATTTATTGTTATTAAAATAAAATTATTGTATACTATTAAATATATTTTACAATATATCATTTTGTATTTGTTAATAACATTTTATCTTGGATATTCTTCGATTTTATTTCGCAATATAAATGACTCATTTTTTACCTATTTGTTATATTATTTTTCTATTTTTATAAGATATAATTATAGTTATTATACATAAAATATATTTATAAAACATGGAAATCTGATATTATAAAATATTTTTGACATGCCTTCGACAACTGACATCCGACATTAAAACACTCAATCTGATAGGTCGCCGACATCCGATATTTACAAAATTGGAGGAGAGACACATCATCGGGTTCATAGAAGAGCTTTAGGAGGTCCACCAGCTCTTCAAACCCCTCCTTGGCGACCTTTCGGGGTCTTGGAAGCTGTCATTACCTCTCGCTCGTTTTCTCCCGGGGTTTGTCATCTCCACGTCAAGTGCTTCGGCCTTAGAGCTCCAATGGAACCTTGGAAATCAACTTCTACGACTTTGAAATGCTTTGGGAGGTTAGAGGAGGCCTAGGGGGCAAAACCGTAGCACTTGCGGCGAAAACGGCGCTCAAAAAGACATAAAATCGAAGAAGAGACGGAAGAAATCGCGAACCGGGTATTTATAGGCCGAAGCAGATTTTGGACCTCGCATGAGTAGTCACATGACCAGTGGTCGTGCGAGATGAAAATGTCAGTAACTGTGCGTGAAGGAGTTTGGCTGGTTGGAAAAATGGTTGAATCGCATGACAAGTGGTCGTGCAATTTATCCTCATGCGTATACTCATGCGTTTCTCGGGAAAATCATTGTAAATTCCAGTTCTCGGCCAGTGGTCGTGCGCAGAGGGGGCCACTGCCCGTGCGAGAAGAAAAAAACACGAGTAATTGCCTCCTCAATGAAAAAGTGTTGAAACACACGGGGACAACCACACAACCACCGTACCTGCATGAAAATCATCCAATACGTCCAGAAATTCACATCCACACAGTCACAAACAACACATTTAAGCACACAAAAGAAGTAAGTAGAGGAGGTCTCCTTCATGTATGAAATGGCCCAAAATCTACCCTATCTAGCCTAAATGCGCTCACATGACATAAATGGATTTCTAACAATTTATGATGAAAACTACTAATAAATGAGCGAAATGAAGGAAAAACTAAGCAATAATAGTGATGTAGGGTAGGCTACGGGAGTGCACAAAACCTAGACTTCTAGGGATGGGAAGCAAATGTGACACTAACTCAAACCGAAATGCAACAATATCGTCGACGATGACGACAGACTAAATTAAGCAAATTAAATTCTCAACCCATGCAAATAATTAGAGGACAGAAAAATCATTCAATTAGCAATTAAATAATGATGTTTCTCAACTCGAAGGGTCAAGGCTAAGCGCGCAGCGAATAGATCCCACCTGTAAATTATAAGTGTATTGTAAACAATGTTCTACAAGCACAAATCCACACAACTATAGTAGTCGATCCAATAATAATGTCAATTCAAATAAACCAATACAACAAGGGACTCACCAAAGTATTAAGCTGACAGAGACACTGGAGATTCTGGAGTCGGATGCGGGAGACGGCAATCGAATGTGGAACCGACGGCGTGGAAATGATGAGGTGGCTGTCCCCGCCGGTGGAGGGTGGAATCAGACCGAAAATAGATAGATTCGGTCACGTAGGGGTAGATACGGGTGAAGGGTGAATGGATCCGATGCTTGGTGGCAGATCCAGGCTAAGAGATGAAGATCAGGGGAGGGGATGATAGATCGGGGGCTGAAATTCTCAGATCTGGACTGATCTAGAGAATTAGGGTTGTAGGACAGTGGATCCACGGGAAATAGGGGTTGGGGAGATGAAACCTGCAGTTGGATTGTTGGTCGGGTGCAGGCAGGGGTTTTAGAGGGGGCGGCGGTGGACTAGAAGGGGCTGGCCGGCTGTAGAGAAGAGGGGGACGGGCGGTGGTGGTGATGGTGGAGGGTGCGCCGGGCTGTAGCAGTAGAGGTAGGAGGCGGTTTCGAAGTCGGCGGCTGCAGGGAATTGGGAGCAGCAGGCCGCCAGGTTGGGAGTGATTTTTCGGGGGCTGGAGCGAGCGGGAGAGGGGTTTGAACGGTGAAAAACAACGGCTAAGGTTAGGGAAAACCTCGGGGAGGAAGAAAACCACCTAGGAATTGTAACCAAGTGTTCCACGGAGTCGGCACCGTGGCGGGAACGCGGGATTCCGGGAAGAGACTCTCCAAACTCTGCAATACCTCTAAAATAGCCCATTACAAGTCCTATTTATAATAAAACATAGCTAGGGCATCCCACCTTCCACAACTATAATTGGCCGAAGGTGGGGCCACTCAAAAATACAATAAATTAAACAAAAAATAATAAAGTAGTATATGATTTTGATTCGCGGCGCTGATCCGGACACATCCGCGAAGTCGGATTGGCGATCCGATCAAGCCTTCATGCGTGAATACACAATCGTGGGTCCCGCCTTGCGGCGAACCTCTCCTGATGCACGATCTGATGGATCCCCATCAACTCTCCCCGACTGAAAAGCATTCATCTCTGATGATTGGAGAAGTTCGTACTGAAATCGAGTCCTGGGGCGAGTTGATCAAGCTCTGCTGGTAGTATCCAAGCGTCATCTGCATCAGGGCGCCCTGCCAATGTACCAAGTAGCGACATCGCGGCCCGCCTGCAGTATGAACGAACTGGTGTAATCTGATCTCTGTGATGCTCTCACCGTTCATCTCTCGAGTGGTGGATCCTGGTGCGATCGGCGGTGTCGTCGGTGAAACCAAAGAAGACGAATCCCCAGGTGGGTGAGTGTCCGCAGTAGGTGGACTATGGTGACCATTAGACGTGGGTGGACTATGATGGTGATAAGGTAACCAGAGTGGAGGTGGGGGCAGCTGGGTGTCTGCACTGCTTGGATCTACATACACGAGAGGCTCGAAGTATGTCGTCAGATCCTCAACATTAAATACTGAATGGATGCCCATTTTTGCTGGGATATCGAGCTGGTAAGCGTTTGTCCCAATGCGACATATAACCGAGTAGGGGCCCATTCTCCTGACACTTAGTTTTTTGGCAGGCCCCGAAGGGAGCCTCTCGGGGCGGATTCGCATTATTACCTTTTCGCCTGCTTGAAATACTTTTTCTGTCTTTCGCCTATCTGCATGAGTTTTATAATTATCATTGCTCGTTATTATCCGTCGGTTGACCGACTCATGTAACTCATGCAAATGTCGTGCAAAAGACTCAGGAAACTCACAAGGGTGCGACTCTAGGGGACTAGGGATAAGGTTTATAGGCTTCCTAGGGTCATATCCTGACACTATATGAAATTGACTCAACCCAGTAGACCTATTGACTGAACTGTTATATGCAAACTCCGAGACTAGAAGGTCAGGATCCCAACTGCCTACATGCGCTCCCACTAAACACCTCAATAGGTTCCCTAAGCTACGGTTTTCTACTTCAGTCTGTCTGTCCGACTGTGTGTGATAAGTCGAGGAGAACCTAAGGGCGGTGTCAGTCTTGTGTCATAGGGTCTTCCAAAAATAACTCATAAATTTAACATCACGATCTGACACGACAGATTTGGGTAGGCCATGCAATCTAAAAATGTCCCTCATAAATATGGATGTTGCGTGTAAAACATCTGTCGTCTTGTGGCACGCAATAAAATGTGTCATCTTCGATAACCGATTGACCACCACGAAGATGGAGTCGTGTCTATGAAGAGTGCGGGGAAGCCCGAGCATGAAGTCCATGCTGATACCCTCCCAAGGGCAGTGTGGAACAGGTAAAGGTGTGTACAGACCCGTGTTCTGCTTGGTGCCCTTTGCTGTTTTGGCAGATACAGCAGTGGCGGACAACGCGAGGTACGTCTTTCTTAAGACTGGGCCAGTAAAGGCAACACTCAACAATGGCGATAGATTTATCTCACCCAAAGTGACCCGCGGCCCCGCCAGGTAATCGTGGTAGGAAGTCTGAGGTATGCACAGGAAGGAGCCCCGGTACAGATATCCCCCAAAAATCTGATATCCCTCAACAGGGTCTGGGGGGTCTCGAGATAAGGCAGTATAAATCTCACCAAAATTGGGGCATGTCGGATAATATCGAATCACTCTCTCAAGCTCATCAACGTGTGCGGTCATCGTCTAAAGCAAAGAGACACGGCGACTCAGCGCATCAGTCAGCTTGTTCTCAACACCAGCTCGGTGTTTTGAGAATGTAATGAAATTCCTGTAGGTACTCGACCCACTTGGCATGTCGGTATCCCATCTTGCGCTACGAATCTAAATATCGTTATGCCTGATGATCTGAATAGAGCACGAACTCCCGGGAAAGGAGAGTGCCTCCAATAGCGCAGAGACTGGACAATCGCATAAAATTACCGATCATAGTTCGAGTATTTTTGTTTGGCATCGTTCAGTTTCTCATTAAAGTAGGAAACTGCATGCCCTTTTGGGCTCAATACGCCATCAATCCCTACACCAGAAGCGTCACACGCTACCTCGAACGTAAGGCTAAAATCAGGAAGTCTAAGAATGGGAGCCGTCGTCAATCTCTCTTTGATCTCCTCAAAGGCTCTAGTGGTTGTGGGGGTCCACTGAAACTCTCTTCTTAAGGCATCTCGTAAATGGGGTCGTGATCGTACTGAACCCCTGGACGAACCTCCTATAGAAGGTGGCAAATCCGTGGAAGCTGCGAGCCACATAGATGTTCGCTGGCACAGGCCAGCTGCGAATAGACTTGACCTTCTCAGGGTCAATAGATACACGAGTAGATGACACAATGAACCCCAGAAAGTGAACATACTCAGAAAGGAAGGAGCACTTGAGCACTTATTCAAATTCGCATACAACTTCTCCCAATGGAGGGTGCCAAAGAGAAGCCTCAGCTGAACGAGGTGATCAGCCTGAGTCTGGCTATAGATCAGTATATCATCGAAATACATCACCAGAAACTTGTCCATGTAGGGTCGTAACACCTGCGTCATAAGTCATAACTCTCATAAAAGTGCTCGGGGCGTTAGATAGCCCAAATGACATGACTAGCCACTCGTACAGGCCATCCTTGGTCGTAAAGGTCGTCTTCCATTCGTCTCCCTCACGAACTTGTATCTGATGGTACCCAATACGGAGGTCGGTCTTGGAAAAGATCTGGGCACCGGACATAGTATTCAGTAGGTCATCGAGTCGTGGGATAGAGAAACGATACTTGACCGTGATTTTATTAATGACGCGTCTATCGATGCACATACGCCAACTACCGTCCTTCTTAGGGGTAAGAAGGGCGGGAACTGCACAGGGACTCAAACTCTCACGAATAAATTGCTTCTGAAGAAGCTCGTCAACCTGGCTCTTGAGCTCAGCGTGCTCATCATGGTGCATACGGTAATGGGGTAGGTTTGGGAGAGAAGCCCCCAAGAGTAAGTCAATAACATGTTGAATGTCCCGTGGAGGGGGTAGCTCATCAGGGAGCTCATTAGACAAAATATCTGCAAACTCATCCAAAAGGGGACGCACCGTTCTGGGGTGGTCCTCAAAGGAACCCTCAGAATCCATAGTGGCCGACACAACGTAGATGATATCAGACTCAATGCTATCTCGCAGGAACTCTCCCCGGCTCAAGAAATGTAGGGGCCTCGAGGCGCTCGTACTCACGGAAGGCTCGATCTGACCCTTTAATTTCTCTTTGGGTTGGGTAGGCGTCAACGTAACCTTCAGCCTCTTGTCATAAAAGACACACTGTTCGAGCGGTCGAAACACGTGACATTGCAATCATATAGCTAGGGGCGGCCGAGCAGCACATACATGGGAGACGTCCATGAGAATGACATCACACCAAACCTGATCGGCTGATCCTGAAATGAGGCGATGCTAATCGAGACGAGGCAGCGCAGAGTAACCTGAATCGCCGTCTTGTTAGCCCAGACGACACATTAAGGGTGAGGGTGAGGCTCTGTCTTCACCTGCATGCAGCCACGATATTTACACAACTTTCACAGTCGATAACTAGCTTGCAGGGACCGCCTGCACTATGAAAGTATGTATAGAATATGGTAGTATGGCACTAGTCCTCATCTGCACGTGGGGTATGTAGGAGGCGCCTAATCAATCCCATCTCCAAGGATCGCTCAGCGTCACTCTCCCATCATTCCTCGACAGTGGTTGTAATCTCCCAAGCAACCTCCTCACCTTCTTTTAAACCTTGCACCTCGCCATCAACGAGTAGGCTCCGCGTGGGGTACTGCGCTGCCACGTGTCTCCTGCCAGAACATCTATAACACAGAATACCTTCAGATCGCTAGCCATCAGTGGCGACAGCCTTGCCCTTCGTGTCTATGGGAACACATGAGGACGCAGTTGCGATGGTCTGGGGGGGAGCGGGTTTCTTATAAGTCGAGGAGTCAGTCCAAGAGGGGAACTGCCTCATGCTAGATGAACAAAGGTACTGCTCGTACTCTAGAGCGAGCTAAAAAATCTGATCAACGGTCTCTAGTCGGTGGGGAATCAGCTCTCTCTGAATCTCAGAACATGGGCCCGCCTTGAAACGAGAGGCGATGACAATGAGCTCCTCCGAGATGTCACTCCTAACGACAAGCTCATCGAAGCGAGCCATAGACTCAGTGACAGTAAGTGTCCCCTGTCGTAAGTTCTGTAACTTCTTAAAGAACTGGTCTCGGTAGGACGCATGGAGATACTTCTCTTTCAGTCTTTCCTTCATCTCATCCCATCGGGTGATATGATAATCGCAATCTCGCTCAATAGCCCCTTTCAACGCTAATCCAAAATACTTTGGACAGTCCGACCAGCTTCATTTTGGTGAAGCGAACGCAGCGCTCATCGCTCATATCGTACCACTCGAAGTAATGGTCCGTGTCGAGGAGTCGATCACAAAAGGCTTTTAGGTCCAGGCGGCCATCGAATGAAAGGGCATCGATGTGAATACGATGAGTGATGTTGTAGTGGTAACCACCTCTCTGTGGGTCAGGATAATCCTCTGGGTACTTGTCATAGGCGTAATCATATCGAGCGGGTCGGGGACCACGCTATATCCGACCCAGGGGATAATACTCATCGCGGTGATGATCACGACGACCATCTGGGGAACACGGTCTCTGGGGTCAGGCTGAAGTTGACAGGGCATATGATACTCATCACGATGGTGTGCGAGTCTATCACGAACTGGAGCATGTCTACGCTCAATCGCAAAATCGGGATTCTACCTCGCCGGTGGTGCTGGGGCTCGGGGAGGAATATCACGATGGTAGCGATCTATAGGAGGCTGACCACCCACCGGATGTTGGCCAAGACTAGGAGGAACATCAGGGTCGTCCTCTAGCGAATCGCCATGCTGTGCTGGAGTGCCCCTAACATTCTCTAAGTGGTCTAAGCGGAGATTCACCTCGGCAAGATCATGACACATATCGTCGAACTGGGCACTTAAAGTATCAAAACGATCTAGGATAAAATGTTGAAACAAGGCAAAAACGGAACCCGAATTCGAGCCCGCCGCTCGATCGTCAGAGACTAATGGATCTGACATGCTTGCTTTAAAATTCCAACCACTACGGAGAATGCAAATGGCCCGACCTGACCCTGATATCAATTGATGTAGGGTAGGCTACGAGAGGGCACAAAACCTAGACTTCTAGTGATGAGATGCAAATGTGACACCAACTCAAACCGAAATGCAACAATATCGTCGGCGATGATGGCATACTAAATTGAGCAAATTAAATTCTCAACCCACGCAAATAATTAAAGAACAGGAAAAACATTTAATTAGCAATTAAATAATGATGTTCCTCAACCCAGAGGGCCAAGGTTAAGCGTGCGGCGAGTAGATCTCACCTGCAAATTATAAGTGTATTGCAAACAAAGTTCTACAAGCACGAATCCACACAACTATAGTAGTCAATCCAATAATAATGTCAATTCAAATAAACCAATACAATAAGGGACTCACCAAAGTAATAGGCTGACAGAGACACTGGAGATTCCGGAGCCGGATGCGTGAGATGATGATCGAATGTGGAACCGACGGCGTGGAAATGATGGAGGTGGCTATCCCCGCCGGTGGAGGGTGGAATCAGACCGGAAATATATAGATCCAACCACTTAGGGGTAGATTCGGTCGAATGGTGAATGGATCCAATGCTTGGTGGCAGATCCGGGCTAAGGGATGACGTATGAGGGGAGGGGAGGACGGATCGGGGGCTGAAATTCTCAGATTTGGACTGCTCTAGAGAATTAGGGTTGTAGGAAAGTGGTTCCACGGAAAATAGGGGCTGGGGAGATGAAACTGGCGGCTGGATTGTTGGCCGTGTGCAGGGAGGGGTTTTAGAGGGGTCGGCGGGGACTGGGAGGGGTTGGCCGACTGTAGAGAAGAAGGGGAAGGGTGGTGGTGGCGGTGGAGGGTGTGTCAGGCTGTAGCAGTGGCGACAGGAGGTGGTTTGGAAGCGGGCGGTTGCAGGGAAGTGAGAGCAGCAGGCCGTCGGGGTGGGAGGGATTTTTGGGGGGCTGGAGAAAGCGAAAGAGGGGTTTGAAGGGTGGAAAACGACGGCTAAGGTGAGGGCAAACCTCGGGAAGGAAGAAAACCACCTAGGAATCGTTACCTAAGGTTCCATGGAGTCCGCACCGTGGCGCGATCGCGGGATTCCGGGAAGAGACTCTCTAAAATTTGCAATACCTCAAAAACAGCCCACTACAACTATTTATAATAAAACAAAGCTAGGGCATCCCACCTTCAATGACTATGATTGGTCGGAGGTTGGGTCACTCAGAAATACAATAAAATAAACCAATAATAATAAAATATGATTTTGATTCGCGACGCGGATCCGGACACATCTGCGGAGTCGGATCGGCGAGCCGATCAAACATTCATGCGCGAATACACGAACGTGGGTCTCGCCTTGCAGCGAACCTCTCCTGGTGCACAATCTGATGGATCCTCATCAAATAGGGCCTAAAATACTATATAAAATTTGCTCATCAGATCTAGCCTTTAGCTCCATGAAAACATCTATCATAGAAGATTCAGCAGAGGCTACCTTCATGCATGCCTTCTCCTTCTAAATATCCTCCATCAGGGTGCCTACCTCTTTGGTGTAAAACAACCGCCATGGAATGGAGATCAAACTCCTAGGCAGGATCCACCTTCAGCTTTTTGGCTTGCTCTTTGGAATTCGAAATCACCTCCCTCAAGCATGAATGAAGGAATATGTGTTCATGCTTTGGACACAAAGCTTTGTAGCTCGGTATGGAATTTCAATCCATTGATTGTTTCGCACCTTAATCACACACCTCCTTTTCTCCTTCATATATGAAGCTATAATTTGGCCAAGATCTCCGCAACATATTCTTTTTTGGCATTCTCTGGACAACAGTCAGTGATTTAAGATTTATCTTCAGCCCAACAATCAGATTCTTCTACAACCCAACAAGGTTATGCTTCTTCAGTCTAATGATTGATCCTCCATTGTACATCCCAACATTTGGATGCCTCAATCTCCTCCTAGTTTGACCGCCAAGATCCGATCATAGCTCACTCTATCTACTCTCTGACACGTGTCGGAAGTCCGACACGCTGACTCATGCGGGACTCGCGTGTCCGGCTCAATCGGACATGCGTGTCCCTAAGCTAGCTACTTATGGTGAGGTGTTAAGCAATTTGTCTTGAAAGTACAATTTTTTGTGAAAAATGTAAGTCCATATACAAGAGTGAGAACACATTTGTTAATGATTGGTGGTAAAGAAATTGGAAAGTGTGTAAAAGTCTCAAGGAGTGATCTATTTGAGATGGAAAAACACAGTCGGTCATTTTTTGACCTTCTGTTAAGTTTTACATTTGAATATTTGACGAGTAATATTTAAACATGATATAGTTTATTTGAATATTTGTTAATTGTTCATTTATTGTTAAATGTATTGGGATTTTCATAATTATAAACAATAAATATTTAACATATGTGTCCCAGAGTGTCGGAATATGGTATTTTTGGAGAATTGACAAGTCGCGTGTCGTGTGTCGCGTGTCGGTGCAACATAGCTATTAGGCTCTGTTTGGGACAACGCTTGCTGATGGAAAATCTCTATTCCATCAGCAAACACAATAATAAAGCCATTTGGTTGCACAGCTTTTTGATTAGAGATTTCTTGAAAATAGCTTATAAACAGTTTTTGGAAAACCGACGGACCGCCGGCTTTTCTGCTCCTAATAAGTGATTTTTGGTTTCTCTATTTACGTAAAACATATAAGCCTCCTCTTCCCTTTTGATTTTGATGAACCGCCTCCTCTTTCCTTTTGATTTTGATGAACCGCCTCCACTTCCCTTTTGATTTTGATGAACCGCCTCCTCTTCCGACATCAGTCAACCTCTCTGAGCACTCCAATCTATTGAGATCTCTTGTTCCTGGGTCGGAAGACCCCGATCTTCCATCTACGGCGTTTGCTCAGCTACTCTGCCCACCCGTCTCGCCGTCATTCCATTCGTCGGGAGCCAGTCGGCACTTCGCGCCTAGCCCACCACCAATTTTTGCTCTAATGCATGACAGATCAGCCGACTTTTCCTCCTTCAACAAACCCTGTCGAAGAGGTAGTCGATCCCATCGATAGTTCATTTCTCGTACATTTCTCTCCGCTATTCTGAAGATTAAGGTTATGGGTTTCTTGTATGTTACATGTTGGTGAAAATGGAGGAGTCTGATTACTACGGATTCCTATATTATGAACAAAAGCGTTTAATCGATAGGGTTGAAGATCACTTCAATGTACAAATGTGAATTAGGATGAATAAAACTTTCGATCAACACTTATGGACAAATTGTCCAAACTGTTTGTTGCTTATTCATCATTACTTTTATAACAACTTTATTCAATAAGTACCGTACAACCCCAATTTGCTGAGTCCAACCCAACTCGCCGCCAAAAGAGAGGGGAAGCTCGAGTCGGTCTCACCATTCCAGGCAGCTGCGATTCAAGCGAGCTCTAGGTGGAACCTACCTAGCCGGCCTCACGCCAAGGCACATCTAGGGGCAGCGAGCTCCGGGTGCCTTGACTCCTATGGTCGGAGTACTCGCCCAGGCCAGATGAGGCCATAGTCGCGACCATTTTTCTATTTGCATACCATCAGGATTAGCACATATCCAGCTCAAACAACGGGATTTCTCTATCCGCAGACCAATCGGGGTTGCTGATAACAAAAAAAGAAAGTCGAAGACCGTTATTAGCAGGCCAAAAGGACTGATGTGCCCCTGGATTGGAGTTTGTCTATAAATAGGATCTCGAGGCACAAGTTGAAGGAACATTGACCCCCCTCCCTATGTGGGCGAGTTCAGTATCCTCCTTCCTTGCGCCGAGCTCAGCAATGGCTTTAGGACGGGAAGTTCCTATGGACTTCCGGGTGAGTGGCGAGACCTGCTCGCTGCAGCAAGGAGGTCTTGTTTGTAGGCAGTCCGGAACTATTCTTTTGCTTGCTACCTTCTTCTCACCAAGTCTCCCGCGAAGCGACTAATAAACTAGTGAGATCTTATCACCCCCTTGATCCGAACGCAGGAACTAATTTTCTTGGTTCCAACAACTACTATCGAATCAATAGCTTTTTCACCAGCATCAGTTGTCCCAAACAAAGCCTTAGTCTGCATCATCATTGTCAGTGTTCATTATCATCACCTTAGGTATCCTTTATGAGGGAGGTGATGGGGAGTAGATGACTGAGATGGAGAAAAAATGTAGACATGAATTATTTAAAGGAAAAAAAGGATCAACTCAACATTATTTCCCATAAAAACAACAATGTTTATATTACTTTAGTGATTGATTCACTCAATATAATATAATTAGCGATGGTAAAATATATTTATCCATAAATGACATAAAACTACTAGATCTGGTAGTTAGTTGATAAACTTCTTAAGGGAATTTCTATAAGATGCAGCGTGCATCATGTTTATCCAACATAAATTCATGTGTTAACCATAGTACCCATTCTGCATAGGTTTGGTCAGGCTTAGCATAGGCTAAGGGCCCGTTCGTTTGCACCATTTTCACAGCCGGTTTTTGTTTTGAGTTTTCGCAGTCCCAATGTCACTATTCGTTTGCCTCTGTTTGATCTGTTTTGGTTTTGACCCAAAACCATACTGTTTTCACTCCTTCATTAAACACTCCCCCTCAAAATAGACATGCCTAGGTCTGTTTTGGTTGGTTTTGAGAATAGAAAAGCTCCTCATTTCTACAATTCTAGCGACGAACGACCCTCCTGGAGCTGTTGCTGGCCCGTCCTCCTTCCCGATGGTATCGTCGTTGCTCGCCGACGGAGCTTCATCTTCCCGATGGGTACTCGTTTTTCCCCCAGCTCGTCGGCGGAGCTTCGTTTTTCCCGGGGTCGTGGTGAGCTTCGTTCTTTCTTCCCGATGAGTGTGTGAAAGGGCGACCTGGTAGAAAAATATGACTTATTCTCGGTGACTGTGAAAGGGCGGGGTCGTGGTGAGTATCGTGGTGAGCTTCGTTTTTCTTCCCGGCGCGCCGAAGCATCGTAAAATATGACTTATTTTCCCCCAACACTCTGAGGCGGAGGTTCATTTTTTTACTCCTTCAATATGACTTATTTAGGACTTATTTAGGACCAAGCTTCGTCTTCCCGAATCTTCCCGATGGTTTTATCTTCCCGATGGATCTTCCTGATGGTTTTTGCAGCAATGCCAGATGAAGAGGAGAAGCACAAACTGAAAATCATTGTGAAAACGAACACAAGTTTTTGTTTTGCCTCAAAACGGAATTCAAAACCATGTTGCAAACGAATATAAGGGCCCGTTCGTTTGTATCGTTTTCATTTACGGTTTTCGTTTTGCTTCAAAACGAAAAAATAAAGTGTTTTTGTTTTGGGGCAAAACGAAAACTTATGTTCGTTTGCAAAATGATTTTCTAAATCCGTTTTGAAGCAAAAGAAAAACTTATGTTCGTTTGACTCATAGTTTTCAGTTTGAGTTGGGGGTTTCAAATTAACCGGAAAAAAATTTGCTATGAGCTTCACCGGAAAAAATGGCTCAATGGAAAACAGCGCCGCCATCAATATATTTCGTTCTGTTACTAAAAAACCATATCAATCTATGCTATAATAGAAAGAAAATGTGAGGTGGCCATGGTCTTGGAATAGAAAAATCAAATGAATTTGAATCATTCGATTTTAATTTATCTAATCTAACGGACCACTTGGCCAGTATTACCCTGATTTCTTACATAAATAAAGGAGGAATTAAGTAATTAACCCAAAAATGTATAAACTTGAATATGATAAAGAACTGGTTAGGCCCAACCACTGAACTAAGAAATAAACTCAGGCAATCCCAACAAGCAAGCAACAGAATAAGCAAACATCAAAGCACTCACAGCACACAAAGTTTCTGAGGTAGTTTCCTAGGCCAAGACACGGACAAAAAGTTTGCGGTGAATGGGGTTAGTACTTGCTACACCTCTAATTACTTCAGCAACATCAGGAACTTGCAAACCTCTGCACAAGCCAAAAATCTGAAGCTCGTTCTGAAGCTCACCTGAAGATTTTCAGGAAGCACTAGAAAATGGCTCACCGGAAAATCTGAAGGTCGTTCTGAAGCTCACCGGAAGATTTTCAGGAAGCACCGGAAAATGGCTCACCGGAAAATCTGAAGCTCGTTCAGGAAGCACCAATCCGGTCGAGAAACAGAGTCGGGAGGCTCGTTCGCCAGTAGAAGTGCCGGGAGGCTTGTTTTCGACAGAAGAAAGCTCCCCCGCCGGAAAGAAGGGAAGAAGAGAAGAACCGTCTATTCTCAAAACCGCCCAAAACGGACCTCTTCAGGTCTGTTTTGAGGCCAGACAAATTTAGAAGAAATGAAAACAGAGTGTTTTCATCTCAAAACCAAAACAGTGCAAAACATAGTCAAACGAACACCTACGGTCCGCGAAACTCAAAAACGAAAACGCTGCCTGAAAACGGTGCAAACGAACGGGGCCAAAGTTTTCGTTTTGACCCAAAAAGAAAACACTTGATTTTTTCGTTCTGCCGCAAAACGAAAACCGTAATTGAAAACGGTGCAAACGAACGGGTTCTGAGAGAAATTATTCGACCAGAGTGTCATACTTGATTTTTTTGGTCAAAAAATGAATGTAATCATTCTCTGGTCAGTTAAGATTTTGTTGGAAGAATGTCATACTTAACCTTTTTGGTCAAATTATGATGTAATGAATCTATAACTTAAGGACGAATTCTCCTGAATCGATGCGAGCGGGTCTGATGATGGCGGCCAGCATCTTGAGGGCTGTGAGGAATCTCTTAATATATAGCGCAGATACTAGCTCTAAATCACACTGGAACAGGTATTTATATAAGCTTTCAATTAAATTTTCAATGAGATCAGGTAACAACCTGGAAACCAAGATCTTCGATAAAAAAGATCATGAGAAAATAAAATGCAAATAACACCTGGAAATAACTAGAAATTAGTTCATTGAAGAGGCCAAGAAGAAAATTTAGTTGGAAGGATGAAACAAGTAGGGTATGTTTTGGCGAACAAAAAAAGGAACATGCGCCTACAAACTTGGAGACTGGAGGGAAGAATGGGAAGAACGAAACATACCATTCAGGAGACAGACAACCGGAATCAGCGAGCGATGTCGGAGGAATTGTCGCCGGAGTACGTGGCGGCGTTTACCGGAACCCCTAGCGCGGAGGCCGAGCGTGCGAGGGACGGTAGGGTTTCGAGAACGGAGAGGTTTGTGTTTCGGAAAATTTGTGCTTGCACCCTTCCGACTTCAGAGGCAATGTCGTATTTCGGCAGCGGAATGTTCTTTGAGCGGTGAGCGGAACCTGGGCTTTAAATAAGGTGATTGTTGTTAGTACTATACTTTTGGATATTCGCAATACGGTTTACTTATAATTTTTCACGTCTTTTGAAAATACTCTTTGTACATGTATTTTTAGGAAAAGTGTTCAACACGAAAGTTGGAAAAGTGTTCAACACGAAAGTCGAGATCTACAACTTTCGTGTTGAACACGTTTCCTCAAAATGCACGTACAAGACGTACATTAGGAAATACGCTCAGATTTCGCACGTTTTAGAATACGCCTTATACATGCATTTTTAGGAAAAGTGTTCAACACTAACGTTGTAGATCTTGTCGAGATCTACAACTTTCGTGTTGAACATTTTTCCTAAAAATGCATGTACAAGGAGTATTTTCAAAAAACGCAAAAAATTATAAGTAAATATAGTGCGAATATCCAAAAATATAATGCTAATAACATTCACATTAAATAAATGGTTTGTTTATTTTAGCCGTCGTGTTTTCTTGAAGATGGAAACACAAGGAAACACCACGGCTAAAAGCCTAAAACAAATTGGGGATGAGGAGGAGCATTCAAAAATTTTGATTAGGGTGACTAATTATCAAATTATCAGGTGAAATCAGATTTCTTTTGTTAATAAAATTTTCAATATAAAAAATTTATACATATCATTTTGACAAAATATATCATATATTTTTAATAAACAAAAAGGATACAAACAATCACATACTTTAATTATGCACCATGATTTTTTACTTCATAAAATTCATGTATGATATAATTTTTGTCAATTTCTCTGTTATTTCTCGCATAATATATAGTCATGTAATTTTTAAGAAATTCATCTTTCAGCTTGTTGTGAAATCTCGTTTTAATAAGTTTCATGACTGAACATAATCTTTTTGTGGTTGTTGTTGAGACTGGAAGAGTTGAAATGAGTCGAATCAATTTGTCAATACGATAGTTGGTCTTCGATTGTTTTTGTTTCCACCAATTTCTCATACTTGAAAATTGTAGGTAAATTTTGTTGTCCTTATAAGAAGAAACATTGAGCTGATAATGTTGTGATTGAGTATTTATTACACAAATTTCTTGTTCACTAAATTTTTGACGGTAAATTTTTTTGGCAATGACACAAATATCATCAATCTTGAAAGACTTGTATATATCACTTGAATATAATAACATATTTAGACGAAGAAGTTTCATAAAATTTTCACTAAATCTAGAATTTAACTCCTGCAACACACGATCAATTGTGACATTGAAAATATTCGCTAGAAAGTGATGTTTTACTGTAATGATATCGCGTGGATTTCAAAATTGACGATCACTATATCTAGCATTCATATCAGGAACATTAACTTTATTTTTCTCACAGAATATATTCACATTTTTTAAGAACTTTTTTTAGCCAAATTTCAGTAATTTCTGAATGAGAGTTTTTACTATTCAAACTAAATTTATGACATTTAATATACTCTGAGATTGATGTTACAATGATTTGCATAAAATATTACTGATTCTCAAAATTCATTTCATCAAATGCAAAATGAAAACAAATTCGAATACTTTCATTTTTTAAATGTTGTTTCAACATCCCCTCATTAAGTAGATGTTCCTCTATTATCACTAATATCAAGCAATATAGAGCACGCAACATTATATATATTTATAACACTATAAACAAAGTTCAGATGAGATGACAATCTAATGTCACCATGTCATTGTATTGAACCAATTCAATTGTCTTTCGTGTACGTCTCGATTTCACCTAAAGCAATTATGTGATCGAAGTACTCTTTTTAAGCAACTCACAATTGATCATTCTATTTAGTGGAAACACTAACTGTAATAACAATATATATCAACTCATTAAAAAAGTTATGTACTGCCATCACTTTCTTTGATGTTGCAATAAAACTAGTTAAAGTTTATGCGCAAAACAGTGAATATAATAGGCTTGTGAGTATTTATTAAGGAATAAAGTTTTTTAAACTCTTTCATTCACCTCGCATGTTACTTGCATCATCATATCCTTAACCCAGCATATCCTGAATACTCAAATTTTGATAAGTGAGAATTACAAAATTTCATTTTTAAGAGTTAGTGCATTTGTATCTATAGCACGAGCAAGATCTAAATCATTTCTCGCACCAAGCCATGAACATCCACAAATTGAATCATGTTAACAATTTGATCTTTTTTGACTCGCCTCTAGATTCGTCAACTATTATGCAATATTTAGAATTGTCAATTTTCTTATGAATTATATCTTGCACCATTTTTGACATAATAGAAAGGAGATCCTTCTAAATATTAGGAGATTTCTACACAGCATATCCTGAGGCATTTTCTAAGACAACATCATCAACTTCCTTGTTATAAGTGAAAGTTATTTAGCTCAAGGTTAGCTAATTACCTAGAGGGGGTGAATAGGTCTTTGAAATTTTCTTTATTCTTTTGCTGTTTTCAATTTGTTCAAGCTAGAGCTTGTCCTTAAATCCTGCAATAACAAAGAAAAGCAAGCGCACATCAAACACAAAGATTTATAGTGGTTCCCTAATTGGGTACATCCACCCTCCAACATATCCAACTTATTTGTTGGACTCGGCACAAACTTCTCCACTATGCTCCTCAGAGCTTATACCTCAGGCCCTCAACCTTACACACAGATTCTTCACAGAATCCAACTCAGAACTACAATGGTTCCTACCTCAGAGACCTGCAGGACTCCTATAGCTCAGTGATCCACTGATCACCTACCTCAGCCTTGTTTTTAAGGCCTACACTCAGGCTCTTCAGCCCTACAGCTTCAGGCACACATCCCTACTCTCAAATTGCCGCAGCACTCCTACAACTCAGTACCCCAATCAGGTACCTGCAGCTCAGCCTCCTCTAAGGCCTACAACTCAGTGATACACTTATCACATACAGCTCAGTGACTCTCCAGTCACCTACCTCAGGCATAAGGCCCTACGTTCAGGCTGGGAGGACAACCCTACCTCAGATCCACACTTGGATCCTATCTCATTGCCCCAACATGACACCTACCTCAGTGATAAATTTGTCACTTACCTCAGGCACAAAGTGTCCTACACACAGATTCAGATCTACTGAATCCTACAGGAAGTTTATACAAATAGTTTAAGAAAAACAAAAACAACTGACTCAGTGAAGTAACTCTGAGTCAACTTTGCTGGACTGAGCAGATATCAGTCCAGGCCAATTGTTGTAGAAGGAATCAGTCTTCTTCTACAGCTCACTCTTTTCTGCTGCATAGACGAACAACAACCAACTTGCTGAAGAGATGAATCAGCTACACTATTCTGATGAGAACAAACTTGCTGAACTTTGAAGTGCTTCAGCTATCTTTCCTTGTCTTCAAGCTAACTTGGCTGGACTTTAGCTTTCACGCTTGATGGGAAGAAAATGTCCAGCCACCTCTTTCAATTTCTCTTTCTATTTTTTCTGTGTTTGATCCTTGTGTATTCGTTAACCCTAATCCATTTACAGTTTCCTTTTTATATGCGTTGATTTGAATCAACGACACAATAGAATGTGGGCCCACCAAGGATTGGTGAGTGTCATCTCCATCAGAAAGGGACAAACATATTTCGACACTGCAGCAGCATTTCCGCAATGGCTTCCTGCAATTTTGACTTTAATGATGTTAGCAGTGGTCATCAACATCTGGACATAGAAAATTTTCCAGAATTCCATCAAGCGTTGAGTGATGTTAAGACACTCAATGTCATCAGCCTTGCCTCTCAGCGCTTTTGGACTTAGAAATTTCCCTGGCTTTGTCTCAGCGATTTTGTCTCAACGGTCTCAGCGGTTTTTCATTGTTAACTTAGACATTCTTTTGTCTCAGCGCTTTCTTCTCTTTAGCTGAGACAAGTTTCTGTCTCAGTGATATCTTCACAACTATCTCAGTGGTTCTTGCTTTTAACTATCTCAGCGCTTTCTTCTTAATTAGAAGCATTGAGTGAATGTGCTTCACTCAACGTTTCTAGACTTAGAAAAAATCCAGCTAGTTTTGTCTCAGCTGTTTACCTCTTAACTGTCTCAGTGCTTCCTACTTTATTAGAAGCGTTGAGTTAATCTGCTTCAATCAATGCTTCTAGACTTAGAGAAATCCAACCAGTTTTGTCTCTGCTATCTCAGCAGTCTCAGTGCTGTCTTCTCAGCTGTCTCAGCGGTCTCAACGCTATCTTCTCAGCTGTCTCAACAGTCTCAACGCCTTATTCTCAATAGTCTCAGCGCTTTTGCCTTAGATAGATTTTCTGGCTTTTAGCTACGTTCGATGATCTATGGGATGAGCTTGATGAACTTTAATCTTCTCAGCGGTCTTAGTGCTTTTTGCCTTAGTTGATTTTTCTACCTTTAGCTTAACAAGTGTTGAGCTGAGTTCGACGATTTGTAAGTTGAGCTCGACGAACTTCAAGCTGAGCTCTACGAAAGTTAAAACCTGAACTCTTGTGCTTATCCCACTGAATGTTGAGTTGAGCCCGATGACCAGCATGCTGAGCTCGACGAAATTTGAGTTTACAACCAAAACTCATTTTCTTCACCTGTCCAATCATGGACAACCTGCATACATGAACTAGAGCACACATCAAATATATTATGTGTGTATGTCATTGAATCGTTTGACTTCTTACAAATCTGGAAAATTAGGATCAATAGACCCAACAATCTCCCCCTATTTGATGAAGTCAAAACATTAACGGTCATTAACAATACAACATATTAATCATATAAAGAATAAACATTATTAGAATATGGAAATGTTAACATATTTTTGCAGCTTGTGGAGAATTACTTACTTCCCTTGCATGTTGCTATCTTTACTGTTCCACTTGTTTGTTCTTCTCAACCCTTGACATTTATCCTAGCACTTTTTGACTTCTGCAATAAGGAGCATACTGAGGGGTTTTTCTCCCCCAATCTGTCTGGAGTAGATGTTTTCACTATGACTGTATCTAGTTTAGCTATTGGGATGGCTCCCCCTCAATAGTTGCACACTCTCTTCATAATCTGGAGGAAGAGTATGTTCTACCTGCAAAATAAACAGTGCAGCATATGGTAGAAGAGAGAATTGAAGCTACACAAGATTCAACATACCCAATTCAAATTTGAAGGTGTTGAACTTGGCTTCATCTAGTGGCTTAGTGAAGATATCAGCCGCTTGCTTGTCTGTGGAGACAAATTCAAGGGAGATGTCTTCCCTTTCCACATGTTCTCTAATGAAATGATACCTAATTTCTATATGCTTAGTCCTGCTATGTGAGACAAGATTCCTAACTATAGAAATTGTACTAGTAGAATCACAAAAAGTGGAGTTCTACTTATCTGAATGTTGTAGTCCTAAAGTTGATGTTGGATCCACAACAACTGAGCACAACAACTTCCATCTGAAATATACTCTGACTTTATTGTTGATATTGCAACACTTGTTTGTTTCTTGCTACTCCAAGAGACAAGCCTTCCACCTAGAAACTGACAGGAGCCTGAAGTGCTCTTTCTGTCCTCTTTTTAACTTGCAAAATTTGTATCTGAATAGTCTGTTAGTTCAAATTCCCCATTCCTGGGGTACCATAGGCCAAGATTTAAGGTGCCCTTAAGATGTCTCAAGATTCTTTTCACAGCAGTGTAGTGAGACTCTTTAGGGCAGACCTGATACATAGCATAGACACATATTGCATACATAATGTCAGGCCTACTTGCAGTGAGCTAGAGAAGGGAGCAAACTATACCTCTATACAGAGTTTGATCAACAGGCTTCCCTGGAACATCTTTGCCTAGAGGCATATTTGAGCTAATGGAAGTTCTTATGGTGGAAGCATTCTCCATGCCATATTTCTTGATTATCTCCCTGGTGAACTTTGACTGGGATATGAATAGACCATCATCAGTCTGTTTTACTTGGAGTCCCAAGAAAAAATTCAATTTACCCATACTACTCATCTCAAACTTCCATTGCATAAGTTTAGCAAACTTCCTGCAGAGGTTGTCATCAGTAGAGCCAAATATTATGTCATCAATATAAATCTAGACTAGGATGATCTTGCCTTAGATTTCCTTGGGAATAGTATCTTGTTTATCTTCCCCCTTGAGAATTTGTTCTCAATATGGAAGGTAGACAATGTCTCATATCATGCTCGTGGGGCTTGCTTGAGCCCATAAAGAGCTTTCCTAAGTCTATATATAGCAGTAGGAGAGTTAGAATCTATAAAACCTGGAGGCTGCTCTACATAAACCTCTTTCTTCAAGTCTCCATTCAGGAAGGCAGACTTGACATCCATCTAAAATACTTTGAATCCCTGGAAAGCTGCATATGCAAGGAACAGTTTTATTGCTTCCAACCTTGCAATTGGGGCAAATGTTTGGTCATAATCAATCCCCTCTTCTTGTCTATAGCCTTTGACCACCAATCTAGCTTTATTCTTTATTACAATGCCATTTTCATCATGTTTATTTCTGTAAATACACTTGACTCTAATGATATTGTGTCCATCTGGTCTGGGAACCAGCTTTTAGACCTTGCACCTTTTGAACTGGTTCAGTTCTTCTTGTATTGCACCAATCCAGAATTGGTCTTGATTGGCTTCTTCAAATTTCTTGGGCTCTTCTTGTGACATGAAGCTAGAATTGAGAGCTCTGTTGATACTCCTGCTTCTGATCTGTACACCTTGGCTAGCCTCACCTATTATCTGATCTGGAGGATGATCTCTCAGATATCTGACTGCTGGTGGCAGTCTGACTGCTTCCTGCTGATTACCATTTTCTTCAGCATGTTGGTCTTCATTTCCAGCTTGACTGCCCTGTGCTTCCTCTAGACAACATCCCCCTTCACAATCTTGTTGCAAAGCTGGGTCTTTATCTTTGATGGAGAGATTTTCCATCATGACTTCTCTATCTGCAGAGTTAGGCAAAGTGCTTGACAGCTCACTATCAATCATGCATGAATCATCAAACACTACATGGACAAACTCTTCTACAACTTGATTTGTCAAGTTATAGACCCTATATATCCTACTATTATTATTGTACCCAACAAATATCTCCTCATAGGATTTGACGGCAAACTTAGTCACTTTTGACTTACCATTGTCTAGGATAAAACACTTGGAACCAAAGATCCTGAAATAGGATATGTTTGGTTTTCTACCCTTCGAGATCTCATAGGGAGTCTTCTTGTGGCCTTTGGTGATAGAAGCCCTATTGAGCACATGGCATGCAGTGTTAACTGCCTCAAACTAGAAATATTCAGGGAGAGAAGTGTCACTCAATAGTATTCTCCCAGCTTCTATGGGAGTTCTGTTTTTGCTCTTAGCTAACCCATTTTGCTGGGGTGTTCTTGGAGAGGAGAACTCTTGATGAATCCCTTGCTCTTCACAGAATGTAGTCATAGCAGTAGACTGAAACTCAGTTCCATGGTCACTTCTCATTTTGACCACAGAGCATGCAAGCTCATTCTGAATTTGCTTGACAAAATTTATGAAGATTTCAAGGGTTTCATCCTTTCTTCTAAAGAAGAACACCCAAGTAAACCTATAATAGTCATCAACCACCACAACAGTGTAGACCTTTCTACCTAGACTATGAATAGGCATAGGACCAAACAAGTCCATATGCAGGAGGTGCAAGCATCTCACAGAGTCCTTGGCCCCAATGCTCTTGAAAGAGGTCTTAGTCTGCTTGCCCTTTTGGTAAGTAGCACAGATACCCTCCTTGGAGCATTTTATTTTGGGACCATTCCTAACAAGCTCATGACTGAAGAGCAGATCAATGGTCTTATAATTCAAATGAGTCAGTCTCTTATGATACTGGACACAATATAAGACTTTCTCATCTGCAACTAGACATGTAGGGGAACTATTAGCTAAGCAAGAAAATTTTAAGCAATAAACATTCCCACTTCTAGTGCCTTTTAAGATGACACTTGGTCACTTAACCTCTTAATGTGGCACTTATCCTTGTGGAAGGAAATGTCATAATCAAGATCACATAATTGGCTTATGCTTATGAGGTTGTATTGCAACCCCTCCACATAAGTAACCTTTGTGATGGTGATTATGCCATTTGAGATGTTAACATAGCCTCTGGTTATCCCCTTGTCTGAGCCTCCAAAAATGACCTTGAGTCCATTCTTTACTAGTGTGTGCTCCTTCAATAGCTTATTTGTTCCAGTCATGTGCCTGGAACAACCACTGTCCAAGTACCATTTAGGGGAACTGGTACTTGAACTAACCTTAAATGAACACAAATCACCTTACCTTAGGACCCCCAATTTCTGTTGGGTCCTAGGTTCACATTAGTCTGAAAATAATCTTGCCTTCCTGCAGAATTCCTGATAAGTTGGCAACCTCTGGATACTGATGGATTGTGCCAGCAATCTACAGCATAGTGGCCCACTTTGCCACAACACCAGCACTCATAGATATTATATCTCTTTTTTATTTGGGACCAGCATTAGGCTACTTCCTGAACAGTGGGGAGATGTGTTTCTCTATGCTTCTGTCTTCTTTCAGCAGCCGTTTGACTAAAAGACAATCTTTCTGCAGACTGTTCTGGACTTTTTTGAGAACCACCAGCTGCATGTCTCTTTTCAGCCAACATGCACCTGATAGCGTCTGAGATTGCCATTCCAGCCATGCTAGAAGACTCTCCTTGAGTCACTACTTTTGCTGGATGATTTAGATTCACAGCAGCAACATTATCTTTGAGTTTTGAGACTGGGGCACCAAAAATAAATAGTTTACGATGGGCCATTTGAATTTCCTCATGGGCAACGTTAAAGGATCTCACATGGCTGTATCTTCCACCTTGGCTAGGGCCACATTGGTCCATACATGTGGATCTGCCATTTTCCTAGTGACCATAACAGCTTTCATGGTCATAGCTATTAGAAGGCAACAACACTCTTTGAAAAGGAATATGAGGCAGTGAGGCTAGAGGCACAACTGGTGCCTTCCCTTTTCCCTTTCCTTTTGGATTGTAAGGTCTAGCTTGTCCCTTAAATCCCAACCCTTTCTTATCAGCATGGGTAAGATAAGTATCAATTAAGGGCAGTACAGTGTTTGGCTTAGAAAATTTGCTCACCAGTAATTTCTCAGTTAAGAGATCATTTTCAAGTTTCTGGATAAGTTTCTCATTTGAGACTCTTACCACAGACTCACTGTCAATGATCTCCTTGAGTTGAGCTGCTTAAGCAGCCATGTTAGTGAGGGCCTTTTCTTGGTCTTCACACTTGCTTTTAAGACTTAGAAGCTCTTTTGCTGAATCTGGTTCGTTACCCAACCGGATTTGATGAATCTGGTTCACTCTACTAGAATCATTCTTCAACGGCTCCGCCAGAGATACGCCGGAGGGAGAGAAATTAGTCGCCTTCTTCGTATCACGCTATATTTGGAAAGTCCCGGCGAAATCTTCTGAATATGGAAATAATATTTCCCAATAAGGCAGGAGAGAGAAAGGTGGCAGGATATCGAAAATAATTAAGGAATGATATAATTTCAAATATGGTAGGTAGAGAATTTAAGGACGGGGATATATTTTGAATATGGTAAATAAGGGAAGAATATGGTAGATGATCTTTAAGGTTTTTAGGAAGTGGAATAGGGTGGGCGGTCAGATTTGGTGAGGAGGAGGAGGGGGCCTCGGGTGAGAGGTGGGGTGGCCGGATTTGTGAAGGGTGGTGGTGGTGGGACTCGGGTTAAGGAGTTTTGGTGATAGTCGGACTTGTGAGAGTGGAGGTGACGGCTTGGAGGTTGGGGAAAAGAGATGGCTTGGGTAGCAAGGAGGCAAGGTAGAGATGAGGAAGGAGGGGAAGGGAGGCTGAGAGAGAGGGGAGGGGAAGGGTGGCCGGGGGCCAAGGGAGAAGAGGAATAGAGGGGGCCGAAATTTGCCTTGGAGAAGGAGGAGGATTTCAATCTTGAAATTGGTTTTCCTTTCATTCATTAACTAGGGAAAAACAAAGGAGTACATGCCTTTATATAGGCTTTACAATCAAGGGAAAAAGGGCTACATGCAGCCCAACATAAAAATGAAATAAAACACAACCATACACCATGGTTTTATAACATAACCATGTTACAAATAATACATGAAATTAAACATGAACTGAAAATGATAATTTTGAAATAAAACAACTAATAAAATATATTATTACTCAATTATTATTTATTAATATATATTATTAATAAATAATAATTGGGCTTGCGCTTCGGACGGCTATTGTGGCGACGCCAATAATTGGGCTTGCGCTCCGGACGACTATTGTGGCGATGCTTCCAAGGGTCGTCTGTAAGCATGATGTCGTCGTCATCAAAGTGTTGCGGGCCGATGACTCCATTCAAATCTATCGGGTCACCATCATCGTCAGAGGGAGGACGCTCCTTGGCCACATGTCGTGGGAAGTTGGCTCCATCACAAACACTTCCAGGAACTCCTGGTTGTTTGTTATCTTCTCCGCCTTCCCGATTCCTATGATACGATCCGCCAATAGATCTTGTGTGAGGCGGAGTCTCCCACTTTGGATGCCACCGCGGCTCGCATTGCCGCCATTACTTTGTTGCTCCAGCGCCCTCTATTGACCTACCCCCTTCCCAGGAATCCTATGCTCACCAGGCTCAGCGGGGGGGGGGGGGGGGGGGGGGGGGGGGGCCTAGTGGCCGCAGCCACTCAGGAGGGCGCGGTTCGTCCAGGTTCCTCTGCTCTCACTGTGGTCGTACCCGCCATTCTGTTGACCGTTGCTGCAGAAACATCCTCATCTTCACCCTTCCGGTGATGCACCTACCTCGACCTCCTCCTCCTCTCGGCCATCTGCCTCTATGGCCACGACTTCAGGTAGTGCCCACGTCGTTACCCAAGGTAAATGGCTGATTGACTCAGGTGCTACAAATCATATGACTGGCAACCCTCATTGCTTCTCTCTCCTTAAAACGCATGACCGATTGCCCCCGGTTCGTGTGGCGGATGATTCACCGTCCCCAGTTCATTGGACGAGCATGGTTCAAGTCACCCCGTCGCTTCGCTTGGAGGACACTCTCCATGTCCTGAAGTTCCCGTGCAATTTATTATCTGTTACTACTTTATGCCGACAACTTTAGTGCTCCGTCTTATTCACTCCAACTTCTTGTTCTTTTCAGGACCCGAGGACCCAGCGGACGATTGCTACTGGGACTGAAAGCGGCGACCTCTACTTCCTCGATAACGTTTCCACTCTGTCCGCCTACTACTCTACAGATCTGCTTCAATGGCATCTTCGCCTTGGACATCCTCCTCCTCAGATTCTTCGACAGCTTCTGCCCCACTTGCCTCCGACCAGTTCTCCGCTCAACTGTGATGCATGTCAGCTTGGCAAACATCATCGCTCCTCCTTCCCGCCAAAGCAAGGTCGTGGCTCCTCTCGCCCGTTTGATCTCATTCATTCTGATATCTGGGGTACTGCTCCTACCCTCACCGTTGGTCAGGGTAGTTCCTACTTTATAACTTTTATAGATGATTTTTCTAGATGTACCTGGGTGTATCTGTTAAAAGATCGCTCAGAACTCTTTTCTATCTGGCAATCTTTTTATTCTATGATTAAAACTCAATTTGGCATTTTTATTAAAGTCTTTCGCTCTGATAATGCTAAGGAATATCTTAGTCATGAGTTCTCCTCCTTCTTTCTGCAACATGGTCTTGTTCATCAGACCACCTGTGTTTACACCTCCCAGCAAAATGGGGTGGCAGAGCGTAAAAACCATCACCTCCTTGATGTCGCTCGCACTCTCATGATGCAAATGCAAGTGCCCCACTCCTACTAGGGCTACGCTGTGCTCCTCGCCTCCTATCTCATCAATCGCCTTCCCTCCACGGTTCTCCACGGCCAGACCCCCTTCTCCATTCTATACCCAAGCAAGGAACCTTTTCCTCTCCCTCTTTGTGTCTTTGGGTGTACGACTTTTATACATGCTCTGTCTGCTACCCGCGATAAGCTTTCACCCCGTTCCACCAAGTGTGTCTTTTTGGGGTACTCTACCACTCAAAAAGGCTATTGTTGTTTTGACCCCGTTTTGCTCAAACAATTTGTGTCCGCAGACGTGACCTTCTTCGAGAATATATCCTACTTCTCTCTTGAATCCCCTCTTCCTACTGACGTCCCTGCTTCTCCGGCACCTCTCTCAGTTCCTTCCACGCCTATCGACGTCTCCCATCTTCCCTCATCTCTTCCTCCGTCCCCTCCTCTGTCCGTCTCACCCCCTACACCTTCTCCCGCTTCTCCGCAGCCATCTCTCTAGTCCCGGGCCAGCCTTCTCCGCCACGGATGCTCCGGTTGCTGAGTCCCTCATCGACCTAGATCTTCCCATTGCTCTTCTCAAAGGGGTGCAGGCGTGTACTCAACACCCGCTTGTGGCAGTTGTTTCCTATGATCGGCTTTCTCCTTCTCGCAGGTGTTTTACCTTGGCTATCTCCGCTACTACCACTCCCCGCACCTACCAGGAGGCTCTTGCTATTCCTAATTAGGAATCTGCCATGGATGAGGAGATGACTACTCTTACTGAAAGGGGTACCTGGACCCTTGTTCCTCCACCAGTGGGTACTGATGTGGTTGGCTGTCGTTGGGTGTTTGTTGTGAAATTTCGGCCCGACGGCACTGTGGATCGCTACAAGGCCCGGCTGGTGGACAAAGGCTTCACTCAGACTTATGAAATTGATTACTTTGACACTTTCTCTCCGGTTGCACACCTCAGCACCATCCGGGTTCTTCTCGCTGTGGCTGTCAACCGGGATTGGGCTATTTCCCAGCTTGATGTCAAGAATGCCTTTCTCTATGGGGATCTTCAGGAGGACGTCTACATGGAGGAACCTCCTGGGTATGTTGCTCAGGGGGAGACACGAGTATGCCGTTTGAAGAAGGCCATTTATGGCCTAAAGCAGAGCCCTCGGGCATGGTTTGGCAAGTTCAGTGGCATGGTGGCTACCATCGGCTTTGCAAGGAGTTCGACCGATCAGTCCTTATTTATTCGCAAAACTGCCTCGAGACTGGTGGTTTTGGCAGTGTATGTGGATGATATTCTTCTTACTGGCGATGACCAAGCTGGGGTGGACTTGACGAAGAAACACCTCCGTCAACACCTGGTCACGAAGGACATGGGCTCCCCAAAATACTTTTTGGGGATAGAAATCTCTCGGAAGCTTGACTCGTTGGTTCTCTCCCAAAGGAAGTATGCCCTTGATCTTCTACAAGAGGCCAGATTGACAGGTGCCAAACCAACTCGGTTTCCCATGGCTATTGGAGAAGAAAAAACATGGACGGATGACTCGCCTCTTCTATCTGATGTCACGAGGTACATACGTTTGGTGGGAAAACTCATATATCTCACGGTGACCAGACCCGACATCTCCTATGTTGTAGGCAAGGTTACTTAGTTTATGCAAGTTCCCAGGGAGTGCCATCTTCAGTCTGCCTTGAAGATTTTAGAGTATGTCAAAGCAGCACCGGGAAAAGGGATACTCTTTCAGAGGAATGGTCATCTGAGGGTTGAAGCCTACTCAGATTCAAGCTATGCGGATGATAAAGGCGATCGTAAATCCGCATCAGGTTTTTGTACTTTTGTTGGAGGAAATCTTGTGAGTTGGAAGAGCAAGAAACAGTCTGTTGTCTTGAGATCCAGTGCAGAAGCCGAATACCGGAGTATGGCGTCAACCACATGTGAGTTAAAGTGGTTGCGGGCTCTCATGCTTGACCTAGGAGAGGTCTATGACTATCCTCTTCCTATGTTCTGTGCCAACAAGGCCGCTATATACATATCCAAAAATCCGATCTTCCATGAGAGAACAAAGTATATAGAGGTCGACTGCCACTTCATTCGGGAAGAGGTTTTGAAGAAATAGATTTTTAATCCGTTTGTCACCTCCGACAAAGAATTGACAGATATCTTCACAAAACCGGTCTCTACTTCCTTTTTTCACATTTGCGACAAGCTGGGCATGATTGATATCTATGCTCCAGCTTGAGGGGGAGTGTTGAAGTGTTAGACCGGGCGGCCTTGCGGTCTTATCTGGTGGGTTGTTGACCGCGCGGTCTAGTGGTTCCTTTCCAGCAGGTTCGTATCCAGACTGTTGCTGTTTGTAGTCCGAGCGGTCTGGCGGTCTCTCTCAGAATCCTGGAGACTGGGCGGTCTATCGGTCTCCTATTGCGGCGTGTTCTCTTCCTGCTGGAGTTGCCGAGCGGTTAGCCCAATTGTCTAACCGCGCCGCCTGTGCGGTCTCTTTAATTTCTAGCCGCTCAGCCCTGTACATTTTTAGTCCCACATTGTTTGTTTGTACTCTCTCCTATCTCCTCCATTCTATAAAATGGAGGTCATACCTTTATAAATGATATCTTTTTGGATAATAAAATTTTCTATTATTCAAATTTCTGTCTGTCTGTTAGCTGCTTGTTAGCTATTTTTACATTAACTGTGGGATTTAGAATGTAATCACCAATAGTATCAATTTCAGCCATAGCTGGCTCTTCCATTTCTATATCTGAATCAATTAAATCTACTATTTCAGATGGAGTGGCTGCATCTTCTGAAGAGTCTGACATTAAAGAAGACCGCTGCTATCCGCACCGCAGTTTTGGCTATTCGCACCGCACTTTCTCCTAATTTTATGTATCTTTTGAAAATATGCTTTGTACATGCATTTTAGGAAAAGTGTTCACCACGAAAGTTGTATATCTCGACGATATCTACAACTTTCATGTTGAACATTTTTCCCAAAAATGAATGTACAAAGTGTATTTTCAAAAGACGCGAAATCTGGACGTATTTACCAAGTACGCCTTGTACATGCATTTGTAGGAAAAGTGTTCAACACGAAAGTTGTAGATCTCGTCGAGATCTACAACTTTCGTGTTGAACATTTTTCCTAAAAATGCATGTATAAGGCATATTTCCAAAAAATACAAAAAATTAGGAGAAAATGCAGTGCGAATTGCCAAAACTGCGGTGCTGATAGCAGCGCCCTTAAAGAATCTGATTCTGCTTCTGCTGTTGTTGTTGTTGTTGCTGCTTCTACTGCTGGAGCTTCTTCATCATGGAGCATCTCCCCCTGACTGGCTGTAGAGGGTCATGGAGCCATTCCCCAAGAAGAAAGGACAGGGGATAGAGCAGCAACTTTGGAGAGAGAGTATGGATGGAGGCAGTGAGGGGTGCTAGAGCATCATCTAGGAGTTTTTATAGAGTGGGAGAGATGAAGGCTAGCAGATCCTTAGCAATATCAGAGAAGTTAAGATAGAGGGATTCTGGAGCAGTGGAGTAGTATGGATTGTGATGACCACAATTTGAACAAATAGAAAATGCATTGGACATATCTGTGTGTGTGTAGTCGGGTATAGTGGATGGAAGGTCAGTTTGGATGAGTAGAGGGAAGGGCACAGAGGGAGTTGTAGTTGCAGAAAGGGGAACTGTTGTTGTGGGGGAAGAGATGGGTTCCTGATGTGGAGATGGTGGAGGAAATAATAGATTGAAAGTGTGGGAGGAGATAAATGTGTAGGGTTTGTTACAGTTAAATGAGGTGGAAGTGGAGATTGATGTGGAGATTGTAAAAGAGATTTATGTGGGGATGGTTGTGGTGATTTATACAGTGATAATAGGAGGTTGAATGAGGGTTCCTGTATGGAGGAGGATGGTATGTCAGAGATAAGTACTTGGGGAGAAGATGGAGGTGGAGATGGTGGTGGTGAAGAATGGTCAAGAGATTGAGCTGGGGTTGGCATGTGAACTTGTTGTTATTATTGTTGTTGTAGTTGAGCTTGTGGAGAAGAAGGAATGGTGGAGGTCGAGGGAGCTTCTTTTGGGGGTGGAGGAGAGGCTATGACAGCCCTCGTGCTCTCATAAGGCCTGGAGGAGGAGGAAGCCTAAGATGGCTTTGTAATTCTCCTCTCCCATCTGCCAAATAGGGCAGAGGTGAGCCTCTTGGAGGCATTAATAAACACTGGTGTGGAAACCAGATGTTGAGATGCCTTCTCCTGCAGAAAAATCCCTAGAACCCGTCCAAAGCAGACTTCCTTCTTATTATTTTTCTTTTTAATCAAATCAAACAACAACTTGCCCCAGTTTGCTGCTTTCCTCTCTACCATAGCACATATCACCATGAATTGGTGTCTGGTTATGTAATCGTGTGCTGTGTGTTTGCCCAGCAGCACCTTCCCGACTACATCAGCCAAGAACTTGTACTCGGCAGATAAGCTCTTCTTCAACAACTTATTTGGGTTCTCTCCAGAGTGACCCATTTTGAGCAATATATTTTCATACTCCTCATTGTCCATTTCGATGTCTTCTTCGCCATTCAGTAAACCGAAAACTTCAGTTAGTATATTGGGAGAAAGAGAAACTGAGTTACTAGAGAATGGTCCTGTTGTACAACCCTGTGTCCGGCGAGCGGGTCCCACCAGGGAGGGTGAGCAGGCCTGTCCCCGCGACTCGCACCCAAGCGGCGGAACGGGCTGTACGACTGAAGGGCTGGCCCGCTCCCGCCGATCTCAGGCGAGCGAGCTGGCGACCCGCAGCAAGCGAGCCGGACCCGCGATTGGCGACCCGCAGCAAGCGAGCCGGACCCCCGTACGCGACCTGGCTGCCGATTCGCCCGGCAGAAGACAGGCAGCTCGCCCCTATCGGCTCGCGCTCGCCCAGGGAAGATAGGCGAGCCACGAAGCCACCCCGCGCCCGCCTCCTGCGGGAGAACTGAAGGCGAGCCGACCACCCAAGGGTGCGAATAGCTACTCAGAACAGCAGAGCCTCGCTGTTGGCAGATCAGGTTGGACTGCGCATAGCCGTTCAGAACAGCGGAGTTTGGCTGTTGGCAGACCCAACCAGGGGCCTTTTTGGTATTTCCAGGTCAGTCCTTTTGGTTATTGGCAGTTCAGATTCTGAAAATCTATAAATAAGACCCAAGGGGTACCTCAGAGGGCACACTTTCAGTGCTTCCTGACTCTCTTTTTCTAGTGTCCTCTGAGGGTACCTTAGCTCGGCTCTTGGCTAAGGAGGGGAAGCGCTCAGAGATCTTCCGGGTTTGTGGTGGGACCTCCCTGCCGAGCCCTTGGGTCTGTTCTTTCTTGTCTCTTCCGTTGTTTTTCTTGCAGGAGCGAAGTAGGCGCGAGACCACCCCTTCCCCAAGAGTAGAACTCCACAAGAGGCCGGATTCCGGTTTCAACATTTTGGTGCGGTGAGCGTGGAAAGTGGTCAGTGTAGAAAAGCTTCGGCGAGCACAATGACGGGAGGTCAGGGATCTGACAGAGAGGACTCGCCAACCCCCCCCCCCCCCCGCCTCTCGCAACGGTGGGGATGTTGGAGGATTTCAGGAACGAGGTGCTGAGCCTCGTCAAGTTCGCACTCGGCGCGCGGGCCGAGTGCTCGACACCGGCGATCCCGATCGCGGCCGCCCCCTCTTTGGGCGAGGACGCTCCCGGCAGGCGAGCCGGGAGGTGGCAGGAGGTGGCAGAAGAAGGCCGAGGAAGCGAGCTCCCGGGGCGCGAGCTCTTCCCCGGCTCGGCAGGCCGAGGCCGGTTCGGCGAGCTGGGTCCGCGAGACTCGCCGGCCCGCCAGGTGGGGGGAGGCAGCCCTTCAGCGAGCTGGTCTCCTCAGCTCCAGTACCAGACGGGTTCAGAGAGCCCGAGATGACCTACTACACCGGGAAGGGAGACCCGGTTCAGCACGTCCAGTGGTTCGAGGACGTGGTCTCCATCCGTCAGATGTCGGACGGATTCAAGTGCCGTCTCTTCGCCATCACCCTCCGAGAGAAGGAAAGGAAGTGGTTCCACCAGCTGCCGGCCAGTTCCATCTATTGCTTCGAGGACCTGCGCCGAGGGTTTATGCTGAGGTTCACAACCTCAAAAAAGAGGAAGAAGGAGTCTGAGTCCCTGTTCCACATAAAGCAGGGGGTGAACGAGACGTTGGGGAGCTACGTCGATCGGTTCCAGGAGGAGGTTACCCAAGTCCAGGAGATGCCGGGCCACAGTCTGATGATGGCCTTCACACTGGGCCTGCAGCAGGGTTTCTTCCGCATGGAGCTGAAGAGAATTCCCCCCTCTCCTACGAGGAGTTGATGGAGAGGGCGGCGAGAGAGGTCGACGGGGAGGCGTCGAACCCAGAATTTGCGAGGAAGTTGGCCAGGTGGGCGACTGAGGAGGAAAAGGAGTCGAAGGGAGGAAGAGGACAGGAAGAGAGGAGGGGGGAGCCCAGGCAGAGGGAGCAGAGGGAGCAAAGGGAGCAGAGGCAGCTCCAAGGACAACAGCCGGGGTGGGGGGGTCAGGAGCCCGACCGTAGGCTGGGCTGGAGACCAGAGTGGCAGGGGCAGGGGCCACAGAGGGGATACTACGGGAGAGGTCACTATCAGGGGAGGCAGGACCAGTTCCACCCACCAGGCTGGAGGCAGGGTCAGAGGCCGCGGCTCCCCGATCAGGAGGAGGCCATGGCCATAGCTCTGGGAGCAAGGAGAGGGGTCATGAGAAGGAGGAGAAGGGAGTTCAGGGTGGAGCTGCCCTACTGCGACTTCCATCAGGAAGAGGGGCACGCAACAGCCACGTGCCCGGAGTTCCTGGAGATGAGAGGGAACAGGGGGCGGCAGTAGCAATAGGAGGAGGTGCGGCAGGAAGTGAGGATCGAGGAGGTCCTTCCTCGGGCGGAGGAGGATCGCTGTGAAGACCGGGTGGATGTGGGGACCCGAGGAGGGATCGGAGTGATCCACGGGGGAGTGGGAGTCGAGGCTTCCCGCAAGGCAAGTCTCCACACCATGTATCGGCGGAGCGTCGCCTCTACGTCCCAAACCCCGCCGCCAGAGGAGAGGATCACCTTCTCCAGAAGTGATATGCCGGACCACGAGGATCCGTTCTGTGATGCGCTGGTCATCAAGGCCGCCATCGAGAACTTCACTGTCTCTCGGATCCTAGTGGACAATGGGAGCTCCGTGAACGTCGTCTTCAAGAAGGCGTTTGACGCGATGCAGGTGGAAGCTAAGAGGGTGCTGGCCTCGGACGGGCCCTTGTTCGGGTTCTCGGGAGAAAGGAAGGAGGTAGAGGGAGGAGTCGGCCTCCATGCCACCCTGGGGGGGCAGTCCCGAAACTGCAAGTTCGTCATTGTAGACGCCCCCAGCAGCTACAGCGCAATCTTCGGGAGACCCCTGATCAGCGCCTTCCCGCTGCGTCCCCTCATCTTTCCATCAGTGCTTGAAGTTCAATGCTGAGGGGGTGCAGGTCAGGGTTAGGGGGACCCTAAGGTGGCACGGGAATGCTACGTCACCGCGGTGAACACCATCTCTTGGCAGGAAGGGGCCGAGGAGATGGGGCGGAGGATGGAGGAGGACGAGCAGGAAGCCGGAGAGGTGGAGCCGGGAGTGAAGGGCTGCACAGAGAAGGCGGAAGGAGGGGATTTGGAGGAAGTGGTCGAAGTAAGGGCCGTGGCAGAGGAGATGGAGGTAGAGGTCCCCGCTCAGGAGGAAGGGGATGCCGAAGGATGGGGGGAGCAGTCCAGGCTGGAGGCCGCAGAGGAGGTGGTGGAGCTGGAGGTGCTCGCCCGCGGAGGCAGGGTGGAGAAGATCCGCGTCAGCGGGGGGCTGACCCCGGAGGACCAGGGCAGGATGCTGGAGTGCATCCAGAAGAACGTGGACATCTTCGCCTGGAGCGCCGCGGAGATGCCGGGGGTTGACGCGGATGTGGCTTGCCACCGCCTCAACCTGGACCCGGGAACACGCCCCGTCCAGCAGAAGAAGAGGTCCACGGCGGACAAGCTGGCGGAACCCATCAGGGAGGAGGTGGCGAAGCTTCTCAAAGCTGGCTTCGTGTCCGAAATTCAGTACCCCAGCTGGGTCTCAAACGTTGTGATGGTTAAAAAAGGAGACGGCCGCTGGCGGTTGTGTATCGATTTCTCTCTTCTTAATAAAGCTTGTCCTAAGGACTGTTACCCTTTGCCTCGGATCGACGCGCTGGTTGATTCGCCGTCGGCTTTTCTGTAATGAGTTTTTTAGATGCCTTTTCAGGTTACCATCAGATCAGGATGCACCCCCGGACATCAAGGATGTCTATTCATCACAGGGGACGGTTGCTACTGCTACAAGATGATGCCGTTCGGGTTGAAGAACGCCGGGGCCACCTACCAAAAGATGATGGATAGGGTCTTTAAGGAGCAGAAGGGAAGGAACTTGGAGGTGTACGTGGATGACCTCATGATCAAGAGCCGAGACGTGGACTCCCACCTCCGGGACCTGGAGGAGACGTTCGCCACCCTGCGCAGATACAAGATACGGCTGAATCCCCTTAAGTGTGTTTTTGGGGCTAGCCGAGGGAAGTTCTTGGGGCACCTCCTCACCCCCGCGGGGGTCGAGCCGAATCCGGACAAGGTCAAGGCTATCCTGGAGTTGGGGTCTCCGCGGAATGCGAAGGAGGTCCAACGGTTGACGGGGAAGCTGGCAGGACTGAGCCGCTTCCTCTCTCGGGCAGGGGAGAAGTGCTCCCCCTTCTTCAAAACACTGAGAGGAGGCCAGAGGTTCGAATGGACTAAGGAATGTGAGGAGGCGTTCCAGGCCCTCAAGACGCAGCTAACGCAGGCCCCGCTGCTCCAGGGGCCAAAGGAGGGCGAGGATTTGTTCTTATATCTCGGGGTCGGGGCAGAGGCCTTGAGCTCCGTCTTGGTGCGAGAAGAAGGGAAGAGGCAGCTCTCAATTTATTATGTCAGCCGGGTCCTGAGGAAGGCCGAGCTCCGGTATCCAATCTTGGAGAAGCTCGCGTTCGCACTAATATCTCGGCTCGAAGGCTACGACCCTACTTCCAGGCACACTCGATCCGAGTGGTGACCGACCATCCTCTCCGCAACGTCTTCGAGGGGGTGGAGCATTCAGGCCAGCTGGCCAAGTGGTCGGTGGAGCTAAGTGAGTTCGATGTCTCCTTCGTTCCGCGGCTCTCAATCAAAGCTCAGGCGATGGCCGACTTCCTGGCCGACTACGTGGTGGAAGTAGCGGAGGAGGAGCTCACCCGCCCGACTCCTTGGAAGGTGAGGGTGGATGGAGCCTCAGGCAGGCATTCCCTCGGAGTAGGAGTGGTTCTGGAAAACCCTCAAGGGACTCGGATCGAGCAGACGGTGGTGGTGCATTTTCCCATTACCAACAACCAGGCTGAGTACGAAGCAGTGATAGCGGGACTACGCCTGGCCAGGGAGTTGGGGGTGCTGGATGTGGAGGTCCTGACCGAATCCATGGTGGTGGCTTCCCAGATCAACGGGGAGTTCGAAGCAAGGGAGCCCGCTTTGAAGTTATACTTGGCCAAAGTAAAGGGGGTCATAGGGACCTTTCAGACCTTCTCCATCCGACACGTGCCAAGGGAAGAGAATGAACATGCCGACCAACTGGCGAAGCATGGCCCCCGGATGGGGGGCACCATCACCGACCTGTTTCGCCCCTCCATCGAAGAAGGAGAGCTCATGGAGATCGATCAACAGCCCTCATGGATGGACCCAGTGGTAGTTTTCCTCTCCACGGGAGAGTATCCGGAGAGAGTAGACAGGAAGAAGCTGAGGCACAAGTCCGCCTACTACCTCCTTAAAGACGGGCAGCTGTACAGAAAGACCCTCTCCGGGATGCTGGCTCGCTGCGTGTCCGAGGGTGAGGCGCAGAGGATCTTGGAAGAAGTCCACTCCGGGGAGTGCGGGAGTCATTCCGGGAGTCGGACCTTGGAGGGGAGGATAGTCCGGCAGGGGTATTTCTGGCCCACCCTGGGTCGGGACGCCGCGGAGTTCGCAAGAAGATGTCATAAGTGCCAGCTGTTTGCCCCCCTCCAGCTACAGTCGGCTCAACAACTTAAGAGCATCACGACACCCTGGCCCTTCGCAATCTGGGGAATGGATTTGGTTGGACCGTTCCCCCAGGCCAGCGGCCAGAGAAGATTCCTCCTAGTGATGATCGACTACTTCTCAAAGTGGATGGAGGTGAAGGCGTTGGCAAAGGTGACCTCCCAGGTAATCAGGAACTTCGTTTGGGGGGAGATCATCTGTCGCCATGGGCTGCCCCAGGCCATCGTCACGGACAACAGGCCTTAGTTCGCCAGCGCCGAGTTCACCAGTTTCTGCGAGCAGCTTGGGATCGACCTCAGGTTCGCCTTAGTCCACCACCCTAGGAGCAACGGGCAGGTGGAGGCGGCGAACAAAATCATTGTCAATCTCCTCAAGAAGAAGGTGGAAAACCTGAGGGGGAGCTGGGTGGAGCAGCTCCCCGCCGTTCTTTGGACCCCCTTCAAGCTCTCCCATGGGTGCGACGCGGTGCTCCCCATAGAATTTGAAGTCCAAACGCCGCGAGTCGGGACGGCCAGGGAGGGCCGAGAGGAATGGCAAGCCGAGAACGAGGAGGAGCTAAGACTCTCCCTTGACATGGTGGAAGAGTTGAGGGACCTCTCGGCCATCCGACAGGAGGAGGTCAAAAAGAGGATGGCGAAATACTTTGACAAACATGTCAGGGTCAAGCAGTTCGCAGAAGGGGATCTGGTGCTGAAGAAGGTAGACGCGGCTGGAAGGTCAGCGTCCATAGGGAAGCTCAACCCCAGCTGGGAGGGGCCATTCATTGTGAAGGAAGCTCTGAAGTCAGGGAGCTATCGGCTTCAAAATGTAGAGGGCGAGACCCTGGGTCTCACCTGGAGTGGAGACGACCTGAAGAGGTTTTTTCCCTAAGCACTTGTAAGCAACCCGATTTGTTATAATGAAGTCCTTCTTCTCTCCCCCCCCCATAATTGCCATATCAGGCTTGCTCAGAAAGTTGGAATGAGTTTGGACCCCGAGAAGATCCCGCTGCCAGGCTCTCACCTAGCTGGCAGGTCCGGAAGTCACTCGGTGTCATCCCTAGCCTCGAGAATATCCCGCTGCCAGGCCCTCACCTAGCTGGCAGGGCCGGAAGTCACTCGATGGAGAATGAGTTTGGACCCCGAGAAGATCCCGCTGCCAGCCTCTCCACCTAGCTGGCAGGGCCGGAAGTCACTCGGTGTCATCCCTAGCCTCGAGAAGATCCCGCTGCCAGGCCCTCACATAGCTGGCAGTGCCGGAAGTCACTCGATGGAGAATGAGTTGGACCCTGAGAAGATCCCGCTGCCAGGCTCTCACCTAGCTGGAGGGCCGGAAGTCACTCGGTGTCATCCCTATCCTCGAGAAGATCCCGCTGCCAGGCTCTCCCTAGCTGGCAGGGCCGGAAGTCACTCGATGGAGAATGAGTTTGGACCCCGAGAAGATCCCGCTGCCAGGCTCTCACCTAGCTGGCAGGGCCGGAAAGTCACTCGTGTCATCCCTAGCCTCACGAGAAGATTCCGCTGCCAGGCTCTCACCTAGCTGGCAGGGCCGGAAGTCACTCGATGGAGAATGAGTTTGGACCCCGAGAAGATCCCGCTGCCAGGCTCTTCACCTAGCTGGCAGGGCCGGAAGTCATCGGTGTCATCCCTAGCCCGAGAAGATCCCGCTGCCAGGCTCTCACCTAGCTGGCAGGGCCGGAAGTCACTCGATGGAGAATGAGTTTGGACCCCGAGAAGATCCCGCTGCCAGGCTCTCACCTAGCTGGCAGGGCCGGAAGTCACTCGGTGTCATCCCTAGCCTCGAGAAGATCCCGCTGCCAGGCTCTCACCTAGCTGGCAGGGCCGGAAGTCACTCGATGGAGAATGAGTTTGGACCCCGAGAAGATCCCGCTGCCAGGCTCTCACCTAGTTGGCAGGGCCGGAAGTCACTCGTGTCATCCCACCTCGAGAGAGCAGATCCCGCTGCCAGGCTCCCACTAGCTGGCAGGGCCGGAAGTCACTCGACGGAATGACTCTAGTAAGCGATGACCTGCGACCCAGGACAAACCGCGTCGCCGGACTCCCGCCTAGCCGGCGAGGCCGGGAACTACTCGAAAGGCGTGAGCAGCAGGTCGGAATCGCAAGAGTTAGTCAAAAAAGGGGGGAGAGGGTCTAGCATAGCCCCACCCTCAAGCCCCGGGAAAGGCGGCCGAGCAAATATAGAGGCCTAGGCGAGAGTCCGCAGAGAATTAGGCATGCGGCCGAGGGACGAGCCAGCTCGCCTCGCTCGGCGGACGAGCCAGCTCGCCTCGCTCGGCGGACGGGCAGCCGCCTCGTCAGAGCGGGCCACAGGGGAGAATCGGCATCCGTCAATGACAGCGTTGGAAAAATAAGGCAAAGGAAAAAGGG